>WNWU01000032.1:12583519-12704741 GCA_012654045.1 Ptyas mucosa | reverse complement strand
GAATTCTCCAGCCAGCATAGCTGCAGCATAGCTGGCTGGAGAATTCTGGGAGTTGAAGTCCACAAGTCTTAAAGCTGCCAAGTTTGAAGACCTCTGATTTACATGAACGTTCAGGCCACGGTTAGAAGGGTGTGCCGGGCCAGAAGGAATAGTAATCCAAGTCGGAAAAGAATAAAGTGGTCGGAGCTCATGGATTTGCCTTCTGCTTTTTTAACCAGCTTGCAAAATGGAAGAATCGGAAGTTGGTGTTCGGTACGGAAGTGGATAACCGGAATTACTTAAAATAGAGTAAAAGTAGACGCGGCACGTGGTTTGGGTCTTTCGCTTTGGCGAGAACCGAGCGATATGGGTCGTTCGGGCAAGTTGCGGTCCGGTACAGCCGGCAAACTTAAGCGTTGGCGCAAAGGGCACAGCAGCGATAGCAATCCGGAGGGACGACGTTACCGCCAGGCCGCCCGTGGTCGTTTACTCGCTCCCCGGTCAGGTATGTAAAGGAAAGAGCAGCAGCCGCCGCAAGAGCTACGGAGGCGATGGTTTTAATTCAGTTGCGGTGGCGGATTCTTTTCCGTTTAAATGCTGAACAGCGGCAACTGCAGCTCCTTGAGCGTTGATGAGGAATTACTATTCCACGCAGAATTTTGAGTAAAAATAGAGCAGCCAATGTCTTGTTTGCGGATGAAACACCTACATCTTGAAGCTATAATAACTTCATCATAGAATCCTAGCGTTAGAAAGTACCTAGTCTAGGAGATCATGTACACCAGTGGTCTGTAGACTCAAGGATCCGCTAAAAGTTGCCAAGGTTGGAGACCCCTGCGGTAAAGTGTTTTGGACAAATGGCTGTACCTGTAGCATCTGTTTGAAGATCTCCCATGAAGGGGAATATACCACTTTTTGAGGAAATCTGTTCCACTATAGTTGAGAACTATTGGTGTTTAAGATCCCCCCTTAAGATCTGCCCTGAATTTTCTTTTCAGTCTTATTTAGACTACAGGGCTCAGAACAGGACTCAGTATTCTAAGTCTGACCAAAGCAAGGCAAAATAGATGGGATGGTGCAGCCCTTGATCTGGACTTTCTATTCTTACAGATAGGTCCCCCCAAAATGTGTGTCTCTTTAGCAGTTTTACTGCCATAACAAACCATGTTCAGTATGGATCTGCTTGGGCTTGTAAATACCCAAATTCTTCCATAGATACTTAAGCCCCCATCCTATACTTTTGCCCTTTATTTTTTCCCCATAAGTGTGACTTTATATTTTTCCCTGTAAAAGTTTGTCTTGTTTCAGTCCACTGTCCAACCTAGATCTTTTTGAATCTTGTCTTTATGTACAAATCTGATAAAAATGTATCCTCAAACCATTCATATCATTAATAAAATTATGTAGTCCTTTAGCCAGTTTTGAATCCATTTAATAGTTTTTTCATCTACCTCATATTTTAACCATTTTTTAAATGAGAGTATCATGAAAGGTTTTATCAACTGCTGAGATCATGAGTGTGATCTATCAAAATCTTCAATAGATCATACATCCTTCTCAATATCATTCCCCCAATCTATTCAGTTCTGTTAATAAAAGTGGAAAATTATTTTGTTGTATTTATTTTATTTCGCCTTTATTTTTATAAATAACTCAAGGCAGTACACATCCCAGTACCCCTCCCTCCCTCCTATTTTTCCCACAACTATGTGATGTGAGTTGGGCTGAGAGAGTGACTGGCCCAAAGTGCTGGTTCTTGTTAATTGCTGCATTCCTATTCAAATGCTTACAAATATACTATTTAATCTTATGTTAGGGTATGGTTTTGAAAAGCCATATGTAAATTTCTATTTTGTATCCCTTTAGGCAGCTTGGCTTATTATTTATGAATTTCTTTGCATAGATTATCTGATAGTGATGCTTCAAGAGTTAGCTCAGTGTTTGCCTTTCTCACAGAAAACAGTAACCTGACTGTGGATGCCCTGAAACTACATAATGAACTGCAGTCATCAGGACCAGTGCTTAGAGAGAATGCAAAGTCTTTTATGGTGGAAGATAACAGTGAATCTGCTAAGACTCACAAATCATCTGCAACTTTCCTGAGTGGCTTGACTGACTGTACTAATCTCACCTTCAGTGCAGTGCAGCGTCTTTGGGAATCCAATTCTGCTGCCCATAAGGAGGTATGTGGCTACCAATTCTTATGAAAACCAACAAATGTTGTGATTAATAAGATTTTCATTATTTTTTCCGCAAAAGGCTAACTTGATTACATCTCTGCAAAGAGCATAGAATGTATAATAGGGACGTAAAATACTAGCAAAGAGCAAGAGAAGTTCTTAATGCTTGATAAAAGCTTAGATTCTCAATACTTCAACAGCCTAATTTTCTACAGAGTAGACATTCTGACTATGTAAGTATTCTGAACAAAATATACAAAGTATGAGTTTCAAAATTCAAATACTTGATTAGATAATAAAAATTATAGGGAGGAGCACAATCCATATTTCTATATAGATTATGCCAGTGACTTCAGCTCTCCAGCCACTTCCCTGAAATGCAAACCTATTATCATGTTTGCTGAAGAGATAATGTACTGGTCAGCTTGGAAGTTGGAGAAACATACCATTATTTATGTTGCAGAGCATATCAGGCAGCTATATATATACGTATGTATGTATATGGTGGTTTTGAAGCTCATCAGCCTCCGTTTCCTGACAAATATTAAAACCTTCAGACCAGTTGCCCTAACATCTGTAGTTATGAAGACCTTTGAAAGACCACCTGAGAACAATCACAGATCTGCTCTTAGACCCCTTGCACTTTGCCTACCGAGCAAATAGATTGACAGATGATGCTGTTAATATGACTCTGCACTACATCCTACAACATCTTGAATCTCCAAAGATCTATGCAAGGGTCCTCTTTGTAGACTTCAGCTTAACATTCAATACCATCATTTCAGATATTCTTCTAACTAAACTAAATCAGCTAGTTGTACCTGACCACACTTGTAAATGGATCATAAGCTTCCTAACAGGCAGGAAGCAACAGGTGAAGCCAGGCGAAATCACATCAGATACCTGCACAATTAGCACAGGAGCCCCCCCAGGGTTGTGTGCTCTCTCCACTACTCTTTTCTCTATACACCAATGACTGCATCTCAAAAGATCACTCTGTTAAAATACTGAAGTTTGTAGATGATACAGCAGTGATTGGTCTCATTCAAGACAACAATGAATCTGCATATAGATGGGAGGTTGAACAACTAGCCTTGTGGTGCAACCAGAACAATCTTTCTTGAACTAAATACACTCAAAACTGTAGAAATGGTGGTGGACTTTAGAAGAAAACCTCCTATACTACCACCTCTTACAATACTAGACAACACAGTATCAACAGTCCTTCAAGTTTCTAGATTCTATCATATCTCAAGATTTAAAATGGACACCTAACATCAAAAATGTCATCAAAAAAGCTCAACAAAGAATATTCTTTCTGCGCAAACTCAGAAAGCTCAAACTGCCCAAAGAACTGCTGATCCAGTTCTACAGAGGAATTATTGAGTCTATCATCTGCACCTCCATAACTGACTGTCTGGCTCTGCAACCAAACAAGACAAACACAGACTTCAACAGATAATTAGAACTGCAGAAAAAACAATTGCTACCAACCTGCCATCCATTGAGGATCTGTATACTGCACGAGTCAAAATGAGGGCTGTGAAAATGTTTATAGACCCCTCACATCCTGGACATAAGTTGTTTCAACTTCTACCCTCAGAACGACGCTATAGGGCACTGCACACCAGAACAACTAGACACAAGAACAGTGTTTTCCTGATTGCCATCACTCTGCTAAACAAATAATTCCCACAACACTGTCAAATAATTCACTAAGACTGTGTTATATTATTCTCTTCCTTACTAGTATCTATCTCTTCCTATTTATTACTATAACCATGTTGCTTGTATCTTTCAATTTATATTGTTTTTATTTGTTTCCTAGTACGATTTGGTAGTTTATTAGTAACCTTGGCTATCACTTAAGTGTTGTATCTTTTTATTCTTGATGAACATATTTTATTCTCCTTATGTACACTGAGAGCAAACACACCAAGACAAATTCCTTGTGTGTCCAATCACACTTGGCCAATAAAGAATTCTATTCTATTCTAAAAAAAACCCTGGAAATTTGGAGGGATAATCCTAATTGATCTTGTAACGCTTTTATCAATAAGTACCATGTTTCCCCGAAAATAAAACCCTGTCTCATATTTTTTTGAACCCTGAAATAAGTGCTTGGCCTTATTTTTGAGGGGTCTTATTATTTTGGGGTACGTGGAACAAGACGGGGCCCCTCTTGCCATCTTACCTGATTTCCAGATCTGTCTCCCTAGCCCTAACCAGAGGAAATGGCGGGGACCGGCTGCACATGCATTTAAATATTTTCGGGGAGGGCCTATTTTCAGGGTGGGGGTATTAGCGCATGCGCTTAAAAGCCTGATTGGGCTTATTATCCGGGGAGGTCTTATTTTGGGGGAAACAGGGTAAGTAATGCAATGATGTGAGAAATCTGTAGTGGTGCACTGAAATCTGAGAAATTGAGTTCAAGGGTATTCTTGGAAGAGCATACATTTTTGAGTACAAATTACAGAAATAAATGTTTGTTAAGTAATAGCCGGACTTTTTCCACTATTCTTCTATTACCATGGAAGAAAGGAATAGAAGATACCCAAGGCTTGGATTTTCTTTGGTGTCTCATCTTTGATACACTGAGTAATAAATGCTGCTTTGTTCATAGCAGTTGTAAGAGCTTAGTGAAAGGATCAGTAGGTTTTGTGTATAAACTGAGAAGTATTTTACAAAGAGTTTTAATTGGGTGAATAGAGTTTTTGACTCTTTAATTTGGATTTCTTATAGATATGTGCAGTATTGGCTGCAGTCACAGAGGTAATCCGAACACAGGGTGGTACCGAAAGTGAAACAGAGTATTTTGGTGTATTGGTAAGTATCAAAGGAAATATCTCCAAATGATAGCCTGGCAATTCCAGAACATTGAAATATAAAAAGCAATATGTTTACTAAAAACAGAATAATGAGAATCTAAAAATACCTGAAAAGCCACATATTGGTTTGTGGCTGTGGTTCCCGGCATCCCGATATAGTCAGCTGACTCCATCGATGACTATTGGGGGCGAGTCTTTGGCCCCCGCGGAGAGGGCGCGCAATCTGGGTGTCCTCCTGGATACACAGCTGTCCTTGGAGGAACATCTGACGGCTGTAGCCAGGGGGACCTTTTGTCAGGTTCACCTGATTCACCAGTTGCGCCACTTTCTTGATCGGGATTCCATGTGCACAGTCACTCACGCCCTTGTCACCTCTAGCCTGGACTACTGCAACGCTCTCTACATAGGGCTCCCCTTGAGGAGCACCCGGAGGCTCCAACTGGTCCAGAATGTGGCCGCGTGAGTAATTACGGGAGCTGCATGGCGCTCCCACATAATACCGCTCCTGCGCGAGCTGCACTAGCTCCCGGTGGTCTTCCGGGTGAGCTTCAAGATGTTGGTCACCACCTTTAAAGTGCTCCATGGCATAGGACCTAGTTACCTTCGAGACCGCCTTCTGCCACCGACGACCTCCCATCGACCCGTGTGCTCCCACAGAGAGGGCCTCCTCGGGGTGCCGTCAGCCAAACAATGTAGGCTGGCGACCCCCAGGGGGAGGGCCTTCTCTGTGGGGGCTCCTACCCTCTGGAATCAGCTGCCTCCAGAGATAAGGAAAATCCAAGACTTCCGTGCCTTCTGCCGTGCCCTTAAAACTTTCTTCCTCCAGCAAGCCGGACTGGCTTAACAAAACCTTTTAAACAATTTTAATTGGTTTGTCTTTTTAAATTTGGGGCCAAACTAAGATATTTCTTTTAACTGTTTTTGATGTTTGTATTGTATGTTTTTAGTCGGCTGTACACCGCCCTGAGTCCCGAGGGAGAAGGGCGGTATATAAATTTAAAAATAAATAAATAAATAAATTCCCTCTTTATGCTACAAGTTTTCATTTTGCTCCCTTGTATATTCTGTAGTCAGCTTATTTTTTTTTTAAAGTACCCTTCCCTCCACATTTTGAACTCAGAGATTTTCATTAGACACTATAAATGTCAAGTGATCTGATCCCTGATCTGAAGCTGGAGAGCAAACATCTCCATGCTTTTGACTGCTGGATGGGGCAAGATGAGGCATGGAGAACCAGCAAGTATCAAAGAACAGTGTATAGATAGGCTAATGTAGAGATCAGTTTCTTTCAGGATAAAGTCACATGCATCCACCTTTTCTCTGCTTTCCTGAGCTGTGTTATGTTTCCTTAGATGACTACTCTGGAAGCTGTGGAATCTCCTGAATCCTTGGCTGCTGTTGCTTATCTGTTAAGTTTAGTGTTGAAGCGGTGAGTTCTAGGAACACAACAAGCTTTTCTGATGAATTTGTGGATGTACTTTAGTATAATTCAGAGAAGAAATTAAAAGGAATCAAGGAGGACAGTATAAAATTCTGTACAACAAAGTTGGTTTCTTGGACAAAGATCCTACTACAAATTAGATTCTAGATCTTGCAAGGAGTCAGTGATAGATAATCCTTTTAAAACTTACTTAAAGGAAATATCTTAGACATATATTCTTTTTATGTAAAATATTTTGAAACTATTAGTCATTTCTTCTACTATGCTCCATTATCACTGTAACTGTGTCCAGTTTGCTTCCTCCTTGAATTTGTTCATGTAGTAGGTGGATGAGGGATGATTAAAAGTGCACTGTATACTGTCTCTGTATGTGTCCTTGTTTTATATTAACAACGGACATATTACTTATGCCTTACAAGAAGGTAGTCTGTGTCGTCATTGCCTGTGCATCTTATAAGTGGGATTGCAGATGTAGAAATGTGGAGTGCCAAAAGCGAGTTTAGTTGCCTAAGAATGAAATCACTGAATGCAAAAGGCAGTGGAATGCTTGTTACTCATTCCTCTTATTGATGCCTCTCATATTCTGAATCTTCCCCAGGGTACCCAGCCCTGTGCTGATCAAAAAGTTTTCTGATACTTCCAAGGCTTTTATGGGAATTCTGGGCTCACAAGCTTGTGGAGACTCTAATTTGGCTCTACGATGGGTAAGTACATCAAAGAGGCCAACTGTGCATTATCTAAATATTAAGTATGGGATGTTCTTGTTAATAATAGAATGTTTCCTGGAATGTTCTATATATTTGCTTGATACCTGTTGTCGGGTACATTAAATTTAAAACTGAACTCCTGGCTTAAGTGTTTTACAGACATGTCAGGAAAGATGCTTCTTGAAATCTAGTGTTCATAGGACAATCCCTCATTTCTCTCCTTTATCTCTTTATCAGATCCTCTCTTGCCTAGCTACATTGCTTCGAAGACAAAACTTGATAACATGGAATTACCCTGTGACAATGCAAGTTTTCCATGGTCTTCTCAGCTTCACTGTTCATGTCAAGCCCAAGGTGAGTTCATATATTTTATATGGTTCATGGTTCACAATTTTAAAAATCTGATTGTTAAATGTCCAGTATAATATGGCTTGAAGCTGGACAAACATTCTAGCCTATCTTGCAGCCTCTCCCATTTTTCTTGTCTCCTTCAGGTCCGCAAGGCTGCTCAGCATGGTGTTTGCTCTATCCTCAGAGGTAGTGAGTTCCTATTTGGAGATGGAGCTCCTTTATATCACCCAGCTGCAATTTCTACTGCTAAATTCTGTGTTCAAGAAATTGAGAAATCTGGAGGTATCTAATTCATGTGATAAGTAGCTGTTCTATTTATCTTTGTTTGGCCCTAATTGTGATCCCTACATATTGTTCCTCTGAATTCCTCCTGAAACTATGTATTCTGGTTTCAAAAACAAAAATAAAAATAGCAACTCTGTAGCAGGAGAGCTGTGGCTCTGATTCAGAAACTGGTTGAAAGGGCAAGAGGCAGGAGAATTGCAGGTATTCTGCAGTAGGATAACTCTGCAACCCATACAGAACTCCTGGATAAGTGATTTGAAACTAGTCAATTCCTCTTTTTATGTTCTAAAGCAAATTTGCTGAAAGGCCAACTTGTTTTTCCTTGAAATATTTTCCCATTTTAATTTATATCTAATCATCCTTTTCCGAGGAAATCAAACTTTTCAAGTAAATATAATACTTGTTCCTAAAAAAAATCTTATGTGATTTTGTTTAATACAAGATTTTAATATTATGTATTTATTCCCCAACTTTGCACAATCCCAAGATGTTTGTAAAATAAGCTTGAAGAATGGAATGCAAACTTTGCAAGGAGCAATAGAAAATATGTTGTGTGTTGCGAGAATAGTAGGACTAATATTTGTTTGGCTCCTCAGGTGCTAAGGAGGCCACAACAACTTTGCATATGCTGACTCTGCTGCGTGATTTATTGCCCTGTTTCCCTGCTCCAGCTATCAAATCTTGCTGTGAAACCTTGCTTCGAGTTATGACCCTCAGCCATGTAGTAAGTATTCCTCCTCTTTTTAGGTGGACTTTGTGCTGCCTTGTCTTTTGAATGCAGTATAGTCAAAAGACTCACAACTGCGTAACCCAGTTGGAGGACCAGAGAGCGTCAGTGGGAGTGAACAACAAAGATGGATTATCTCTATCTACTCTCCTTAATACTTTGGCTTAGCCTAGTTGCAAACCCAAATGCCTCTCATGTCGGAAATAGATGGGTTGCATTATACTTGGGATGGGAAAAGAGAAAAAGCAAGAGCAATGATTTTTCTATTAAGTTTAATTGTTATTCATTTTTCTTCTCTCCGTCACTCTCCAGATAGTGACAGCATGTGCTATGAAAGCTTTTCATAGCCTCTTTGCTGCCCAGTCATCTCCAGTGTGTCTGTCAGCTGAACTTAATGCCCAGATTATCATGGTAAGTAGTGCAATGATTGAGTGAAGGATGCACAGCCAGCCTTGGATGTTCAAGTAACACTTTCTGTTGTTCTGCACCACCAGGCTCTTTATGACTATGTACCCAATGAGAATGACTTGCAGCCTCTGTTGGCCTGGCTGGCTGTCATGGAACGTGCACATGTTAACCTAGCAAAGTAAGGATGAGATAGTAATGGGGCAGATTTATGTGGAGATTGGGAAATGCTGTTCAGATAGTCAGAAATAACTTCTTTTGATTTTAGGCTGCAGTGGGATCTGTGCTGGGCTCATCTTCCTCGTCTCTTCAGCGTAGCTATGAACTGTTTCCTGTCTCCTCACAACCAGGTGGTGGATGCTGCTGCCCAGATCCTAATGGTATTACATTGCCGTTACTTCTAGATGTAGAGTGCTAAAATGGCAGGAACTATATTTCAGTAACTTTGGTTAACGTAAGAATTGTGGGGCATTTCCATGTGCAGTTTTGTGATGAAGCATTTCCTGCATTGTCATTGCTGGCTTATGTGCTCTTAATCTGTAGAGAATGTGGGCTGATGCAAATGTGAATTTGTACGATTCAGGTTTTGCTCAAAGAATGTGTGGCCCCTCATGTGACAGAACTAGGACTTGTTTCATCTGCAGCTCCCTCTGGATCCGCTGCTCACATTTGCAAGATGTTCAGGTACATGAAATAGCTTGGTTGGTTGCAGGAGTTTAAACCTCCTATTTATGGTTTATTACAAACATAGAATGTTGAGATTCTTTTTTTTTAATTTGCCAATGGATGTTCTTTTCAGAGCAGTGGAAGAAGGTCTGACATACCAGTATCACGCAGCTTGGGCCTCTGTGCTGCAAGTGCTGAGGGTTTTCTTTGAAGCATGTGGGCAGCAGTTTCATCCTATAATGCAAAAGGTAAAGGAATGTTGTAGGTTATTAACATTTATAGCACATGAAACAAGCAAGGCATTCCCAAATATCCAGATTAAGAATCTGTAGAGAGTAAAGCCTTCGGGTTATTGGTTGCTGTTATCTGGATTTAAGAACCTAGATAAGGAGACAAAATGAGTTAGTATAGGAAGGCTAGTGATTTGAGCCAGTACAGGGAGAGATTTTTTTAGAATGATTTTTCCCACTGGATATGAAGGCGCTGCAGTTGGAATTTCTGCAGGCACCCAGCTGAAAGAAGTGAGTGCCTCCAGAGCCAGGCACAATTCATGTTTTCCAGGGAAGAAGACTCCCAACAAACAAGACAATTTATGAATAAACAGGCTTTGGATTTCTCTTGTTAATCTTTTGATCTTAATTTTGTTAAACATGTTCCAAATTGTGCTTCTTTTTGCAAAAGAAAAAAATGATTTATCTTTGGGAGTTGTACTGCTGAAATTCAGCTAAGAGACTCCAAAACCCATTGGTTGCCAGTTTTGCGTAGAGGATATTAAAAATTGTGGTGTTCTTTCCTATGTGATCTGTTAAGGATATTGGTGTTGTGTTACCAACCAGCAGAGTAACTGCACAAGGAAACGTTGCTGAGAGCAATGAATACAAGATATACAAACTGGTTGATCAAAAGCTTACTTTATAGTAGGAAAAAACAGTCTCATAGTCGTTAAACAAATTCCAAGTCTTTGCCAGTTAAATCAGTCCAGTAGTTACAGTAAAACAAACTCACTCTGGTTCACAAACCACGATGGTAGCAGATCCATCAAATGATGATTAGCAGATAGCAACTCCTCTCAGTGGCAGGATATCATCAGCTTCAGCATATCATCATAGCAGCAACCGAACATGTTACAATACGCTCACAACCAGTCATTACCTAATTACAGCATGACTCAGCATTACAATGAATCAGCAAGAATACTTTTAACGTAACATAATACATTTACAGATTAAAGGTACAGTACACATATATTGCTTGGACAACTAGTTAGGCCCAAACCATATCCTAACATGATCCTTTCTTATTTCCCTTTTGCTGCAGTGTCTACAGTCGCTAGCTGATCTGCGAAGCTCCTCACACTTTCCCCACACTGTGTTGCTTGATCAGACTCTGGGAGCCGCAGTGGCCACCATGGGCCCTGAGGTGGTGCTGGAGGCTGTTCCCCTAGATATTGATGGCACAGAGTGAGTACAGTTTCCATCCTCGTATTTGCCAGGCCAGTGCATGTGATGTTTCTGTATTATCGTTCTGTCTTCTGAACTAATTTCAGAATTACCCCTAGTTTTTAAATTATAGAGGAAGGAGCAATATGACTTGTAGTTCCATTGATTTTGCAGAGATTCTGAAAGCCACTTGGTTCTTCAAAGCAATGCCCCCATTTACCCTTATTCACAGAGGGTTTTCTTTGCAGTTGCACAAGGCATTAAGACAACATCTGCTGATTAGTTTAGGCATAGACCAGAAACTGCCAATTACTTAATCAAAAATCAAAATTAATGAATTCAGCAAAGAAAAAAAATTCCCTTTCGTATTATTTTAGCTATCATTCTTATCTGGTTTGTAAGTTTTGATTGTGCATGTAGTTGCTTTTAAAGACTGTAGCAGTGAAAAAGAGAAATATGCATTGAAATAAGTACATAGGTTGAAGGGACAAATAAGAAATACAAATAAGTGTATTTATTTGTAAATTTTCAAAAATTCCAGGGAGGAGTTTTATCAGACATATACGGTAGGACTATTACCTGCTAAACATGTCTTTTACACTGAGCTGTGGCTATAAACTGTAGCTTATTCCTTTATCAGTTGATGTGCCTCTCAGAATAAGCATCTCTTACGATTTATGTGGAATTTTTGAAATCCTACCATCAAATAAAGCCAAAATAGGCGGAATGGACCTGTTAGCACGCAACCCTTGACCCTTGCCATGTTTCATGCTCCACAACTTAATTTTTGTATTATTAATTTAAGCTTAATAGAACACGGTGTCAATCACTAGAGGTATTTGAGGGGTCATTGAGAAGGAGTCTTCTTGTGGTTTGAGTATATGACAGTGTAGATTTGAAAGAGCTCCCTACTGACCCATGCCTGTTTGGATATCAGCAGCTGAAATTTGCATTGGCAGAGGGAGAAGAAACCCAAGTTCTTGGCAAGTGTGAACTTCAGTTGCCAAAATTCAAGCAGCCACAGAGGTCAAAATCCCTCTCTCCCCTCCTTTGAGGAGTTCTCTGCAGAGGTGGGGAAGAGAAGAATTTGAAGCTATGCATGTGCTTGGATTTCGTATTTATTTATTTATAAAATTCATACCTCCCCCCATCTTACCTCAAGGTAACTCTGGCCAGCTTACAATCATAAATCTGAAATCTCAGATCCATTTTGGATATCTGAAATCCAAGCATGCATAGAGCCCAAAATGCATCTCTCCCTATCTCCTTGCCCTTTCCTTGCTCTGCCTCCCTGCCCGAGAGGGTATATGTGGGGAGGATCTCAGGTCCACACTGAGCTGAGATTTTGTCCTGGCAGATAGTCCTTTCACTTCATTGGCTTAACAAGCCAGGAGATTGCTTAATGACCACAACCAGGGGTGCCAAAATTGCAGGCATTGAATGAAGTGGTCATGTGGGCATTTTGCTTAACAGCCTCTTTGTCAATGACTACTATTCTCCTCCCAATTTTGGTCATAAATTGAGGATTATCTGTATGTTCAAGAGAAACTAGGAAACAGTCTGACATGCACGCTAAATTGTCCCTTTGGATTCTATGGTTCTCTGACATTTTTGTGGCTAGAAACAGAAAGCCTTGAGAAAAGCATATTGGCACCCAAATCAAACATATTCACTGGTGGTATTTCCCATCTCCTCTTGATTATGTACCATTATATTATCTACAGGGAGACACTGGATTTTCCTCACAGTTGGCTCCTTCCTGTGCTCCGAGACCACATCCAAAGTGCACCACTTGCCTTTTTCTCCAGTCATTTCCTGCCACTTGCTGCTTCTTTAAAAAACAGAGGTAATTAGATATCCAAGTAGGACAAGCCATATTACTTCCAAGTTTTGGACATCAAAAATCATGTAACAAAATAAACTTGGAGAATCCATCATCTTTACAATGGAGGTTTCCAAAAATAAAACTTAGCTTCATGAAGGTGATTTTTTTTCTAGGAGATTAGAATTTGGACTACTTGGTATATATAATTTTATAAAAATCGAGATTTAAAATAGGTTAATTGCATTTTTTTCTCTTCTCTACATTATGAAAAGTTTTGGAAGGTATTCCATAAACAATTTATTGATTACCGACCAAATGTAAACAAATATGTGTTAAATATCTTGCGGTAATTTCCTGATCCTCTGTGATATTGCAGTGGTATGTATATTTCTGATACTTTGCAGACTCAACGGTCATGCAAGGATGGAGGTGTGTTGTGGAATTAGCGTCCAGCAATACAGCTATTATAGTCATGAACAATGAAGCAACCGGGAGATACAGTTCAATAGCATCTGGAGAGCCATCTGTTCCTCATTCCTATCCCTGTGCCTATTAAAACACAATTACAAGTAAATCTCTCTCTTTTTGCAGCCACAGAACTTGCCCAGGCAGGACAGGAGTTAGAAGCTAAGATCTACAATACACTCCAGTGGCAAGTGAGGACTTTTGTTTTTGGGTTGGTTGGTTTTTTGGGGGGTGGGGGGTTGGATAGCTGGTATAAAGCATATTACGATTTTGACATAGGAAATATCAGTGAAGGTAAAAGGTATTGACCTTGCCTTTTTTGTCTTTCAGATCTGGACCTTGCTGCCTAGTTTCTGCAACCATACTACAGATGTGGTACTCTCATTCAAAGGACTGGCTCGCACTCTAGGCACGGCCATTAATGACTGTTCTGAACTGCGGCAGATAGTGTGCCAAGCTTTGCGCAGGCTAATTAATAAGGGCTGCCAAACAGGTAAATATGACTTGTTAATTGCCATATTGGCAACATCTTCGCCTCATTTCCGTTTTGTTCCTAGACTTAGGAAATAAAGGATTATGATGTAATCTTCCCAAGGTTTGTCTGGGGTTGAAGCTTCTGTGGTGGAAAGGCCTGGCAAGAGTCCTTGTTAAACTGGCTGAAAATCCTTGCACTCACAATAACACTTTCTTCGTTCCATTTCTCTGCTTCCATTTGCAGAGGCTGAGCGTGCTGAGGTTGGACGCTTTGCAAAGAACTTTCTGCCCATCATGTTCAATGTATACAGCCAAGAGGGTGATGATAGTGAGAGCTCAGTGCACCGGCGCTCTTTGCTGGACACCGTCCGGTCTTACTTGTCAGTTACTGAAGCAAGGGTGAGCATCAATCTTTGGGGAAAAAATATGGGTCTCCGAATTCACCATTTGCTAGAATACTAAAACAGAAGACGCCTGAAGCTAAATTGATTTTGGAATTTATGGTGGTGTGTGCTGCTGGTACAGGAAAAACATCCCTCTATATAGATTTTTTTTCTTTTATCTTTCACTGCAGCTGGTGAATTCCTTCCTGGAGAAAGCTTGTGAGAAACTGACCAGTTCTGATAGTTCAGAATTCACTAGGTAAAGTTTACTTATTTATTAGATTTGTGTGCCTCCCATCCTGTCTAGGTGTAAAATTACCAGAGAGATAGGCTTTATCTTGTGGTGTTTTCATCTATGCTTCAAGTGGATATGCTCAGCATCTATCTTATATTTGCTCCAGAAGATAGGACATAAATTAGAGTTACCTATATCGATCTGTGAAACATTTCCAGACATCTTTTATTTTTGATCCTGTTGTCTTCAGTAAAAGTTTGGGGGATTTTGTCCCATTCCACTAGATAAGGTGAGAAGGAAATGAGGGATAAAATAAATTTCAGGGTGAGCTACATAGTCTTTTCATTGCTAATTCTAGTCTAGACCTGGTAGCTTTATGCCGTTATAAGAAGAATTAGTCTTCTTCTATTCTGAAAGAGTTCAAATTCATAAAGATTATTAGGATTGTGTTCTTTTAACTCTCTCTTCCTTGCTGCAGGCTTTCCATTTTGGATTTAGTGGTGGCTATGGCTCCCTATGCTGATGAATCATCTCTGCATGCTCTGTATGGCAGCATCCATTCCTCCCTGCAAGTGAGTTACTGTTCAGCTGTTGGGTTCTATGTTGTGACACTTCACACTGTGACCCTGCTGCTTTTGATCAATGAGGCTATCAAATTGAAGGAAGAGCTCTAGATAACACATTCATTTTTTTGAAGAAGCTTGCAATTAAAACTTTGTTCGGCAAGTACAGAGTGGTGTGAATTTACCCACATTAATAGTCACAATCCTATTATTTATAGAGTTTTGCTGATCTAATGAAATAATTCTTAAATAAGCTCCACTGCTGTCCTTTTCAATTAAAAAACCAAGAGGCATGACTACACGTAATCCTTATTTCATGGGGCTAGTGAAAATATGTTTCATTAACTGAGGGAGCTATTTATTTTTAATTTTTTGTACTGATAGGAAAGACATTATTTGAATTCTGTTGATTTTGTGGGAAAGATCCATATGTGTTTACATTTTTATTTAAACATCCTCTCAGCCACTTGAAATTGCTCATTTATAAGCTTTTTCCACATAGCTTAGGCCAGGGCAAGACAGTATAGCAATGGCCACTTATTTGATTGTAGGTATCTCTTGAATTTATTTGTCTTGTATGCTGCTAAATCTTTCAAGACTCCAGGGAATAGATATTGAACAATTTATATATCCAAAATAATCACTTGAGAACACTTCACTCACCCCAAACAATAAAACACAAGCTAAATAAATTAAAAACATTAAAATGCCCCAAATTCAAAGGTCCATCAAGATAAAGATTACATTATTTTTGGCAATTGGGCATCTCCTGGGCAACGGTGTTATCACCAGCAAATCCTTTCAACCCAGAAGCCCCCTACAATTAGCTCTGTAAGTGCTTCTGACAAGAAAACGGACAGACTAGTTTTCAGAAGACCATTGTCAAAGAAGTCCCTGTCCCTTCTACAGGGAGGGATAATTGAACAATTACATTTTGGGGTCTTAACCCCTCTTACCTCATGAAAATGAGGCGGCACTTGCAGTTTCTCTCAGGGTTTGTCTCAGGTAGTTGAGTCTGGGTGGAGTCTTTGCACTAAGTCATGTAGGCCTTTATAAGCCAAAAGTAGCAGTTTGCACCCAGAAACCTAGTTGCTACTTTGCAGCCTTTCAAAATAGGTATAATATTCTCAAAGTAACAAGCACCAGCCACAACTGCACTTTCCAGATGGTCTTTAGAAGTAGTGCCCAAAATACAACTGGGGTAGGGGATCATCAGGATATGGTGTCTCCCTTTCAAGGTCATGAGGGTTGAATCCCTGTGCTTTTTATATATGCACATTATATATTTTGAACAATCTTATTTGATCTGATTATCCTAGAACAAAGATCATAGAATACAGAAAAAGATTTATCGGGTACTAGAGGAAGTGTGTGCCTCTGACCAACCTGCGTGCCATAATTTTGTGCAAAGTCATTTGGAGGAACTGAAGAGTGCTCTGTTGGACTCCCTAACCAGTGCAACTTCACCTGCCAAGAGAGTAAGGAAAAATCTTTTTACCATCCAAAGTAGATAAGATGCAAACTGTGATGGGTATCAAAAGAGTGATGGCTGGGAATGCTGTGTATATTTCCATATAGCTTTTTTTTTTTTGTTCTTAGCCCCGGCTGAAGTGCCTCTTCCATATTATCAAACAGCTGACAGTGGAACATGAAGATTTTGTCACAGCTCTGGTGCCAGAGGTAAGAGAGCACAGGAAAGGAGAGGCTAGCACAGCCCTGAAGAAACTGGAAATTTGAGTGTAGAACTATGTTGTCAGAAGATGGAGAAAAATTAAGTGCATGGAATGAAGTATTCATTATTTTATTCATTTATAAAATGTCAAATCTGCTTTTCATTATAAAACCATCCCTGATCTTTGGCCATGATATTTAAATAAGTTTAAAACAACCTCAAATTTGAAATGCAACAAGTTCACAGTAAAAGATCTCTGAAAATATTGTAAAACTATAAAACTATTTAAACCAAATAGAATAGAATACTTGGCCAAGTGTAATTAGACAAACAAGGAATTTGTCTCCAGTGCAAAAGGGGTAGTAAAAAAGATGGAAAGGATAATAAAAATATAGCTGTACAACGTGAGTAATATGCTTAGACATAAGACATAAAACATCAGTAACAAATCAAAAAGTGCAATATAAACTTGGATGAGAGCTTGTAAAGCTCTTAACAAACTTGTAAAAGAAGGAAAAGAGACCATATCACCTTTGTTTCTACATTGCTTTCTCTTTTTTGCAAACTTTAGGTTTTTCCCTAAGCAGGGTTGTATTTCTGTTCAGCACAGAATGGAGTTAGCATCAGAGTATCCTGGAATGTGTTACTACTACCATTTGCAGGGGTTATGCAAATTAAAAATAGCAACTTTCTCCTTTACAGTTGGAAGAGTAACTCCATTCAGTGTTCAGTCTGCTTATTTTGCAATAAACGTTGCTGAGGAGTTAATGGATCTGTGTTTAAGTTTAAATAACACTTCAGCAATAATTTAAAATATTTTCTTATTGTACTCGCTTCGGCAGCACATATACTAAAATTGGAACGATACAGAGAAGATTAGTATGGCCTCTGCGCAAGGATGACACACAAATTCGTGAAGCGTTCCATAATAAATAAATTAAAAATATATTTTCTTATTAATTAGTTGATATTAGAAAGGAATTATACATTCCTCAAAGTTAAGGAAATTACTTACTGTACTGAAAAAACTTTATAGCCATCTAGTTCAGTCTTTCTTGAAAAATAATTACTGCAGTAGGAAATTTCTAAATTAGCTTAGTTTTGTTACTATTATTGTAATTGAAAGCTTTAGAATAATGGTTGGAATTCTAGTCTCTTAGTTTTTCTCCCCTCTCTTTTTAAATGAATTATAACTAATGCAGATAATTAAAATTAAGGTGGAGGCAACAGGTAAGTGATCAGACTGTTGACCATATCTTTGCTCTCTCCAGGTGATCCTCTGCACCAAAGAAGTTTCTGTGGGTGCCCGCAAAAATGCTTATAATCTGCTGGTAGAAATTGGTCACACCTTTATGCGCTTTGGTCTCACTCCAAATGGTGAGTCCCAGTTTGCTTATGTGGGGCTTTGCATGAAAAGGTTGGTTCTCTTTGTCTTTTGTTGCCAAGCTTGGTGTCAGGGTTCCAAGTAACAGCCCCAACGAGTCGTCTTTCATTGGGGATGTTATTTGGAACCCTGACACTTGGTCTTCTCTGTCTCCTTTCTCATTTAGACAACATTGCATCCCTTTTCATCTTGAGTACTTCATTTTTTTCCATGTTTACCACTGAACTTCTTCCTATTGCTAGCCTGTACAGGTAGTCTTCAACTTCCAACCATTTGTTTAGTGACCGTTACAACAGTCACTGTTACAGTCAAGTTACAACAGCACTGAAAAAAGTGACTTTTGACTGTTTTTCACACTTATGACAGTTGCAGCAGTCATGTGATCAAAATCCAATGCTTGGCAACTGGCATGTACTTAGGACGGTTGCAGTGTCCCAAGATCATGCAATCACCTTTTGTGACCTTCTGACAAGCAAAGTCAATGGGGATGCCAGATTCATTTAACAACTGTGTTACTAGCTTAACAATTGCAGTGATTCATTTAAAAATTGTGGGAAGAAAGGTCATAAAATGGGGTAACTGTCTTGGAAATTTTGGGCTCAATTGTGGTTGTAAGTCAAAGACTACCTATATAGTAAAATGTTCCTCATTAAACCACAATGCAGCGTTCCTTTAATCGTGTCTGTGAATCATGCTAATTATAATTCCTTCAACAAACCCTTCTTAAAATAAGTCTGGTCCAGTATAATCTTTGAATACATTTGATGTTCCTATTTAAGCACCAGATTGCAGAATTCTAAAATGTTGATTAATTTTTGCAAATGAATAAATCCAGGTGTCTCTGGTTATTGTGCACAATGTTGTTTAGCTATCATAGCCCCATACTTGCACATATAGAAAGTTGAAAGCCAAAATAGGGATGTGCCAGATAGAAAGATCCACCAATAGCATATCCTTTTTTTTCTCTTGGAGTGAATCAGTCTAAGAATCTCCTACTTGTTAAAAAAAGAAAAGAAAAAAGAAACTGAGTTATGGAACAAACCAATCTCTGTAGAAGTATTTCGTCCTTTTTCTGCAACTCCAGTCTCCGTTGGCATTATCTCTTCATTTCTTAGATTTTCCTCACTTCCTTAAGGGCATCAAATTCTGTTTCTGAGATTATATAACCATGACTAAAGGTCTGCACTTATCAACTCAGCTTCAGATATTCAATGTTGCCCATCATTTTCCCTTTGTTGCCTGTCTGTTGTTAATACCTATGTTCTCATTATAGAATATTGTCTTTCATTAGGTCAGATCATGATCCATCCACCTTAGTGGCTCCTCAGGGTTTCATTTTGTATTATTAAAATATGATAAAGTTCATTGAGCTTTGACTGTTATCATTTAGAGGTGGGTGAAAGCTGATATCCCAAGATAATTTGCTTTGAGGTTTTAACATTGTTTCCACAGTTTTTTTTTCTTGTACAAATTTCTGTTCAATTATTGGTGTTCTTGTGAAGTTTTCCATTAGTCTTGTTATAAGTTGTGTTCTTGAGTACCTGATATATAATTACAATACAAATTCTTGCATGTGTCCTTTCAGAGGGAATGCAGCGTTATCTCCTCCTGATCTATGCTGGCTTAACTGGCTCTGTAACTATGATCAGCTGCACTGTGCTTGCTCTTACCCGTCTACTCTATGAGTTCAAAGGTGAGAAAATAGAGACTGTCAATTGGATTAAGTAAGAGTTTATACCAGCAACAGTTCAAAGCAGAAGCTGTTCCTTATACTGGCAATTGCTTTAAGATAAAAAAAACTAATTTAATTTTTGGGGCTGCTTTTAAACTGAGCTGGGTTGAACATTTGTATAGATATATCTAAAATGGTGTTTCTGGTATACTGACTGTTTTGAATAAAGAACTGTAAATCTGAAGTTTCCCAACACAGTACCTGTTGTTGGCACTATGAGTCATAATAGGTTACTACTTAGCTGCAGAATTACTTGTGTCTGGTAGCAACTGGAAGGATTCGTTTGTTTTCCTAAGACCTGAAGAGAATCTGATGAAGTTTATACTTCTAATATAATCCATTTTATTGCAGAACATATTGGGTCAGATGCTCTGGAGCAGCTGGTGAAACATGTTTGCCTCATGGTAGGCTCACGGACTCGAGATGTTGTCAAATCAGCTCTGGGATTCCTTAAGGTGACAGTGCTGCTCTTGGACACAACATTACTGGGTCGGCACTTGGAGACTATGGTGAGAATGGGGAAGCACACTGAGGGATCAGTATCTTAGGAATGAAGTTGGCCCTAGTTTACATAATTAAAAAAGAAGAATATGGAAATGTATTTGAATCCTTAGAACCTATCCTGCCATAAGGCACTCGGTTCAGTTCCTTGTTGTCTGTTGAAGTCCATTAATTCATCTTTGTGGTATTCTTTCCTTCCTATTGCAATTGGGAAGTAGCAAGATACCAGTCCAAGGTACCAATGTATGTCAGGGCAGATTGACAGGAATGGTTTATGGGGAGGTGAGGTGTAGATTTTAAAAGTTTGTGTTTTTCTACAGTTAGAAGCCATTGGAGGATTGACAGAAGACATGAGGCGCCACTTCCGTATGAAGCTGCGAAATCTCCTTTCCAAATTGATCCGGAAATTTGGGTTAGTGCTGAATTTAAAGAGGAAGGGGCTAATATTGTGGTGATCAGAGAGATTAAAAAATCCATCTCATTACATTCTAGAAATATAGCTCACCCAGAGCCTTGCTATCTTGATTGGCTGGACTTGAGGCAGCCCATTTTAGATGCAGGAGTATGTGTATGTGTATAAATAAATGGACATATACACAAATAAAAGTGTGCAGTGGAAAATGAGGCACCGAGGTTTACAGGTATTTCAGGGGCATCTGCTCATTTTTGTCTAGCTTCTTCCCCTGAAAGTACTTTTTAGTCTAATCCCAGATAAGATAATAACTCTCTTTGGTCCTTTCCATTCTCATCACTGCATGCAGAGAGAGAGGAAATGTTCAGAGGATGCTTCTCCACAAGTTTGTTGGGTTTTTTTTGCTTTTGTGAATTCCCTGATAAAAGTTTACCCTGTGAGCTTACCCTACAACCTTTCCTAGTTGTAGTCACCATTCTTTCATAGTATTAATGAAGGGAGCTAACACATGATTTGAAAGGGGATAATTTCTTTGAACAAAGGCTCTATCTCTCTTTACCTTAATTTTCAGTTATGCCCATGGGTAGCTTGATACTAGTAATATACTTAACTGCTGGAAATTGTTTTTGCTGATAATGCACAGAAATAGGAATCATCAGGACAAAAGAAATAAAATTTAAATATTTATAATTAACTTTATATTATAATTATTATATTGTGCTGAGAATAATACTTATAGGAGATGACCAGGCTGAGCCTGAAATCTGATTTCTCCAGCGCTTAACACACTTAGGAATTAATCTGGAACCTGAAATATTACTGAAGAGTAGCTGCTAGTCATTATCAAAGTCGCACCTTTTTTCTAGCAAAGATCAGATAGATTTTTAAAAGCTCAGGTGTTTTAACGCAAACGGTAGGATCAGTCAGTATAATGAGATTTGTAATTCGTCAAGTACAGTAAGTCCTTTGAAGCTGGACTTTCCTTTATAAATTCTAGACTTGCAGATTATATCACTTATAAGATATGGATGAACCTTTATGAATAAATTCTTTGGTAAACATTTCCTAAATACAATTTATAATTCAAGGGAAAAGATAAGGTGCTGTAAAATTAGATTATCCACATTCTTAGAATTTATGCCAAATGTGTTTACAAAGATCCAGTGCATGCAATTAATTTATTGCTTGTTTTATAATTCAGTTATGATATTCAGACAAATAGAACCACAAGTGTTCTTTCATCTCAGTCACTTCATCTCCTTTTATGTTCAGAGAGTTAAGGGAAAGAGTAGCAACCATGTTTGTGGAAGCCTGCTTTTAATTGGTATTTTTAATCTGTTTTTGTAGAAATCAATTTGCTTTCAGTCTCTTTTTGACCAGTATTTGCACACTTGAAAGATTATTGAATTTGGCTGACAATTTAACAGCTCTTACATGAAACTATCCGAGTTTGGATATTTGACTAAATTCCATGATTGAGGGTGAAGTTTATGAAAGAAATTAATTTCCATGATTTTAGATTATTATTTTCCCTTCCTAGGTTTGAGCCCTTGCAGGCTCTGCTTCCTGAATCATATCGCAAAGTACTGCTTAATATCCGTAAGGCAGAATCAAGGAACCGCAAGCGACAAGCTGTGAAAAGGGCTGCAGCCACTTCTGCAGAAGAAGGAACATTAGCACCACCTAAGGGCGACAGGTATGAATGAGGTGCATGCTCAGAATCTTGATGTCATACTAGAAGGGAGATTAAGAATATTTTTAAGGCTGATTCCAAGTGCTTTGGAACCTGAAATGATCTATGGACTCTCCATTAATGAGCCTGTGTTGTTTCTGTGCCCTTGTTTGTAGCATTGAGGATATTTTGGCAGACTCAGATCTAGAAGATAAGATAGACAAACAAAAAGGAAGAGCGACCAGGAAAGTGTTAAGGCAACAAAACCAAGCTTGGCTTAAGGAGGGAGAAAGTGATGAACCTCTCAACTTCTTGGATCCAAATGTGGCACACAGGGTTTTAGGTAAGATGAATTTTTAAGATGGCCCATTCTAAGTTCATAGTATTTACTACTTCAGTTTGATGGGGAAGATGAGAGATCAGTATCTCCAGAATCAGACATATTTTTTTCATAAGTCTCTTGTGCTGTTCTATCATGTAGCTACCAGGCCAGGCACTGCCCAAACTGGAAAAGTGAAACATGATTTCAACTTATCAGCTGATGGTCGCTTAATCATATGCGAAGAGGAAGAAGAACCTGCAGGTACAAAAATTCAGCAGTTGATTAAATACACATCAAATAACTCTCCAGTGATCATTCCACAATTCTAGTTTCCATTATCAGTTGATTACAGAAATAACCAAAGCTATTTAAACAGAATGAGCTATACAAGGAAGCATTTTAGATTTATATATCCAGAATATCTTTATTTTTTATTTTTTTTAAAAAAATAATTTTTATTGAGTATGTATCTAGAATATCGTTAATATAACACCTTGGAGCTTAAGGGATATAGAACCCCATAGCTTCTCAGTACAGAATTGAGATTATTTTTAATGCAGGCATTAAAAAAAATACTGGAAAGTGTGCAGAGAAAAGCAACAAAGATGATGTAGGAAGTTAGCACCAACCCCTTTCCTGGAAGAATGAAATATTTTAAGAAATATTAAAAAGGCAGAATATTATATTTTCCAGGATGAGAAATGGAGAAACATGTTTTAAAGACAAAGCAGTTTCCTGCCTTCCTGCCCCCCACCCTTTGTTAATGGGTCAGAGGCAGAAACTCAATTCCCTCCCATCTTTGTCAATGGACCATCATTTTCAACACAATAGGGCCCATCTAGGACAGAAACTCACCACATGGCACCTGGGAAGATTACATCAGCCAGCAAGGCTAGCTAAGACCTCCACTCCCTGGGAGTCTGACAACCAATCAGAATACTCATTCTGGGCCCCAGGAAGTTCAAAGCCAGAGAGAGCATAAAACCCGGGACTCGCTGTATCTCGCCCTTTTCTGTTCAGGAACTCAAGCCATGTGATCCTATCCACCATTAAACCATCTTTCCAAGCAGTCTCCATGTTCCCAGTCTTTTCCCCCACTTGGAGCAGAACCCAGAAGGATATTTCTTCCTACAATGATAAAGGGTCTGGAGTATGACTAAATTGTATGACGAATGGTTGAGGGAGCCAAATACAGAATGTCTAATCTATCAAAGAGAAAGATTAGGGGACACACGATAGCTGTCTTCCAGTACTTGAGGGGCTGTCACAAAGAAGAGGGGATTCAGTTATTTTCTAGGGCACCAGAAGGCAGGACAAGAAGTAATTTGTGGAAGATTGTTAAAAGAGAGATCCAACTTAGAAATAAGGATTTTTTTTCTGACGGTGAAAGCAATTAATGAGCGCTCCTGGGGGTTGTGGGTGCTCCATCACTGGATGTTTTCAAAAATAGATCGGACAATCATTTGATTAGGATGATATAAGGCTCCTGCCTTGAGCAGGAGGTTGGACTATAAGACATCCAAGGTTGCTTCCAGCTATTCTACTCTTTCTCCTATCCATAAGCATTATGAGAAGGATTTGGCTTAAAAAACTATGGTACATATTTAGTGCTGTCTCTGATCTCTGTTATGTGTCTACCACAGGGCTGAATGAGGAGTCAGCAGATTTAATGCAGGAAGTTGGAATCAAGAATGTAAGTGAAGAAGGGGAGGAACAAGAATTATTGGCATTCTCTTTAAATATTAAGAAGTGTTTATACCAATACTATCTAATTTGTTTAAGAGTTGAGGTTGAGTGGCATGTTGGGGACCATCAGAACCAACTCAAAGTACTAAATATGATTTCATTAAAATTAAATGACATTGAAATGATCATTGCAGTCACATATTTTTTTCCCTTATGTTACATTCCTGGTAAGTTTGGCAATATCTTTGATAGATGTCAGGACTGAATGCAACTGTGGGTTCGCAAGTTGTGTGTCTCTGCCCCTTAGGGTTGTGATGGCTGGATCTCAGACATTTGGAGACACTTACATTTGACTTATCATGATAGATTCCCTGTTGCCATTAAATAATGCAGGAAAGAAGAAGGCACAGAAATCTATAAAGAAGATGGTGGATCTTACCAAGTGCTGCTTTGATGCATGACCTCTCTCTTGCAGAAGAAGGCTCGGAAACGTCGATTTAGGGAAGAGGCAGATGATGAAGGGCTTCCTGCTGATACACAGCCACAATACAAAGGTTAGGATGTTCCTTGGGGGCTGTTATGTAGTGAGCCACCACTGCATGGATTCTACTTTGGTGTTCTTTGACATGGGGGACGGGTAAAATGGTTACCTAGAAATAAGGCTTTGACTAAAATCAGTTGTGTGTACACATCTATATAATAATCAGTTGAAAGAACCTCAGTGTCGCCTCCCTCTGCTTCCGTTCTAATCTTGATGCATTGAGCCAAATCTTAAGTAAAAGGTAAAAGGTTATTTTCTCAGGATATTGATTTTTAATTGATTTTTAAGTGTATAGTTTTTATTTATTGTTCTAAGGTTTTATATCATATTTTAATTATATGACTGTGAGCCACCTACAGTCACCTCAGTGAGAAGGTGGCATAAAAGTTTAATAAAAAATAAATAATTTCCAAGGAGTGAACAAGGTGCTTCTCCTTTTTCAAGCCTGAAATTCTTTGTAAGAGTCCTAATCCAACTTGTACTTGAGGGTTTAGTTACCCTGCTCCTGTTTGTTTATTCTTTATAGCGGGGGGCAAAGGAATTCATCGGCCTGTTAGCAAGAAGGCGGCACCTGGGGCAGAATACAAAGCAAAGGTAAGATCATAAAATGATTGATTGGGGCCCAAATCTGAGATAGGTATAGGAAATTGCTTGCTTTCCTATTGTAGAATCATGTGTTATAATCTTGTCAATTGACGCATGGGTTTAGGATAACCTCACATTTTTTTGTAACAGAAAAATCTATATCTTTATTTGGGGGCATATTTTTTAGGCATAATTTAAAACAGGCGTAGGGAATTCCACTTTAGGAATTGAGGTCTGAGATGCTCGTTTATGACTTTACCTTCATACTCTTTCCCACCTACTCCTCTACGTTGTTGAAGCAACTTCCAAAGTTTCTTCTTCAACAATTCCTCAAAGCTCTCATATCGTTTTAGCAATCTAAAAAAATACTGGGGGGAGGGGGGAAAGGGGAGAGTGGGGAAAAAATAGGCCCAAGCCAGATCAGATTTGGTATCGATAGTTCTGAATAACTGACATATCAATAACTGAAATATCAAGTTTTTTGGAAAGCTAGTGGAGGAATGGATTAGGGGATTTAGGACTGTTACCATGTACTTTGCTAGATAGCCTGTCACTGAGCATAGATTGTATTGTTTCTTATAGAAAGGCAAAGGTGACATCAAGAAAAAGAGTGGACTAGATCCTTATGCATACATCCCACTGAACAGAGCAAAACTAAACAGGAGGTAAGAATGGCGAAGAAGCGTGAAAAAGGTTGCTAGAAACCCAGCAACCAGTGATAATGTCCAAGTATAGAAAAATCCAAACTCAAAAAGTATTGTTCACTATAATCCATATATTTTATCTCCAAATATATAAATTCCTTTTTTACTCTGTTAAACATTTACCTGCTCAAATGTAGGCAATACTGATTAACCTCAGTAGTGATTATCATCTATTCTCTCTGGTAGGAAAAAAGCCAAACTTCAAGGACAGTACACGAATCTGATGAAGGGGGCTCAGCGTGGTGCCCAAGCAGGCAAGAGACTCTTCAAAAAGCAGACCCATACCTGAAGGAGAAAAAACCACACAGAAGTTATCTGGAAATCAGTCCCCTTAGGTCATTGAACTGTGGGTCTTGTTGCTGCTATTCCAGTCAGAGTTATTTCTAATGAGTTTGCTCATTATTCCTGCATATTGGCAATACCTATTATTTTCAGTGGAAAGAATAGTAAAAAATATATACATCCTCCCGTTTATTATTTATTGATCCTTGTAATAGGGGTTTTCATGCCAGTTGTTACTCTAGTTTCTTCCACAGCTATGAGCAGTGTGAGCAAAACTAGAACTTTGGGTAAGAGATTGATTATTGCTTCCTAATGAACACTTCGGCAATACATAATATAATAAATTCTGTTTCTTCAGTATAATATAGGCACTGGTCCTGTGAAACCTTTTTTTCTGTCTATTTCCTTTCTCTATTTGAAGCAACTTGCTATTTTTATTTGGCGGCTACTACAAATTCTCCAAGAATTTTTAGATTTATTTGGTAGTAGGTAAGAACAGAGGTAAAGGTAATAAAAACAAAATAATTATTATTTCCAGGGACAACTTAGACTTGTGACCTTAGCTTCTGAATAAAATGGTACTTTTATTGCTACTATCAGACTAGACTAGACTAATTAGAAAACACTGATCATAGCCCCAGATCTGAGAATAAGTACTGTCATGTGGAAAAGCTAACTTTTACAACCAAATGTGTGATTTAGGTTTTGCACACATTTTTTGACTTACTGTATACAAGAAAAACCCTGCCTCCCAAATAAGTGGCAAAAATTTTGTTCTATGTAAAATTCCATCATTGATTCTCCATTTTCATTTAAAGACATTGAGAATGACTGAAGCTGTTCACTGGCAGGTTTAAACTCTTCCAGCTATTTCGCTGATCTAAGATGCCTTCTTGTAGATATGAGACCTAGAATAGAAATATGCCAGTAACGGACCACAGCATATCTTGGTTGCACTATTGCAAGAGACAAGAATCAAAGCTTAGAAATTTTCTCAACAGAGACTAATGCTACATTGGATGTAGAACCTTATTTTTCCTGAGAAAAGCACACCTTGGATATAGGAGTATGCTGAACATTGTTTTGGATAGTATTGAAGATGCATGAGCTAATTTACCTCCTCTTAGTGGCTATGCTACACAACTGAGGTATTAAGGAGAGGAATTTAACCCTTTCACCCATATTTTTCCCCCCAAAATCTCTGGTTAGTCTCAGAGACATATATGTCCACAGATAGCAGCTAGCCACAGAGAAAGGTATAGGCATCTGTGTTGAGCCTATATGTTTCTTCTGTGTTGAACTACAGAGAAACGATGATTCTGGATCAAAACTATAATGGATAAAAGAGGCAGATTTACAATAACCCTCTAGTTTGTGGGAACAATAAAGAGGTTAAAAGATACCTCCACATACAGGATTTCAGCTGTTGTTTGAGCGTGCTTGGAATTATTTGAACAGCTGCTTCTGATTCACTCTCTGCTTGCTATGGAAACCTTACCTTTGAGAGGATATTCTTCGTTGGAGTACATCCCTTTGGTTAAAAGGCTTAATATAAAACTGAATAACAGCTTGCATGGCAGCTGTGCACTTGTTATTTTCAGATTGAGTTAGTTGGCACTGATTTCATAGGGAGAAGGCCATTGAAAGGTGGAATAGCAAAGAAGTTGCCTGTTATCAGAAAAAGTAAAGTAACAAGGACATAATGACGAAATTATTTTTCTGTTCCTCTAATTCCTTGATACTAAGATCTATATATACAGAAGAAATGTCTTTCTACTGAGATCACAAACATTGAAAAGATTTTTTAAGCGGTGGAACTAATTTTAAAAATGATAAAATTACAATATTTTAACATTCAGGAATTACAGATTTTTGGAGTGATACAGAATGAATAATGGATTGCTGATGAGTATCACTGCTGGTATTGATGCCACCATCCAAACAAGAATAGGAATGGAACTCTGCAGACATCTTCTAAAATTTACACTTGCCTCTTTAGACTTCTGACTAAATAATTATCCCCATTTATGGAACAAAGAAACTTGGCAAAAGTTGATGAAACATTAAGGGCTGACTGAAATATAATGTGTCTTGCTGTTTTGAGAAGTTACCATAATAAAGTGTTCAGTTCATGAAAATGCTATGTAGATTATGTTCTTTAGATCTTCCTCAATTGTTTTTAAGGAAACAAAAATTAGAATGCAAGGGTATATATTTTGCAATTTTGAATTATCAGAAGTTTTGGGCGGCAGCACTTCGCTTCCCCCATAAGAGTAAAATCTGCACATTTATCCATCTGCTTGTGTTTTTCTTAATTAAGCTTGGAAGCAATCAAGCTTTTTATTTTCTTAATTGAATCTGACTATACTCCAAACAGAAGCTGCTTCCAATTTTGTTTAAAGCAAAAACTTGCTGGAATAGAGCCTAGAAGTTTCCATTTCCCTATAGAGAAAATTATTTGATAAATGTGAATCCTGCATATGAATAAAACACTGTAATTAAAACTTGTAAGCATTCTCTATTCCATCCCTCATGTAAGGTATTTACTAGATCTGCTTATGTGCTTATAAATGCTAGACACTCGAAGCTCATGCCATTCCTGTTCCTATCTGGATTTCTAAGCCATCTCTTTCCATTGTGACTAATTTTAGGGAAGTTTACAAGAAAATTCAGAAGTAATAGGGTGACTAAGGAAGGGTGAATTTTTTCAGCTGATTTTTAGATTTTATGTTCTGCAAGGCTTTGCAAAGTTTGTACTATTTGACCCTTTCTAATAAGATTTTGGTGAATGTATTGTACATTTTTCTTATCTTTCCAAAGAAATGTCTTTGCAGGGCATCTAGTTTAATAAGTAGCACTTAACATACATCCTTTTTTGGATGTATTTCAATTGCTTGGGACAAAAATGGTAATTAGTAGCCTCCACATATTACTACTATAACTCTTACAATCCCTCACTATTAGTCATGCTTGTTAAACTTGTTAGGCATTGTAATGCCACAGTTGAATAAATGAGCACATAGAAGACCACAGGTTCTCCATTCTGTCTTAGAAATACATTTAGTGTAGAAAGAATTCTACAGATAGCAGTCACCTTAATGGTATGTGAACTTGCCTGACAGGTATGTTAAAATATTCAGGTTCAACTTTATTATACCATAGTTACTGAACAATACTCCAGTTCATGCTTGCAATAGACAACACAACTCTCTGGACAGCCCCCTCCCACCTTACATTTTCCAATGTAATTACAGTCATACTGTTCCAACATGTGTTTAGCTCAAACTCTTGTGGATACTCATGTACAGTAATGTAATGTTTTGATTTTGGTACTATTATTCATATTTTGCTTTGTAATTTGCAATCCAGAGTGACCAGGGTGGCCTGCAATTATTGCATAAATAAATACAATTAAAACATTCAAATAAAGTAACATAACCCTTACTAAGTGCACATGGACCATTCTGTTAACAATTAATCCAGTGCACTGTTATGGGGCAATTTTCTCTCTTCCTTCAGATTGTTGAGGGAAGGACATTAAAAGCTCTATTACACTATGCTATAAGGCAGCGGCACCAGGGCCCAGTTCCATGGAGAGAGGCTTTTCTATGGACCAGAGGGGGTGTGGTTTTGCATGCTGCCTGCATCCCACGGATGGGGCTTCGCTTGTTTGCGTGGTCTGGTTTCTGACATACCACGGACCGCTGCTGGTACATGGATTGGGCATTGAGGAACCCTGCTATAAGGGATGCATCCAGTTTTCAATGGTTACATTTGCAGAATTATTTTCTGTTTTAGCATTGCCTACACTTTGTCATTTCAATCCATAGGGGATCTGATAATCCAGCCAGAATCCACACCTCTGAAGCTTGAAAGTGATCTACAAGTGGACTAGGTCTTATGGCCAGAAGCTTAAATTAAGCCAGTAATTAATTCTTAATCATTCTCTGGAGTCCAGCTTTATCACTCCTGTTTCTGAAAATCTAAGTGCTACATTCTGGAAGCAATTTAACACCTGAAAGATTTCTTTTACAGACTAGGATTGAATAGTCTTTATTGATTCTTAAAATATATATTAGGAAAATTGAGGTATCAGTATATTTGGAGGGAGATAGATAAGTAGAAATGTATTTATGTTGGTTACCTAACTCCAGTGTTGATTTTTGCAGCAGAAAAAAAGGTTATCTGAAACGAAGTACAGGAGTTTAATAAATCTACTCTGGCTAATTTAAGATAACCCTTCCCCCAAAAGCCAGAAAGAAATGCTTGTCGTTAATTAACATACCAAAAACTCAAAAACAATTATCAGTATGGAATTACCATCTGCTAAGCAGGCAGACATACCCATGGAAGTTTGATTTCTCAAAATCACTTCTCGTACTGTCAGTTAAAAATGATTTTCAAATGGAATGTTCAATGGTTTTCTTAAGCAGTTTTAAAAAAAGATGCAAAATGAAATAATGTGAACATGGTGCTAAATTGCTGCCTAGTTTAAAATTTATTTCTCACTGAGATTTACTTCTGGCCCCCCAAAAGCCTGTGGAAACAACCTATATTTTTTCTTGAAATATTTTCATTTTTTCTCTGAAAAATTAATGGTTATGTAAATTCCCTAATATATTATTTTTAAATAATGTGAAATGTTTAAGATGTGAAAAATGGTCTAGAAATAATTTCGTAAAAGGAAAATATGGTACTGAAACAAAGCTTCAGTTTCAGAATCCCTGAAAACTCGAAGATGCTGATGACAAGCTGGGCAAATCAATGCAAAACATGTTCAGCTTTATTCTGAAAAGTAGTGCTTTCTGTAGATATGTTTGATGTATTGGTGGAAAAATCTAGAATATATAATTTTCTTTGTTTTACTACAGAGTTGATGATTTTGTTTTGTTTTTTGCCCACATACCTACAAAGCAGGTAAACATGAGATGTTACATTCTTGGAGTTCAACAGTTTGTAATTCCATTTTAAATAATTGCCTGAACAAAATATGCTTTTCAATTTTATATACTAACTATACTTTTATAAAGCAACCAAATAATAAATAATACATTTTATAAATTAATGCATTTTATAAAGAAAAAGTGTTAAACTGCACATATTTAATTTTTCTACATTTTAATAATAATAACAACTTTATTGTCATTGTACATATATACACAGTCTACCCATACAACGAAATTCACTTAACACCCAAAGACCAGGTCCAACACACATAACAATCCCCAAACACCCCACCCACCACAAATTCCCTGCCCCTAAATCACCCAAACATCCACAAACAGCTCACTGATGGTGGCCCTTTAGTTCATTGTTGAGTGCAATTATAGTTCTGGGATAAAAACTATTCAGAAAACGTGGTACGAGTTTTAATTGTTCTGTATCTTCTGCCATTTTCATTTTCGCCTTTCAATTTTTCTTGTTCCTTTAAAATTTCTAAAAAGGTTAAATTTTTAAGTATTCAAACACCATACTATAAAACTCGTGTGTTTATTAAAACAGAAGCCATACTTCTAGTTTTCAGTTTATTTATCCAGAGTGTCATAATTTTTGCCATACTGTATTCTCATCAAAACAATGTTCAATATGGTACATTAAAAAGTTACCTAATCTGCATAATTCTTCCGCCACGTTGTTTACTTCGTTTTAAACTTTCAGCTGGATCTGCAGGTCTTTCATTCTTTATGTCGTATGTTCTGCAGATTGAAATATGATCTGTGCTATTTTAAATTTAAAGCACTGAATTAACTAACCAGGCAGTTGATTTATATTCTTGTTACTTCATTTCCATTCCATATAAAATTGTCAATTGCTTTGCATGAATTATTTAATCATTCTGTTTCCATTGCCAGATCAATAAAGGCTCATTGCAGGTGAATAGTAAAATTCATGGTAAAAGTTAAGAAATCAATAATTTCATACAGTAAAATATATACTAATCAATAGACAAAATTATGCAAGTAAAATAACAAAAGCCCCCAAAAATCAATTAAGTTAATTTATTCAGTCTTAAGTAACTTCTGAAATGTTAAAAGGGAATGGAGCAATCCTTAATTTTAACTAGACATTGCTCCATAACTTTTGTAATGGTTTGTGGGCAATACAAATCCTATATCCTAACTTTGGGCATAGGGTGCTCCTATGTCCAAAATATTTCTAGTGACCTAAATTCAGCATATAAAACTTTCACGTGACTCCTGTCATCGCAGATGTCCACCTCATTAAAAAACGGAACAGCCACCTCTATCGATTCAACGTCCCTCAAAACTACAAATCCCAGGAAACTTAGCGCAAATGCAGTTCCTTGCCTCTCCTTTCTTATCGGTTTTCCTATTAGTCGGCGACAAATCGTTAAGCGGTTGCCACGTTCGAACAGACCAATGGGTGCATGAAGAAAAGGTGGGGGCGAACAAACTGCTCTGGAAATAGCCAATTGACTCTTGCGATTGAACGGCCTATGGGAAAGCAAAGCGGCAGATATGAAATGGCGACGGAATCGACTGGGAGGAAAAGTGCAGCTGGACAAACCTATAGGTACGACAAGAGAGCGCCCATCGCAGATAAGGCGGCGTCCGGGAAAGGGCTGGGGGCGCTGAAGATTGACGAGAAAGCTGTTTGGTAGTGTTTGGTGTAGGGCAGTTGGAAAGGATGTTGAAAGTCGGGTTTCCGAATGGACGAATAGTCGTCGGTTGCGCGGTTGTTTTGGTGGTGAATTAAAGCAGCAGTACATTTTCTACTTCGTCCCTGCCATAAGTCACTATATTTCAGTAATCGCAACCGTGCTTTTTGAAGAGGCAACTGGACTTTCTGGTTTTTCTTTGAAGACGTTTCGCTTCTCCTCCAAGAAGCTACTTCAGCTCCAAAGAAGCTTCTTGAATGAGAAACGAAACGACTTCAAAGAAAAAACCAGAAAGTCCAGTTGCCTCTTCAAAAAGCACCTTTGGGATTCCATTATGACCTGGATGACTGAGAATCTCCATAGACATATATTTCAGTAATAAAGTAAATGAGTTGTGTGCAAGAAGCCTAGGTGATCCCTGGGGTTTTCAGATAAGGTTAAAAATATTCTTTAATCAGAGAATTGCTAGTCAATGACTGTGGTGGTACCAGTACAACTCTAGGCTAAAATGTATATGAGTAGTTTATGGCTCTGTGTTGCATGAGCCAATCCAGTGTGGCTACTTTATGATTCAGTATGTTCAACAAAATCCTCTTTCATTAGAGTACTGTATGGCTTTATTCTCCCCAATAAGCTGGGCTGTAGCAGTGGTTGCACAATCCACTACAATGCAAGCTACCCTATTATACAGTATGAACCCAGATGATCTGTTAGTTTGTCTTTACTTGTGTCATAGAAATCCAGAACCCAGAGATAAATGGGTAAATCATAATTTGATGGATTGATAAGATGTGCAATGTTAGCTAGTTTTTCCTCAAGGAAGGGGATTAGATGATTTGTCAATGCAATTTTTTAAAATAAAACAACTTCCTGTGTGGCAGTTGAATTATTACTTATAAAGTTCTGTTTTATAATTATGCTGCTTCCCTGAGAGTAGGTCCATTTTTTTAAGACACAAACTTGCTATATCAAAGGGGGCAGGGAAGAAGGTAGAAGTATTTTCTTCTATTGTCTTGATCACCCTTTCCCAGCCAGTTACCCTCAAAATATGCTACATGATCTTTAACCTCAGCCAATGTGGTGCTTGAGTATAATAAGAATCATATATGAATAGGACAGAAAAGGAAAATTGCTAGGGTTTGAGATAATTTTGGGTGATCATTAGATTGGGAATTTGGAGAGAAAGATTCTTAGGGGTTCAAGATAGCAATATCAATAGCATTTAGACTTATATACCATTTCATAGTGATTTACAGCTCTTTTTAAGCAGTTAAAGAGTCTGTGTATTGCCCTCAACAATCTGAATCCTCATTTTACTGACCTTGGAAGGATGGAAGTCTGAATCAGCCTTGAGCTGGTGAGAATTGAACTCTGGCAGTTGACAGAATTAGCTTGCAATACTGCATTCTAAACACTGCGCCACCATGGTCTGTTGGTGCGGTAGGTCAGGTATGATTATAGTTCTTCTAGCAGAGCAAGTACAAAATGCAGGTATAAAGATGTTAATTGTACTTCAGAAGTCAAAATAGTGCTATTATAAGAAAAATATTTAGATAGTTTTATTTGTGTAGCTTGAGAACCCCTCAATTAAAATGATAAAATAGAAAATAAAAAGGTATGAGTTTGCCTATATTTAGTTGTCTCATTAACCATGGCATAAAAACTAGTACCGTAGCCATTTTTAAAAGACATATTTTTATGACTGTCTTGATTTTATTATCACCCTATTATTTGTTTGTTTATTTGTGTCAGAAGCATCGCAATTAAAATAAGGATACTATATGACATAAAATTTAAAATATAAAATACAAGATTAAAATATATACAAATTAAACAGATCTTGCCCAGAAACTAGCAACATTAATTCTCAGATGGATTACTGTAGTGTAGGATTGCCCTTAAAGAGCATTTGGAAGCTGCAGCTGGTTCAAAATACAGCAGTTCTAGGGATTTTTGGATATTTTTTATACATACATATAACGTCTGTTTGCGAGCTGCACTGGCTCCCAATGGAGTTTTTTGTGCATTTCAAGGTGCTGGATGTCATCTATAAAGCCTTACATGGCATTGGGTCACAATATTTGCAGGACCATCTGTCACCTATCATTTCTGCTCAGCTTATCAGAACTGGTGGGATTGGCATGTTCCAGGTCTCTTCTATTAGGAAATGTCATCTTCTGGGACTTGGGAATTGTGCCTTCTCTGTCAACGTTTGCTCTATGGAACAGCATCCCACCAGAGATCAGGATGGCCCCAACCCTTCGTAAGGCATTAAAAGCCTAGATATTCTCTCAGGTTCTGGGGCCAGGCAGTTAAACCAGCCCTATATAGAACATTTCAGGTGTTTGTGGGCTACTTTTCAAAACACATTTTGCATTCTTTCAGAAGAATGCTATATACATTTTAAACAGTTCTACAAAATAAAATTATATTTAATTTCTATAAAATAATAAATTGTAAGGTAGTGGGAACGAGCTGATGTCATCTGATACCTAGGCTCCCTTTGAATGCCCCAATGGAAAATGCTTGTTCTGCTTTGTTCTAAAACCAGAACAAAGTCTGCCGCCTCCTCAACATTGCTGTGTTAAAGAGAATTATAGCTATAGGTTATAGCTTGCTCCATAAATTATTAAAAGACATCTAGTTATGAAGCCAACCTAATCTGATTTTGGTTCATTTGTCCTTGAACTTGGTTTCCTTTCTCTATCTGATAGGATTCTGTATCCTTGAGGATTTTACTCGAAGGCCATCTTCTTGATAACTTGAGCAAATCCTTAGCTTGCTAATTCTTTAGTCAAACATGTCTATGAAAGCAAATATACAGTTGTTTATTTTTCTTCCGCTTCCCATTTCTTTCTTTTTAGTATGCAAATGGGAAGGGGCAAGTCTCATTCTTTCTTACCTTTAGATAGTGTGTGACTGAATTGTTGAAAAAGGGTTCTGGCTTTCATTAGTGTTAGTAATAACCAAGCATATTTTTGTGCGAGGGAGTGTTGCTGATAAAGTGACCTTTCAAAGTTACAAAGCCTAGTAATGTTTAGCACGGAATTTAGTAGAGAGTTAGGGGCTGCTCATATTGTGAAATTGTTCACCATAAAACAGGAATGAGATTATAAAAGCAGACGGCAATGCACCATAATCCACTTTATTATACATGATTGACATTTTCAAACAACAAAAAACTCTGAAGATTAATTAGGCTGAAAACATATAAGAGGTAAAAAAGAGGTGAAAACTTACACCTCTTTTTATACATCAAGAAAAATGAGAAATAATAAGGAAATATTTTTAAAGGAAAACCTCTTATAAGATTTGGCTTCATAAACTAGATATCAAATGAGGAAGTAATGAAATAAGATTTTAAAAGAGAATATAAAACCAAGGCAATATATAGAAATCTTGGGTTAAGCATTAAGCATTAATAAATCTTGGGTTAAGCTTTGAGAGCCTAATACTAGATTCTCCCAAATAAATTGGACAATTGAAATGATAAGCTCTTCAAGGATGCGGTCTACTCTCTAGTATTCCGTAAAGTTGGTTGATCTGAGTTCTGCTCTGACGCTAATGAAAGTTGATTATTTGTTAGAAGAGGGCCAACAAATGAGTCTTTGTCTTGTTTATTGTGTGTAGAATTTGCATAGGATGCGTTGGAGCAGGCAGTTCTATTTCTGAAAACAAGGAATGAGTTCTTCTCATTACATCTCTGCTTCCCAATGCCGCGCCAGAAACTTTCAGCACTTGTGTAAGAGATTTGTCTTTTCTATTATTTCAGAAATGGCTGCTTTAAGATTTCCTGGAAATTAATAATTGAAAGTCCTCAAATAGGCAGATGTATACTAGCTATTAACTTGAAAATTGGTTAGGAATATAAATTCTAGAACATGGGGAATGAGAGTTTGAATAGGTGACACAGATGTTATGCAGACTTAGCAGTTTTATTGGGACAAGACATTAACATCACATTGATCTTCCGTAGAAGGACATGTTGGGTCTATGATTAGCTTATAAGTCATATTTAGTTGTCCTGTCTGACCAGCATATGTTAAAACAATGCAATGGAGAAAAGTATAAGGTCAATCAACATTCATCCCCAGCTGCTTGAACTGAAGGGCTCCATCTTGTTTTCAGCTTCTTAAACATATCAAACAGCAGGGTTTCTTATGAAGCAGTGCTAGAATTAGATTATTGTTGGCAGTTTACTCGTTCAAGGATGAAGAGACCTGTTCTTTTCTGTGGCTTACTGTTTTTGGAGTGATTTTGACAACTTCATTGCTTGGATGATTTCAGATTTAATTAGCCACTTCAATCCCAGGCTGGGACTGCAAAAGTATATCTATTGCGATTTTCCACAGTGGCAAATATTGTCTATCTAGGGTAGTTCTGAATAATTTTGATAAACATATTCCACTATATTGGACTATTGGAATTCTCAAAAAAGGGGTAAATTCAATCGACAGTTTTTTCTTTATGCATTGTATATTTCAGAAACTCTTTAATTTTTATACAGCATATAACCTAACAAATGATACATAATTTTCCTCTAAGAAAAGAACTGAATTATATTTCTACTACATGCTTCCTTAATATTACACCCAGTAAGAGCAGAAAATGTCATTTGCTATCCACAGGATGATATACTGTACTTTGGATGTAACTTCCACGCTAACTCTGTTCTGAATAATTTCCAAATGTTTGTACTGTTTTAGAACATTATTCTTGTTAAAAATGTTTCTATGCTTATATCATTAAAAAAAACGTTAAAAGCTGAATGAATGCCTTTTTAAAGAATAACTCTTAAATTTAATTTCCTCTATGTCAGTTAATTTATATGACCTATAATTGCCCAAGATTGATCAATTGCACAGTTTGTTGTTTATCTTGAACAGAGAATGTGTATTTCTTTGGGGTAGTATAACATGCAAATCACTGTAGTTTCTCTCTTATGCAGCCAATGTGATTAGTATTCTGATATGTTGCATGTTGCAGAAATGAGTGGAATGGTATCCTTAAAAGACATGCAGATTATATTAAAACATTATCTCTACAGTTTAAACTGTAACCCATTTTAATTTGATTGCCTGCATGGCTAAAGATTATTGCTATATTGTATACACATGTTTCTCTCAAAGTAATGCTTGACTGTCTTCCCCAGTGATGCCATTTGCAGTTTTGTTATCTGCAATGAGTCTTCCCTTCAGCGGCATCAAATCATCTTTAATCCAGACTTCTTTGTGGAGAAGCTGAAACATGAGAAGCCTGAAGCATTCACAGAACTTGTGGTCAGCAACATTACCCGATTGATTGACTTGCCTGGAGCAGAGCTTGCTCAACTGATGGGTGAGGAAGAGCCCCAGTTGCCTGGTGGGCCTAGCATTTCCTCAGGTTTTTTCCGTTCCTTGATGTCTCTTAAACGCAAAGGTAAGTATGATGTGTTTCCTAGTGTTTTCTATTGGCTTTCAATGATAATATGATATCATGGACTTACTTCTCTATTGGCAATGTTTCCAAAGAAATGGATACTATTACTAGAGTTGTATCAGGAGGGCTGAAGTGCTTCCAGACTGAAAGGATTGAACGGTGACATCACAGTTGCCTAAGGGATGCCCAGTTGGGAACTCCTTTCACATCCCTGTTAAATTGCCCACCAATGTGGTACCCATTTATCTACTCATGGTTACCCATTTTCAAACTGCTGAGTTGGCAGGAGCTGAAACATGTGACGGGAGCTCACCCCATCCTGCGGCAGCAACTGGGTCTCAAACACCAATCATCAGCCCAGAATCCTAACCTCGTGGGCCACCACAGTCAAAGAAATTGATGAAATAATATCTCCCCAAGTATTCATACGGCTGCTACTCTGACCTAAAACTGACTCTTCTGTTACAGCAAAACCCACAACTTTATTAATAAGATTCCAAATTAAAAATTAGGAAAGCAGTGTTACAAAGGTATCTATCAATACAATCAATCCTTAGTTTTCACTATAGAAATTAAAGAATGGTAATATTTCTTTTTAATATCAAATGGCACAATTGGGAAAAAATAATCAATATTGAAGGTGCTTCTAGGAGAAAAGCCATCCTGTTCCTTATATTCTTAGAACAGGAGATCTCTAGTTCAGTGATACAACAGCTATTTTAAATATATAAAAGTTCAAAGAAGATAATAGGCTAGATCAGTGTTGGCAAACTTTTTGGCACTGAGTGCTGAAACAGGAGCACAGTTGGGGGAGCACTGGAAACGGGAAGAGCAGTTCCCTGGCACGCATGCGCGCACCGGGAAGCTGACCTCCCAGTTTCCAGCGTGTGCATGTGCGTCGATCACCGGGTCTTCCGGTTTCTGGAGTGCATGAAGACCAGCTGGCCGGCTCACATGTGCACACCGGAACCCAGAACATCAACAGGCGATGGCTGGCGTGCCCGGAGAGATGGCTTTGCATGCCACTTCCGACACATGTGCCAAAGGTTCACCATCATGGGGCTAGATGGACAAAATTACAACCCAACAGCTATCTAATACTTTCTATCATAGGTAGGTATATTCATTCTACCTGCTATCCCATCAGGCTGCTTAAGAATCTGGGATGTTTCTTGAATTACTAGGTTTGGAAAAATGTCCAGATCTCAGACTGAGTTGTAAAACATTTTTGAATCTTGGACAAAGTAGCTTTCTATATCTTTGGAGTTGACCACTAACTGCTAACTTCTTGTACTGTTTCTTATATCTTCTTTTTCATATAGTATCTTAGAGAAATGTTTCTGTCGATTTAGAAAACGAGTTCTGCATTCTTATCCTGCCTTATGGTTTGCTATGTTTATGGAATCACATTGTAATCTAATTAGACTTCTTTCCAAACTGAATTCAAATATGCATCAATCTCTTCTTGCAGTGTAATTAGAAGTTCCATTCTGTTCTCTCTCACAATATAATGACAATCACATTTAAGAAATGACATTTTAGATTGCTTAAGTGATTTTTGAATAGTCACAATATGCCTACAAATACTAACTAGAAAAATCTTAATTTAGTTTTATATTGTAACAGTAATTTCTTGGACTAAACTACTTTACATGGGAATGCTATTAAAGACCATCCAATAAGTAGTAGAAAATGCAGTGGCCTAGTTACTGGTAATAGTACCAGTATTATATTATGCCTGTGTTTCTTACCCACATCTGGTTATTGACAGGTTTTCGGGTCTAATTCAGAGTATTGATTTTGACAGACACCAAGTCATAAAGTGCTTTATTAGTACCTACAGGACTAGTTACTGCTATTTTTATCAGCCTGTCTGTATGTTCTGCCTTGGATAAGTTTTGATCATGCCTCACTTTCTTGAAGAAATGGGGAATGGAGGCCTGGAACTGCAGTTTGTTCATTGTTGTTCTGGGCTTGTAGAATAGACTTTCCTGAGAATTAAGATGTGTTCCTTTCCTTCTAATGTTCCAGAAGTGATTGAAAGAGGAAGTTTTCTGATTAAAGAGCTTGTAATTGCTATGTTTTATTTCAAAAAAAAAACATTTTTATCAGAAGTTGAACTCAACTGGAGTATGTGTGTATGTAGTTTCAGCAGCAGGTGGCAGCACCTGCTCAACCTTTTCTAGAATCCAAGCCAAGTAGTTCAGGCAGGGGGTTTTGTTTTTTTTTAAATTTGATTTATATGCCGCCCTTCTCCGGAGACTCAGGGCGGCTTACAATGCGTTAAGAAATAGCCTTCATACTTTTGTATATTTATACAAAGTCAGCTTATTGCCCCCACAAACTGGGTCCTCAATTTACCTACCTTAGAAAGGATGGAAGGCTGAGTCAACCTTGAGCCTTGGTGAGATTCGAACCTGCAATAATTGCAGGCAGCTGATGTTAATAACAGGGCTTTAGATCACTGTACTATCCAAGACTCTTAGATAAGGGTTAGATGGGTTAGATCAGTGGTTCCCAAAGTGTGCGCCGCGGCTCCCTGGGGAGCCGCGCTATCGTCATAAGGGCGCCGCGAAATATTCCGCCCGCTGGGTCTAACGCTGATGCGCCATTTCTGAAACGTCTAGTGCGCATGCGCAGTTGCAAGTCGGATTGCTATGGGAGCCGCGAACCGAAAAAGATTGGGAACCTCTGGGTTAGATAATCAGAAGGTGAAAACTGGCTGTGAAGTTGAAAAACATCCCAGAAAAGTGCCAACCATTCCATATTGATGCTAAGGAAATTACATATGTCTACGAAGTCATCAGAAGTTACTGCTGATTGGAAGATGGCAGTACAAATTTATTTTCATGATACAAAATGGTAGGCTGGAATATATCTCAGTAACAGGAACTGATGTTACTACTGGAACTAGCATAGATACAAAATGTGAAGTATTTGGGGATAATGAAATGACTTAAAGGAAGAAGTAAATGGAATATTCAGGAAAAGAGTGCTGAAAAGAAGAGAATATACATAGCTGAGGGTTGAAATGAATAAACTGCACAGATGGATGGAAAATAGCTCAAGAAAAAACCCCAACATGCCCACCAACAGGGCAAGTTATTGTACATAAACAGAGAACAAATCCATACCCTTCTAACACTGAAGATATTGGTTAGTCTGGTAATGAAATGACTGCAAGCAAATAATCAAGCTCAAAGAGCACCCAGAACTCCAAGGAGCGTGCACCTGAAACACATTTGTAACTATAAATTATTGTGAATAGTAACATATAATAGAATGTTACTATGTACCAAAGATAAAAAAATAAGTGAAATAAGAGTGAAAGTAAATAATATGGCAAAGAAGAATTGAATGAGAAATCATTTGTCAAGCTATTGTCAAGCTAGCTCAAGTATTTATTGTACTTAGCAGCTTGACATATATTTATATTTCAACTATGTGATTCTCCCAGGATCTTTGAAATATATAATAATGATTATACTTACTTTTATTATATAGTTCAGTGTGCTAACATTTGAAATAGTTTTTTAATCAAGGTAGATTGTATCATATTTACATATACGCATATCTTGAAAGCTTAAAATAACTTCATAATTCTCCTAACAACTGTAGGAGAGTCATATCATCTGCATGTACATGCTTGTTTATGTTTATTTACATAATCATTGCACATACATACAAGAGCCATGGTGGCGCAGTGGTTAGAATGCAGTCCCAAAGGTGTTTTTTCAAGAGGCAACTAGACTTTCTGGTTTTTGTTTGAAGACATTTCGCTTCTCATCCAAGAAAGCCCTGTTATTAACATCAGCTGCCTGCAATTATTGCAGGTTCGAATCTCACCAAGGCTCAAGGTTGACTCAGCCTTCCATCCTTTCTAAGGTAGGTAAATTGAGGACCCAGTTTGTGGGGGCAATAAGCTGACTTTGTATAAATATACAAAAGTATGAAGGCTATTGCTTAGCGCATTGTAAGCCGCCCTGAGTCTCCGGAGAAGGGCGGCATATAAATCAAATAAAAAAAAAAAAAAAGCTGAAGCATCTTTGGGACAACCATGACCTGGATGACTGAGAATCTCCATAGACAGAGTGCAGTATTGCAGACTGCCAGGAGTTTGATTCTGAGTCAGCTTTCCATTCTTCCGAAGTTGGTACCCAGGACTCGGGTTGTTGGGGGCAATATGCTGTCTCTGTAAACAGCTTAGAGAGGGCTGTAAAGCACAATGAAGCAGCATATAAGTCTAAGTGCTAGTGCTATGCTTGTTTGGTACCAGTAGCAATCTTTGCCAAAACACATCATTTTCTATGTTTTATAGAAAAAGAACAATAAAAACTAAAATAAAAAGCTTAAACATCATCATCTTTTTAAATTGCCTTGCTTCCTATAATTTCAATACTTCACAATACAGCCAAGAAATTGATTGGATTTAGTTTTGTTTAATAGCAGCAAATTATTCCTAAAGTATTCATTGGTTTAAGTAAGAAAAATATGAGTTTTGTAACCAGAGCTACAAAGCACTGTTGTGGTACATTAAATATAGTAGCAAAATATTATGACAAGTTGTTTTGTTTTTCTGTGTTATCAGCACATACCCTTATGTGGTGAATGTTGGTTTCTACAGATATTATTTTAAGATTGTTCTTGTTCAAAATAATAAGTTGGTTGGATGCAGGGGACTTATATGAGATTGCCAGAGCATTTTCTATTACACTATATATATATATATCAGGATACTCTTCTTCTTCGTCAGTTTAAAAATATTACATCTAATCCTTAAGATTTTGGCCTAATGGATAGGCCTAATCTTGACTCTGCCTCTGAACATGCAGAAGCTGTTGGGGTGATAAACTTTGTGGACCATTTCAAATAATCTAGTCAAGGAAGTTAGTTAGTTTACGTTATTGTCATTGCACCTCATACAACGAAATTAAATGCCATCTTCAGTGTACATTATACATCAAAAATAAAACAAAAACACACATCCTTCACATTCTATACAATTGAATTGAAAACCCCTGATATTGCATTAATAGCGCACTGTACAGTAGAATTCAATGTAGTTACTGCTCTGGGATAGAAGCTGGGGTGGTGGAGGTGGTGAGAATGATACAGATTACAATTCACACCTGGGTAACCAAAGTATTATTCCTAGCTATGATGCCTTTAGCAGATGACTAACAATCTAGACCTGAACCAAAAGTAAGATACCATTTTTTTCAAGTATACTACAATTTCAATTAGTTAAAATACTGAAAGTTGACCTAGAATGGGAAAGCATCTCTTATATATAGATGCAGTGTTTCTATGAATCCCAGGTGTTGTGAACTAATGTTCTATATATCAGGACACAGAAATACCAAATATTAGGTATTTGGTATTTCTGAATGTTAGATTAGATACTGTTTTTCCCTGAAAATAAGATAGGGTCCTATTTTCTTTTGAACCCCGAAATAAGGAAGGGCTTGGCCTTATTATCAGGGGGAGGGGTTGTCTTTTTATTTTGGGAGTGGAGGAGGCGTTGAGCTTGGGACTGGATGTCCCGTCGTTGCCGCCGCCTCCCCTCCCTGTTTTTCGCGCTGGCCGAGTGGCTGGCCGCCGCTGCCCTGACCTATCCTGTCGCCGCCACTGCCTCATGGAGCAGGACTGTGCAAAGCTTGTTGTGCCGTTGCACGCACGAACTGCAGCACCACCGCAAGCTTCATCATTCCGGCATAGCTGGCACCCTGCTGCTCGCAACTGCGCCGGTATGTCAGACCTTGCGGCAGGGCTGCCATTCGTGCGTGCAATGGCGCAAGCCTTGCAGAGTCCTGCTCCACGAGGCAGCAGCAGTGCGATAAGTTTCACAAAGACTTATTTCTGACAGGTGGGGCAGGGGAGAAGTGAGATGTGTGGAGCAAGACATGGCTCCCCTTGCTGTTTCTTCTTTTTCCCCCCTCGCCAGCCATTTAGGGATGCAATTTGGGGGTGGCAAAAAGCGGGATGCGCGTCTTACCTTTCCAGCTCCGTTGCATTCCTCGCCGTTGTGTCCAGGGAAACACGTTGTAAAAAAAAGCTTCATTGAAATCGCGAGAAGGGGTTTTGTGTTGTTTGCGTGGCAAGCAACCCGAGGAAATGGCCGGCTGCGCATGCGAATAAGCAGTTGATGGGGGGCTTATTTTAACTCATTCACTGAAAAGCCCAATTGGGCTTATTATCCGGAGAGGTCTTAGTTTCGGGGAAACACAGTAGATGTTTATCTTAATTAGAAAAAAAATATGTTGCTGATATTCCTTCATAAACTACACAATGTGAATACTACAGTGTGAACAAGACCCAGGCATAAATATAGATAAAAAGTATCTATTTTGTGACATAGTTTCCTTTATAGAAAACAAACAGTATCTCTTTTCCAACCTGATGACTTTTGCACTAATAATAAGAGTAAGGTTTTATTTATTTTTTTGAAAATGGATACTGAATGAACATATATTCTGGCCCAGGTTTTACTTCTGACATTTTGAGATAGTGAATAAACCAATCTGAGTTTCAATAAAACAGTTAATATTCTCTTTGATCATATTCTTGTTGCTTTTTTGAATTTATAGAGAAAGGGGTGGTATTTGGAGCACCACTGACTGAAGAAGGCATTGCTCAAATATCTCAACTCGTTGAATATTTGCATAAGAGTAAGTAATTTTGGAGGTCTTTCTATATTTCTTAAATTATCAATTTTGGAATAATCTGAGGCAAAAATTTGATTTATAAAACTTTCTACATATGCTTCTAGATCTGAACATTTTCTTCTTCTGAAAATAGTTTTCATTTTATGTTTCTTTTGTGCTGGTAAACTAACAGTCATCACTAGAAAAGAACACAATCTGAAAATAAATTTAAATGACCATTCTGTAATATAACATGAGAACATATTAGCTCAGCCACAAAAATGTATATAAATGAGATATGACAAAAGTATATAAAAGATAAGTTAATAAAACTATGATTCTGTGTTGGCTAATAACAAGTTGGAAGGCGTAAATATTTTAAAACAGCTTTTCATAATTTTCAGGACTGCTTTCAAGTGCCATTGGAATAATAGAATTCAAGTAAACTCCACCCAAATGTTTGCACTCAAGAAACACACTCTTGTTTTGTGAATCAAGTCTTGAACTAGACTTTAAAAAATTCCTTTCATTGCATTCAATAGTTCCTATTGCCCTCTGTCCTTGGTAATCTTGAACCCCCAAAAGATAACCAGATTGTTTCTATTTGATTTTGTGCAAGTCATTGACTCTTCTATTAGGGCTCTGAAGAGATTTAAAAAGAAGAAGAAAGGTGTGAAAAGGGCCATCATATCTTAGACTGCAAAAATCAGGACAATCACTTGATCTAGAATCTAGCTCAAGATCTAGATTCAAAATTAAATCTAGATTCAAAATTAAGAATGGTAGCAGTTACTGTATCTGGAATATGTTTAATACCTCTCCTATCACGGTGCAGATTTGCGGACAGAAGGCTTGTTCCGAGTGCCGGGAAACAGTACTAGGCAACAGAACCTGAAAGAAGCTTTGAATAGTGGAACAGAAATTGACCTGGATTCAGGCGAATTTCATTCCAATGATGTGGCCACTTTGTTGAAGATGTTCCTGGGAGAATTACCAGAGCCTTTGCTGACTCACAAACACTTCCATGCACACCTTAAAATTTCAGGTAATCAACATTAACTAGGCGATTTTATTAGTTATATATTCTTTCCTGCAGGCACTTTTGAAAGAGATCCATCTTTCAAAATATCCATCTTTCTAATTCATCTTGTCATTGGAGGCGCAATGGCTCAGTGGTTTAATAATGCTGGAAATGGTCTCAGCTCCAAGCACTGTGTGGCAGCAGAGCTCCTGTCACTCACCTCACTTCTGTCCATCTCACAGTTCGAAAGCATGTCCTATGCAAGTAGATAGATGGGTACCTCTTCGGTAGTGAGACAGGCTGGTGTTCTATGCAGGCAGGCAGATTCTTGATGGCTCTGAACCTTCCAGTTTGCAGCACCCATTTGCGGGGCAGTTACAGGAAGGGCCTTGGGTAACACTGCAGGAAGAGCCACTTGTCTTTCTCTCTGGCACAAAGCCTCCTGTGGCATACCTTGGGAATTGTGCAAGCATCTCCTATATAACACGTTTGGTACTTTTGCGAGCCAAACTACTACTCTGCAATATCACTGTGGTTTCCTGGCCATTGTAACAATGCCATATGCTGCTAATAATAATAATCTGCTGCTTTAAAAAGTTTGGAGACCTTGATATTTCCCTGTTCAAACCAATGGCAAGAATATTTAAATATGAAGTTTTGAGGATTCTTAAAAGAGCAATCAGAAGTTGAAAATAAATAGTTTTAAGGTATTGGATAGAATTACTGATGCTACTGAGATTTCTTTTAGCCAGCCATGCTTAACATATGAAACATATGAACATGTGAATGATCTTTTAAAATGTTATTTAACTCTGGGTTTTATTTAATTGACCAAACTAAGTCTTAATTTTAATTAGCAATTTTATGATGTTTGTATGTCTATATTCTTCTTGGTTGTACACCGCCTTGAGTCCTACGGGAGAAAGGCGGTATAGAAATATAATTAATTAATTAATTAATTAATTAATAAAAACATATATTTTCTTGATTCCTGATTTATAGACCTGATGCAGTTTGATGACAAGGGCAACAAGACCAACAATCCAGATAAACAGCGTCAGATTGAAGCACTGCAATTGCTCTTCTTGATCTTACCAGCTGCCAATCGCAATCTGCTCAAATTGCTATTGGATCTGCTCTATCAAACAGCCAAGAAACAGGACAGGAACAAGATGTCAGCACATAACCTTGCTCTTATGTTTTCACCTCATATTTTGTGGCCCCGAAATGTAAGTATTCTGTTTCATATAACAGTAAAAAGGGGTGTGTGGGGGCAAGCTAGGAAGGATGGAATTGCTCAATCGTTTGAGTGCTGTAGTTCACCTATTAAAATAAGTTTGCCTCTGTGATTTTACAACTCGCTTAACCTGTTCTCATTCTGCATCTGTTGCTAGGTGACTGCCAGCGATCTGCAAGAAAACATTAACAAACTGAATAATGGAATGGCTTTCATGATCAAGCACTCACAAAAACTCTTCAAAGTACGATCACATAAGAGAGAGGAACTAATCTCCAACTCTGTTGCCCTATTGTCTGAGAACAATACGCATTGGGGGAAAGTGTGTGCTATGAACAAACTATGAGATGCTCTGCTTTTTTAGAAGTGCTGCTTTGGAGGTGTTACTTATTTTTGTTGCTGGGCTCCCTGGCATTTACCTATTTTTACAAAATTATCTTTCACATGTGGAAGTTTTTAAAAATATTTTCTACATGTACACCTACATGTAGGTGATATTTATTGTTTTTAGGGGTTTTGATGAACCTAAACTATTTACTAAGCAGTTCTGTTACACTTTTTTCTTATCAGTTATTGATTTGGTTATTAGACCTTTAAAGACTCTTCTGTTTTCTTTGGGATGATGTATGCATAATGTATGATTTCTTTAGTTAGGCTAAAGTTTCTTAGGAAATGAACATTCTTTTATCAAAGTCAGCATCTGACAGTATACAATATATATGAGAGTACAACACAGATCTGAACTCTTCAAGAAATTAACTTTCTAGTACTGTATGCTCAAAAGTAGAAGTTTGACTTACCCACAAGAGAGCAATAATGGGGAAGATAACTGAACTTGAAGTGATAGCTCAATTAAGCTATTTGATTAGAAAAAATGAACTATGGACTCTGGGCTTTGGCATGGACATTTATGGCTGACTTATAGACTTTTTGCCTAAAATGAAAAATGCACTTATGATTTGAGGTTTTGATGATTAAAAAAAACTGAATAGAAAAGCGTGAAAGTTTGCTATAAAAAGGATTGCTACAAAAAAGATTGGAAACTATTTTCTATTTCTTTCTATTCTTTTTTTCCCTGTTTTCTTTCTTCACTATGTTTACTCTTTATTACAGATAGTCCTTGACTTACAACCATTTAAGACCATTTGAAGTTATGACGGTGTTGAAAGGGACTTACAACCAGTCCTTGGACTTAACAATTGTTGTAGCGTCCCTACAGTCAACTGATCAAAATTCAGGGGCTTGGCAATCGCCATACATTTACAATAGCTGTGGCATCCTGGGGTCACATAATTGTCATTTATGATCTTCCCAGGAGACTTTGGACAAACAAAATTGGTGGAAAAGTCTGATTAGGCATGATCCACTTAATAACTCTGGCAAAAAGTTCATAAAATCAGGCATGACTCAGCTAATGATAGATTGCTAGCAATAAAAGTTCTGATCCGAATTGTGGTCATAAGTCAAGGACTACATGTAGTTTGTGTTAGTTTTAATGTTCTTTGTAAAACTTTCAGTAGAAATTTAATAAAGAAAAACATTAATTTTCTATGCATGAAGTAAGGATGGGCAACATTTTCCAGATTCAGCTGTAGTTATATTTGTTGCAAAGGGATTTTGGCATCCCTACTTTATGGGTAGAAAGTATTACTTTATGAGTGGAAAATGTAAATTGTCATAGGTGTGTGTATCATCTTTCATGTGCAATTGCCCACATATAGTCATCAAAATCACCTTCAATTCTCATTTTCCCCTCACTTTGGAAAAGTTTTATATTGAGGAAAATAACTATTTCTAAAGCTAATGGGAGCAATCAGATATGGCAGCGTGAAGGATGAAGAAAATATAATTGTAACTGCCAACCATTTCTTAAAATTGGTAACCTCACATAACATTTCTGGTTATAAAAAATTAAGTTCTGATTTGCAATTAAGAAGAAAGGCCACTTTTTTCTAAGCCCAATTGCTATACTAGCAGAAATAAAGTGAAGGAGAGAAGGTTGCAAATGAGCTCCAAAGGCTCATGCATGGTGTGTGACCTATCATAGTATCCCTAACTTGAATTCCATACTGGAATTATGTCAAAATTGATCTTCTCTTTGTGAAGAATTAATTGGAACCATCTCTGATACCTCTTTCAAGGAAAAGGTAACCAGAAGGAGGATCCCTGGAAATTCTTGATCAGTTCCTGTAAACCTATTTGTGTCTCTTGAGTATCAAGTGCATTTTGATTCATCTTTCTACTTTTCTCCCCCATTTTCACTGTAAGGCTCCAGTATATATCCGGGAATATGCCAGGATACATTATTTGGACTCCAGAACTCATGCCTCAAAGGTAAGAAGTTGTGCCATCTTTTACAGAAGGAAGGATAGAATTTAGGCATAGCCTGGACAGCAAACTGCAATCTGAAACGGGCTTCTTAATGAAAACTAACAGGAAATAGTGAGGATGGAGTCTTGTGGAGATCCATGTTTGGATAAAAAAAAGGAATGGCAGAATTAAATTTTAGATTAAGCATTTAGCTTTATATATACTCTTACAAATTATGATATGATGGATTACCTTTTTTAATGGGTGACCTATCTGCATTTGGTGCTAGATTAAATGAGTGATACAATATACACATGACAGCCATCAATCATGTATGTATGACAGCCTAGACCAGTGATGGCTAACCTTTTTGCTGTTGTGTGCCAAAAGCGGGGGAAGCGGGGGGGGTCGCGGGTGCGGGTGCCCACATCCATAATTCAGTGTGTCTTGCCCTCCCGTGCATGCGCACGTGATTCCCCCCACACTTTCCCTTGCTTTTGGCACGCGATGGCACGGTGGGCCCAGTAGGCCCGTTTTCCTCCTCCCCAGGCTCCAGAGGCTTTCTAGGAGCCTGGGGAGGGCAAAAACAGCCTTCCCCATCCCCCCAGAGGCCTTCCGGAGGCCAGAAACAGCCAGTTTCCTGACTTCCAGTGGGACCGGAAGGCCTGAAAATCAGTTGGCCGGTGTGCGCATGCGTGCTGGAGCTGAGCTAGGGCAACACTTGTGTGCCCACCAATATGGCTCCACGTGCCGCCTGTGGCACCCGTTCCATAGGTTCGCCATCACGGGCCTAGACAGTCTTTATAGGTTTGAGCCAATTTAGTGTAATGATTAAGGGGCTTCACTAAAACCAGAATAGCATATATTGTATTATCTAGTCATGGAGGCTGGCTGGGTGATTTTGGATCAGTCATAAATCCTGCACCAATCCTAATCAATCTCATAGTCATTGTGAGAAAATAGGAGGAGGGAGCATTATACATAGTGCCTGGAATTGTACAAAATAAAGGGAAGATATAAATCTAATAAATATATGCATTTGGATTCCTCATTGGGACGTAATTAGACCTTGATGGCCTAAATAACCAATGGCGACTCTATGATAGGATGCTGGAATTATGGAGTGGGTGAGGGATGGCATCTGCTGAAATCCATTCAGGGGATTTTGGAGTATTCTCCATCCATGGGCTGGGAAAAATGCATATCTTTTTATTCAGCTGTCAACCAAATAAGTCTATTTTAGAGACAATGGTTACAATGCACAATATTTGAACAGAGGAGAAGGGAAGATCAGGCCCCAGACGGGACAGGCAGATATTGTTCTATTACTGGATCTAAGGTTCAAATAGGAAATATTCTCATGGAAGACTTTCACTGGAATAATAACCAGCTTTAGAGATTCAAGCGAGTTAGAACCAACAGCTTAATGGTCTGTTTGAATTTCTAAAGGATGATCTGGATTTACCAATGCCTCAGAATTTCAAAGACATTCAGCTTCTCAAATTCAAGAAACGAGGGCTCTTAGATCCTTCTGCCCATTTGGAAGACACACAGCACCATACAGAAGAAGCACTGAAAGAGCTTTTCTGCCATGTTCATAATATGCCAGACTCTGCCAAGAAAAAGAAGCTTATTCAGCAGGTATGATTATTATTTTTGATATTGATATTTAGATTATGGCTCACCTCACAAAATAAAGATGATGTTAAAGCACCATATCATGAAAAAGCAAATGCAACGGAAAAGCTCCCAGGAAAGAAAGGGCCATCAAAGCAGTTTTACAATAATAATAGGCTATATTGTACGGTGGTTCCAAATAACAAAGATCACAGCTTTATTAAAAGACCCGAAAGCATCACCTAATATCAAATTGATCATATAGGATGAGCCTCCCAAGAAAGGCATTTCACAGCAACTTTTACATCCATCCAGTGAGCCATTTAGCAGTTATTTATCTTGGTCCTCTTGGCAGCAGATTTCAAAAGGAATATTTCAGGCTCAAGTTAGGTAGATAACCATGAGTGGGAGAAAACAATCTTTAGATATCCTTGTCTCAATGAGAGAGATTAAAGCATGGGAATCTTTGTAAAAGTAGGCGTTGGGGCAAAAAGGCATGAGTGGAAAGTGGGCTTTGGCATAGACACTGGACAACATCATGGAATGAACTGAGCTCTTAAGTTTTCTTCTCCTAGTTTCAGAAGCATCCTGAAGCCCTTACTCCTCAGACAGCTATGTCCACACAGATTCAGAAACGTGCCCGGACTCGTTCCTTCAGCGGCCTAATCAAGGTAAAATCCATTCTACTGTCACCAAAATTTTCTGATGTAAAGGAAGGCATTGCATGAGGTGTGTCTTAGATACCTTAGATAATGGGTGTCGAACATTTTGGGGCTTGCTTGGGCCATATTGAGTGAAGAGGAATTGTATGGGCCACATATATGTAATATGTTAATGTATATAAAGAACAAACTTCCTTTAACATTTTACGATCTTGTGGGGTCGTATTGCAAGCTCTCCAAGGTTGTATGCACAGCTTGTGGGGCACAGCTTGGACACACCTGCCTTAGATGCTGCTCCATTAAAGGCACTTATGAAAGTTGAATATTTTCTTCCATCTCATTTTATTATGTCTTTTCCCGTGTCTTCTACGTCTTCCTCAGAAATAATAGGATTTTGTTTTAATAAGCTTTCCATGGTGTAAGAAAGGCAGTATAACACTTCTTGCAGAAAGGAAATATATTGCTTGGTCAAATGTGGAATCCAGAGTCGAAACATCTCTGCAGAAAATATAGGGAAAGTATAGGGAAAAACTCACTGGCTTTTCACCCAAAGACACATATCTCTCATTATGCTGGAAATTTCCAGAAGTAAATATTGTTCCATTACTTTCCTGCTCCCTATCACAGTTCAGAATAATTTTCTTTTCCAAATGCAGCGTAAAGTATTGGGAAGTCAAGTGATTTTGGACAAAAAGAAAAATGATACTGTTACAGAATCTGAAAGCACTAAGGATTCAAAGCATGGCAGCAAGGAGAATATCAGCATGGTAAGGTTTGCTGGAAGAAGAGTCTCTCCTATATTAACCAGTGGAATTTATTTGGCAAGGGAAAATTTGTTTAAAAGAACTAGGAAGAATAGGAAGTCCTCATTTAGTGACCAACAATTGAGATTGGCAACTCAGTCACTAAGCAAAACAGCAACTGTGCTCATGATCTTACGTCAGCTTTTCTTGTTTTACAAACCTGTGAAAGTTATAACTGTGACAATTAGTTACAAAGTTACTTTTTCAGCACAGTTGCAATTGAATGGCTGCTAAATGAGGCAGTTCTAGATGAGGATTCCTCTATATGGCATATGATCTTACTAACATTTCCAATGTGTATCTACATTATTCTGTTTCCCCAATTTGTCCTGAGAATGAGAGTCTAGAATCAGGGCTACCGTATTTTTTTAGGAGTCTTGTTTGCATAAATAAATTATACACCAATTAATCCTGTACTTCAGTTATACTGGAGTTGGAAGTGCACCCATAAAATAGCTTCCATATCCAGATTGTGCTCAGCCAATATTGGAGAAGGAAATGTAGCGGAAAGGAAAGAATACCAGTAATCCTCATTTAATGACCATAACCGGGATTGGCAATTCCATTGCTAAGTGATACAATGTGATTTCACATGAGCGCAGCATACTTACGACCTCACTTCCACTACAGTTGTTAAATAAATCTCTGCGATCATTAAGTGAGACATCATATGAGCACAATTTGCAACCTCAAGATGCAAGTTTGGGGGATGCTACAGTAGAATAAACTTGATTGCGTTTCCTCAGAGGATTTAATTTCTCAGATGCTTGTGGGATTGATATGACCACAATTTGTTGTGTTAAGCAATGTAACAGCTAAATTAATGTCAAAAGCTTAGAACTGCTTTGACAACTAAGGGAACTAATAAATTGATTAAATGAGTTAATTTAAATTAGGATAATTGAGGAGACTCTAAAACTGTTTTAGTTTTAAAGGTCATAGTGAAGTTCAAAGAGTCTCAGTTTGCATCTTGTTTAATTGCAGACACCAGCTTCTTCTCCAGCAATTAATGCGATAAGAGCTAAGCTGAAATCTCTTGAACACAGGAAAGAGGTGAGAATTTTAATATACGTAAAGGAGCTGTATGCATATTCATATTTATAACAAGTGTCCTGGATAGATTGATCTCTTGTAATTGCATGTTCTTTGCCACGATGTCTGTGAACTTATATCATACAACTAAAAGTTAAATGTATATGATTGTATTTGTGCCCCACCCCCACCCCCCAATTTACAATAGGAAGTAAAAGCTAACTCATCAGGGTGTTTTTATTATGTGTGTCTGTGGTTTCTTGAACCATGGGACAGATGATTAATTTTTTTTCTTCTGATTTAGGATGCCTCTAAAAATACTTGATTTCATGGAACTTCAAGAGTATTCCACTTGAGCTGATGGTGTACAGTATATATCTAACTTACTGGAGCTTACAGCTATGTGCCTTCCAGAATAACAAGACTTTCCCTTTCATAAGGACATTTCTCTCTGTCCCTTTGTTGATGCACTGGATGTTATTTGCAGTGTAGCCTATCTTTGAAGAGGTTATTATTTAGTATTATTTTTGTTCCCAACTGTTTACTATTTTGACAACTGTTTGAGACTTGGTTTGCATCCTCTGTCTATGCTCATGTTTACTGGTGAAGTTTTGTTTTTAGCAAGATTGTGTCTTTTTTTTAACCTGGCAGTTCCCATTAGCATCCATCATAGTTAATTCTTGTTTGCAGCTACGCTCCTCTTGTGATCTTTGGAAATGGCAGTTCTATGATTATGACGAAAATTGGAAGAGGAGTATTACATTTAACTATCTCCCACAGGTTGCTGGGGCCACTCTCACACCAATTTTTCAATCCTTGAGCTATCTTGACACATTTTTAGATCAAGAGTGTGGAGAAATTGTGCGATGCACAATCTCCAGAAAGTGTCTCACTAACAAAATGTAACAGGATTCTTTATTTAAATTCTACTTCGTGTTCGGAATCAGTTACATCTTTCTCCTTTCACAGGACTAGTGATTCCATTGCTAAATGTACTTGTCCTGAGAATGCCATTCTTATTTTCTCCTCAGTGCTGCGAAAACATTTTGGATGAAGCTCCCCAGCACCACCATTACATTTCCATTGTTTGTAATCCAGGCTCTGACTCACATTTTTCAGGCAGGGCCAAGGAGCTGACAGTTTAATGACTAACAATCTACTGGAAGAATACTAAAAGGCAGAAGAGCTTGTTAATGTGGAAGGCAGCTGACTTGCTCATTGGGAAGGCGGGAAGGCTGTCAAATTACTAAAAGAAATGTTTCCTTTTTCTTTTGTCAATAACAGACAAACACATGTGGGAGGTGGATGCACTGATACAGCAGTGCTGCTGTGTGAGTAAAAAAAAAAAAAAGACTACAGCAATATTGCAACTGCTTGAAACTGCTAAGTTTCTCCCTTCTCTTGAAGAATCAGAAATCAGCACTAGATGAACATTTTTGCCATCTTCCCAGAAAACACATTGCTGTCTGAAAGATTTGTAACATGAGTTTCATTACCACCATCGCCCCAAAGAAAAGTCTATATGTTATCTTTTGTTTCATGTTGAGTTTTTATTTTGTTTTTAAATTTCAGGCTATATTTTCAAAAAAATTGAAGTAATATGGAACAAAGCCTGGTTTGATTTTTTTAAGGATTGGGAGGCTATTTGGGTTCCTTAAATATAAGGACTGATATTTTCCTCCTCTTTTAAAGGAGTAGGCTTCTAAATCTGATATATACAAGGTGTTCTACTAGCAGGCTGCAAATACCCACAAATCTACTTGTCAATATTTTGAGCCAAGCAATAAAATGGTTGCTAACATTGTGAAGTCATAGGTTAGGTTGAGAGTATGCAAAAACAACTGAGGTAGGGAAAACAGTAGAGAGAAACTCTCTTTAAGTTCTCATTCTTAACTTGATTTGGTCATGTTTTACTACACTGAGAAGAATCTGACAGGAAGATGTCCAAAATCCCATTCAAATCTTGAAAGCGAAGCTTTCTTATGTACCATGGACAAATCACTCTCATATTTTATGTAATACCAAGCCATTATTTGGTATTGTGTTCTTATATTTAATTATAATCCTTCTTATGCATTCTTTCCAAATAAGTGATTACATTGTGGCAAACCATTTTTTTAACTGCCATTCAAAGTGGCAAAGTCTAGTTGATATCTTCCCCTTCATATCAGAATTGCAAACTCTTTTGGAGGGAAAAATGCAAACTGTACCTCAGTAGTTCAGATATAATTGTAAAGTGTAGTCCTGTACAAGCCATGAAATATTTAAGTATGCTGTGCAGGAGGAGAAAGTGAATGTGCAGTTTATTAGTTAGTGTGATATGTGAACTGCTCTATCACACGCAAAGAATTAACTATTTGAGACTGCCCCAAAAAGCATTGCCTAAATGCTTAAATATATTAAGCTCATTAGTAATTCAGATCTTTTATCTTAGAACTGGCAATTCTAGAACAAATCTAGAATAATTGCCTCCAAGAACTGTTACATTTTATTCTAAACTTCATCTGTGGTATGGAGAACTTTCACTTACCAATGCAATGTAATATTGTAAATAATACTTTTTTTTAATGTTGTCCTATCTGTTAATGTGAAATTTCTACATTAAATAATTCTTGGTGTTGGATCCTTGTTAACAAATTTCTCCATTTTTGTTTCTTCAATTCTGGTTTGTAGCACCAAATGGGTGTCTGGGAGGTTTATAACATATTTACATTGTGTTTTAAAAGATTGTGTCTCTGGAACTGAATTCCAAACAGAAAATTTTTAAGTATTAAAAGTCATTGTTTTTCCAGTGTAAAGAACGTTCAAGTTTCAGGAAAGATATATTCCAATGGAAGATAATATCTATAACTTGGGATTGAACAATGGAATTCTTGGTGCTCTGTGAGCTTGATTGTTTGTTTGGAGATATTTAATTACCTAACTAGGTAACATCAGTGCCACTCAGAGAGCATCTGAGAGTAACTATTGGATTGTATATTACCTTATTTATGGATAGATGTGTGTCAAATTGTACTATAGATTGCATCCATGTTCTTGAGAGTGCCGTCTCAATCAAGTTTCAGAACTATGTTTAAAAAATCTGATTTAATCAATTTTAGGTTAAAAAATTGGGTTGACTTTTTATATTTGTTAATTGGCTCAGGGAAAAAAGGTGCCGTGCATATGCCTCAGAAATATGTCTCTTCTTAAATTTTTCATTGTATTATCCTGATCTAATAAAATAAATTTATTTTTTATACAAATGGTGAAGTGAGAGAAAGAGAATAACATAAGACTCCATCAATGTCTAATTGTAATTAGAATGATCAGGATTCCATTCCAGAAGAAAAAGACATTTTAAGAAGGAATTCATGAAGGATTTCTGGCTAGTTTGACCAGCAAGAAGCTTTTCGAAGTGTCATGAAATACCTGAAATGCTTTTTTTCCAATATCTGGAGGGGGGAAAAAAGAACTTTTGAGTAAATAAAGCATGAAAGAGAAGGCAAGAGCCCTTTGGGGGTCATAAAATTCAAAGCAATAGAGAAAGGTGTGCCAAAAATCATTCACCTTTTCCAGGCAGAATGTTACTTGCAGTGCTTCAGATATGTTTTTGTTCACATGCATGTTTCTGATGTGGATTTGGAACATATGTATGTAAAAGCAGAGGGGTAATAATTTCCTTTCTTCATTATTCGTGTAACTCCCAGCCTGAAATTTAACCATGGCAATGACAGTACAGGGTAGACATAAAGTAATGAGGCTGGCCAGCAACTCTGAAATAACTGCTTTAATTTTAAGAGTTACAAAACAAACCCAAAAGCTTAAACAAAATTGCACATTTAATTAATTAACATGTCCACTGCTCTTGGTTTTTTAAAATCAGTTTATGGGTTCTGTAGAGAAATACCTTTGCTTATGTTTTAGAGAGAAATGATATATTCACAACGTTAGTGTTAAATAATATTTTATTACTAAATGAGGGGCCCATGTTGTATCATTATTTGATGATTCATTGAGGTGAAATAGTATTTTATGATGGCATTTTAATGTACATTTTGCAAAAGGTGAATAGAAGCAAGGCTTCCTTTAATTAATTTGTAAAATATAGTTATGCTGTCAAATGAAAAAATGAAGAGTGAACAAAGGCAAAGAAAGTGAAAGAAAATTAAAAAGCAAAACACTCAGGAGCTGGTATAAGGACATTAAATGCAAAGAACTGGATGATTTATAGGGTGAGATCAGTGATAGGGAAGAGGAGATGATGTAAGTTTTAAGGGACTGAAAATAAATGGTTATTAGTTAAATAACGACTCAAATAAATGGCTGTTAGTTAAGCAAATAAATATTGTTGAAAAGTTTGACTCCTTAGCTTAATCATAGCTATAGGGTTTTGAGGTAAGGAAATATTTGATTTCTTTTGCAGAGTTGATTTGTTTTTCTTAGGAAGATATATTCTTTTGGGAATAGGAAATGATTGTAGGTCAAATGTCTTCCTTTTTCTAGAAAAAAAAGATGATTTCTTCAAAACTACCCTTTGCAATCTGAATTCTGATTACTTTATCATGCATGCCACCATTCTGTATACTGTTTTACTTGATGTTTAGACTGTCTATAAAGCAGTTTGAATTACCCAAAATGGGCCATTTGCTGATTCCAAATATAAAACTAATAAGATTATCCTTGGAACCACAAGAGGGAGTTAGTTGTCCATCTTTGTTTTAAACCATGTGTTTATATGCCTGAGACTGCTGTTTTCATGCACTTGGCAAGCAAAGAGGAATTGTGAGAGGGGAAGTAACTACTGTCTTTTGAAAAATTACTGCAAGAAATATTAATCTATTCTGGTTTTGGTAAGGGCCAATCTGTCCCTTTACTGAGTGAGTCCTGAGATTTAAGAACTTTATTGTCTTCAGTTATTCATTTTTATAAACTGTGAATAGGCCCAAATCCTTTACTGAAATAAAAACTATTCCACAAATCAACATTGTCATAGGCTATATACTGAAACTAGTAAGTGGCAAATCAGGATCAGAACTCACTTCATTCTAAATATAAAAAGACAACTTCTTGGCACTTCCTTGAATTAAGAAAGATGGAGGTATTGTATCTCCACCACTTCTTTAGCTACACTAAAAGAAGAATTTGATGGTCTCTGCAAAAGAAAGTTAAATGGAATGAAGAATAATAGTGAGTAGTTCTTCCTAGTGCACATCTTTAGAAATCTTTTTGGCTATTCTAGAAGCTAAGGCAGTCAGGAGAAGCCCTTGGGAATCTAAATACTCTTTAACTAGGATGTGTTTATTGTAGTAAAACTGCAGTGCTTGACACTGGAGAATTATGTGAGGAATACTTGGCAATAGCAATGGAAAGTTAGCCTAGTAAGCAGTAAATTATCCTAACTTTTCAGCAAAGGTTAATGATTTTCACAAATAAGGAGAATGAAAGAAAGAATTGTTAATATGATCAATGCTATAGAGAAGAATAACCAAATGTTCACAAATTTGTCAAATGTCTAGACATAACCTGACCTATTTTTGTGCAAACGTTCGCTAGCGTGCCTTGGGGGTAGGCTCAGTAGCATATCGTGCAGTCTGTGTAGGAATCATAGAACTTTAAATAATCTCAAATTGATATACCTGCGAACAAATATTTGTGTGGTAAAATCATTTTACTATGTGGTAAAAATCATTTTTCTTATTCTAAAGAACAAATTGATATATTTAAGTTTAAAAAGAAATGTTTCTCTGATACATTCTGAAAGCCGGCCTCAATTAATTATCAAAATAACCCATGAGAACCTCTGGTCAGGTGACATAAAATATGCCAGAAGGCAAGGTATGACAAAAGTGGCCCTACATTATAGTAGATATGTTCTGTATTGTACATTTTAAAATCTGAAACTCATAAAGGGAGGAAGTATATGCATTAACATTAAATACATGAACAAGCTAAAAATGGTGGGCATATAAATACGTAGCAAATTGAGCAAGTCAAGCTGTTCTTGACTAATACTTTCAGACAATTCATTTCTGGTTCAATTATCACAATTCTCTTTCTCTTTACAAGGAAAGTCTGAAACAATCTGGACAGCATTCAGGACAGCTCTTACAGCTTTGCAAACAAGTAAACATAACCCCTGTTATACACAGAATTAGCCATCTTTTTCATATAGAAGACAAAGAAATAGTTCATTGCTCACAAATTGCTCTGCAGTTTCCAAGCTTCTTGTTCAATAAACATTTTTCTGATCCCTTCAGCTCATCCTCTAAAAATAAAAATAAAAAACTTTGGCTATAATTATCACCTGTTTCAGTATCAAAAAGAAATTGAGGAGAAATAAATCAAAATATAATTTGGACAAGAAAATTTGGTCCAAGCATTTGAAGATTTTAGGAATAATGTTAATAATATAGGAAATAAAGGATAAATAAAATAATGTAAGTGTAAATGTAAGTGTCTAAAATCTGGAGATGGGAAGAGATAATGCTGTTATTGAAATATGAGGTAAGGTACAACAGAAGCTGTGATACATATACATCCATCACAAGCTGGGCATATACAAAACATGATGGCGGAATCTCTGCTCTTCAGGCTATGTGCTCTACTATAGAATTCCAGGTGAAGATTAAGGCACATAAAAATGAAAGTGCACTATTGCATACCTGGAAATACTCAGCTTTTCCCTTCTCCAATCATCAACTTCAATGTATTCTTCAAGATGAGGGCCCTGTAGTACCAAAGCATATATATAGAAGCATCCCCATCAGTGGTGAAATGTAAAATTTGTTACTACTGGTTCTGCGGGTGTGGCTTGGTGTGGGGGTGTAATGTGACTGGGTGGGCGTGGCCAACTTTTTCTTTTCCTTTTTAAAGCATTTTTTCTACAACCTCTTCGGCCAAAAAGGTTGTAAAAAATACTTTTAAAAGCCTCTGATGATCAGGCAACTCAGCTGGGATCGTCAGAGGCTTTTAAAAACATTTTTTTCTACAACCTGTTCGACCAAAGAGGTTGTAGAAAAAAATGCTCTGACGATCCCAGCTGAGCCGCACGATCATCAGAGGCTTTTTTTTTAACTTTTAAAAGCATTTTTTCAACCGAAGAGGTTGTAGAAAAAATGCTTTTAAAAGTTTTTAAAAACAGTCTCTGATGATTGTGCAGCTCAGCTGGGCATGGGGGGGCAGGGATTTTTGCTACCGGTTCTCCGAATCACCCGCTGCCATCACTACCAGATCAGGCGATCCTGTCCGAACCGGGAGCTTTTCACTTGGATTCCCCATGGTCAGGAAGGCATTACTACAGTATTGCTTCAAGCAAGACTTTGTTGAGATACTCTTCAATGAATACAGTAATTGATCATTTGGTAAAACAGTGTGCTAAGAACATGTATGAATAAGTACCCTGTCCACCATCCCACAGGTTGGGGAAGGAAGGCATGTTGGGTGCGTTTCTTCACCGGGGATGTGATCACATTTAGAAATCCTTTTGTCTGTCTTCCATCTGCATGCTCCATTTGCATGTCAGAGACAAAAGACATATCAATATTATTATTGTAATGGGGCTCAGAGGGGGATATGCATGTTCAAGGGTATGCAGCAGGGAAGGTGGAAATTACATTCTCCAGTTTGCAGGAATTGAGTTGATTTCCATGGAAAGTAGAATTTTGACAGCCCAAACAGCATAAATCAGAAATGTATGTTCAGAAAGTGATATAATTTAAAGACTTTGATTCTAGAATTTTGGTAGGTGATCCTAGGAGCCAAAGTAAAGACTTCCAGATGTAGCTTTGTTGTGATAATTATATTACTTAGTATCCAAATATTTTTTCCTCCTGGAGACTCACTGCAATATCAGTCATGAAAAGCCTAGGACATCCATTTTTCACACACTTTTTCTTCCAAAGTCTGTTTCTTTTTTTGTCCCTTAGGAATTGAGGAAAATTCATGCTAGTTGAGCAAATGTGTATGGAGATAGACAGTCTTGTTTTTTACTGGTTGCTCAATTGAAATGACTATTACTGTACATCTCCATCCACTGATACTTTGAAATATTTCAATGAAAATAACAGCTTATCTTAATTACTGCTACGGTAAAATTTCATTTCTTTGGCATAGCTTGTTCAGTATTATGAGAACTATATGAAATCATATTTTGAACTTGCACTAATTAATTCAAATTAATTGACCATTGGCTTAATAACTGCAGCTATATGTAAGAACAAAGGATACCAGCTCATCACAAGAAGCCTGTTGGTTTTAGCTCTGGCAGAGAATGATATGTATGCAAACACATTCTTTCTAATATGCAAAAATGTAAAAGTAGATCAAAATTTCATTCTTTGACAATTGAATATTTCCATCTGTGAATAGATTATCCTGGGTAGCAATAATTGAGTCTTTTTTACAGGTGAGAAAGTGAAAAAATCTTTTAATTTCTCCATCTCCTGCTCCTGAACTGTTTTTACAATGTTGTCAGGCAGTACTTACTTCTTCTGAAGTCTGGCAATCAGTACCACATTTTTTCCAAAGGCAACTGGAAGTATCATAGCTGAAATTAAGACTTCATGAACAAAACACAAATTGTTAACTAAGAACAGATTTTCTCCATGTACTACTTTTGTACAATTGCCATATATTTTTCTCTTTTATCCTTTCAATTCTGATTAAACTGCTAACTCGTGTTTATATTTATACACCGGATGATAATTGTTTTGTTTCTCTCATGTAACTTTCCCCTTCTTAATGCCTTTAGAAGTATCCAACTATAACCCCTATTGTATCAAATCACCTTGATTGAGGAATGATGGGAATTATAGCTTAATGTGTCTGGAGTAGAATGCTATAGAATTTTATTGTGGACCTTGGGATTCGTACCTCCTTGAAGATTCCAGAATTCAATAAAGTCATACACTTTGCCACAACATAATTCTGAAACTTCGGAAAGGATCATAACAGTGCTCACCCCTGCCACACACACTTTCTTTCCCATATTTGGCAAATTGAACTGATTTCTGATTTAAGGCCCTTTGACCCAGTTTATTGTCTTGTCTTCAAGGTGAAATGATTTTATGATCCTAAGAAACCTTCTCATCAACTTCCCCAACAAGTCTGCAGGCTTCCAAAATCTAGTCCATAAAAGCATCCAATCTTATTCTAATATGATTTAGTATCTGAAGCTTTCAAAACCTGTGAGTTATATTTAGCAACCAAGATGAAGACAGATTGGTGTCTACTGCTCCACTTCAAATGCTGAATGGATCAGCAACTGTATCAGTATTACTTCAATACAAGAGCCGAGGTGGAGCAGTGGTTAGAGTGCAGTACTGCAGCTATTTCAGCTGACTGCTAGTTCAGCAGATCAGCAGATCAAATCTCACCGGCTCAAGGTTGACTCAGCCTTCCATCCTTTCGAGGTAGGTAAAATGAGGACCCAGATTGTTGGGGGCAATATGCTATTTAGTATACTGTCTTTGGTGTAAGCCGCCCAGAGTCCTCGGAAAGTGGGCGGCATAGAAATATGACAAATAAATACATACATATATACATACATACATACATACATACATACATACTGGTTACAGGATAGCATCCTCCTATATATAGGTTCTCTGGTACCCGCAGTTCTCTGTTTCACCACCTTATTGCCATTGCATATCATCCAGCATCTGCTACCTAAGGTAGCTGCTTGATTCCCTTAGTTATACAGCTAGTTTTATCACTAGAGTTTGAGCCAGCAATTGTGAAAATGTGCTTTTAATTCTTGAATATATATACAACTTTTCAGCACACAACACTGCAGAGTACTGTACAGTTTAAGCAATTGTTTTAATTGGACGTGTGTTTATTTGTAGAAATCCATGATTAGAACATTGCAAATATACAGATGGAGCAACAGTGGTTTGAAGCCCACACAAGACTGATGGTGGCCTTCTGCCTCATCTGCAGTGTTTTGCCTATTTGCTAATTATTACTGCTGATTCACATCTTATTTTTGTTTCCCTCCCTCTTAAAAGATCCTAAAAATATTGTCTCCATTTTGATGGATTCCTAAAATATAGATGCTTGCAGCTGATTACCATTTAAAAAATTCAGGCTAATACCACCAAAGTTGACCTCAGTTCTTTCTTTTCACTTTTCTTTGTGTGCCTAGAAACTTGGCATTACTGAAGAAAACAATAGAAAATAAGTTTTGGTATCTTGCTTGTGTCTGAGATATAGCTGACTAATTTATGTTGGATTATAAGAAGTTGGCTTTCTGTCTATCCTTGGGGACATGGTATAAATCACATGGTGATATATTTCTGCAATGATAACTACCCAGCAAACCATGATATCTCTACAAGAGATTACAGCATGGATTTTGCTTCTCAGGCTAGATTAAATAAAATAATTTGAATTTGTAGATGGGAAACATTTATTTAACAGTAGAATAACTATTGTTGAATGGACATTCATTTAAGTACTCATTAGAAAATAGCTTTGACAAAAAAAAAAGCATTACATGTTGTCTTAAATGCAGCATAGAACCTCTATTGGCGCAATCTTCACCCACCTACAGTTATTAATATATTTAGTACCAATACATGAAGCTTGGGCAAATATCTTTTTTTAAAGATGTGATTTCTGGCAGCAAATCTATCAATATTTAATTATGGGGGGTTTTTTGCTCTAAATTCATTATCCTTTCAGAATACATATCCATACATTACATCAGTATATTTTGCTCAAAGTCTGGTATTTTATATGACCAGCAAAATGAACAGACTTGATGAAAGAATCTGGAAATAATAAATAAATGATGAGGCTTAGCAAAACCTATATCACATCTCCTTTTTCAGACTGTACAGTCTCGAGATTAAAAATACATGTGTTTTTGTCCAAAAGAACTAATTTTAATATCATGGTAATCAGTTCATTCTAAAAAGGATGCAGAGGTTAATCACTAAATTTAACAGAGAATTTTTAATTTGACCTGAATGATAATATAATCAAAATAAATTAAGATAATGGTTAAAATGAACTAAAACTGAAGAGAAAAAGGAGCCATATAATATTAATATAGAACTGAATCAATTCTTTAACATATTGCATCTAAACCATATGTATTTTGTAAACATATTGCTTCATCTTCCCATTTTTACAATATGTAAACATTTCAAAAATTGGTAAACCTGAAATATATTGTACAGAATTTTTATTCAGACTAACAGGTACTTTTGCACTAGAATCCAGTCTCAAATATCCCAGCCCATCCCATGAAAGCTTTAATGATAAAAACTGGCACCTTGAATTGGCCCCAAAAGCAAACTAGCAACCAATGCAGGTTGCAGAGGAGATGTGTGAAGTGTGTCATTCTAAAAGCACACATAATTGCCCATGAATAACCATGACCAGAGCCTTCTGATCCAGGAATCGGTGCAATTGTTGCACAACCCAAAGCTGTGCAAAAGCCCTCTTAGCCATTACTGCCACATGCTTTTTGATCAGGAGTCACAAGTCTAGGAGGACCTCCAAGTTGCTTACAGGGTTGCTCAGAGCAGTGCAACCTATTCAGTACAAGAGATAGTGCAGTTCTAGAATTAGAAGCCCTCCAAACTCAGAGCCCCCAGTATTACAAGCTTCAACTGAAGCCTGTTGTTCGCAATCCAGATCCCAACAGCCTCCAAGCACTGGATAGAACAACAACAGTGTGTTTAATTTGCTAGGAGCAGAGATTGTATAATTGGGTATCATCAGCATATTGATCATACCTCACTCGTAGTCACGAATAAAGTTACCTAGTGGCTTCATGTTGATGTTAAAAAGGAATGGAAAAAGCACTGAATCCTGAAGCACTCTCCCCCTCAATTGCCACCGACTGGTAACAACTCTGAAGACAAGAGGAAACCTGCACAATTCCTGGAGCTGGTCCAGAAGGGTACCATGGTCAATGGTATCAAAGGCCATTGAGAAGTCAAACAGAGCAAGGATGGATGCCCAACACCCAAAACCAGCACCCCAAAAGTAGCCACCCAAGGTTATTTTATTCCTCTTTATTTTTCACAATAAAAAATCATTGTGCTCTTTATTCTCCACAATAAAAAAATGTTTTGAAGTTGGATCCACTTTGAGTTCATCATTTAGTTTTGAGGTTTTTCAAACTTCATTGTCTTCTTGTTTCTTTCTCCTCTATATGTTGCTGCTTCTTCTGCTGGAATGTCTCCCACAAGCAAATCTTGCACACAGTTCTTTTACTGATTAATAGCCTAACATTTGACTAGGGGCTGCCAAAATTGCCCGCTGCATTTCTTCATACTGTCACTTTCTATGTTGCCTTCAGGATAAAAATGATTGCAGCCTACACCTACTGAACCTATGCAGTGTGAGTGACAATTGTGATTAACGTCTGGATCACAAGATTAGGATGAAAAGCTGCGTACATCATCATCAATTTTATGGAAGAAAGATGGTGTGACAATTTGGCCCCTTTGTTTCCTGAATCTGACACAGTAGCTCTAAAATGGTCCAGAGCTCTCCTTTGTGTCATGGAAATCCTGCCAAAAATAAATCCATTGGGATTGCAGGGTGGAGTAAGGTATATGTCCATATAAATTGTTCTTTGTAAATTTACAACTTCCAGACTTGTGTAATCACAGCAAGGGTATAATACTTGTGTAGTTTTCACATATTAAAAACATAGGATTCATCTCTGTATAAAACATCAGTTCATTTTTATAAGGGACTTAGTTTATAGTCCTGACTCAAAGGAACTCATCCTAATTGTTGTCACTAAAACTGCATGGACAATATTCAGGACCAAACTTTTATACTCTGTAATCATGTAATGTCTAAGGGTTTTTACCATTCTTGACTTCTGGTTGCAACTGGACAGTTCTACTTCTCTCACCCAATCCATCTCATAATTGGGGAAAGAACTGACTCATCCAGGACTATTATCAGCTACAGTAAGATGAGTAATGAGGAAAGAAAGATGCTCGTATTTTCAGTTTTTATTTTTTTTGAGCTTTTTCTTTAAAAAAAAGTGTTTGTTCCCAATGATTCTGTATTGGGAGTCACTAAGTAAAATGGCTATAGTAAAGTGATGGATGGATGGATGGATGGATTAAATAAACAAACAAACACATAAATAAGATATTCTCCGATCTTGGCGCCCACGGCAGTCAGAAATGGGAGTGGCAGGTCTGGTATCCAATAGGACCGAGCCTCCTAGATCTTTTGTCCCGCCTCTTCCTGCTTCTGCCCAGTTTTTCGGCTCGGTCGGTTTTGGACAGACGTGTCTGCAGTCTTTTAACGATTACTTTCCTCGAGTTTCCAGCGCGAAGGGCGATTGCCTGAATCCGCTGACGACCGCTTCACGGCGTGGACTGCCGGCCGGCAGATTTCCATTCAGCGCGCACGAGCTTGTCTCCGCCGCGCTCAGCCCTGTTCCAACCGCCCGATTCGCAGCGGCGGTTTGGAATTGCCGCTTTGAGCCTCCGCTCAGCAGCTGAGGAGCGCGACGCGGTTTCCCGCGTTCCTCTTCTCTCGCTTTGATCCAGCAGGCTAGCGAGACAGCAGGGCAAATTTTTTTTTTGCGGCACCTCGCAGCTGTTCAGCGCGAATTCCTTTCACCGCCGAATTTATCTCGCCCACGCCGGACGGCTAGCGAACTTCGGCTAGGTTTAAAGCGGCAGCAGTACTGACAGGTAGAGTTTTCCCTGTCAGTGTGTCGGCGGCCATTTTATTGCCTCAACGGCCGGCCTGAGCGCTGCCTGGTCTACAAATGGCCGCTATTCCCCCTCAGAAGGAGAATCGCCAAGGTTCTCAGGGCAAGAGACGGCGTGATGAAGACGCTGGGGAGGGGTCCTCTTCGAGCTGCAAACGCTCCACGGCTGTAAGGCCGGTTAAATATGCAAAGCCCAAGGGTTCTTCCCAGACTAAAGAGGAACACAGGCGCCAGAAGGCCTTTGAAAAGGCCTTTGATAAAGCCCAATCCAAGAGCTTACCAGCCTCTAACCCACCAACGGCTTCCACCCCTTCTACACCCATGCCACCCCTGTCCCCGGATAAATCTGTGCACGGGGATCCACCTGTGGCAGCTAATGCAGCATCTGTTTTTCCTTCTGACCCTGCATCCTCAGAAATTTCCACTCAACAGCCCTCCTCTCCACCACCCGACGAGAGCATTCCTCTAGCTCCTCAGCCCTTGCAGAATCCTCAAGGCGTCATCCTCCCTGCTAACCTGCAGGTATCCTTGGCGGACCTCGTTACAGAGGCCATTCGACAGGGCATTGCCCAAGGCCTTCAACTCCACCCTGCCATGGCGTCGTCTGAACGTCGGGTCAAGCCCTCGCGTTCCCATCCTAGATCACGTCCTGAGGTCGATTCGGCTGAAGCTTCTGACCAAGATTCTGCTAGTCAGGATTCTCCCTCTGAGACTGGATCCCTTCCTGATCAAGATCTGTCGGAGGACGAAGGGCTTGAACCGGATCAACCGGCCTTTGTGGGTCTCTTCAAGCCGCAGATGTTCCGTTCACTCCTTCACAAGGCTCAGATCACCACTGGCCTGGGGGGCGGAACAACTAACCAATCTGCCACCCCTTCTTCTGCTAACCCTGCCTCGGTTCTATTCCAGGAACCGGCTGCTCCCTCGGAGGTTATCCCAGCTCCCAAGCTTTTCTCCGATGTAGTGAAGCGGCAGTGGTCCTTTCCTAGCTCAGGCCCAGCCCCGAATAGCCTGGACAGGAGATTTTACAACCTGGCTCCGGAATTCTCCAACCTGCTACAAATCCCTGCAGTGGATTCCCCGGTGGTAGCTCTTTCCTCCTCCTCACCCTTGGCGGGGCCGGCAGAAGAATCTTTACGACCAGAGGAAAAAAGGGCAGAAAGAACTCTCATCAAGGGCCACCAGGCTTCTGCATGGGCAGTACAGGCGGCTTCGGCCGCATCCTTTTTCAACCGTGCCACTATCCTTTGGCTACGCCAGTTACAGGAGCGATTGCCATCGTCTGACCACCGCGCCCATCATGACATCAACAAGATCCTAGCGGCGGTGGAATTTTCTGCTGACGCCACGCTGAACGCCGCTAGGTTCTCAGCTAAGGCCATCGGCACATCAGTCACCTCTCGTCGCCTCCTCTGGCTCCGCAGCTGGCAGGCGGATGCCAGGAACAAATGGCGCCTTGCATCATCCCCCTACTCTGGCGACAAGCTGTTTGGCGCTCCCTTGGAACCTCTGCTTATAGAGACTAAGGACCACCGTAAGATCCTGCCAGCTATTTCCCGTCGCTCTGAGTACCGCAACCAGGGGTCCTTTCGTCCCTCTTCCTTTCGTGGCTCCGATTCCACCTATCAGGGACACCGTCAACCTCGCTCATTCTTCTCCAGGGGATCGCAGCAGCATGATGGTCAGGTCAGACAGGGGCCCCGTTTTGTTCCCAAACGATCCTTCAGAGGCGGGAGGGGTCGACCCTTCCGGCGGTCTCGCTAACCGCCTTTCCGACTCCATGATCGGCGGCCGTTTAACGTTCTTCGCGGATCAATGGGATTTGTCAGTTACTGATGTTTGGGTGAGGAACACTGTTCGTTTTGGCCTTTCCCTCGAGTTTAGATCCACGCCCCCCGCCCTTTTCCTTCGTTGCCCAGTGTCCCAGGACCTCTCTAGGAGACACCTGGTTGACAAGGCCATATCTCACCTATTGGCTATAAGGGCCATTGAGCTTGTTCCACCATCTCAACGGGGCCGGGGGTTCTATTCCCGTTTGTTTCTCGTCCCCAAATCATCGGGGGGTTGGAGGGCCATCCTCGATCTAAAATCATTAAACCGGCACTTAGTCTGTCGCAGGTTTAAGATGCAGACGCTTCAGACTATCCTGCTCTGCGTTCGACACGATGACTTCATGTCGTCTATCGACTTGACCGAGGCATACCTCCACGTTCCCATCATTCCCCCTCATCGCAAATTCCTTCGCTTTTCCTATTGCGGCAGACATTTTCAATATGCTGCCTTACCATTTGGTCTCTCCTCAGCCCCCAGGGTTTTTACTAAGATAATGGCAGCCTTGATGGGCCATATCAGTTCCATCCCTATTAGAGCCCTCTTTTATTTGGATGATATTCTCATCCTTTCCCGTTCCCAAGCTCAAGCTGAACGGGATCTTTCGTCTGTTATGCATATTTTACGGGTCCAGGGTTTTTCCATTAATTTGCCCAAGAGTCATCTGTCCCCCACTACTCGTCTCCAGCACCTAGGGGCTATCATTGATTCAGGCAACATGGAGGTTTTCCTGTCTCCGGATCGTATATCTAGCCTTTCAGATATGGCCGCCGGCTTCCGGAGACGAGGTTCGGCCTCTCTGCTAGGACTGTCTAGTCTGTTAGGCAAAATGGTATCCGCCTACGGCATCGTGCCGTGGTCTCGCCTTCACAGTCGAGAGCTTCAGTGGCTGTTGTTACCATACCAACGTGTCCTCAACTACTCTGCGACTTCCAGGATTCCTCTGACGCCAGAAGTAGTCGACTCTCTCAGCTGGTGGACATCGCAAGCACTATCCCGGGGCTCTTCCTTCGAGGACGTCCACCGGATTGTAATTACAACAGATGCCAGTCTGTCGGGTTGGGGGGCACATCTGGGTCCTCTCATGTCCCAGGGACTCTGGTCAACACAGGAGCAGCTCCTCAGCATCAACGTTTTAGAACTGAGAGCTATTTACCTGGCCCTACTCAGCTTCGAAACACAGATCTTGGGCCAGGATGTTCTAGTCCTCACGGACAATGTCTCCGCCAAGGCCCATGTGAACAGGCAGGGGGGCACTCGCTCTCGAACCTTGATGCAGGAGGCCCATCGCCTGTGCCTTTGGGCGGAATCCCATCTGTCTTCAATCCGAGCGGAGTATATCTCCGGGACGTTGAACACTCGCGCGGACTCCCTCAGCCGAAACTTGGTAGACCCGGCGGAGTGGAGCCTTCCTCCTCTGCTTTTCCAGGAATTAGTCAGCCGATACGGCACTCCTTCGGTGGATCTATTTGCCTCCAACACAAATCACCAACTCCCTCGCTTCTTCTCTCGATTCCCGACGCCGGGGGCGGAGGCGGTGGATGCCCTACGCACCCCTTGGCCATCGGGACAACTCCTCTACGCCTTTCCACCGCTGTCCCTTCTTCCCAGGGTGATTCGGAAAGTGATCCTGGAAGAGGCGGAGGTTCTCCTTCTGGCCCCTCACTGGCCACGTCGACCGTGGTTTGCGGACTTGGTCTCACTTTCCGTGGCTCCACCTTGGCGGATCCCCAACCACCGGATTTCTTTATCTCAGGGGCCCCTACTTCATCCGGATCCTCAAGCTTACCAGCTGACCGCCTGGCGGTTGAGCGGCTCCTCCTGACCAGGTCCGCAGTCCCCACTGACGCCATCGACGTTATCCAAGCGGCTCGTCGACCATCTACTAACCGCATCTATGATGCCACGTGGAAATCTTTCTCTAGGTGGTGTCAACTGAGGAACATCGTGCCCACGGACGTCACCGTCGCTCAACTCTTAGCTTTTCTTCAAGAGGGCTTCTCGACAGGCTTGGCTCCCAATACACTCCGCCGACAAGTTGCCGCTCTCTCTTCGATCCTTTCATGCGGCTCGACTACCTCTATCACCAGCGACCCACTCATACGGTCCTTCCTCAGAGGCGCCACTAATCTTCGGCCCCCTGTGATCCACCGGTTCCCAACGTGGGACCTGAATAGGGTCCTGTCTGCCCTTACGGGTCATCCGTTTGAGCCCCTAAGGGAGATCAGCCTTAAGTTGTTGTCTTTCAAAGTTTCGTTCCTCGTTGCCGTTACCTCCGCCCGCCGGATCTCAGAACTGGCCGCCCTGTCCGTTCGCCCGGACCTCTGCATCTTCCACACGGACAGGGTGGTACTTCGCCTGGATCCAGCGTTCGTGCCAAAAATTAACTCCGTTTTTCACAGGGCCCAGGAGCTCACGCTTCCTAACTTTTGCCCTTCTCCACAACATCGACAAGAGCGCTTGTGGCACAAACTGGACGTTCGCAGAGCTCTCAAAATATACGTTGCCCGAACGGCCTCCTTTAGAAGAACCGAGGCACTTTTTCTCTCATTCCAGCCCTCGTCGATGGGCGCCCGGGCTTCTTCCATTACCATTGGACGGTGGATCAGGGCAACTATAGCTTCAGCCTACGAGGCTCACTCTCTGCCCGCTCCTACTCACATCACTGCCCACTCGACAAGGAGCGCGGCCACTTCGGCTGCCTGGTCCACTCAGGCTCCAGTGGAACAGGTTTGCAGAGCCGCAACATGGTCATCTGTCACGCCCTTTATCCGGCACTACCGGTTGGACTCTTATGCATCGGCTGACGCAGCATTTGGCAGACGGGTCCTGCAACAGGTCCGGCCTTCTCCCTCCCGTGGTGACATCTAGCTTTGGTATGTCCCATTTCTGACTGCCGTGGGCGCCAAGATCGGAGAATGGGCGTTGGTCCTACCTGATACGCCCTTTCTCGATCGAGCGCCCACGGCAGTCAGCCCCGCCCTTTCTGGCCGTACCTGGACCTCGGTGGGTGGGAAACTTTTCACTTCTCTAGTTTTATATCTGCAGACACATCAGCCTTCTGGACGCCTCGCCTCAAAACTGGGCAGAAGCAGGAAGAGGCGGGACAAAAGATCTAGGAGGCTCGGTCCTATTGGATACCAGACCTGCCACTCCCATTTCTGACTGCCGTGGGCGCTCGATCGAGAAAGGGCGTATCAGGTAGGACCAACGCCCAATTTATTGCACTTACTTTATTTACTTTTAGGCTTTAGAGAAGGAAACCTATGGAGTTTTGAATCTTTCAGATCCTGAACCCCTCTCTTTCAGCACAGCCTTTGGGAATTTTTAAGGTTGACATTTCTGAACCCTAGAAAGAAAGTAACAGTTGTTGGGGGTAACTGAAGGTATTTTTCTACTAAGGATATCTCGTTCCTATATTGGAGCAATAATCTAATAATTTTATGTTCTTGGATGTGATCTGAAGAAGCACAGAACGTAACTTTCATCTGTTACTCAGATCTATTTATTTAATCATCATTAGTAGTCTCCAATGAAAACAATACTACACCACTCTGTGTTACAAGAAAATGCATTACTGGTAATTCTAACTTCAGCTTGAAGACCCAGATATTAAGGTCTTTTCTAAAATAGCATATAACTTAATGTTGCATGAACTGATAGGGCAAATGCGATAATTTTAAAGAAAGTTTTTGTTAAAATGAATTCATCATTGGCATCATTGGAGACCTTCAGTCTCAAGAGACTATGGTATCGTGCTCTGGAAAGAGGTCCTAAAACAGCATCTAGTGTGACTAAAAAGGCCAATTCGAGAGGGGCAATCCCTTCCACACTGAGGGCAGATACATTCTGTTCCCTGCCCAGCCCTCAGATTTCGCTGGTTCCGGGACTGCCTCTTTGCCTCAGCCTCCCAAACAAGTGTCTCTTCGAATTGGAGAAGGCCATGCTGCGTCTTTAGCCTCCAAGCTGAACGATCGGAGGTCAAGGTTTCCCAGTTGTTAATGTCCATTCCCAGGGCCTTTAGGTCCCTCTTGCAGATATCCTTATATTGCGGCTGTGATCTCCCTCTGAGCTGCTTTCCCTGCACTAATTCTCCATATAGGAGATCTTTCGGAATCCGACGAGCAAAGTAAAATGAATTACTTTGGTATGAAACAAGCAGGAATGTATTGCGGTGCAAACAATCACTTAGGCTGATCCATTTTTTCTGCTTGAACCATGTTCAAATTTTACAGGTATTATTGCCCATAATTTAAGAAATAAAATCCAAGCAGGACCGACTATTTAATTTTATTTGTAAAATAATAGTATTTAATACCAAATAATTGGAATTGTTCCAGTCAAACAATATGTCTGATATAAAGGCATCAAGATAAAACCAAGTTATATGTCAGATACAATGGCACAAAAAGACAAACAATCATACAGTACTTCCAAATGACTACTTATCCTTAATAGTTTGGGGATACCCACATATTTCTTGGTACTTGTTCATATAAGCATAGCCATGTTTAGTTTGAATAATAGGTTCATTATGAAATCATATTTGATTGACTGACACTAACATCAAGTTAATGTTAATTCTTAGTGGCCACATTGATAAGATGATCTCTAGGATGATCTGTCCACTTCAGGTTTACCAATGGCGCATCTATTGCTTCTGAGATCAAGTACAGGTAGTCCTCAACTGATGACCCAAATAATTGAGCCCAAAATTTATGTTGCTAAGTGAGAAATTTGTTAAGCAAGTTTTGTCCCTTTTTATGACTTTTCTTGCCACACGTGTTAAGTGAATCATTGCAGTTGTTAAATTAGTAATATAGTTGTAAAGTGAATCTGGTTTTCCCATTGACTTTGCTTGTCAGAAGGTTGCAAAAGGTGATCACATGACCCTAGGACACTGCAACTGTCATAAATGTGAGTCAGTTGTCAAGCATTTGAATGTAAATCATATAACCACGGGGATACTGCAATGGTCATAAGTCTGAAAAGTGGTTATAAATCACTTTTTCAGTGCCCTTGTAATGTCAAACGGTCACTAAGTGAACTGGACTACCTGTACATTCACCTTGAAGCTGGTTGTCTGTGCACCATCTCTACATCTTCTCTTATCTTCTACCTCTCCCAGCATTATGGATTTCACAAGGAAGGCAAATCTTTGCATAATTGGTCATTTGTGCCAGTGTGAGAACTCAGACCAACTCAACTGATTTGATTTATAATTTATTTGGTTGTTTGGGGGCTATCCATGGTATTTTTAAGAGTCTTCTGCAACACCAAAGTTTAGAACTCTCAATTCTCTTCTTATCTGGCTTCTTCAACTTTCACTTCCATGAAGCATCATAGGGGAAAAATTGTCTCCACAATTCTGATTTTTTTTAATAGGTTTAACACATCGTAGCATTTGAATATCTTTTCCAAGACTTCCACTGCTACTCTGCCAAATGCTGGTCTGGGATATATTTCTTTTTAAAAAAATATTTAAAATGGGTGGGTTTTTTTCTCAAAACAGGGGGAAAATACACAAGGGGGGGGGGAGAAAAAAAATGTTGATGCAGAGAAAATACAGGTAGACAAAAGAAGTTACCAAAATCATACCCTTACTGCTCAGGATATTATGTCTCCTCTGGAAGGAAGCTGGTACTGTGGTGATTCTGTGTGGCTATGTGGATGCCTGCATCAGCGCTCACTCCTGTACAGGTCTGCCTTATGCTTGCCGTCTGCAAGAGTTTTACGCCTTGTCCCTCTGCTTCTCTGCGCATCCCTTTTCCTGGTCCCGTTCTCCTCACTGCTTGTTGGGAGGGGTGGGGGTTGCATCTCTGCGCCCGAGGCGAGTGCAGAGAGTGAGCTAAGGAGGGGGTGGGAGAGGTGGAGCCAAGGCTGCTCCTGCCATCTGGGATTGATGGATGAGTGCTCCTTCTGTGTGTGTGTGCGTGTGCGTGTGTGTATTTGAGCGAGAGAGAGGGGAAGGGAGAGCCCGTTCGCCCGTGCCCCGAGTTCCGCGTTCCGGACGCGCAAAGGCGCGACAGAACCTGGCATCCTTCGCTTGCGTCAGACACAACGAGCTGCTCCACGCCGCGCCAGCCCAACGCGCCGCTGCGAGATAATGTGCGGGGCAGCTCCTCGCTAGCAGGCTTGCCCAGGCAGGCGGCATGGCTCCGAAGCGGCGAGCGGAGTCCGGCGGCGTGTGGCTACGGGCGGGAGCCTGCCTCTTGGCCTGGGCGGCCGTTTGCCGCGTCCGGGCGAGCGCTTGCCCCACACCGTGCGCCTGCAGCGGCACCACGGTAGACTGTCACGGGCTGGGGCTCCGCGCGATCCCTAAGAACATCCCGAGGAGCGCAGAGAGGCTGTAAGTGTCGCCGGACCGAGGGGACGCGCCGCCGCACCGGGAATGCTTGCGGCTCTCGGGGGCCCCGAAGGGCCACTTGGGAGGCGTGTGGTTGCCGCGTTTCGCCGGCGCCCGCGGGATCTCCGCCAACGCTGGTCGTCGCGCTTCCCCTCCCGCCCCTGACAAAGGAGCCCAGCCGCGCTCGGACGCTTAAAACGCCTCGCTCCGGGACGCGCTCGCACGGTCCCGGAGGCGGCCGAGACAAAGGTCCCTCTGGGGAAGTCGGAATGCGGGGTGGAAGTTGAGCCAGACTCGGGCAAGCGTCCGATTCCGAGCGTTCCTCTGAGGCTTCGGGAACAATCCCTCGGTTGCCTTTGTTAGGCAGCCGTGGCGCGCTCCCGTGCGGCTATGCCCCCCTCTCAAACCTCCGGGTCTGCACGAAGCAGGAGCCTCCCCGCCCTCCCCTTCTGCAGCCGCGGGGCAGCGGGTCGGGTCGGATGAGGAGCAGCGGCTCCCGCTGGGCGCAGACTCGGGATCGCGTTTCCCTCCGCGCATCTGAATAGCGCAGAGGTCCCCCGCTAGGCAACTTTCTTGTCCCTCCAGCTTGGTTGTTCGGGGATATTTTGTGTGTGGGAGGGGCGCACGTGTGTGTGTGTGTGTGTGTGTGTGTGTGTGTGCTTGGTTGTGCGTTCGCAAGGCGAGTGTGTGAATCTTCTGGGGGCCGGCTGGAGCTGCTTATTTCCCAGAGCTTTCCACGAAAACTGTTGTCTGGCGTTACCTCAGATGTGTGGAGCTCCAATGGGGATAAAGGGAGCTTTCACCCAAGGCATCCAAAGGGCACCAGGCTGGGGAAAACGGAGCTGCAGAGAGACCTGCTTTGGAAGGAGGGTGGTAGTGAGGAGATTTTGTGGAAATGGGAGAGGAGGAGGAGGAGGAGGAGGAATTGAAACCGGCGTTTACATCGCTGGAACTGGCTGCCGTCATCATACCGCTCTCTGCCCTTTTGTAAATATCCTTTCTGAGTTGGTTGCAAACCTCTTCGCCAGGCAAACGTATCGCTAGTATGTATCTGAGTTGTATGGCGACTGCAGCAAATCCGCAGGGGCTCAAAACTAAATGGTTGTTGTGGGACGGGCGCTTCTCTTTCCTAGGGAGCCTGCCAAGGCTAAGGGCGCTACCCTCCACCCGGTCCCAGTTAGCTCCCTTCCCCCTCCTTTCAGCAGTTTAACTAAGGCTGTAGGAAAGCAGGAGGAAACTACTTGGGGAGATAATTAATCCTGTGGTTTAATGAAACCCATTTCGGCTTCTTACTAGTTGCCTGAAGCATTAGCAAATAAAGGAGAAATCAGGTGGGCATCTTTGATCTCTGTTGCTGGTGAAATTCTTCAGAATAAGTTAGCGATGATAGAACTGTTAAGGCTCATTCATAGCAGCCTCATTTGCTCTGCTGATTAGAATGACCTCTATGTTGCTGCAGCTTGAAGGTGACTGTTACTTTGGAGGGGGTGCAAAGGGAAGTAAAGGTGGAAGGCATATTAAATAATTCATTAGAAAGTGCAACGCTGAATTGTGCAGTTTAGGCAGGGGAGGAGGACAAGTGGGCAAGGGAGGAGTCTCTGCTACTGAGCAGAATATTGCCTCTCATACTTGGGCTTCATGTGGTTTCTCTTTGAAAACTAGTTGAAACTCTATGGAAGGTTAATGATTAAAGTCTGGTAGAAAGAACTGATACCCCGTTCAGCCCCCCCAAAGCTCCATGTTGTCCGGTCCTCACTTCCTGCCAGTTCTGCATCCATCCCTGGGTCTCAAAGCTTCAATCCACCACTCTTCCAAAGTCTCCTGCTCTCCCCCCCTACCCGCCACCACCGGCCAGGATCGCGTGTCCTGAAGCCAGATAAATGGTATGCTGCTTGGTGCAATGAATACACTTTTATAGATTTAAGCATAAGGTAACCTAGTAGAGAATGAAAATGGGCTTATTGAAATATTCCAAGGCAAGGTTTGTATGAGCAAAAGGTGAAGCAGAAGCAAAGGGGAGGGACTCCCCTTGCTGGGCAGGGCTATGGTTACACCTGATGCGAATGATACAAACAGCAGCGCAATGAACATTTCATTTGATATGGTAGCATTGCGGCATTCTGGTGAGATTTATACTTTGGAAAGTGACTAAGGGTGGACTTTCACAGCAAACAGGTGACTTTCCTCCCTTTGGCTGCTTACTTCCTAGCTTGAGCTTTGTTCCCTCTGTGCTCATCAAAGCCAGATGTGGGGGTATAATCCATCCTTCTGGAGACTGAAATGAGACAGTCCAGTGACAGTTACAGCCTCCCCTGCCAGGACTTACAGCTGCTATGGGCTGGAAGTATAGCCATATTCTAGGCTTTGAGGATGCCTGGCTTGTTGTGCATCTGGAGGATCATGTACAGGGCAACCCACCCCTCCTATTGTTGTTCCTCCTACAAACCAATTAATGCTCTCAGATTAAGCCTAATTAGGTCATACGCCCGTGGACACCTCTGTGCACAACAAAGCAGCCTTGGTGAACTCTCCTAGCAGCCCTGCGTGATGTCTTCTTTAATGGCATTTCCTTCTTTGGCACCTTAATTGCCCTCACTGAAGTCATTATTATGCCTCAGCCATAAGGAGCTGCTTGGGGAGCATAGATGAATGGAATCTGCCCATCACCTGGCATGTGCGGGATCCACACATACAAGATTCTGCTCTTAAATGGCATAATACCAAGAATGGGTACCATGCTGTGCTGACAAGAGGCATCTAGGTTGTTACTTATAGTTGCAATGCTGTCATTTCTTGTAATTCTTGCTTGCTCATGTCAAAACTGGCAGAGGAGGAATGCAATGGTTTCAGGAATACTTTGTGAATTTATGGATAATATGAACACACTCCTCCTCCTCCTCCTTCTCTGTATCCTGAGATATACAGGGATTGATAGCATATGTTATATAGATCTCCTTGTTTAAAGGGGAATTGTGTTCAGGAAAAATTACTCCTACTACTACATCTACTCCTACTATTATAGAAAGTACTGCACAGGTTTTTAAATGCTCCCATCATCTGACCAATTAAAGTCCAAGCACTTGTTTAGCTAACCATGGGTACTAATTCTGTTGGCCCAACAATTGAAATATGTGAGAGGAAAATAATCTATTATAGCTGTTTACTATGCTGCACTCTTTATTTTTAGACTTCCAAAGAACCTTTAGCACAGTGCAGTTCATGGGGTGATACACAGCTATCTGTACAGATACGTTTTACTTATTATTTTAAGCAAAAGCAAATGTAGGAATGAGTCAGGTTGCTAGACTGCTAATTCTGTTAGGGCTGTTTCACATTTTCTTTATGGAAATGGGATGGCTGATGTAAATTATGAATTTGGTGATCATACATATAGCCAGAAGCAATTCCTGGGATGATAGTGACACTTTCCTGGCTGCAGTAATTGATGCTGGTTGTATCTGCAAATGCTTGCTTCGAAAGTTATAACTTCTATATAAATTCATACAGTACTTGGGAAGAATACAGATGTTCATACATAGCAGAAAATGCGCTATGAAAATTGGCTTTGCTCTGATGCTTAATGCCTTGCTAAGAATAAAATAATGTCTCAATTCAGACTTTATGCTTAATGAAAATCAAGGTTTAAAATTATGTCCAAACTATGGAATCCTTGATGCTCTCTGAGCTTGGTTGTGTGCTTGGAGACATTTCATTACTGAAGTAGATAACATCATCAGTGCTAGTGAGTGTGGTGTTTACTCTCTGTTTATATAGAGTATTTGTCCTGCCTGTTTTAGTGGGGGCGTGGTTTTCTCCTTGGTAGTTCCTTGATTAGGGTTTTATTTTCCACCTGATTTTTTGCTTGACATTAATCCCTGCTTATTTGGGTATTCGCTACTGGAGGGGATGTGTTCCAGTCTTTTTGTTTTTTTTCTGAGGGTTTATATTGTCTGTTTTGAACTGTATGCAAATACAGTTTATTTCTGTATGTCAATTGTTGGCTGATTTGTCTGAATACCAAACTTCCAGGAATTCCCCAGCATTTTTATTTATTTATTTAGCTTGGTCTAGGATGCTCATCATTTTCCAGTTAAATTAAGGTTGAGTCTGTTTATCTATTGTGAGACTAAGGAGTTTTCATTGTGTCTTTTCACTGTTAGCTGGTGTTCATGGATGCATTCTACTAGTCTTCTGCCTTTTATTAGATGTCTTCTTTTCTAGTCTTTTCTTCTATTAGATGTTCAAACTGAAAACCATTTATTTTTAATTGTCTACAAAGCACAAGAAGAAATAATGTACTAATAGAATTTGATAAGATATCCAAATAAGGAAATCATACCTAAATGATATTTGTATACTGCTCTATGGGGACAAGAGTGAGTCAGGAATTTATGAAGCAATCATTGTAAAAACAGAAAAAACATGCTTACTCTTTCTGCATGTTTGATGTTCAAAACAGTGATTTGAATTCTAAATGATAACACGAGCTGTGGTTTGTGTAATACCTGAATTGATCCAACGTATCTTTCTAACTCTGTGGCAAGGTTAGGGTTAGGGTAAGCTGCAAGTAGGACCAACTTGAGATATTTTATGTGACGCAAACAGCAAATGATAAGCATTTTGAAGCCAAGTACAGAGTATCCAGCTCAGGTTAAATTAGTGTGAAACCTTTAGCAGTAAATTCTACAAGTATCTCTTTCCCTCTCTAGTATTTTCTTCTTCTTCTTCTTAGTGTTTTTCCTGGAAGTGTAGGGTTCACTTTTTTTTGCAGGAAGGTATGAAATCAGCCATGTGTTCATCCATTGGTTGCCCCAAGAATTGACTGATTGGCTTGTCACCAAGCCTGACATTGTGTGCTGAGACAGAGTGATTAGCCCAAAGACATCCAGCTGGCTTTTATGCTTAAGGCTCGACTAGTGCTCACAGTCTTCCAGTTTCTAGCTTGATGCCTTAACTACTAGACCATACTGGCTCACAGTCCCTCTCTAATAATAGAAAGCAATAATACAGTAACTAAAAAAACAGTTTTTATTATTTCCAAAAATCAGCTTTTCATGCCTAAAGGTAGACCAACACTGCATTCTCATAAGCTGAGATGATATAATAAAAGGCGTACATAATATCTTTAAGGTAACTGCATTTTGCTCTAAAATGTGCACTGAACCTTTTCCAAAGACTTTCCAAAGTTTAATATCTTTCCCCTGCCCCTGCTTCACACTTTTCCTGTATTTGCATGGTTCAGGGTACCACAGTTCTGTGGTTCTTTGAGCAGATGCTATTCTTGTTTCCTTTAGTATCACTAAGGAAGTTAGCTAGCCAAGTAAACTTTGTTTATAGATGTGAGCTTTGTTTTTCTTTGGCAAATCTGGGGGAGGCAATATGTTAGGAGATAGAGCAAGAGCTGTTCCGATGCTTTTTTGACTGCCTTTCACCACATATATGGGCCTCTTTCTTTAACAAATAGGTCCCCTGGTGTCCTAGCTTCAGAAATAAATACCAAGCTGGAACAGTTCATGGATAGTTCTTTCTAAAGAAAGGCACCGAGAGAGCATTTGGTGAGCAACTAACATTGCAGACAGATTGCTAGATACCACTCGCTATTCTTAATGGCATTCTGCAAGATACTAAAATAAAAATGTAACTGTTAAAACAAAATCATGTGAATGCATCTGAAATAAACGCTAACTTGGTCTCAGCTACTGCTAGTAAGCATAAAGTCAAGGCAGCAGTTACTACTATAAGAACCCGGGAAGTGGGGGAATCAATGTATAAATTCTAGGGGAGAAATACAGCCAACATCATGTCGCTGGCCTTAAGCAGATGACATATGGTCAGCTGACAATCAACCCGAAGACAAGCATTTGTTGCAAAGACAACAACATCTCTTGTATGAAAGAGTTGGGTGACCTCATAGGTCCAACTCTGAATGGGTAGGAGCTCTTGCATTGTGGCTGTTTCCCATGCTGCTTTGGTAAGGCTGAAAAGGAAGCAATCAGGCCAACCGGCATGGTGATTTTTCATTGCAATGTCACCAGCAAAGCAGTGCTGGGATGGGAAGCAGCCATTTCAGTCACGTTCAGCCTGTGCATTTCTTTTTCTTTACACAGTGCTAGATAGATATGGGGAGAAGCCTTGCTACAGTGCGTCCCTACCTTATTGTTAAGATAAGCATATCAATTGAGCCATAGCTTCTTCCAGAATGGCCAATTGCATCTCTTTGTTATAAAGTTTCTGAGTTACAGAAACTATATCAGCTGTATTACCATGGTGTTCTAATGATCGTCTTTCTTTTCAAAATAAGAAACTTTTCACACCTCACTTATTTTTATGACATGGAAGAACCTGATTCAGATTATTTAAGTGATAAATTTTTCTTAAGACCATTCTATTCAGTAGATTAGGGATGTGCAAAATGTTTTGAATCTAAAATGTTTTCAGTTGCAAATGAGTTGGTCCTTTCAGTTTTAAAGCACAGTACCTTGAATTTAAAGTAATCCTGGGCTGCACTTAACCTTTTGAACAACCGCTTTAAACTTGAAACAAATCTTCCAAACTCCAATGTTTCAAATTCAAAAAAGTTTTCCATAACCCTGCTGTAGTTCTTCATGGGGAATTTGCGTGTTCCAGTAGGTGAAGGTCCAAATATGTTTTTATAATTGTAAATTACATCTTTCTCTTTAAGAAATTAAAAGTTAGTTTTCAAGTAACATATAGAACAAAGAACAAAATATATCATTATAAACCAAGTAGGTATCAGATATGTGCAAAAACATTTTTTGGAGGCGTGGGGGAGAGAATACCAAAATCGGTATACTCAAGGTGAAAGGAACAAACCTTTTACTGCCTTTATGTCCCAATCCCTTAAAGAAAGAGAAGTCCCTACTGAAATCCGGTTTGGTCATGTCCAGATAATTATTTGTTGTGATAGAGGTAAAAAACAAACAAACCTCAGGATGAGAGCCACAAGCATGCAGCCAACAAGAAAAAAAGGTGGGGCTTTGATCTCATGCTTATGGTTGTCATCTTGACTTTTTTGACCTCTTCCCTATGGATGCATCTGTTCCTTTACATTTTACCAACTGCTGTTGTGAACCCATCCTTCTAGGAAAGAATAAGATAGCTCCAGTTAACCATCCTGACCTTCCAATTATTTATTTATTTGTAAAATTTATTGGCTGCCCATCTTACCTCAAGGTAACTCTGGGTGGCTTATAATTGTAAAAGATAAAAACTATATAAACTAAAAACACAAATAAGTTAACACAAAAAATCAAACAGTGTGGCTCAATTAAAAGATGTGGAAGGCAGGAGCAGGATGGTGGGGAGGTGGGATCTGTTCAGTGGTGGGTTTCTACTGGTTCGCACCGGTTCGAGCGAACCGGTAGTGGTAATTTGGCCTGGGTCACCGAATCATTAGTGACTGCTGGACGGCCACGCCCCTGAACTGGTAGCCTGGTCACCACTCACTTGCCCTTCCTGTCCGACTGTCAGGAAGCGGCTCTCAAAGAGGTGGTGGCTGGGAGGCTTCTCGCAGTCGCATCGAAAAAGAAAAAGCCTCCCTCTGAGAGCCGCTAAGCAGCTGCAGCAGCTGGCCGCAGGCTGCCGAAAGCTGCTGGAGGTCGCCGAAAAAGCTGCTGCTATCACATCCCATTGCCTGCTGCATCAGTCCGAGTGCAACGCAGCAGGTAATGGGATGCACATGCATGGCCGGCACGAAGAACAGGGTGGTGACGGCAGCAGCTTTTTCGGTGAACTCCGGTAGCTTTTGGCGGCCTGTGGCCAGCCGCTGCCTCTTTGAGAGCTGTTTCCCGGCAGGGGTGGCTGGCTGGAGGCCACCAAAAACTACCACAGCTTGCCTTCTGGACTCCGGACCAGCCACCATGGGAGGAAGGTAAGCAGCCTTGAGAAAGAGGTGGTGGTGGGGGAGGAAGCGGGACTAGGGCTGGGACCACTGAAGGAGGGGAAATGGGGTGATGCATATGACTGATGAAGAGAGGGCGGGGTGGCATGCAGGAGGAGGTCTTTGATAGATTATGGCCTGAGCAGAAAATAAGTAGATAGGTAGAAATTCAGAAAATTTTCCTACCTTTTTCTTTGGGTGTGGCTAGGTTGGGTGGTCATGTGACTGGCCGTGGCTGTGACTGACATCAAGTTGGCCATGCCCACTCATTCACATGACCACCAAGCCATGCCCACCAAGCAAACCACATCCACAGAACCGATAATAAAAATATTTGAAACCCACCACAGGATCTGTTGTTAATAAATGCTCAATTTGTAGACGGGTTGAACCATAGCACTTCTAGACTCCATTGCTCTATCTTCACATGAGCGTGCTTTGCAGTTTCATTGTCCTTTATGCCTTTTTTTAAAAAAAACCCAAGTTCATAGTATATTGTCTCTGTGGCTTAGTCAAGACAGTAGAATTATTAAGTGAGCTGTAAAGCAATTACAACAGAAATACAGATAAGACTACCTATATAGTACATATTCCAGCCCTGCAGAAGTCATATGTTTTCTCCAAAGGAACATCTAAACCTCGGGTGTCAAACTTGATCACTTCACATGATGTATTGTGACGTGTTGCAATGTTTTTTGCCCTTGTGAAGCCAGGGTGGGCATGGCCTGTGTGTGACGCATCTGGCCTGCGGGCCGCCAGTTTGACAGGCCTGACCCAGACTGGGCTGATGTTCCAGATTGCTCTTAAAATAATAGAAGCTCTTTTTGTTGACTCTCCTAAGACCTCTCTTTGACCCTGATTTTTTTTTAATGGGTCTCAACACACCAATAAGTTGGAATATGTCTCCACCTAGACTAAATTATGCTGAGATGGTTTATGATTTTGCTCCTCCTGTTACAATAATCCTTTCCTTTTCTGCTTTATTGTATTGCAGATTTATTTATTTGTTTGTTTGTTTGTTAGATTTATATGCCACCCTTCTCCGGAGACTCAGGGCGGCTTACAATGCGTTAAGCAATAGCCTTCATACTTTTGTATATATCTCTTTAGTAGGGCTTTCGGCCCCCCCTAGCAGTGTTCTTTTTTATACAAAGTCAGCTTATTGCCCCCACAGTCTGGGTCCTCATTTTACCTACCTCGAAAGGATGGAAGGCTGAATCAACCTTGAGCCTGGTGAGATTTGAACTTGCAGTAATTGCAGGCCGCTGGTGCTACTTAACAGCACTTTAGTCTGCTGTGCCACCAAGGCGTGTTGGGTGTTACTACCATGTTTTCCCGAAAATAAGACCCTGTCTTATATTTTTTTGAACCCCAAAATAAGCGCTTGGCCTTATTTTCAGGGAGGTCTTATTATTTTGGGTTGCATGGAGCAAGATGGGGCTCCTCTTGCCATCTTACCTGATTTCCAGCTCTGCATTTAAATATTTTCGGGGAGGGCTTATTTTCGGGGGGAGGCTTATTTTAGTGCATGCGCTCAAAAGCCCCATTGGGCTTATTATCAGGGGATGTCTTATTTTTGGGGAAACAGGGTACAACCACTGCTGAATTGGATGGTTTTAGAAATTTAAATTGCAACTAAATAAATTATACATAATTTTGTATCCCAGAATGAATCACATAATTATATTCATCACAAAATAATTCTGAGAGAAACTTTAGTGTATCTTTTTAGTCAGTAGGCAGAAGTGCATCCTTTCAATGTCAAGAGCTACATATGTGGTTCCTGAAAGGCTTGGGTACAGCCCACCCCCATCCCCCAGAGATTTTCACCCATTATTATCCAGTTGGGAAATTGTTAAATAGATGAGTGTAATCACTCACTACTTTTTGAAGTATGGTAGTAGGCAAATCACTCAAAATCTTTTGCCTAGAAAAATTGTTGCCATATGTGCTTTGTGAAAATACGGATATACATCAGATCTTATTTTGGAATAAATGGGAAGTAGTGAAGCCACTTTATTCCCTTTTAATAGCCAGATGTTGTAAGGGACAAGCAAGCTAATAATTCTAGATGGAATATGCATATATCTATTTTGGAAGTTTCAGATACATTTAGCTAATATGAGAGTTAAGTTGCTACTGGAGAGTTCACTGTTTTGGCACAAGACAAGATTCCTTATGGAAGTAGCATTATAGGCTTGTGATAGATCACAATGGCAGTCATGTTTCATTTCATTTCCTTCAGATCCTTGCCTGGGTGGTGGGGAATTTGCAATTCTATTCCAATTTCTCCCTTCAGCTACTTCCCAAGCAGATGCTGTCAGTGTATTGCCATGGAAACACTGAGTTCGCCTCTCCATGGAATTGTGTGCTGAAAAAATATTAGTTTAAAAACTCTGCAGTGTTTGTATTGATGGAGCTGAGGTTGTTAACCAGGATGGATTGCCCTAGGGATGGGGAAAAAAAACCCACTAATAGGCAGTAAGGCTGCAGAATTTGCCTTCAGAGAACATTTTTCAATAAAATACAATAGATTTCCTACAAATTCTTATTGCCTTGTGTTTATTACGCCTTATATACGCTTGCTTTTAATCTATTATAGTGGCTTCTGAAATGTGCAGATAGTTTGAGGAAAGCTATATGTTTATATCTCCAGGAAATCAGAACAGAATTTTAGCTTCACAACAAACCTTTAAGGTAGACAAGTTTGATAGAAATTTGATAATAGACTATGACCTATTTGGCTGCTTCTTAGTCTTAGAAGGTTGGTAGAAAACATTTAAGCAGTCTGGTAATGATGACTAGACATGGATAGTTTCTAAATGGACCATACCTATGGAAGAAGAATTGCCCACGTATGGATGGAATATAAATAGGCCATCAACAACATATGATAACCGAAGAGCTCAAAGGACAATAGGAAGAAAATGCAGATGCCGCTGACATTTTAATTAGAAAAAGAAATCAGGTGATGGATCAGGCTGTGTGTTAATCATAGTATCTATATATAATTTCTAATATCAAAGACAGTGGCTGTGTTCTTATTACAGAGCTACTCATGGTTAACCTAACTAAAGCTTGCTTAGTTTATCCAATTCTCAGAGTTCATATGACACAATGATCCAACATAGGCTGAATTTGCCCAGCATTCTAAGTGAAAGTGTGGCATTGTGATTCAACGTGTGTGCAAATACAACCAGACTGTCTGAACACCAGGTGCTGGGGAACATATATGGGAGGGACGACTATACTACAGTTCTTCTGTAGGCTTCTGATTGGCTGTAATGGCAATAGTGCTGTGTTAGACAGGTCATGAACCTGGTACAGTGGCCTTTTTCTTACTTTTTTTGTGCTTACAATGTTTAGACCTAGTGTCATCAGTAATCACTACTTTGCACTTTGCTTATGATGCTTCAGTGCTTTTTGAAAAGCCTTTGCCCTTTTAAAGTATGCTTTTTATATTCAAGTTCATCATAAATAAAATGCTTTTGATCCAAGAGTGGAAAGTGGGTAAGATTATTCCTTTAGTTTGAATTGTGTCTTCTTTTAAGAGTGAGAATTGTCTCTGTATTATGAAGGACTGTTAAAGTAGTGTTAATCAAACCAGTTAATGGTAGATCAGATTCAGAGGATATTAGCTTTGAATGGAGTGTCATAATCTCTATGTGTGTTGTGCATTTGTATGTACAATTTCATGTTATGGTTGGAATGACTGAAGGTAAAAAAGCAGCAGGGTTGAGATCACTTCTGATGACTATAGCCATTCAATTTTCTTGGCAGTGCAACAGAAAGGATTTGCCATGGTCTTCTTTCAGGATGTCTTTTTTCATTAATAATAAACCTTGTATTTATAATCAAATCTCTGTTATTATACCTGTGGCTCAATTGAACCTTTCCTTTATTCAAATAAGCTCTTGTATATAATCTGCTGCTCTCCCCACAAAGATCAGGTCCTGTGATCTTCAGGCACAGCAGTCATGATTCTGCTGCAGGGAAAGAAAGCAACACATCTTAGGAAGAGATATTTCTCTAATGATTTTGAGCTTTAAGAGGAATAGATTCCAGCTGATGCTTGCAGCGTAAATGCTAAGTTGCAGAACAGTCACAACAATTTCTTCACTATGCCTCTAGGTCTTGTATACTTCCTTGAAGAACACCAACTGTGCATTGACTGAGTTTACTTCAAAAGTTGGAAGGAAGACTTGGCTGCAGCCCATTGAATTATAGCATCACTGCATCTTCCTTCAACTTGATATATATCCTCCCAAAGTGATGAGTTTCTTATTGGCCACCAAAGGCAATTCAATGCATGTGTTAAACTGAGAAGGCGCATGGATCCCATACTAAAAGTAATAACCAGAATGGCCTTATGTTCCTTGTTCTCCCAAATCAGGATCAGATCCATTTCCCTTCTTTCTCATCTGCTGATTACTCCTGCTGCTATCTAGCTTGTCCTTCCTATTGTGTTACACTTTGGTTTTTCTTTTTCTACTATGAACTTTTCCTACTATGAGATGGAAATTCTCTTGATAAAGATTTCATTGTTGATTTTAATAGCTGTAGGTTATTGTGGTCTTGCAGACAAAGTTAGGAAACTTTGTAATGTTGACTCAGACAAAATATATAGAAAGTCAGTGGCAGATTAATAGGAACCTGATTCTGGTAGAGTGACAAACAGCACTGTAACATCTTAAGGTTCTTTGTTTTTGAACTGAAAAGCTGAATAGAACATTGCTTCCCTGGGCAACACATATGATAAGACCTTACCCAATTTATGTTTCAGTATTTGAAAGATTCAGATAGAAAAATAAGTTAAACCAATGCAATAACAGAAATATATTAAACTAAAACAAGTTATGCCCGTATTTACTTTAAAAGACAATCTGCCAAAGATACCAAGAGAGACAAGCAGACAGACAGACAGAGAAGAAAAATTACATTAACTTGAGATGCAGTGGAATGAAAATCCTCTGCATGTGTGCTGGGGCAAGAGAGTACAAGGAACATTGTCCCCCTGGTCTCTTCAAGTCTTCAAAAGACCTGACCTTGAACTGATATATCCCGTAACCTAGAGAACGGTATTTGGCTTAAATAAAAGCATCCTACCAACATCCTCACTTGTAATTTATCAAAGAACCTGTGTGTCACAGTGTAAAAACATTCCCCGTCTCCATAAGCTCTCACTACTCCACCACAGCTTTAGGGTACATAAAATCAGTGTCTATTGTGAACATGACCAGGGATGTGTTTGAGGAGTATGGAAGGCATGGGTCACTCTCACCTCTTGTTTCTAACTTGCTTCCACCTCTGCTTGCTCTCCCACCATAGGCCCTCTTTGTTACTACTATTTCCTGAGTTCCTTGCGTACCCAGTCATCTCCACCAGCTTTTCTCCAGCTGTCAATATGAATGAAGACAGGACTCCATTGTGGGGGGAAGGGAGGAGAAGAAGGGACATATTTGGAAACACTGTTTTAACAATACTCTGAATGGCTAGGGTTGCCAATTTTTGGGGGGGGAGGGGGAAGAAGGAGAAGGGAGATATTTGTGTCATTCTGCTTAATGTGGCATGGTTTTTAAGGTGTTGGACTGAAAAAGGGACACCCAGTTGTAGTCCATCCTTAGTCACAGCAGCCATTGAGTGACTTCTTCCCAGTCATTCTATCCTCACATGGAGATTGTTGTGGGAAAAAAATAGGGTAAAAAAAACATCTCCTCAAGTCCCTGAATGAAACACAGGTTTTGTTAATGTATTTAATTAGTTATTATATTTGCATCCTCCCATCTCATCTTCAAGTAATTTAAAACTACTCAATCAGGAATCTTTGTTGCTTATTTCATAATTTCCCAGTTATAATTTGTCAGTTTCAGTCACTTCCTCCACCTCCCAAGAGAACAGTTGTCTAGCATCAGTTGCATGTATGCTGCCCTGCAGGACCTTGCTACAGTCATGGCAGGATCTGCCTCCTTCCTCCCTGGGAGATTCAATTATTTAGTATCTTTAGTATCTTTCTTTTTTTCATACTATTTTCACTTGGGAGGCTCAAATGGTATGTGCAGGAGTAGTTCGCAAACCTGCCTAGAGTACCTGAGGCAGACCTAAAGCAGACCCACCCCATTCCTTCTGCGGTGCCTTCCCCTGGTGGTATTTGAGGGGCTGTAGTAGGGAGGGGAGTTGTAAAGCCAGAGGAAGAAACCAGTCTCTGCCTATAACAAGGGGCAGATCCCCAGCTCATTTAGCAGTGGCAGAGAACAATATAAGGGCTGCCAATGTGGATAATGAACAAATGTTATGCTGGCATTTGTTTGATCAAAGAGGAATCGGTAGCAGGGAAAGGAAAAGGCGCACAATTACCGGTATGTGTCAAAAAAAGAAGACAGTTACATTAGGTTCTGTAAGAGGCAGTAAATAGAAGTAGCGCACATAAGTAAGAAGGCAAATATATTTTCAGATGCCTTGACACAGAGTCTTTTTCTGGACATAGCAAAATGATCTCCATTATACTCGGTTATTCTTTTTTTCCAGCACTTCAGAATATTAGCTCCTGTAGCCATTGTATCAGAAGCCTGATTAAACCTGAATCATATAAATTTGAAGTTGAAAAGCACCTTTTTTCAGGCAGTCAGAAAGAAGTCAAGTTTCATTTAATAGATGAAGAAGTGAAAATTAATTCTAAGCTTTGCGAGTGGAATTTACTATTCTCCACAAAATTTCCTGAAGTGAACAATATATATTTTAAAGAGAAGATACAACTGAGGTCCTATTGTACCTTACAGCAAGAATTGATGACATTCTGATGCTGGAAAAGTGGCAGTTCTGTTTTGAAGGAAGAGTTACTGGAACTTTTCTTGTGTCTCTGAGACAGAAGAGGGAGAAAGTCAGATTCCAGATCAAATCTTTTTCATAAAACTGCAAGGCCCAAGGGTTAAGGAATGGGATAATTGCTATATTGGAGAAAACATACAAGTATCATATAAAGCTTCTCCCCACAGGACTTCATATTCTATGAATAGAACAAGGCCACTTTCAAAGGACAGAGTAGAACTGCTATTAATTTCCCAAACCAAAATCTAATTCCAAATGATGCATCATGTTCATTGGCATCATTATATATATAAAGGTTAAGGTATTAGACATTCCTTCTTGATCCAAATGGCTTCATAGGGTTGCTGCTATGGTAAAATGAGAGGAGATCCTCATATCCATCCTGAATTAACCATTAAGCAAAATAAGTATGTGCTTAGGGCAGTGATGGCTAACCTTTTTGCCATCGCGTGCCAAAAATGGCGGGGAGTGTGGGGGGGTCGAGCGTGCGTGTGCCGACACCCATAATTCAATGTGCCCCACTTTCCCGTGCGTGTACATACGACCACCCCCGTGCTCCCCCCGCTTTTGCCATGTGATACCACGGTGGGTCCGGTAGGCCTATTTTTTGCCCTCCCCAGGCTCCAGAGGCTTTCTAGGAGCCTGGGGAGGGCGAAAACTGCCTTCCCCACCTCCCCAGAGGCCAGAAACTGCGCGTTTCCTGATTTCCGGTGGGCCCAAAAGGCCCGAAAATCAGCTGGTTGGCATACGCATGCATGCTGGAGTTGAGCTAGGACAACGCTCGGGTGCCCATAGGTATGGCTTCGCGTCCCACCTCTGGCACGCGTGCCATAGGTTCGCCATCACGGGCTTAGGGCATCAACAGAAGGAGGGTAGCACAGAGGTTTTCCCTCCCAGCTATCATGCCCTTGAATCTTTCACTGCCACACTCAGTTCTAGTTTTCAACACTTATTAAGTCTTAATGTATTTTCAGTTAAGCCATGGAAAGGCCAAGGGGCACCAATCTGATCTGTGTTTAGCGTATGAGTTGGCTGTAATCCAGTCCTGACACTGTCTTTAACCACTTGGAAAAAATGTGGGATATAAATAAATAAACAAGATGGATGCACTTTATAATGCTTCACAGATTCTGCTCTTGAAAAAAAAACCCTTTTATCTTATGCTTAATATTTGTTCAGGCATTTTCAGTTACTCCCTAATGATGAGATCGAGAAGACAACCCATTCTGATATACTCTTATTTAATCTCTTTGACTGGATTGAGTTTTCCTGGTGATGCAGAAGGCAACAATAGCTTTTGTTAACACCTTTTGTATACTCTCTGGACTTGTTAAGGAAAAACACGAAAAGGCTTAGGAGAAAGAAAGGGTGTTGCATTTTAAAACAACACCTAACTCTTTTAGTGTGCATTCCTTGCCTTGTACAGCTGGATGAGTGTATGTGTGCACATATCTGTGTAAGGAGGGAAGAAGGGTAGGAAGGGTTATGCTGATTTTATTGTAGAGAAGAAATACCTCTACTAACACCTTGTCCAGAATATTTAGGTACTTTGAATTAGATGTGATTTAGCAGCATTGTTTTTTGGTTCACAAGAATCTTATGAACAGCTCCAAGTTGAAAAAGTACAAAATTGGATTCTGAATATCAAGAGTAAGGGTAGACAATATGAATACCTCCAGCTGTCTTGGGACTATGGTTCCCATGATTCACCTCCAGTAGCCAAATTCCTAGCCTAGAAGGAATGTCTAACTGGGGGTCCTAGATGAATTTCAGCATGAAGATCAGATTGGAATGTCAGGTGATTTGTAATAATTGTTCACATCACTCAATACATCAGGTTTTGTAAAAATTGGGTTAAGTTGACCCTATCAAATTCTTAGCTTTTAAGTCTAAAATTGAAAGTTGCAAAATCTATCCAAAGTAATGTGCCATAACTATGACAGATCACTGGTTTGAACTTTACTTAGTGTGCTTGTAATATCAGAACTAGGTATTACTTAGGAGGAAATTGGGCATGTATTTTCTTTTAGGACAAATGAAATAATAGAAGTGATTAAGATAGAATTCAGATTGGGGAACTGATCTTTCTTTGGTATTATTTATTTATTTATTTATTTATTTCCCATTGTTGTTATTTTTAGAAATAACTCAAGGCTGCAAACTAAAACTCATATAGGTCTCATGTTGAACCCACATCTCTGACATACATCATTTAAAAAGAGATAGAGGGGAAAAAATGAAAATATCCAGTTATATATATCCAGTTAATCAACAAGATTTAATCAGTATACATGATACTTTTGACAAGAAGTCATGATTCACAAAAAGAAATATTCTGCAACCTGTTGTTCTCCATATAGGATCTCATTCTTCAGTTGTTCAATCACTGTCTCTCAGCAATTGTTTCTTTGAATTCCTCCTGTGTGTGTTAACAATAATACTGTATCCAGCCATCTTATCCCCCATCAGCCTCTCTTGATTGCCTTCGATTTTTCTAAGTCATTGATTTCGCTAGTAACTCTGGCTTTTGCATTATGTGTCTGAAATATTTACGCTTTACTTTCATAATGATCAGTGTTTCTAGTGAGCAGCCTGGTTCTAGTATTGAATAATTTGTTTTTTTTCCTGGAGTCCTAGATAATCATAACAATTTTCTCCACCACATTTCAAAGGAATAGAGTTGTCTCATTCAGACTTTCTGATTGTCAGCTTTCACAGGCATATCTGGGAGATACAGCACTGACAGTATGAACCACTTAGTAAGTTTATGGCTCTCCACTTTGCTATTTTGTCTAGATCTGTCTCATAGTCTTTTCCCCAACTAGCAGAGCTCTCTGTTTCATGGCACAGACACAGGCACTATCCCGGTACATTTCTTGAGATAAAGTCTGTTGACCACCACAACTTCTTCTTCACTGTTTGCATTGGGTTGAAATTGTCTATTGACGTAACCTTAGTTCTTTTTAAAAAATTTGAGCAGCAGACAATTTTTGCACTTTTTCACCTCAGCAAGAAACTTCTTAAGTCTTCCTCATTTCTACCAAAATGTATCATCAGCATATCTGAGTCTGTTGATATTTCTTTCAACAGTTTTAATTCCAGTATCTATTTTTCCTAGTTTGGCATTTTTCTCTAATAGTTTGCTTTTAATTTATCAAATAAATAAGGCGATAATATAACATACCCCATTCTGAACCTTTGGTTACTCCATATTCTGTTTAAACTCTTGCCTCTTGTCATCACGCATAATTTACAATATTTACAGTATAACAATAAAAAAACATTTACAATATTTACAGCAAGTGGCACATTATCCCTATTTTTCTAATTTCTTATGGTCCAGACATTAAAAGCAATTGTATAATTAATGCAATAAAATATGTCTTTTAAAAATGCATTTTAAATCCATTTCTGTTGGATGTTAGCAATGCGATCTTGAGGGCCCCTATTTCTTTGATGCTTCTGTTGTATATAATGTTGAAATCTGGATTGAAAAATCTTGAGCATTATCTTACCAGTATGTGAAATAAGTACAATTATTCGGTATTTTGGATATTCTGTAGCACTGCCTCGTTTCATCCTGGAATATAAAAGTCTCTAGGCTTGTGTTTTGTTTCCATATCCATGTAGTATTATTACTGCCTCATTGTGTAAGATTTTAAAAAGTTCTCCCCGGCATGTCAAGTTCTGCAGCTTTATTATTAGTAATACTTTTGAAGACATTTCTCTTCACTTTGCAGAATGTCTGGTTCTAGGTTAGTGACTAAGTCATAATACATATATACATATATATATATATTCTCCTTTATATTTTCTTACTCCCGTAGATTTGTCTCATCTTTAATCATGCTTACTTCTGTGTAAACTATTTTTATTTTAATTTTTGTTAATTTTCTTAATGCTTGCTATTTTTTTTGTTCTATTTGATTGTTATCCTTAATTTCCTTGAACTGCCTATTTAAATATAACTCTTCATATCCCCTTGGTCTTTTCTGAAACTCAGTATTTGCTTGGGTAATTTTTTTTCTCCTGTCTGTTGCTTTCTGCTTTTCTTCAGCTATTTTCAACATGACAGCAGGCAACCATTTCACTTTGTTTTGTTTCTTGTTAGTCTGATGATTTTGTTTTCTTCAAGCTGTAATTTTGCAAGGAGTTTATTGTCTGTGCAGCAATCAGTACAAGTTCTATTTGTGTAACCAATTAGGGCTTATAAGTGTCATGGCTTGCAGAATATAGAGAATCTGATGTACTAACACTGATAACCTTTTAACAACAGAGGCTACTTTCATCTTCTTATATTTTTATGTTGCCCATAATGGAAGATATTCTTCACATTCCCATTCCAATACATTTCAATTTGTTGATTCCTAGAATAGCAGCTTGACATTTCATAATCTGACAACATTACATTCTCCTTGGAGCAAGATTCTAACATAACCAAATACTAGTAGCAACACATTTCTGAGCACATCAATACCTAGGTATCCTATTGGTTTTAATCCAGCCACAGGGAAAGCACCAGTGTTATTCAAACCCACTGCTCTCCTCTAATAGTTCAATGGATACCTTTCTACTTGGGGAGTCATCTTTCATTATTACTGTTTGTGTACATTTGTTTCTTGACAAAAATATTGGAGTGGTTGTCATTTCCTTTTTCACACTTCATCTGACTCCTTATAGTAGGCCACCTTTCCGGGATTTGCCACATATTGGAACTAGTTCACTATTACTCAGTGGTTACTGATTAGCATTTGCTGACCTATTGTCACTCACAGTTAGAAAAGGTAGTTTTTTCACACTGTAGAGAAATAGTTAGGTATTATATTTAGGGATTCTTTGCAGTCAAATGAGGAAAGTGAATTCCTGATGTGAAACACCAAAACCCCTTCCATGTGGCAGATTTTTCACAGCCTCATACATGCATGTCTGATTCTCATTAGCATAGTATTATTTACAGCTTGCACTCTTCCAAGAATATATTTTTGTTTTTTATTTAATTAAACTTTGCTGGGTGCAGGAACAATTTGGGGATGTGACAGTTTTAACTAGTGAGGTATGATTAGTATGATTTTATTCTGAAAGAACACATCCTCTTGTGTCCTGTGTAATTTATTTTACTTTTTAAAGACACACCTGTAACCTTCTCATTTATTTAATTGATGTTTTGCTCTGTGTGTAGTTGATTTCTCCATCTATGGTATATTTAAAATACTTAAAAGTAATGTTAAACAGCAAATGGGCTCTATTATTATACCTGAGTGAAATAAGCCGGAATGGAACTTGAGCTCCCATCAGAAATAACCAGGCTTTTCTGCAGAATGAATAGGTGGGAATGATCCTAGCAGCACAGAAAGGATAACTTTTCCAAAATGGCTATTGTTACTTTATTTTCTTGAGCAGTATCAAGAATATCACTATAGATTTTTCACATATCACTCTTACAGCCATATTATCAAGGCTTTGGGCTAAGGATAATACTGCATTAAAAAAAATCAGTATGAGATTTGCCTTGGATAGAACTCATAGAAGTCATGGGGTAAATTTCTATTGCATACTGGACCTCCATTACAACTAGCCAGTTGTCCTTTGGAGAGAATCCAGTCAGACAGATAAGGTTAGGATTAGAGTTAACATGGTATTCTGAGTAATTTTGATTCTTGTTATTCACTGTATTCATGCAGTGTACTTAATATGTTTATTGAGTTAACCAATTTTTCTGAGTTTGCATAATATATTGAACCACCATAGACTACCAAATGAACTTGGTTCATACAATATATTAAGCTATTTAAAAAACCCTACAAAATACTGCAATACACTAAGCTTGTTTAACACTAAACAAGTTTAGTGTATTGTCAGAAGTAAACAATGAGATTCACTCATGAAAAATTCAATTAGCTATTTTATTGTTCATGCCTATAACACAGGAGTCTTCTCAGACTGCTGATTTGCATCTGAGCCAAACTAGATAAGGTTCAATAGCATTCAAGAGGGGTCAGACTTTGCCCTGTTGTGACTATGTAGAGATTCCAAGCTAATTCCCTCTTGATTCCTTCCCCTGGATCTGCTAGTCTCTTTCTGATATGTGTTATATAAATGAAGTTTCTAGCTCTATAACTTAACAAGTTAAGTTTTTTTGGGTGAAAACTGCCTTTGTCTTTCATCATATGTAGACAGAATGGGTGAATATTTTTCCAGTCATTGAGATGCTGATGATTTTCAAAGTCCAGATATCTGTAAAAAAAATTGCTATTTTTATCTAGGATGTTTTTTGCTACTTAAAATTTACCTCCCATATGGGCCAGTATTATTAAGAACAGTGTCTCTCATCACCATTCTGTCTTTGTTAACTTTAGGGCAAATTGATTACAAGCCTGAGTCAGTAAGATAGCATGTTCCAATATCAGAGAGGAATTAATGTGAAATGTACATATCTATCTGTATTTTTTAAGCAATAGCTTGATGAAGAAACCATAGTAACTTGGTTCACCCATAATGCAAATTCCCAAATGCAAGCCATAATAGCTAGGTTCACAAATCACATTATGCCACAAGGAGACAAGGAACAAAGATACTGTTTAAGCCTGATTTTGGTAGAAGATTAGTTTTGGCAGACAATAATTAATACCTGTAGGATGGATGGAGACTTGGAAGGACTACTGTAGAGTCAAGTAGATTCACTTCAAATGATTTTTCACCAGCTGTTATTTCCATTCTTGCTTATCATTGTCCCTCATTCTTCTGAACATGGAGGCAGTAGCTTTCCTATGGCATGGCACAAATGATGGACATATACTGTGGGAAAGGGTATGAGCAAAAAAAGGGAAAATGTTAATCATTTGGATTAAATCAAAATATCCATATTCCTACAGATTTATGCAGAGGGACTTTGGCCCCCAATGTGGTTTCATGGATGCTAGTCTATCAGCAACACTTCCCTTGGTATCCCCAGTTCATTGCTCTACTTGATTTTAATTTTAAAAAAAATATTTTAATTTTTAAAAATAAAAGGACAGTTACTGTACTGCAGTGCAAAATGCTGGGATTCAAAATGTCACTGGGTAGCCTACAGATCCCAGAGGTATAATTAGAAACACCTCAGTGATTCATTTGAAAAGTGCCCAAAAATTTGAAGTTGTAAAGAGCTAGAAAGTATGGCGGGGTATAGTCTCATCAATTTACCTTTAGGTTACTTGGGATTTTGACTGATTACACTTTTCAGGTCAATCTATCATATAGCGGTTGGGAGCAGTAACATATATTAGGTACCTTAATTGATATCTAGTCTGCATATATAGTTGTGGTAAAACCCATTTGATCATTCTCTCCTGGCCAAAGTAATGGAAATAATGGCACAATCAAAGGCCCATTCTTTTAATATGTTTCAGGAAACATGATTTTAAAGGGGGAGAGGGTCTTGATCACTCTGTCATAGCCAATATCTTACCTTTTTTTTTACTTCCCCCTTCCCGGCTTCCCCACTCCCAGCAGATGCCTCTGGTTGTGTTAAGGAATATGCACAGAGTAACCCTTGAGTAGCAAGGTTGTGCACATGAGAAAATAGCTGAGAGTGATTGTGAATAAGCACTATCAATACACAGACACACTGAGTTGTGATATTCTTTTACTTTTAGGAAAAACAAAGCAAAGTCCAATAAACAATCCAGGTCATACACAGATAAAGATAGTTAAATTGTCAATTCAGGGATATTCCAAGAACAAAGTCTTCTTACCAGTTGTTGTAGTCATATGCAATAAAACAGTTCTTTTTAGAGTTGCAACAGAAATAAATACAGCAGTAAAACAATCAGTAAAACAGTAGAAAACAACAAGTAGCAATGATCAAGCAGTATCATGCAGAGAGAACAGGCAGAGAGGAGCAGAGGTAGCAATAATAATGTAATAATAGAAAAAAACAAGCCAAGATTCAACCTTCCTTTTAAATATGTTGGCTACAGAGCTACCCAATCAGAATACAGTATGATGCAATACAGCATTACAGTCTTAAAGCTATACATTACATTTTGACTGCAAACATGCATTGATGTTTTATATCTATTGCCAACCCAACCAATTAGGCAATAGCCATTCACTAACAGGTTGGGAGAGCAATTTTCGTTCATTTGTTCCACGCAACACCCAGGGTGACTCTCTAGATATGATCATAGTTGCTAGTACCTCATGGAACCAGGAAAACCTTGGCCAATGCAGCCAATACTCAAAGCTGTTCATTTTAAAGTGCACAAAAAAGCAGCAAGCAAAACATTCCCTCTTGGAGCTACAGGCTGGATACTCTCTCCACTATCATGCTAAAAATCGGGAATACCACTGCATTTACTTGGCAGGGTCACTGCCAAGTGCTTTTCAGAGAGATGCACTCTGGTTACTATATTGAAATGAGCAAGCGGTGCATGTGTGTATGCGTCAAGCTTTCACAACGGTTCCACAATATTAGGAATTTATTGATCTCCTTCTAACATTGATTGTGTCAGGGTTCCAAGTAACAACGCCAAAGCAATCAAAACTCTTGAGCCCTAGAGTTTCCTCAAAGTATAAAGCCCAGAGCCCAGTGATTGTACTTCCATAATTGAATATGTAAATTCCTGTGGCACTGGGGCATTTGAGTGACAGTGCTTTTGCTTCACACTGGTACCCAAGACAATAGCCCAATCTCTACGATGGTCTCTAGATACCACAAGCAATATAAATGGCAATTTGCTGTGGAAGTCATTTTCTTGAAGCTGACTGGGTTATACCCCAGAAACGCATCATGAGCCTGAGCTGGCTGGCTGGCTGGCTGCTGCTGCTGCTGCTCCTCCTCCTCCTCCTCCTCTGTCTGATGAGTGCAGTTTGCCAACACCTGCTGAGGTGCATAAATGTTGAAACAGTGTTAGCAGCTGTGACAAACTCTTTCCAGCAGTTGTCTTTACAGAACTCTGATGACGTTCCCTCAAAGGTCCTTGTCAATTCTCATTCTCTAGGGGTTCTGAACTTGCTGGCAGGGCTTAAATTTCTCTTCACAACATGCCAGTAAAGAGAGAATCACTATTATTATGGTTGTATCCGGCTGAGGATAAAATTACTTTGGCAGTTTTTCCTGCCTTACAATTTTATCCAGGGGCTCTGCTGTTTTTTTAAAAATGTCATTAAATGAGTGGCTGTCTTCCTTTCTTTTGCTAACTAATTGCCTTTAACTTGCTCTTATCATTCACAGCAAGTATAGCCCAATTTCTCAAAGAGTTAGGAGATATGATCCATTCCTAGTATTGATGTGAAGCAACATTTAACAGGCTTCCTATCACTGCTATGCAGTGTTGGGAGAAGTTGCACACGTGTTACTAGTTTGCATCTGAACTTTTAAAGGGTAGAAAAGCAATTGCTGCATTATTATCCAATCTGTAGGTGGGTTAGTTGACTTTGAAATCAGAAACTATCAGTAGTGCAATTTTTCTTGTGCAAATTTCTGTTCCTCTCTGGATACAAAATCATTTTGCACACTTCCTTCAGGAATTAAAATAATTAGCAAAATTGTGCCTTTTCTAGTCATTGGACTTCAGCTGTAATCACCAGCAAGTATTGCCAAAAGAGCTGAAATCCAACACATGTGGACAGTCCCTGGTTGGGAAAGGCTGGTATAGACATTCTTTCCAATGGGTTCCCTCTATCATATTCCTTTCCATTCTCTTGTGAGTCTTAATCATCTCAAATTCAAGCACATACAAAAATATCCATCACTGCTACATTCTGAATAGCACACCTAAATATGTATATATTCAAATTTTATTTTTTATTAATTTCAGTTTCCATCTAATGCCTCTGATACATGCAGACCTAAATTCGTTGTTTTTCTGCTCTCCCTTAGTGAACTTTACAAATCCTTCCACTTTTTACTAATTTCTTAATTACGATAATTTGAACCTGTGCAGTGGTAGCAGTCTTGATAGAACAGGAATTCTGAAAGGTGTTCATTTTAAAAATACCTCTTGATTATGAAATGCATTTCATCAGGGACTAATACAGAGCACTGACCGGCAAGAGATTGAGATAAACAATTTAATGAAGAAACAGGAGAGTAGGCTGCTTCCAAAAATGTCATAGTCCAGGAAGAATATTTAGTTTATGAACTAGCTCAATAAATAATCTATACAAAAACTGGAATGACTTTTATGCTTTATGCATGAACTGCTATATAATAGTTTTCCCCAGCTTGGTGCCTCCAGTTTCTATAGCTAACCTTCAACAAATCTGTAGCCAAAACATTTTGAAAACATCAGGTGGGGAGCTTGTGCTGGGAATTGTAGTTCTGAGACTTGCATATCTTTTCATTGTTGATGTTTCCTTCTTTTTCACAGGGAACTGAATGGAAACAATATCACTCGGATCAGTAAACATGACTTTGCTGGGCTGAAGCAGCTGAGAGTTCTGTGAGTGATTTTTCATAATAAAACATAATCACCTTGCTCCCTTCTCTGTCTCAATATCACTCCAATTTTATGCCAGGTGTTCCCTTTAGTTGACAGTGGACGTAGTCCCATAAGAGGATGGGTCCCTGTCTCAAGGAAGATGCATGCTCCTATACAAAGTCAAGAAACATGACTTCCACTTACTAGGGTAATAAGTGTGCCCTTTGTCCTCCTGTTTGTCCCTTTAGGTATCCAAGTTCTGATTCTTGTGTCATTCTTATAGGCAGCTGATGGAAAACCAGATCAACGTGGTGGAACGAGGAGCGTTTGACGACATGAAAGAACTAGAGCGACTGTGAGTATCTCAGGGCTCTGGATGTGGTATGAAAACTGGTGGTGGGGAAAATGCCAGAGAACGAAAAAGAGATGCAATTTCCTAATAGATACCTCCACTTTTTCTTCTCAGTTAAACCATGCATTCACAAGCATGAGTTTGGGTTCCCATTGGACTTCCTGTTCCTTGATAGATTAGAAGTGGAATTAAGCAGGGATAGGAAGAACACACTTTATGGTCAAAGGCAATTGATTCCATTACCTAGATCAAGAATAATTTCTCTCTGCCCCCACCCTCCTGCACATATGAGCAGATGGTGCAAGATCTATGTGATTTTACACTCATCTTGAACAGCTTGGCTGGCATTTATACCCAGATGCTTCTCAATCTGTTTGCCATTTTTTTCAGGTCCAAAATAATTTTCAGCAAGAAGCATCGAGTCAGGGATAGTGCACAGACCTGTCTCAGCAACATCTGCATGTTTTCTTCATAGCAACTGTAAAAAACACCACTTAAACACTTGCTGCTTCTCTCCTTAAACAGTTATCCAACTCTGCCACGCTCAGAAAGATAAAACATCCCCAGTGCAATATTGACTGATGTCCAATATCCTTAGAACCTGTCACCATTTAAGTTGGCATTTCTTGTAATAGAGATATGCCATCTATAAAGTGCCATGCACAATGAAAGCTTTCTGTTTACTTCTGGGTGGATTTTCTGTGTCACATAAGCCTTTTCCCTTATGTCTGTTCTCTTCCACCACCATCCCCATCTTCTAGAACAGGGGTGTCAAACTCGCGTCGTGACATTGTCATCATGTGACATATCACGACTTCCCACCCCCTTCGCTAAACCAGGGGTGGGCATGGCCAGGGCGTGATGCATCTGGCCCACGGGCCGCGAGTTTGACACCCCTGCTCTAGAAAAAAAATCTCCCTCCATGGTGCTATTCTATGACTGAGTACCTTACTTGCTCTTGCATCATTAATATTCTCTGCTATTCAGTGGTGGGTCTTATCCGGGAGGACAATGAAGATGCTTATAGGGAAGAGGTGAAGGCTTTGGTGGACTGATGCAATAAAACTAACCTGGTTCTAAATGTTAATAAAAGAAAGGAGATCGTCGTAGATTTAAGAAACAGTTGGCATGGTCATATTTCACTCAGTATCAAGGATGCAGCTATAGAGGTGGTTAACAGTATTAAGTATCTGGGGGAGCAGGTATGGTAACTAACGATCTGAACTGCTCTCTCCACACGTCATCTTTAGTGAAGCATGCAAACCAGTGTCTGCATTTCCTGCATTGGATGAGGAGAGCATATCTTTCTGCTTCTGTCCTGGCCACTTTTTATAGAAGCACGACTAAGAGCGTTTTAACAAACTGCATCACTGTTTGGTTTGGTGGCTGCAGTGCCTCAGAGAGAAAGTCCAGAGAGTGGTACGGACAGCCAAGAAGATTATAGGAAACTCGCTTCCTGTCATTCAGGATACTGCTTATAAACATTATGTGCTTAGAGCTCAAAGCATTGTGAGAGATCCCAAACACCCACTTTACGGTCTGTTTCTGTTGCTCTACCACCAGCAGTAGCTTTGATGGCATGGGATACATTAAAGGTTTTACTGCGTCACTGGTAAACTAGGATATTTCACTGTAGACATTTTACAGGGTTTGCGTTGGTAATCCTTGCCTAATGTTCATGTTTTATTGCACATATCTATGTCCATTTGCATAAAGAGATTAATAAATATGGACTAGGAAAATTATTTTTTAAGAGCAGGGAAACATTATTCCATTCTAGCCATAACATTTTGAAGATATCTTGCAGAAAACTGACAAAAATTATTGAATTGCCACATATAGTAGTTAGCACTATAATATCCCTGGGTTGAGGAAGTCCACCTGCTTCTAAATGTATCTAAGAATGCTTATGATGATTTCTTTCTCCACCCTCCATTTCTCTAGACGGCTAAATAGGAACCAGCTGCACACTTTGCCAGAGCTCCTCTTCCAGAATAACCAAGCATTGTCACGACTGTAAGTACTTTTAAACTGCTTTTAATTTTTGTATATGTATGTTTTAGTGTTGGCTGTGCACCGCCCTGAGTCCTTCAGGAGAAGGGCGGTATAAAAATTTAATAAAATAAAATAAAATAAAATAAATAAATAAATAAATAACGTACTGCATTTTGTTCATTGCTTGTTATGTAATATTTTGCAACTTGTTCTCCTGAAAAATGATGGTGCATTTAAAGCATTGGGCATAGGCATCAGTACCATGATTCAGATGAATCATGCAAACAAGTATATCAGGGGTGTCAAACAGGTGCAGTGGTGGGATTCAAATTTGTTTACTACCGGTTCTGTGGGCGTGGCTTGGTGGGTGTGGTTTGGGTGTGACAGGGGAAGGATACTGTAAAATCTCCATTCCCTCCCCACTCCAGGGGAAGGTTATTGCAAAATCCCCATTTCCTCCCGATCAGCTGGGACTCAGGAGGCAGAGAATAGATGGGGGTGGGGCCAGTCAGAGGTGGTATTTACTGGTTCTCTGAACTACTCAAATTTTCCACTACCAGTTCTCCAAAACTGGTCAGAACCTGCTGAATACTACCTCTGAACTGGCGGCCCATGACCCAGATACATCATGCAAAGGCCATGGCCACCCCAGCTCCGTGAAGGGGAAAACTTCATGAAACATGTGACAGCAAAGTGACGCCATGAGTTTGATACCCGTGAAGTATACTAATGCAGCGTGAATCCTTGGGGGTGACTTTGTTTTGTAGTTGTTCAATAAGTGGGCCTGAATGGGCCTGAGTGGCGCAGTAGACTAAGGCACTGATTAACATTCAGCTGCCTACAATTACTGCAAGTTCTAATCTCACCAGGCTCAAGGTTGACTCAGCCTTCCATCCTTTCTAAGGTACCCAGATTGGGGGGGCAATAAGCTGACTTTGTATAAATATACAAAAGTATGAAGGCTATTGCTTAACACATTGTAAGCCGCCCTGAGTCTCCGGAGAAGGGCGGCATATAAATCAAATTTTTTTAAAAAAATAAGAAACAGATAAAATTTGTTCAGTCTTTACCTATAGATGTTGTACTACCTTAATATCATGGGTACCAGATCAATACAAACCAATGTTTATGCTTCCCTGTGCTCCTAAGATCCTTCTATGTTTTAAGGAAGTCAAAAGCTATTTTCTATATTGTGTATATCAGAACTTATGCATTGTATATGCTAAGGTGAACATATTATAGTTCATATGTAAATACTGGTACTAGATGTGCTGAATTCTACCAAATGACATTTTAGGATAATAGCTGAGATATGAAACTTGATTGGTAATCAGCTACTCATAGTGTTGGTTGTTCAGTTGGCTGTACTTCTACAGGAATTTTTGGTGCAGTCTGGTTGGTCTCCAAGTTAGGCATAGAGTAAGTATGACAATTGGGACAGGTAGAGTGCTAGCTACAAAGGAGCTCCATTGCATATCCAGATCCAGATACTCAAATAGTGAAAAGTACAACGAAAGGAATAACTTCACATGTTGCACAGATGTACCTGGGTTGAAATGATATTACAATTATGCCTCTTGCTAAATTGATATTGATACATTTTAGTAGCATAGTATACATATATGACTCTTTTGTGTACATTCATGTGAAGTATTCTCCAAATTGTTTCAGATGAGAAATTCATGAATGAGAACTGGATTTCTATCTTACAGAATTAAATGCTAATTTAAATATTTTATGTTTCTCATTAAGCAGATATGTAATTATTTGTTTTCATTTTTAATTGTCAGGAGTTAGAAAAGATAAGGGGATTATGCCCTTTTAAAAAAATGTAAATAAATTAAAGGCAAAATGTATAAATGTAAAAAAAAAATCCCCTTTACCTTAGTATCCCAAATTGCTTATCCTAAAATATTTAAACTTCAATTTGTTGATAAAGCATCTTTATAATTATTGTGTTTCTGTATAGCTTTTCTAAATGCAAATGTAGCAATAAGTTAGATAATATGTTTCCTTCTATGATTGTTAACTATTAGCAAAACATAACATCATGTGAGAGGGGAGCACCTGCTGAGGCTCATTATCACATATTGGAAGGATGTGAAAAGAGCTTCTGGAAAAGCTTTTGAATCAGAAAACCTTCTTACATAATTAGTTAGTGCATGCTTTTCCAGTTAATGAAGGTAAGAGCACAAATAGAAATTTTAAGTAGTATTGAACCTGAAGTAGATGCAAAAAGGTGACATTGGCTATACATCAGTTTTGGATTTTTGAGAATTTCAAGAGTGGCTGCCTGCAATGGCTGTGTTTGTATAGCATGCCAGACTAGTCTGTTGGGTAATTGACTTATCTGGGGATACACCAGCAAATCATCAGTGGATCTCAGCTGCATTTCTTTAACATGTTAATGAAAAACTGAAAATTCCACAGTGAGCTCATTGCGGTCTGAAGCATCACAGAGAGATAGCACTTAGTTTCCAGGTTCTTTTTGACTCATTTTTTGTTGGATTTGCATCCTTTATCAAAGAACTCAGGGAACTTTATACACTCCTTTCCTCACAACAATTTAGTGGGGTACGTGGTCTGTAATGGGAGAAACAGGTTGAAAATGAGTCCCTATGCATCTGAGGGAAGGGGATCAAAAATAAACCCACTAGATATGGTGTCCTTAGAGAAGTCCTAGTCTTCAGGGTTGCTTTTGGCTCGCATTTCAGTGAAGGCAGGCAGAAGTATCTCTTAGGCTGCAGAAATCTCGATCACCATAGAAAAAAAAGTATGGAGAGTCTCTTTCTTTGCTGCTATTTTATGGTTGTCCAGATTTCTACAGGCCAGATGTGGTAACCCAAATTTAACTCCAAACAATTTTGTGTCCAGCTTGAGTTAAAATGCTACATTGTTGACTGGATTTTCATGTTTGTGTAATACAGTAGCCCTAGTTTGAACTAAATCAGCACATCATTTGAATCCAGCTGATAAAATAATTTCATTTTTTCCTGTTTGCTTTCTTCCTTCCCATTTCATCATCTCTTCTGTGCTATGTTTTTATTTTCCACAATATATACTTGAATAAAGAGTATTATTTGTACCTTAGGATGGAATAGGAGTTTTTATAAGTAAAATTTATGCTTTAAATGATTTGTAACTTGCCCAATGACATGTTTATAACGTTTCCAAGGCCATATTTAAGATTTATCAGAAAAAAAGTTTATTGAAATCAGAAGTGACTATTGATACATTTTATTTTCAATACATTTTTATTATCTGAAAATGTTTATAAAAATTGAATATCAAAGTTGTTTACATAGCATTTATGTTGTCAGAGTGCCCATAAATATTTTCCTGATTTTTACAAATGTAATTATTAAAGACAAATATTTTACAAGTGCATAATATTTAGTTCTGATATTACCTCTGAAGCTCATAATGGTAACAGAGACATTCTTAGGAAATAAAAATGCTGCACCCCAGGCCTTTGAGTCTAAGTGTGGTAATCTTTCTAGAAAAATAGAAAAACTTTGCCTAAGGTAATAGAAATCATATGGGGTAGGAGGAGTAGAGGGAATAATAGGACACAGCCTGACTAGTTTGCCTTCTAAGAAATGGTTATGACTGGGTTTGTCCATCCTGGTGATATTTTTGTGAGACAGTAGCCATGGGAAGATCTCACAATTCCAAATATATATAAAACTCACCCCGCCCCTCCAATTTTTTTTGAAATTATGAGCTAATACAAATTAAAATGTATCAGGGACTTTTTTGTGCCTTGCATACCTGAATGATACAGTTCTGAACCCTGTGAATATGTGACAAATTGTCTACCAGTGTCTAAAACCCATTCAAAGCTAAGAAAGATAAATTGGTAGTCCAACATAATATGGTAATTTTATAGTTTATCTACACAAGCCAGATTTTGTAGTGGAAAGAGGCAGAAAGCCCAGATTTCTTTATCATGCATTTTTGGGTAGTCTACTAATGAAAGAATCCAGCAGCCTCAACCAGTGGGTGGCATTCTCCCACCGAGGAAGGGCAGAGCTGAAGAAAGAAAACCAAGCTATCAAGGAGAGGTTTGCTCTTCCCCCATTTTCCCTACCTTTTAAGAAACACCAAGTTGATTCCTATGGAATGCCAATTTGGCTTGGTAATAGGGGGCTTCAGTCTCAGGGACAACTGGGGGATGGGCGGGGGGAGATGTGCAATCCGTTTCCCACTGCAGTCCAGGACTTACTTCTCATCTAGATGGAAGATCTTAGGAATGAGAATGAAAGGAAGTACCAAGGAGATGGTTTCCTCTGTTTTGTAAGGAATAATATAAAAGGACAAGAGCAAGGGTAGGTCTGTGCTAACTCTCTAAAAAGCATGGTTTCTGAGGCAGCCGTTGCCAAGGTAGCTGATTACTTGATCTGGCTCACTGCCATTGGCCAATGACTTTCCTCCTTCAAGTTTTTAGACAGTTGCCCACTGTTGTTGGACAGTATCCCTCTCATAAATAAAACCATAGCCGTTTCTAGATTTATGAGGGATCAGTACATGTACATGTTGTGAATGGATTAAGCCCTTCCACACAAATCTATGTGTCCAAGTCCCCCTCTCTGTTCTAGCTGGATCTAGGTGGCTTTCAGCTTTTTCCCCCCTGTTAGAATACATCTTTCAAACTAGAGTATATGTTACATTGTCTTATATGTTTCTAAACTTCATTATGTCTTCAAGGATTTCTGGAGAATACAAAATGTAAATCAAAGCTACAAAGGATTGTATTGTATTTAAGTGGATTTTTCTGTCTTCTGTTTGTTGTAATGGTGCATATGTTTGCTCTGAACCTAAAACTTAGGGGAATGCAAATGGCTATATGAGCTACGGACATGCATACATTATTTCTTGTACTGCATTGTATTTTTAAATGTCATGGAATTTTGCATACCTTAAATTTCTTTCCAATGCATTGAAGCACAGTATTTTGTCTGTTTATCGGTTACCCGTTTCATTTTGAAAATGAGTAGCATGGAGGCCACTGAGGTTTAGCATGATAGGCAATTTTATTATTTATTGCTGTAGAACAACTGTAAATTTCAATGGTCTTTATGTTCAATTTATTTATAATAAGACAGAAATTAGATCAGAAAGAAACATCACACAAAAATTGCTACAGATCCAAGATACCTCTCCTGTCTGGAATTCTGAAAAATAGGTTGATGTTTCAATTATTTGTGGTGTTAGCAGTTATATAAAATGTTTTGTGGATTTTCTACTCCCTTTTGTTTAGCTTTAACTTGAATTAAAATTTTAATTTGATAGAGGCTGTCAAATAAAAATAATACTGTATAAACGTCTAACTTTAAGGAACTTATAGAACAGCAGACTAACTTGAGTTGCCTGGATGAGTTTTCCTAGGCTGTCTTAGTGTCATTTTGTACTCTAATGAAAATATTGTTATAGCCAATTTATTTCTATTTCATTTCAAAGCAGAGGAAGGGGTGAGGCAGCCTAAACTAGCAAGTAATCCATGGTGTCAATTAGCACGCAAGTAATTTTTTTCTCAGTTTATCCTAAATATTTTTGTGTACTTTTTGATTATTATATTTCTCTGCACTAACTAATTAATGAAATAGAAACAAGTTCTGCAGGCAGGAAATTCTATTTTTAGGCACTTTTGTTAAGGACTTAGTCTGCTTGTGAACAAGCACAGAGTTACTTTTTAAGCACATTCTCATTTTTCTTTGCACTGCTGTCCTATAATAAGTCTATGTGGTCACTAAGAGTTGACACCAACTTGACAGCTTGTAATCAATCAACCTAAAATAAGAAAGACAGGCAAAGCTTCCAGAATGTGGACGAGATATGTGAGCTTAAGTCATTTTACAGTGTCGCCTTTGTCGTTTATTTTGTAACAGAAGTAGTCATTATTAAAAACTTCCTCTTTCTGTGCATATGGCTCAATAGATAATTAAACAATTAATTGATGCTGCCCAGACTCCAACAATTGTTTGTCATTTATATTGTTTGAAGCCATGGATATTTTTCACATTTTTACTGAAGAGTTTGAAAGGTTTTGTTTCTAATATGGAAATTATCTATGAGACATATTCTTAAAACCGGGTGGGGAGGAACCATTTACTTGTGTTGACAGTAGTAAATAGGATGAAGTTAGCCATGATTTTGATGAAGAATCGCAGCTATATTGCAGCTTCATCAGTAATACGATATAAAAGAATATAATATGTCTGCACTTCCAGGGTTATTATAATATTTGCCAAGAAGAAATAGAGAAACTACTAAAATAGGCAAATTATTACTGCTTCTACTAATAATAGTAATAACAACAACACAAAAAATATAATATACAATTGATGGAAAATATGTTGCAATAATAGAATCATTCAATATATATGAGGGGCATTGTTGAGCTCAAAACCTAGAACTGGCTTTTTTTAACTTTCCAGATTTGGGAGTAGCACAATTATCTGCTTCTCCTCCGGCCCTTTTTTTAATGGAGTGCATAAGCCTTAATATCCAATTCTGACCAGAATCACCTCAAACTCTGAGTTGGGAGGCAAACAAACAAACAAACAAGCAAACAAATAAGGAAAGAAAGAATAGTCAACATAATGAAATATTGACATTTTGTCATTGTACTTTGCCATTTTCATAATGGAATGGAGTACGGCAAAGTCCAGTTTGAGCATAAAGAGGAATTGCAGCCAAATCACCGTCACCCTTAACTTGGCTGTGTGTAAAACACTGAGGGCAGTTAAACCTTGTGTCATTCGAACAAGTAACTGTCACTGTGCCTTTTATTAGACTTTATTTAACCCTTTGCAAAGCTGACTTGGAAACTTCTCAAGTCAGTTCAAAGGACAAGCAGATACTGGTTTAACTGTTAACAGTTTCTGCCAAGAAACCTCTCAGATGGGTGGGAAGGGATTCCTAGCATCTCTGTGACATTACTTTCCATAGATGTAACCATGACAACCTGGTTTGCAACTTGTTTGATATTCATTATGTAGTCTCCGTGATTCTTTGAGTATCAATGTGCAAGACATAGAGAGCGAACTCCCATTAATTGATGTCTATTTCATTCTGCTGTATGACTTTTTGTTGCAGACAGGTGAAGGAGAAAAGTAAGGAATTTATTTCTGTCAGGAAAACTATTTTATAAAAGGACTAAAGGAAAAGTGGACTAGTGGTCAAGACAAAAATATATGGATTATGAATAATAGTGTACATTTCAGATCACCTACTTTGTTGAGGGAGTTTGTGGATAAACAGATTTTTCCTCAAAATATATTGCTTTGCTAAATAAAGTTGTGTTTCAAAGCACTATGACCATTTTTGTTTCTCTTCATGTAAGCAATTAAGAGACATAGTTGTGTGCTTCTAACTGCTGCAGCATTCCTAAGTTACAGTATTTTCATGGTGTATGTATATGTGGTATGTATATTCTTATGTATATACATTTTTAAGGCATTCAATATAGTAAAGAACTCTATTCCTTTTTAGCTTCTTAGTTGATCTGCATGGAATGTGGGAAGCTCTGATTTGCTGAACATCACCCGGTCAGCTTCTCAGCTACTCAAGACAGACCTCTCTGTTGTCCCATACTACAATTTGTCTCTATAATGGGCGCACACTCAGAGGTCTTATGGTATATGCAGTTTCCAGAGCTCCTCCAAAAATTGCCATAAGCATGTTATTTTTAATGTGGCAATGGCAGATTATTAAATAAGCTGGAAGTAATCATATTCTATTTAATGTAATTTAATTTGAGTTAATATTAAATCAAATTAAATTGATTTTTGAAGTGGGCTCCTGGCATGCCACTGAAAGGCCAAATGTGGCATTCAGCTTCCCCAAAGGTTGCACATCCCTGCACTATTGTAGATCATATGCAGTGTTGTGTACATTCCCTGGATGGGAATAATTGAAAGACAATTATATTGGGATGGAGAAATACAGGTCCTTAAATCTCTCTTCCCGTTAATGAACGTTCAGAGCCAGGAAATGGTGCTTGTCTGATAGTTTGCTGGAGAAGACCCAACCCTGCTGACCTTATTTCAAATGGGGTTCAATTAAATTGTCAGCCTTGGACAGATGAACAAAAGGCCAGGCCTTTCCTGCTCCTTTCCTGCATCTTGCATTTGCAAGAGAACCAGTCTCACTGTGAAAATGAAGAACTGTTCAGTTGTCAAGGTCACCTTTTTGCTTTGGTAATCATGAGCTAAATACATTTTCATCATTCTTCCCTTGCTAGAAGTATAGCTTCATGACCCACATGGGCAGTGACCTTTGTTATTATCTAAGAAAACATATGGCAGGGGACTATAGTGAGAGGGAGAGCAAATGTTCCTTTTTTCACAGCACCTAGCATTAAATTAAAGTATAAATAATTGCTTTCTTTCTTTCTACGTGTTTGTGATTGCATGCATCTTCAGCCATGATGAGGATTCTATATTATTCCTGGTGGGTTTCTTTTTAATGCAAATGTATTTTTTTTAAAAATGCAAATTCTTATGGCATTTCTGGACCTTTGCACAAGTGGATTGCTGCTTTCTTGTCTAACAGACTGCAGAAAGTCAAAATGGGGAACTTGCTGTCTAATCCTGCATCAGTTAACAGTGGTGTTCCACAAGGCAGAGTTTTAGGTCCCAGGCTTTTCTTGCTCTACATCAACGATTTATGTGATCACCTTAAAAGCAATTGCGTCCTTTTTGCCAATGACATAACATTATTTAATACTACAGATAATTCTGTTATTTTGCAAAGTGATCTCGACTATGTGTCTGAATGGTTATCCATTTGGCAAATTCAAATTTCGATTAATTAATGCTCTGTCTTACATATTGGTAAACGTAATCAGAATGTCAAGTATAAGCTGGGTGGTATTGATCTAGCAAATGACCCTCATTTTGTTTTGTTTTTTTTAAATTTGTTTTATTTTTTAAAACAAACAAACATTTAATACATCAGTCATTCCTTCCGTGTGACATCTCGGTGTTGTCTCCAATCGTTCTTCTTTTTGTTATTTTTTTCTGTCTTCGTTCTCATCGAATCAGTTACAACAGTTCATCACTAACAATATATTCTGATTATGGCATTTTTATATATAACTATTAATTTACTTATTTATATCTCTTTTCTAACCAATAGTAAAATTGATTCCATATCTTAACGTATTCTGAATCTTCTCTTTCTTTAATCATCAAAGTCAATCTATTCATTTCTACACAATCTAATTTTTTTTAATTAGTTCTCTTTCCAAAGGTATTCTCTCTGCTTTCCAGTGTTGTGCATAAACAATCCTTGCAGCTGTTATTACATGTATAATCAAATAGATATTTTCTTTGGTAATTTTTTCAGGTAGGATACCCAATAGGAACAGTTCTGGTTTTAAATCAATATGTTGTTGTATCATTTCTTCCAGCCATATCTTAATTGTATTCCAATAATTTTTTGCTTCTGGACATGTCCACCACATATGGTAATAAGAACCTGGTAACTGGTGACATTTCCAACATTTAGCTGACTTATCTTTAAACATTTTTGCCATTTTCTCAGGGGGCATATGCCAGCTATAAAACATTTTATATTCATTTTCCTTATATGCAGTGGACATTGTTAATTTATAATTCCTTTCCCATAGCTGTTGCCATTTATCTAGATCTATTGAATGTCCAAAATTCTTTGCCCAGGCTATCATTGTTTCCTTTACCTGCTCCTCCTCCAGTTCAATGCCTAGTAAAAAATTATAGATCTTTTTAATTAATTTATCTACTGTTCCCATGAGTATACCATCCAACTCTGTTTTTTCTAAGTGAAAACCAAATAATTTAGCATCTTCTTCATATCTTGTTTGCATCTGCATGTACATATATCAATCCATCTCAATCCCCTGTTCTTCCAGCTCTCGTTTCCCTTTCAAATCCCCCTTATCTGTTAGTAAGTTTTTATATCTAACAATATTTCCAACATTAAAAACATTTGGGTGTATCCAAGCTTCCATTGTTGATAACCATATTGGTATTTTCAGATAATATTTATCTCTGACCTTCTCCTATACCAATAGCAATGCATTCCTTATATAATGTCTATGAAAGTATGTATGTATCTTATTTCTACCATACCATAAAAATGCATGCCATCCCAATTGTAGATCATGATCTTCCAGTGTTAATAATCTTGTATTTCTTAGACCCTCACTTTGTTAAGGACCTAGGTGTATTTATCTCTGATGATCTATGCTCCAAAGTTCACTGTAACAGCATTGCTAAAAAAGCACTAAGTTGTAAACTTAATTCTACAAAGCTTCTTTTCTGGAAACATTGTATTGCTAACTCGGGCTTATAAAACTTATAAAACTTACAGTAGACCAATCTTAGTGTACTGTTCAACTGTTTGGAATCCCTACCATATATCTGACATAGAATAGAATAGAATAGAATTTTTTATTGGCCAAGTGTGATTGGACACACAAGGAATTTGTCTTGGTGCATATGCTCTCAGTGTACATAAAAGAAAAGATATGTTTATCAAGAATCATAAGGTACAACACTTAATGATAGTCATAGGGTACAAATAAGCAATCAGGAAACAATATCAATATAAATCGTAAGGATACAAGTAACAAAATTACAGTCATACAGTCATAAGTGGAAGGAGATGAGTGGTGGGAACGATGAGAAGATTAATAGTAGTGCAGACTTAGTAAATAATTTGACAGTGTTGAGGGAATTATTTGTTTAGCAGAGTGATGGCACAAGAACAGGAAAACACTGTTCTTGTGTCTAGTTGTTCTGGTGTGCACTGCTCTATAGCATTGTTTTGAGGGTAGGAGTTGAAACAGTTTATGTCCAGGATGTGAAGGGTCTGTAAATATTTTCACAACCCTCTCTTTGACTTGTGCAGTATACAGGTCCTCAGTGGAAGGCAGGTTGGTAGCATTTTTTTTCCTGCAGTTCTAATTATCCTCTGAAGTCTGTGTCTGTCTTATTGGGTTGCAGAGCCAAACCAGACAGTTATAGAGGTGCAGATGACATACTCAATAATTTCCCTGTAGAACTGTATCAGCAGCTCCTTGGGCAGTTTGAGCTTTCTGAGTTGGCACAGAAAGAACATTCTTTGTTGTGCTTTTTTGATGACGTTTTTGATGTTAGCTGTCCATTTTAGATCTTGCGATATGGTAGAACCTAGAAATTTAAAGGTCTCTACTGTTGATACTGTGATGTCTAGTATTGTGAGAGGTGAAAGTATGGAAGGGTTTCTCCTAAAGTCTACCACCATTTCTACGGTTTTGAGTGTGTTCAGTTCCAGATTGTTCCAGTCACACTATGAGGCTAGTTGTTCAACCTCCCGTCTGTATGCGGATTCATCATTGTCTCAAATGAGACCGATCACTGTTGTGTCATCTGTGAACTTCAGTAGTTCACTGTGCTAATTGTACAGATATCTGATGCGATTCTGCTTAGCTTCACCTGCTGCTTCCTTGACATTAGTACAATCAAACAGGTTCAGAAGTACTTTACAAGAAAAGTCTTGCACTCTTCTGTACTTGAATTCCTTATGCTACTAGGCTCGAAAGTCTTGGTTTGGATAACTTGGAACTGCATTGCTTGTGGTCAGACTTAGGTATTGCATACAAAATTGCACGTAGTAATGTTTTACCTGTAAATGACTTTTTCTGTTTTAATTGCAATAATAAGCGCGCGAACAACTGTTTTAAACTCAATGTAAATTGTTCTAAACTTGACTGTAAAAAATATGATTTTTTGTAATAGAGTTGTCAAAGTCTGGATTACTCTATCTGATTCAGTTGTCTCAGCTACAAATTTTCAGTTTTAGTCACAAATTGACTTCCGTGGACTTCACTCCATACTTAAGAGGTCCGTAGAGTGGGCGTGCATAGCGCACTAATATGCCTATCCTCCCTGTCATTGTATTTTTATATTATTCCTGTTTTTGTTTCTGTTTGACAAATTACAATAAATAAATAAATAAAATAAATGTATTTTATTACTTGAGGTTGACTTCACTCTCCAAGGGAAAATGCCATGCAGTGGGAAACTAAGGACTTTTTCTCACTGCTGAGTAAAATCACTCTGTGCTCAATATACACATTTTAACTATTTCAGATTCTTTGAGTCGTGAAATCTATACTGGCCTAATATTTGTTGTCCCATTGTCAAGGTTTGTGCTGTTCCTATTCTGACTTACTGCAGAATGGCACTGCCTTAAGTCACCGAAAAAGTCCTCAGAGCAAAGGTGGGTGCATACATTGTCCCAATCGGTCTCTCAATTTAAAAAGCTGCAACTTTTTCTTGGTTGCATAATAGCCTCTTATAATCACAGGAAAATATTATTTTAATATATAGTGCATGAAAGCAAAAGCATATGATTGAGGCCTATAGTTTTCCAGCAATCATCCATAGGACCATTTTCATTCTACATCCATTTGGTCCTAAATCAAGTTGAGGATAACCTATGACAAGACTGAGATGGGGTGCTGTGTGCATTCTGGCCTGCCTTGATCTTGGTGCCCTTTAACATCATCAATTTTGATCTCTCTCTCTCTCACACACACACTATATAAATAAAAAAATTAAAAGAACATAACAAACTAATAACATAACAAACTAATACAAAATAAAGAGAACAAAGAGAACAAAGAGAGAAAGATAAGGAAAAAAAGACATGCAGAAAGAAAGAAGCTTCTATTTTCCTTAATAGCAAATACAAGTACAAAATTATCCTTATGTATTATCCTTACAATTTGTAATTATTCTTATGAATGCAAAAAAGCTCACTTTATACACACACACACACACACACAAAGTAAACAAAGTTAATTTAACCATTACTTCAAGTTCCATCATTTTCACCAACCATTCCTTTATTGTGGGTACTGTTGAACCTTTCCATTTTTGAGCATATAGTAATTTTGCTGCAATAGTCATATATATATAAACAAAATTCCACTACTTTGCTTTTAGTTACTTGTCTGTTAGCGCTAAAAAAAAGCCATGGGATTTGAGAGTATTTGCTCACTTCAGCCTGTAATGCAACACTCTGATCCCCTTGATGTGTCCTTGACTTTGTAATGGGTTGAAAAGTGGAACAAATTTTGTACTTTTATTCTCCTTGTAGCTGTTATTGGATGCTTTTGCTTTAGGAAGAAAACATTATTTAATGTTTGTACATTATTTAAGTTGCCCTTAAGGACAACTTAAGTCTATTTCACTCAGGACAAAGTTAAAATATTAACATAACCTAAAATAGCAAATATCTCAAGGTGGGTAAAATACCTAATACTCTTTTCTCCTTCTATTTTCCCATAACACCCTATGAGGTGGATGAGAAAGACTGATCCAAAATCACCCAGCCAGCTTTCATGCCTAAGTTGGGACCACAGCCGGGGAAGTCTGTGCTGTGATTCGATGCAAAGCAGAATTTTCATTCTATATTACAAGTAGTCCTTGACTTACAACCATTCGTTTAGTGATGATTCAAAGTTACAATGGCATTGAAAAAAGTGACTTATGACCAGTTTTCACACTTACAACCATTGCAATAATCCCATGGTCATTTCAGGTGATTGGCAACTGGCATGTATTTATGACAGTTGCACTTTCCCAGGGTGCTTTTCTTGCTCTTTGAGACACAGTGCGCACTCACAGTATTGTAGAGTGCACACTGAAGCTCCTCTGCAGCCACTTTGGATTAACTGTTTCTCTACACTATCTGTTTCTTATTCTTATCATTGTAACATTATTTAATTCCACACAAATTGGGAAAATAATCATTTAGTTTACCGTCTGAATGCGAATATAATGCTTCATTCTTAAGTAACAAGATTGCTTATGAATTTTCCATGCCATTATACCAGGGGGAAATGCTCCCGGTTCGGACTGGATTGCCCGATCCGGTAGCGATGGCGGCAGGTGGTTCGGAGAACCGGTAGCAAAAATCCCTGCCCCCCCAAAGCCAGCTGAGCCGCACGATCATCAGAGGCTTTTTTTTTTTACTTTTCAAAGCATTTTTTCCTGCAACCTCTTGGCTGAAGAGATGATAAAAAAAATGCTTTGAAAAGTCTCTGGCAACTCCCAGCTGAGTTGCCTGATCGGCAGAGAGGTATTTTTTAAAATGCCTCTCTGACGATTCCAGCTGAGTTGCCTGATTGGCAGAGGCTTTTCAAAGCATTAGAAAAAATGCTTTGAAAAGTTAAAAAAAAAAAGTTGGCCACGCCCACCCAGTCACATTAACCCCCCCATACTAAGCCACACCCACAGAACCAGTAGTAACAAATTTTACATTTCACCCCTGCATTATACCATTATAACCAGTACAATATTAGAGGCTCCAGTATCACAAGTTCAATACAAAAGTTCTCTCCTTTTCAGGCAACGTTCAAATTAGGGAAGTGCTTCCTTAGAAGTTTCCTGGCATAAATACAAAATTGAGATAATGTCAGATGACATGTAATAAATAACCCTACTTCTCTATAATAATTTACATTGACCACTAGGAGGCACTGCATCACCAGTTTCAGCTTTAGCAGGACTCCTTAGATATGAGTAGTTTTCTAGTCAGATGTTATTCTATGAAGTTTAAACCTTCTCCCTGGAATTGATCTCACAGATTTTCATATTTTAAATGACTACATAGAGCGCATTAGCTTTAGAAACTATCCAGCTTCTGGCACTCAGTGTTGCATCGCAAGGCTATCTAGGGATATCTTGAAGCTATCAGAAAGATAAAATACACACCACCGTCCCTGAAGCTCTGAGAGCAGAGAAATACCAATGTTATCGATTATATCATATTCCAGTGTATGAAATTGTTTCTATAGCCACTTAGTTCTCCTGTTAAGATGGTGAACAACATTTTTCTGTTTTAGCCAGTTCCCTCTATGAATTAGAAATACTACCTTCTTGTCATGCTCATCAACCCTTTTAATGACTAGATATGATGGGTAACATCTGAAAAGTAAAATTGTCAATATAGAGTGGGGAATTAAAATAAACTGTACATTAAAATTGGATGCCAGTAAGACATACAATATTTGATTCGTGTAGCTCCCATCTTTTCCAAGGTACAAGCTTTATTATTACTCATTTCCATATTTTGTGTTTGAAATTCACTTCTTATTCTGCATTCAGCATTTGCAAATATATTCATTTTGAATATACTTTCTAACTATTGAGAATGATTGTCAATGATTGTATTTTACCTTTTAAAGTTACATCCTTTTGATATATTGATCCAAATACAAGCCCAGACTAAGATGTCATCTGCAATATGTTATGGGTACCTAGATGACCTAGTTCCACACATTAAAACATCTAACTATGTCTTACACAACAAATAATGTTACAAATAACCATTGTTCGTTGCCATGTGCAAATCAAGCAATCTGTTTTAGAAGGTGAATCTAGTAAGTAAAAGGAGAAATGTGTGGTGTGTTAAAGTATCCTAATCACTAACTGAGGAGTCCAATTATTAATAAAGAATGTAAGAATTTAATCATTCATACTAAGGGATTCTTGATGAGAAGAACCAATGTGTTCTCAAATTGGGCCAAAATCTGAATGAAAACGTGATGGAGGTTTCTAGCTCTCTAGTTGTGTGTGGAAAGAACTCATGTATCAACAGTGGGTTGAAAAAGAGACACTAAAGGCAGAACAGGAATCTTTTTAATAGGGCATGCAAATTTCATGGTGATACCATTTTCTACTGGCATAAATCAGCAGAGCAAGAAAAACCCTTATTTCGGTTTGCCATGAAACTTGCCCTGTTTGTTAGGAAGCACGCTATAGCCAGTTTTTTAACAGGGCAACTGGAAGAATAAAATAGAATAATATTTATGTGTCAGATTAAATTTCTTGAAGAAAAGCAGGATATTTACTTCATAACAACATTGTGAAGCTGGTGCCTCTTTGGTGCTTCTCAAAGGCTCTGAAACTGCCAAAAAAAAGGGATCCCTTGATTTAGTCTTTAGACAGATTCGGTCTAGAGAAGATATCCAAATCATTTCTGATTTAAACAGGATGTTGTTAGAGCTCAGGGCCTTAAAGTAATAAGACGTTTTTGTATCACAATCCATCTCAGCAAGTAAGAAACATTTGCCTATGTTCCAGCACCAATTGATGAATTAAAAAGGCAAGCTTCGTACATTTCCTGTCTAGCATGCACAGTAAAGCTCCTTTCTATTCTAGCAATATAGCAAAACATAATTTTTTCCCTTGATGCTTGGCCTACAGTCGTGGCTTAAATTATTTCTGTGCACCTGGATCAATGTTGCAAGTTGCAACTCTTTAAGTGTCAACTTAGTGAATTATTTAAATACTGCTTCTGTTGGCTAAACTGGCAGGAAATTTGTGCACATTTAGAATTGTAACATATCTCTTAAATGAACACTGTATTTAAAACAATGAAAAGTTAATAAAGTAATATTTTTTGCATGGAACAAAAGGAGAAAAACCTACTCCTCTCTCCTTAAGAATAGTTTGTATTCCAAAATCAATGTTCTTTATATAAACAAGAAACTAGCCAAATTATAAACTTAATTTTATAGAAGGATGCACAGAGAATTGCCCATTTTAGGACTTAGATGCTATTAGCAGAAAGAAAACACCATCTTCCTAATGCCGTTTAGTTCAATCAATATAATAAGAATAACTCAAAGTAATTATCAAAAGTAAATAACCTTATCAACTGTTCACCAAGCAGGCCAGTTTAGGATAAGTTGATTTGTAGAAAAGAAAAAGGTTAAAAAATATTACCTGATGCCTTAAATTGGGGTTATTGAAAGTGACTAGAGATATGAAGCAGGGATGAAATCCAGCAGGTTCTGACAGGTTCTAGAGAACCGGTAGCGGAAATTTTGAGTAGTTTGGAGAATCAGCAAATACTAGCTCTGGCTGACCCCAGAGTGGGGAGGGAATGGGGATTTTGCAGTATCCTTCTGCTGCCATGCCCACCAAGCCACACCATGCCCACCAAGCCACGCCCATAGAACCGGTAGTAATAAAATTTGGATTTCACCACTGATATGAAGCCTCTGGAGTTGACAGATTGCCCTATAACAGAGTAATGTAATTGCATTTACTGGGGACATTTGCCTTATTTTGGTTTTCTTCCAGTCCATTGGTTTCTTTTTGCTGGATTTGTCTGCTGAACAAAACATATGACTCCTTTTGTTCTGTAATTGCCTGAATAACAACTCCTATTTAAATTCTCTTTTGTTTACATTTTGTCTTTTTCTGTATATCTTGTTGCTGACATGCTTCCATACTGTTTGGAAATGGAAAGATAAATTTACTGGCAGAATGTATCTGTTTAGACATGAGCTCATCACAAAAGGTTATATAGCTAATTTGAGCCCCAGAAAGTGAGAGCTGGATAGAATTGAATATAAGGTCTTTTAATATATATATATATATGAACACTGTGTCCTTCTTGTGAAATATGTTAATTAGCTGAATGTCAGAAAATATTAGAGATAGTTGTTTGGATTTTTATTGGCTATGTGTCCAGGATAGTCACATAATGTGTGGTAATAAAACGCTTCCAAGAAATATGATGGCATCTGAATTGGTTCACACAGCATGCTAAGACAATGGCTAAATTGCCAAGCCATATTAAATCTTCATCTTGTGGATGTGAAGCTAGATGTTACTCTTTGTAGGATTTGGATTTAATTCTGCTGCCTCTCCATATATCTATCTGTAAATATTGTTGCCATCAAAGTTCCCCAAAAGTTATTTTTATTTTGTGGAAGATGCTTTTCTTCTCTTTAGATGGGAATCATAACATGTCTGCCTTTTCCATTGTCATTGCTCCTTGTCACCAAGCTGGCAGGCTGCCCACTGTAGTACTTTATATGGACTTGTGTCCAACCTTCCTTGTATTTCTTCCTTTCCCAAAAGATTTTCTTTCATACATAGGCAATACACAAAGATATTACATGAATTTTTAATGATTTAGACTTGTTGAAGTCAATGGCAGTTTTATTTGTTTATCCATCCATCCATCCATCCATCCATCCATCTATCTATCTATCTATCTATCTATCTATCTATCTATCTATCTATC
>WNWU01000032.1:12512936-12583509 GCA_012654045.1 Ptyas mucosa | reverse complement strand
ATCTATCTATCTATCTATCTATCTATCTATCTATCTATCTATCTATCTATCTATCATTTATCTACCTACCTACCTACATCTGTCTGTCTGTCTGTCTATCATCTATCTATCATCTATCTCTTTCTCTCTCTCTATCATCTCTCTACCTACCTACCTACCTACCTACCTACCTACATCTGTCTGTCTGTTTGTCTATCATCTATCATCTATCATCTATCTATCTATCTATCTATCTATCTATCTATCTATCTATCTGCTATCTTGCTGTGGGACTACTCCAGGCGGCTTAAAACAGTAAAAGCAGAGAAATGAAAAGAAGTGTAAACATTACAGAAGCAAAATAACGAAACAATAAAATAAACAATGAAAATGAAGTAATATGAGATTAAAAGATGGGTAAAGGGAAGTAGGGAATGCTGGAGGGGAGGTGGAGATTACTATCAATCTACCAGTAGTAGCCACCAGCAGTGTGGGACTCCCCCACTGGATCCCCAGGCCAATTGGCAGAGCCAGCTCTTCAGGCTCCTGTGGAAGGATAGGAGGGTGGGGGTAGATCTTATTTTGGGAGGTGTAGGATGTTCCAAAGGGTGGGTGCTATAGCAGAGAGGGATCCTGACAGCTGGAGTCCTTTAACTGATGGGATCTGAAGAAGGCCCTCTCTGCCAGCATGAGTGACCTAGTGGGACAAGATGCTTTATCAGGTAGCCTGGACCCAGAGCTTTAAAGGTCATAACCAACACCTTGAACTGCACTCAGAAGCAGACCAGCAGCCAGTGCAATTCGCGAAGCAGAGTGTAACATAGGCCATCCTAGGGGCCCCAAAGACTGCTCACGCTGCTGTACTTTATACCAGCTGAAACATCCTAATGGATTTTAGGAGTAGCCCCATGTAGAGTGCATCGCAGTAGTCCAGACGAGAGATGACTGGGGCTTGAATGACTGAGTGCAGGGAGTCCAGATCCAGGAAAATTCACAGCTGTTGCATGAACCAAAGCTGTGCAAAGCTCTCCTAGTCACACCTATCACCTGCTCTTTGAGCAAGAGTCATGAGTCTAGGAAAACCTCTTAAGTTGCGAACTGGATCTGAATGGGAAAGTGAAACCCCAACCAGAACTAAAGATGACAGAAATCCAGATCTTGAGAGTCCATGCATCCAAAGCCACTTGGACTTGCTAGGGTTCAGTCAAAGCCTGTTGCCCCCCCCCCCCAACTTCCCTACAGCTTCCAAACATCGTGAAGGGTATTGACTGCATCATTTGGGTCACCTGGCACAGAGATGTAGAACTGAGTATCATCAGCAAACTGATGATATCTCATCATGATTATCCATGATCTCACCTGTGGTATCATGTAGATATTAAATAGGAGTGGAGAGAGTACTGAGCCCTGTGTAATGCTGCAAATGAGTGGCCAGGTGCTGGAACTCACAGTCCCTATCAACATCAGTTGGGACTGGTCTTAGAGAAAGAGGTTGGACCAGTGTAAAACTGTGCTGCCTAGCCTGCGGCCAGCCCAAAAGAATACCATGATTGATGTATTGAAGGCTGCTGAGAGGCCAAGGAGCACAAGAATGGTTGCACTATCCCCATCCCACTTTTGTCAGAGATCATCCATAAGTCCATGGATGAATGATCCATAAATCATTCTTTTGGGAATTCTTTAAATGTAAGTTCTTTGATCGCTGGTTATAAATACTCTGATGTGGCTATCTTATTTTAGGAATATATGTTCACTTTGATATGGAATGGATATGGATGATTAGAGGGGTGCCGAATGAATTATTGCTGAATGAATGTGGGTTGAATACAAATGGCACTGACCAGTATGAAAGAAGAAAGTTGAGTATTTGATAATGAATAAGAGAAAATGATTAAGGATAAAATTACAAAAACCAGTATATGAAAAAGAAATGAATGGATCACAAGGAACAGGAAGACTGAGTAAGCCATAGTGAGATGGAGTTGCTAAAATCCTCAAAAAAAGAAAAGATGATAAGCTTAACAAAAGATAAATAAATTATAGTGAAAGCAAAATTAATTTTGTAAGCATAGAATGAATGGGGTACACATTCAACTTTGGGACAACCATGAACTGGATGGCTGATAATCTTCATAGACATTCAGGATATTTGTCCCTTACTATAAAAATGAATTTAAAAGAGGAAGTAGAAGACAATACAACTGAGAATCTGGCTGTTTGGGATATGGATTTTAAAATGGCATGTTAAAAAAATAACATTGACAAAGATGTTATATAGCAGTTAGCTAAAATAACAAATAACAAAAGCAGAACGTGGATGTGTGGATTTCAATTCAGAAGAGCAACTTGGATAACTTTGGACTTACAAGACACATATTTTACGTATGAAATAGTTCCTGAGGGAAAAAATAGAGAATGGAAAAAAATACCACCTTCAGTACACTACTTAAAAAGAATAAACATTCTTTTGATAAACATCAACACCTTTAAAAGCAAAAATAAGGAATATAAAGTTGGCTTATTTGATCAAGTGTGTGTGTGTATGTATGTATGTATATGGAATTTTGTAAAATAAATATGAAATTGAGTTAACTTGTTTAAAGTTAAAATATAGATAGTTATTTCTGGTAATTCTTAATGAATTTGGATGATGAAACTTTATTATTTACTAATAGATAAAAGATGAGATATAGGATGAGGAGATTTTTAACTGAAATATTAGAGAAGGTGATAATTTACTGAAATTGTTTGACTTGATGAAGAGGGAGGTAATTTCTTTATATAACTTTTTTCTTTATATTTTTTCCCTTTCCCCCTCCCCCCATTCTCTTCACTTCTTCCTTTTTCTTTTTTATATTTTTCTTAGTTTGTATTATTTTTAATTTTTAAAATTTAATAAACCTTATTATTGTAAAGAATTACAAAGCCTGGTTACATCATCAGTCAATGCAGGCTACCAGCTGATCAGGAGACTGAATTGCAGGCCCTGCCCTTCAAATGTTGCCCATTCCATAGTCCAGTGATGGCTAACCTTTTTGCCGTCGTGTGCCAAAAGCAGGAGGAATGTGGTGGGGTCACGGACGAGCGTGCCCTTGCCCATAATTCAATTCCTCTCCATGCCCCGCCCCACCTGCGCATGCGCGTGTGACACCCTCCCGCGCTCCCCCCGCTTTTGGCACACGATAGTAAAAAGGTTACCAGTGGGCCCAGTAGGCCTGTTTTTCACCCTCCCCAGGCCCCAGAGGCTTTCTTGGAGCCTGGGGAGGGCAAAAATGGCCTTCCCCACCCCTCCAGAAGCCGGAAACAGCCTGTTTCCTGACTTTTGGTGGGCCCAGAAGGCCCGAAAACCAACTGGCTGGTGCATGCACGCATGCTGGAGCTGAGCTAGGGCAATGCTCATGTGCCCACAAATATGGCTCTGTGTGCCATCTGTGGTACCCGTGCCATAGGTTCGCCATCATGGCCATAGTCTATAGTACTAACTGAAGATTTGTGTTTTGAGAGACTTTTATAGTTTTAACAAGCCTTGGTGGCGCAACACACTAAAGTGCTGTTAATTAGCACCATCTGCCTGCAATTATTGCAAGTTCGAATCTCACCAGGCTCAAGGTTGACTCAGCCTTCCATCCTTTCAAGGTAGGTAAAATGAGGACCCGGATTGTGGGGGCAATAAGCTGACTTTGTATAAAAAAGAACACCGCTGGGGGGGGGGGCGCGAAAGCCCTACTAAGCAGGTATATACAAAGGTATGAAAGCTATTGCTTAACGCATTGTAAGCTGCCCTGAGTCTCCGGAGAAGGGCGGCATATAAATTGAACCAATAAATAAATAAATATATAAACTGGACATGGCAATGGTTGAGCCTTGCCTCTTTTGATACCCAGGCATGGTCTTCCTGAGAGGTGTCAGATGAGATGCACACAGCTATTAGATACGCTGCATCAGCTTCTGCTTTTCGTAAAGGTCTTGGTTTGTTTTGATCCTTAAGGTGTGATTTCAAATACCTTGTGCTAATATAATGAGATTACAAGAAACTGGAAAAAAATATTACATGAGAAAGTTATTGCTTTTTTATCAATTCTGCTTAATAAGATATATACATTTTACCGAAAGTCAAGCCCCATAAACAAGTTATCTTATAGATTGCATTAAATGTTTGAACTGGCTTCTTCCAAACATTTCCTTGTTAGTTTGAACATGACCCTTGAACATAAGTACAGTAAACTTATCTCTAAAAAAATAATTAATAAAACATACTGTGATAGGCTATGGGACCTGACTTTTGGTATACCCTGTATACTGTATGTATGCAGGCATAAACATTCATCCTATCTTTAATAACACCCTCAATTCATCTGTTTTGGAAAAATAAGACTCTTATATCTTGTCTGTTAAACTAATTACAATTCCAAACTTACCTGCTGTCAGGTACCTAACCTGACATGACCCTTGTCTAAACTGTCCTAAAGCACTTGAGCAATTAAACAGGCTTTGGATTAACATTTCTCAATGTTTGCCTTCTCCTCCAACCAAATCCCTTGGAGGCGCCAATCTCATTTTACACACATTTTTCCTAAAGACAAGGAAAGCTGGATTAATTTTTACTGTGCCCAAGGGAACTATTTGCAATTAAAGATGTCTCACTGACTGTGACCAGGTGGTAGGAAATAACACTAAAGAAAGTTTGCAGGATATTTCTTTCTCATCTACTACTTATCTACTTCAGCATCTGATCGAGAAAAAATGGAGACGAGAATAATATTTCACTTTTATAATAAGGAGTAAACTCTAATTCTGCTATGGCATCTTTCATCCTAATTCCAGGAGTATTTATAATTTTTCAAATTTCTTCCCTTGTACTGGAAAACAGGCTTTTCCAACTTAGTACATCCAGGTGTGTTAAAAGTCCACCATAGAAAATCAAGTTGCATTGGAATAGGTTTTATAAATCTCTTGTATGGGATACTTGTCCAACGATATTATATGGAGTGAAATGTATATTGAATTCTGTTCATTTAGAAAAAAACCACACTGTCTAGTAGCCGTTCCCAACCTTTCTGGCTCCGCAAACTGGCAGCTGTAGCGGTAGCGGTGGTGGGGAGAGGGGATGGTTTTGTGCATGCACCCACTGCGTCATGCGCTTATGCACGCACCCACTGTTTGCACAGCCTGGTTCCCAACAAGCCGCGGCCTGGTACCGAGTTGCAGACTGGTGTTTGGTGTTGAAAGTATTTCCGTTTATGGTTCATTTAGGAATATGGCATTTGCATGAACATTGTAGGTTCACTTTAGCTGATTATGTCTGGCTCAAACCTGACATCGTTTATATAAATTATGTCTATTTTTAATATTTCATTCTCAAGTCTTTTCCATAAACTTAAAATAGAAGTCACAGATGATGAACAGAAAGTCGGAAAGAGAGTTTAATGTTTTTCTTACCCTGCTGTGCCAAAAAATGGAGCTGTTATTTTACATGGGAGAGAGTGTCTGCCACTAGTGACAACTAGTTTCTTTGCCAAATCCTGAAGAATATACCATTCTAAATTTTATCTTACTATATCAATACAATTCAGCCAAATGCTAATGGGAAAATAAATAATGTTAAGAGAGACCGGAAGCTTCTGCAGATCTTGACAAATAACTAAATAATGATTATGGTGACAAAATCTATTACTTACAACAAGAATATGCAGAGTTCTTGATGCACTCTGCGGTTAGTTGTTGCTTGCAGCATCTCTCAGGTCACATGATCGCAATTTGAGTGCTTGGCAAATTGCTCAGCTTGCAATTATGGTCACAGCATCCTGCAGGCACATTATAACCATTTTCTAAATTCACTGCCAGCTTCCAACAGGCAGTCAATGGAGAAACCGGTAGAAGGTCACAAATTGTGATCACATGACCACAGGACGCTGCAACCGCCTAACAATGGCAACTGGAACTGTTGCAACTGCTGTTGTAAATTGGTCCGGTCACATGATGTCATGCTTTATGACAGCTTTGTTGAGGGACAGAGTTGTTGGTCCCAATTACTATAGTTAAGTAAGACAAACCTTTAGGGTATAAAAAAAACAGGATGCTGAATGAATTATTAATGAATGTGAATTGAATGCAAAAGTCAGTCATACCAATCAACCAATAGGAAGGTACCACATAAATACGACTTACAGGGTAACTCAAAGCATATATTCCAGAGACAGGCATTCCCTGAAGATGGGCTCCAGCACGAGTCTGAAAGCTCGGAAGAGTTAAACCTCTTCTCCTGATGACCAACCCTGATTCGATTTTGCAACAAAAGTCAGAGACCAGTATGAAGGAAGAATGTTGAGTATTTGATAATGAATAAGAAAAAAATGATTAAGGATAACATTGCAAAAACCAATATATGAAAAAGGAACAAATGGACCAAGAGGAAGACTGAGTAAGCCATAGTTGGATGGAGTTGTTAAAATCTTCAAAAAAAAGGAAAAGTGATAAGTTTAAAGAACAAAAGGCAAATAAATTATAGTGGAAGCAAAATTAATTTTGAAAGGATAGAGTGATGGGGGTACACATTCCAATGAATACAACCTTTAGTTGTATTTCCTTTCCTTTTTTATTGTTCCTTTCCTTTATCTTGTTTATTATTGTATTTCTTCTTTGTGCTTTCTACATTATTTAAAAGGGAATAGTATAGTAATTTGGAAGACAAGAGTCTATCCTTCCCTCACTAACCTCAAGGATATTTCTAAGTATTGTTCCCCCTTGCTTAAATAGATTTCCCTTCACTATAATTCTGTTGTAAGTGCTTTTGCTTCTTGGACTGTAAGAAGATGGAGAATGGTGAGAGTCCAGGTTGGTAACAAATGCCATTCCCCCCTCCCCCATTTCTACCTATGTTACAGCTGGGATTTTATGAAAAGGAAAATATTTACAAAGTTGCTGAATGTGTGCAGTGGTTTGCTCTGCTAGCTTTTCTCAAAGGTACATTAGAAGACCTGATGCCTCACCTGACTCCTTCTCCAGCCCCTTAATCAGAAATAGTATTAACTCATTGTTTTCCCTTTCCAAATTTAGGGAATTAGAAATCCTGGCTCTCTGCCTGCAATTGCTAAGACACAGTGCTGCAAATGCATTGTATGGTTTACCCAGCAATAAGTTCATTCAGCCCTCAGAGACCTGGCATTTGGCTGCTAGATAAATGAAAGAACATATTTGACTCTCTAGGCCCCTCAAGAGGGGATTAGCTTTTCCAACTGGAGCTGAATTGGGAAGGGAGGAGGAACTGAAGACTTATGGAATAACATTCCTAGGAAGAGCCTAAGATCGGTTAGGGAACTGCTCCTGGTTTATTCAGCACAGGACAGTGCCAGGCCCTCAGGATCCCATTATTTGCCAGCAGGGATTCTGAGCCAGTTCAGGACCCAGCTGCATGTGTTTTTCCCAGGGGCTATTGTTCCAGGTTGCTAGGAAACATGGCCCTTCAGGTGTCGCTAGGGAGACAAGGGCCTGGGTATTTGGTTTTAGGTCAGCCACAATAAAAGCTGCAGAACTGCCTGGGCGTCCTGGGTCCTCCTCTGTCATTTGTCAGCTGCTCCTCCTTCCCTGTGGGGTGTGTGTGTGTGTGTGTGTGTGTGTGTGTGTAGAAAAAGAGTGGGAGTGTAGGCTGCTGAACAACATGGGACCAATGCCAGTTTGGTGATCCACCTGACATCTTCGTAACAATGTAGTACTTTGTGGAGATGCTTCAGGCCCATCTTGGGAATCCATTCCCTTGGTCTTCTGCATCTTGAAAAACATTTAAATCATCCCTGGCAGTTGTCAATTCCTGTCTCCACCACCATGGCTTTCCTGGTTTGGAAGGACAAATCCTTTCCTCTGCCTCTAAGTCCTTTCTTTGGAACAGATGGTGGCAGGAGTGGGGTAGGGGTTGGGAGTTCATCCTCCATCAAAGGAATGGCGCTTTCTGCCTCCTGTAGAGGTGTCAGTCCATTGCTATTGTGTGGCTCCCTGTATGAGGGGAACCAGTCATTCAAGACAAATGGAAGCAATCCCTCCCCCACTTCACTTCGCTGTCTTTGAAATACAAGTTCAAGAGCTATGAAATTGGTTCCAGTGGCTATATGAGAAGGAAGAATATATGTCAACCTTGCTGGTTTTTCTGACTGTAATCATCCACATGCCATTTTTTTTCTCCTCCAAATCTTCCTCCAGATGGCACAGATCAAATGCATATACAATATGCTTGAAATTAGATTTGTCGGTGGATGAATAAAGGATGCGAGTATATTTAGATGTTTATTCCATTGCAATACATATTATATAGTGCATTGTCTGATTTAAGGATTTGGTACTAATAAGATAAACACACTCATTTTAGATTTACAGACCAAACTACTTTCTCTCTCACTGTGGATTATGTGGACATGGTCTTCCTAAATTCTTACCCTTGAATGTGGAGCCCTGAGACATTCCAGCTCCCACACAGTCTAGTGGAATTTGGTGCTTTTGTATCTCATTACTATGCACATGATTTTCTGCAGCATGTTTGTTTAGCCATTTGCTTAATGGCTGCATGTTAATGTAAGTGGAGCAGGTGTAAATGCAGACACTGACCATTTAATATGGAGATTTAAAACAGTTAATCAGTTCCAGTTTTGCCTCTCTACAGAGGTCAATAACTGATTTTGGTAGAAAGAAGAGTAGTGTCTACAGGAAATTAATTTTTGCTTCATATACATCTGAGATAAAAAAAAGTTGTACTCTACAGAGTATCAGTTTTAGAATATTGTTTATTGATAAGTGTTCGCATGATTCTGTCTTTCCATCAGACTTCCCTTTGCTTTGCCTTTCTGTCCTTTGTTTCCTTGCTACAAATGGTTGTCTTAATGCTCACCAAGTTACAAATTCCTTTCATTAACCATGTTCTAGTTGCTGTTCTATATTGATTTGTTTTTTAAGTGCTCAGCTTCCTCCAGATGGCACAGATCAAATGCATATACAATATTAACTATGAGTAGGCTCTTGACTGACTCTGGTATCCCCTGGTAAGATAAGGTTCAACTCTCAGAAAAGCCATGATGTTATATACCTACCATAGTAAGAATACCCAGTTGGGTAAAAAGACTCTTGTTAACCAGCAATGAGGAAGAAGTCTTTCTTTTTCCTATTCCTGAAATCAATCAGATTTTTATAAACTCAGACTAGTAGTGGCCACTGTCATTGTAAATATTCATTTAGAGTTGGACTTTCATAACTCAAAGCATATCATAACCTACATAGAAAAAATAAAATCTGGGATATATGTTTTTCATTATTCTCATTTCTAAGAAGAATGTTATAATTAAGAGTAGTGAATGTGACAAAATTTTATGTGAATGTCACAAAATTTAATTTAAAAATTTGATCAGACAGGCCAATAATTAAGGGAATACCCAAGTTTAGCTTAATGTTTTGGGCACTGGGTTTCTTTCTAGGGACCTGGATTGTTATTTGAATTTGGTTGGGCACTGCATATTATCAGTGCCTTCCTAATTTATTTTGAGCCATCGGGAGTTGCTGCCTTCCCTCTCATTCTTGGAGATTGGAAGGCCAGATACATACTTCTTTCTTTTAAAATAGAGATGCACAATCTTTTTTCAGGCCAAGAGTTGGAAGTTACCGGTATGTTTCTCTGTTCTCAGCCCAGCAGGGTTGGGTCACAGATTCTTCAAGTTCTTTTGGATTTGGGAGCAATGACCCCACCAATATGAACAGTGGACTTTTATTCCAAGCCAATATTAAAAAATCAATTCAAAGAATCAGAGACAGAAATCAAAGAATATACAGGAATACGGAAACTGTAACATTACCCAATATATTAAGAAATATCAATTCAAGACAGCAAGTAAAAGCATTCAAGATTACAACATGACAAGAAAGAAAAACTTTATACCCTTTCTGCTAGGTAGGAACCCCAGAAAGTTGGTGATAGTTATACTCTTTCAAAGTCAGCAAATATGCAGCAGCACTCAGGTAGGTCAGCACTGAAGTTTCACTCTATGAGATTTTTAAATTAACTTATATAAGCCCTGAACCCTAATTAAGCACACCTGTTTTTCAATTGGCTCATCTCACTGGATTTTAACAAGGACAAAGAGAAAAAGTCGACCTTATCTTGGAACACTTTGTCGCTTTGCCAAGAGTGGAACCATCACAATTCAAAACTAAGCAGTCCTGCCAAGAATGAGACCATCAAGGCTAAGGAGACTTTGTTTATAACAGGTGGTGATGAGAACATCTCAAAATTAAAAAGTATCTGTTTCTCAGAGTTTATTGGATTGAAGATGAGAAAGATCATAGGTTTACATAGATTTCTCACTAAGGACAGGGCAGAATAAAAAAAGACCCAAGTATGACCCATTACTGAATAGAATAAATACTTGCTTAATTCTGCATTATATGGAAATATAAAATCACATCAACTTCTATTGGTGAGGCGGAATTGGCAAGGAAGAACTGAGTAATGGCAAGTGCGATGCACGTAAAGGAAAGAGGTATATACTAGCAATTCAAGTTCTCCCAACCAATTATCTGTGGAACTACCAGCACCCCAAATGTAGGTTCCTGCTTTAAATAAAATTGCCTTTAGAATATTTTATACTGAATAAGGTGCAGTATGGAGATCCTACATTCACGGGTGAGTAAGGGGAAGAAAACCTAGTTCAGGAAAAGTACATTAAAATGGAGCATTTTGACGATATATTCTTTCCCAGTTTTAGTGTCACCGAGACTGAGAGAGGCCCACCTGTTGGCCTTTTCCAGACATTCTGTCTCTGAGCTGCCTCCTTATTGCTTGGATTCATGTTTCTTCCTTCTCTCATTTCCTTCCACAAATAATGAAAAAAATAAATAGTGCAGAATTCAAGAGCAGGGATTCAGGGGACTGGGGAGAAGACTGATGTGCAGGATAGATTGCCAGTCTCCTGTAGAGCATTTTTCTCTCCTTTTCCACAGGTGCTGACCCTTGACATTCCACAGCAGCCTGGGTCACTAATTTGAGATAAAGCAAACATTAGCCCTCCCCTGAGTCTTAGTTGTGGGGTCTAGACGTCTTGCCTGCATTTACATTGCACTTGTGGCTGCAGGATGTGTGGTCTCCATAAAAATTAGTCATCCTATTCTTAACCATAGGCAAGCTTCTCTAATCAGCCCTGTCCTAAAGATCTACTCTGGGGATATTATAGCCAAATGCTGGATTCAATGAAGAGTAGATATTTCACATAGAACATCATAGATAATGCACTTAAACTTTGATTTAAAGATCCTTAAAGCTTTTGTATATATGCTTTCCTTAGCCTTTTAATAGATTTGCATGTTCTCTATTTTGTTCTATAGAGAGACAGCTTTACTGATACAGATAATATTGTAGAGTTCCTCTTATAAGGAACTGGACAATGACAGTTTGATTGATGGTTAACTTGTCTTTTCTGTATCCTTTTCTGTTCTTGATAGCTCTGTATGTAAATATTTTTTTTCTCCAATGAAAAGTATAGGTTTTCACTAGGCGGATAAATGGGTCTGTTTACATGCTAAGAAAGTAACCAGATAGGGGTAAGACTTCACTCCTATTCAGTTTTACAGTATATTTTTAACTATCTATTAGATTTCAAATTATATTGTGTAACAGATATAGAATTTACTTAGTAGCTACTGGTGCAAGTCTGATGGATGAAGAGCTCACCTATTTTGTAGCAAAGCTCCATAAATCATGCAGTCTGTAACTAATACAAGACTTGGACATGAAACAAATCTCCAGTTCAATAAATATTTTCTTTCCCATCTTGCAGTCCTTCATATAGACATTTATGAAAGCTAAATGTATTACAATAAAATATAGTAATAATATGCCCATCTTCAAATGTCTATAATCTTCTTTTGAGTCCACAACTTATATTAACTATCTTTGCTTATACAACTTAGATTAGCTGATTTTGTTTTTGTGTGTTTTTCCTAGCACGCCACTCAACAGATCAGCATATAAGGATTAAGTTCATAATACTCAGTGTTAATCAACAGCATAGAAAAACAATACATTCTGAATAAGAAGAAATGAAAAAAAAACCTGTTCACATAAATTAGGGGGTTAAATGAGTACATGGACAGCTAAAGAGAAGAACTGCAATTTCTCTTTGTTTATTGAATTTATTAAACTTAATCTAAATTTTAGGTTCATATACTAGTGCCGTGATGGCGAACCTATAGCTTGGGTGCCACAGGTGGCACACAGAGCCATATCGGTGGGCACACGAGCTCAGCTCCGGCACACATGCGTGCACCAGCCAGCTGATTTTTGGGCCTTCTGGGCCCACCAGAAGTCAGGAAACACACTGTTTCCAGCCTCGGGGGAGGAAGGCCATTTTTGCCCTCCCCAGGCTCCTAGAAAGGCTCTGGAGCCTGGGGAGAGCAAAAAACAGGCCTACTGGGCCCACCGTGCCATCGTGTGCCAAAAGCAGGGGGGAGCACGGGGGGGTGGGGCACATAGAATTATGGATGTAGGCACACGTGTGTGTGACCTCACCGCGCTCCCCCCACTTTTGGCATGCGATGGCAAAAAGGTTAGCCATCACTGTCCTAGTGAAATATGGTCAATGATTTTGTACTTCCAGATATTTCTCAAATATTTGTGGATGAATTCCTCCTCTGTTTGTTCTCCTCTTGATACGTTATATAACAACAAACTTGAGTCCTATCACATCGTTCTTAAGTGTCAGAATAACACAAATGTAAATGTCAGATATTCTTGAGAGTTCATGGCCAAACTGTTGATGATAGAGGAGAAGATATGAAGTAGCTCAAATTTAACTTAAATGTGCTTAGGCTAAATCAGACTTCCAGGCCAGAGAATGTCCTCTGTCTATCTCATTGTAATTGCAAAGGGCATAGTAGCTTCAATAAAAGTAGAAGTCATACTAGGGCAGTGATGGCTAACCTTTTTGGGCATGCCCACACCCATCATTCTATGCGCCCTGCCCCCGTGCATGTGCGCGACAACGCCCCCTCCCTGCACTCCCCCTGCTCCTGGCATGCAATGGCACGGTAGGCCCATTTTTTGCTCTTCAGAGCCTTTCTAGGAATCTGGGGAGGGCGAAAACGGCCTTCCCCCCCCCCCGGAGGTCTCTGGGGGATGGGAAAGGCCGTTTTCGCCCTCCTCAGACTCCTAGAAAGGCTCTGGAGGCTGGAGAGAGCAAAAAACGGGCCTTCCCCACCACCCCCCGAGGTCCTCCAGAGGCAAGAAACAGCCTGTTTCCCTACTTCTAGTGGGCCAGAAGACCCGAAAATGGAGCTGAACTCACCTGCCCACCGATATGGCTATGCGTGCCATAGGTTCGCCATCACGGCACTAGGGCATTATTGCATCACCCTTCAAACTCTTTTCAAAATAGCCCTACTGGAAAACTAGTTACGAACCAAGCCGCCAATCAATCAATCAATCAGAATAGAGCTGGAAGGGACTTTGGAGGTCTTCCATTCCAACCCCTTGCTCAAGTGGGAGACCGGCCTTCCAGTCTCTTCTTAAAAACCTCCAGTGATGAAGCATCCACAACAAAGGTCAAGCTGTTCCACTGAAATTGTCTTCACTATTAGGAAGTTTCTCCTTAGTTCTAGGTTGTTTCTCTCTTTCATTAGTTTCCATCCATTGTTTCTTGTCCTGCCTATGGGACAAGAAATCATCATCTTCATTTTCAGAAGTGCCTAACAGATGCTTCTGAGAGATTTATAAGCAGGGCACTGTGGTGTTGGGTGGCTTGTGCACGGCTGCTAGACTAGCAGGAATGAAGTGAGATGACAAATAAATTCCACTGTTGTGCTGTAATTGTGTTGTAAAAAATTCTGTAAGTATCCAGTTATTAAGATTCTGGGAGGGAAAGCCATAAACCGCCCATAGTCATTGGATACAAAATGGGCAGCAAATAAATTTCAATAAATAAATAGATAATAAATGAATAAAATTTAAAAAGAGATGCAGTTTGTAGATTAAGGCTGCTAGGTTAAAAATTGTATTAGTCTTCAAATTATGACCACAATTGATCCCAAAATTTCTATACCTAAGTAAGACATTCGTTAAGTGAAATTTCCCCTATTTTACAACCTTTCTTGCCACAGTTGTTAAGTGAATCTCTGCACTTGTTAAATTAGTAACATGGTTGTTAAGTGAATCTGGTTTCCCCACTGACTTTGCTTGTCATAAGGTCGCAAAAGGTAATCACATGACCCCGGAACACTGCAACCATCATAAATATGAGTCCGTTGCCAAGGGGCTGAATTTTGATCACATGATCATAAGGATGCTGCAAAGGTCAAAAGTGTGAAAAATGGTCATAAGTCATTTTTTTCAGGCTGTTGTAACTGAATGGTCACCAAACAAACTGTAGTAAGTTGAGGACTATTGTTAGTGTGTTAAGTCTTTTCCCTACCTAATGATAGAGTTGGCCTTGACTATTGCCTACATATTTGTATCACTGCATATTTTTGTGTGAGCGTACACACACTTCTTCATAGTCTCTCTCTCCACTGGTAGCTTTTGTATTTGATGACAGTCATTTTCTTTAGGTTTCCATTAACAAATACCCCTATTTTCTTGCCTGGTATAAGAAATTTATACGGAAAATCTAGTCTTTTCACTCTAAGAGGAATTAGCCCTTACTCTGTGTGCAAGAAGGTCACAGGAACTGGAGCATGCAGCTTTATTATGTGCCTTTTGTACTGTAAATCTTTGTTAGAATAAACTGTCCCTGGCCGCCTACCCCAGTTAAAGGGCATAGGCTTTGGTGACAGGAGCAGTCTGTCATTATTAGCATTCTCTTTCTGGCATGAAACCTCTTTTGCTACCCAGTCTGCTTACAACTCTCTCATCCTGCAGATGATTACAGATATTGGGAGAGAATGCTAACTATTAGTCTTGCTTTTTTTCAAAGTCAACATTAGCTTGTAGCAATCTTTGTCTTAGAACCGTATGTCTATGACCTCTGAACATCAAGTAGGCTGTGATGAATTGTTATCAGCCTTGGATGCACATGTGTGCACTCACCAATAACTACTTGACAAAGTACAAATTTAAGCTACCTTCCTCTGAAAATTGCAACCATTCCCCCCCCAGAATATGAATACCTAAGATATTTATGGAAGTTCTTATAACATGGTTATAAGCATGATCATGGATCCTGTCTGTCAGTTTAACTGTATATAAGTATAAACACAACAATATTATGAAAAATGTAAGGGTTCATGATTTGAATGAGTTGTATTATAGCCTTTGTTTTGAATAATAGCATTCTATTCTCATAGAATAATAGCATTCTATGTTTTCATAGGATTTCTCACAGAGATATTAGGTGATTTCGTGTTTGGTCATTTTGGTCATTTTGTGAAGTTGGAAAAAAGTTGCAAATTGTTTTGAGCATTTCCTTCATGCAAATTTAACCCAATGGGTAAAATGTGGCACCCTGATGGTAAACTCTTCATTGGGAAAGAATTCAAGCTACAAAAGGAAACTCTCTCTTTATCTAGTGGTAGGGTTTTTTCACACCATGGCTGCAAATCCTTTTGGAGTGTGATCTCTTATGGCATATTTAAAATATGCAGCTAGGCATGGCTAGGCAGAGGGCTTTTTGCCACACCTGACTGTTAGCATCTATTGTTGTATATCAAGAAATCGGCTATGCTAGCACCCAAAACAGAATGGCTTCCCTTATAGTAACACACAAAAGCATTATTTCAAGTAAAACCAATCTGCTTATATTTGGTATTCTCTCAAAAGCATGCCAGGTGTTCTTTCATATAATATATAGCAATTTGCTTTCATGCCCCAGATGGACTTCAACAATAAACTAATTCAATCCTGTTTTTTTCTCTAGAGAATCTCTCCTATTGTAGCAATAGTGGGTAACTGATTAATGAAATGTAAAAGAGAAATTAAGGTTTGTATCATATTAAGAAAGGACAGCTGTCTAAATGGAAGCAGAGTAATAGAGTATTCTACTTAATGCAGCCAAAATCCATGTAATTATTTGAAGGTAAGGGGATGAATTAAATGCCTTTGTTTCCTAGTTTTATGCTATCATGTGAATTTTAAAAAGCATTGGTTGGTTAATGAATGACATAACATATATAAATGTATTGTCTTTGTTGTTATTTCTTTTATTGTGTTATCCCTATAAAAAGACCATTGAAATTATTCAAGCATGCCTATTTTTTTAAAAATTGTATGACTATATACAGTATCTTAACATTAAACCTCATGCAACTATTTGCAACTAAATAAAACATGCTAAAAAGATTCATAGACCAAGGAACTCTTTTGTCTTTCTGGTGCTACTACAAATTTGACTATCTGAAAAACTGTTCCCATTATTGCGCACACTGACGACTCTTCAGAAGCTGTATTGCCTCAGTGTTGTGTTCATGTTCAAAATGGAATTGTGGACATTTACTTGGTGGCATGTTGTCAAATATTTCTCCCTAGGGTTGAAGTTGCTCACCTTCCCAAATTCATGCCACAGATAATTTTTAAAAAATCTCCTCTGGACAGCAATCCTGGTGTCCTGGTGGCACAGTGGACTAATTCACTGTTATTAAGATCAGCTGCTTGCAATTACTGCAAGTTCAAATCCCACCAGGCTCAAGGTTGACTCAGCCTTCCATCCTTTCTAAGGTAGGTGAAATGAGGACCCAGATTGTGGGGGCAATAAGCTGACTTTGTATAAATATACAAAAGTATGAAGGCTACTGTAAGCTGCCCTGAGTCTCCGGAGAAGAGCGGCATATAAATCAAATTGAAAAAAATAAATAAATCCCCAGACAGTAGTTAAAGTTTTTATTTCTGCCTGTAAATTATTGATAAGTTACCAGACAATAGCTTGTCCTGTGTGATGAAACCAAAGGGTGCCCCGAGGCTGACAGGTGAAGAGCAATGGTGAAGGACAGAGGTGAAGGGCCCAAATAAGCTTCTCTTTTCACATTTGCAATTAGAGCATACCAAACCATTGAGTGCCATATTTTAGCATTCAAAAATGAAGACAATTGGAAAAGAAGAATTAATTGTTTATATCGTGTGCCACACCTATCACATAATTTTAAAAATATTTATACATGTAATTTTATTTTGTAGTATGTTTTATTAGTTTTTACTTACCGTGAAATTGCAAGTGACTTATAAAACCAGTTAAAATCCCTTTGGTTGCTTCTACCTAAACTAATTATACCATAGATATTCCTTTTAAAAAGTTGCCTTCTAACCTACTATCTGTTAGTGACAATAAGAAATCTCTGTCATTTATATATTATGGTTTGTGGTGTGAAATGAAATGCAATTTCTGATATTTGAAGTGATGCTTGCATAACCTCCTTGAAACAACAATCCTAATTATCCAAACCTCAGGCTGAACCTTCTGGGACCTGCAGTAACACTTCTGTTAACATGCTTACAGCTTCTCTTTTACATATCAGGAGGCAGCAAGAGCAAAGCATCTGTCCTAGAGACTATAACTGAGAAGTACTACCCCCGTCCCTCCTGAGTAACTATTGTGAGTGATGCGACCATCTGTCTTAATTGCTCCAGTTGTAGACATTTTGGGATAGGCTCTTTTCCCCAGTCAGATGGAGAATAGTGGAAAATAGATGTGTTCAATGAGATCTGAATGTAGGGTAATCTCAATTGAAATCTCCCTTTGTTAGAATCAAATATCGTAAGTGGCTGGATTCAAATTCCTATTAAATCAAGAAGTTCTCCGGAATACCTTTTGGGGATTATCAACTGTATGATGAATTTATTTCAGAAGGATGTTATATGGATAAACAGGACATGGATGAGGATAAAGCTCTAAGAATTTAAACAAAAAAGCAGGCCTCTATATATAGATTCAGAGATTCACAAATATCAGATGTAAGGATCTGTAGGATGATTATGTCTTATGGATAGGTTGTGGGGAGGTGGAGGGCAGAATGACTCTGATGCAAGAACTAGAATAAATTCTGCCCAGCCTCTTCAGACTGGATGTGGGCATAAGCAATTCAAGTCGATAAGGAAGGACACTGCATTTTAGATGCTGCTTACTCAAATATCTTGATAATATTCACTTGGGTCATTTCTCATGAGGTAACCTAAGCAGAGTTATTGGTTGCAAGGGCCGATGAGTAGAAGAGGCTTACTTGAAGCCTTATAAGTGGCATTGGCTGAGCCACATTAGACCAATGGATGTTGGGTTACTCATCATGGTTTTAACAGTTTGATTTGAATGTATGTACCCCAAACTCATGTCTCAGATGAGATAAAAGGATTTTTATACAAAGATTCTAAGCTAGTAGGAAAGTAGCTCCAGATTTTTGCATTCTCATGGCATCAAAAGTATTGTAGAACTGAGCTGTCTTATATCTGACAAAGCTACAAAGAAGATTAAAGGATGTGAAATCAAAGATTTTTTAGTGGGTTTTAAAACTACAGTTGTGCTTCCATGTTAGAGACAATTTCTTGCCTTATGCTTTCAGCTCCTGAATTTACAGGGCTTTTGTCATGACATGTACATTACTTGATTAAAAATCAGATCATGAATGGTTGAAAAAAAGATTAGCAGACATCTAAACATTACTCAAGAAGTCTGGAAAATGGACAGCCAGCCCCTCTTTTAGAAATGGAATTTTAGAAAGAAATAGAAGATTTTCTATCCTAATGAAGATCAACTGGGCTCTAGAATGAAAGCAACACAGTTGTTATAAATTCTGTACTGTAACCTTTTTTCCAGTTAGTAAATCTTGAAGCAGTCTCAGTGGGAAACTTGTTTTCAATGAAGCAGATTGCAAAAAGTCTTACAGCTTTAAAATCTCAGCAGTTTCCAAAGCCAGGAGTGAAAGTGACAAGAATGTGATCATTCTGCCACCTCTTCAATATACCCAGCTAGACTTTAAATTCTTTGGCTGTATATCTTTTCTTCTTCCCTTTGTGTGGAGTGACTACGAGAGATCTTCATTGCTGCAGGTTCTGTATCAACCTGGGGCCAGGCAATGATTTTTACTCTTTGTTCCCAGCATTTCAAGTCATCCAATTTAAAAAACATTCTCTGTTCTCCTCACAATGCAGTAGGCATTTCACTTATCTGATCGTGGGTCAGTTCATATGTGCTTGCTTTAATTGATTAGGAGTCAATGGAAAGGTAGAGTGTCTTACCTCTGCTTTAAGGCCTGAAGCTTCACTTGTGTTGTTTTTGCCCATATTTTTACTAAATATTTCAACTTCTATAAAAGTTAAATATTATTAGTTCCATGAAGTGACTGGCTATTGCATGACTCAATCAAGCAACTGAGAATTCAAGCCTGTAATTGAAATTATTTGAACATTATATATATCTCATACTACATGAGCTATGGTTTGATATATATGTAACGATACTCAAACTGTAGCTACTAGCTCTACCTACAGGGTGAAAACAGAAAGGCCAAGAATAGGTTCATGTTCATAAAAACACCTATCTTTTCAGCTTTCTAGAAAATATTCCTGAAATATTCCAAAATCCATCTGAAATTGCCAACTTATAGATAGATCAGATACTACAATTTCTATGAACTGTGTAGTGGCCCTGATTTATGGTGACATTTTCGAAAGGATGGACTTGGAAAAATTAGTTGAATGCATAAGAGAAAAAAGCTAGACCTGTTTTAGTGCGTGTTCATGCTGAGCCTGTTTCTGCAGAAGAACCAATTTCATGTGCTGAAAGTCCTATTCTGTAGAGACAAACTGCAGAATCTAAACCATCTTATGTAGTTCTTGAATATCTATGTGTAAATCTTATAATTCTTAAATAATGCAAGAGATCCTAAATATTTTAATATATATAACATATCTTGTGCACTGAAGTATATAAAAACTCAACACTAACAGCATCTCTACCACACTAGATTCAGTGAGCTACAAAAAGTTCATGAAGAATATACATTTTGAAGGCAGCACGGAACTCTGAATGTTTTTTAAAATGCTACTTCCAAAGAGTTATATGCACACACATTTGAAGTAGGGTATGGACATTCCTCAAAAAAATATATTATTTATTTTTATTTATTTTATTTTTATTTATTTATTTTAATTTGATTTATATGCCGCCCTTCTCCAGAGACTCAGGGCGGCTTACAGTGTGTTAAGCAATAGCCTTCATACTTTTTGTATATTTATACAAAGTCAGCTTATTGCCCCCACAATCTGGGTCCTCATTTCACCTACCTTAGAAAGGATGGAAGGCTGAGTCAACCTTGAGCCTTGGTGGGATTCGAACCTGCAATAATTGCAAGCAGCTGATCTTAATAACAGGGTGCATTAGACCACTGTACTATCCAAGCTTCATATTAAAAAATGCTAGTCACTAACACTGTTGCAGAGAGCCATAGCTCAGTAACAAGAGCACAAACTGCACATACAGTAATGATCTAGTTCGCTCTCGCCCTCCCCCAGCATGGAAAAGCTGCCTGAATCCATAGGTAGCCGCTGCTAATATGTGTCGACAATATTGGATTCTGCAAATCAATACAAAACGGTAGCCCTTATTTATATAGTTTGTTTTAGTGAACATTATAACGCTAAAACTCCAATCATTCTTGATCACTGGCAATGTGGACTGTGGCTGATACGATATACGGAGAATGAATCTGTTCTTTTGCTTTCATAACTTTACACCAAGCAATGCACATAAGAAAGGCTTTTCTATAAAGCTAATGCACACCATCTCAGTCAATTAGCACATATAACTAGAGCAGAAGTGGGGAATGTGTGATTTTCCCCCCATGCCTTCAAGTTGTGTTGATTCCTAGTGAGTGGCTGGACAAGTTCCCACATTTTCTTGGCAGGATTTTGGAAGTGGTTTGCCATTGCCTCCTTCCTAGGGCTGAGCAGGGATGACTAATGTCATGCAGTTGGCTTTGTGCTTAAGGCAGGACTAGAACTCATGGTCTCCCAGTTTCTAGTCTCGTGCCTCTAATCACTATACCAAACTGGTGCTCTCAACTCAAATTTCAGCACTGTGAAATCTTAGATAATTCAGTATTCTGTTGAAATCAGTAAAACTTAAATGTATGTCTACACATTGTAAGCAGCAGCTCATTAATAGATATGCTAACTTTTCCTAGTGACAAACATAGATTATAGTATTGAATAATATTTACCATGCAGTGGCCTTTGTTTTGAATTCTTAGCCATCAGCTAACAAAAATGGTATCAGCTTGGTTAGTAGAGACTCTTATATGTATTTTGTTCTCCTACATACATCAACATATAAATGCATTACTGTTTTGAACTTGATATCAGGATTCCAACCCAGGCAGTCAACAGAATATATTTCCTAACATACTAAGTCAGGGTTTCTGACCAGAGTTCTAGCCAGCATGGAGAATAAATGAACCACAGATGGCCCCCTTGTACCCTGTGTGAAAAATGAATGAAGATTGTTCATCAAGTAAAAAGAAAATTCCTTGCTACTTTATGGCCAGAAACATTCATTGGATAGCTTGCCTTAGCTAATGTAGTATGAGAAATAATTTAAAATTACAATAATATTAAATAACACAGTAGAATAAATCCTGTAGTGAAGCCTCAGAAGCCCTTGAGGAATCAACAATGTACAGTATTTGAAGGCAACAGGTTCCATGAATATCCAATACTATACTAGGTCTCAGATTAGATATTTTAGTAGCTCATCACATACGGAATAATTCTATAGTCTTACAATTTGGAAAATCAGGCACCTAATGACACAAAGGGGCTCTCTTGTAGAGTAGCCCTATTGCAACCACTTTTTATACAGAAAGGGCAAAACATTGGAGATTAACATTATGGTTTTTTGCCATTCTTCCTGCTTTTGGGGTGGGGGGGGTTTCCTGGTTTTCTGTGGAATGTTGAGTCTGTAAGTCACAGAATTTTTCCATAATGCATGGAAATTCTGGAAGTTGCAGTTTCAAACATCTGGGGAGGGGTAGCTTGTAGAAGGCAGCTTAAAGAAGGCTATTGTGCATTTGAGATTATTTTGTCCTGTATTTCTTTTATTGCGCTGTTCAGGGCCACTTGAGAAACAAAATAGGAGGAAGAAAGCTTTATGGGCTACTTTTTGTAATAAAGGCAAATGGGTTTTGTGATTATTTTAGTGCAGCAAAATGATGTATGTCTCACAGTGGGGGAGGAATTATCCAGAAATGTTTCAATCATTATGTGACTAAAGGTTTGAGGAGGCAGCTGCCTGGCTGTGACTGGGAACTAATAGGACATGCTAATACCAAGATCTGAACTATTGCCAGCTAGTCAATGTCAGGAGACTGTTGTGTCAGACTCAAAGAAAAGATGCTGGTCTTGCCAATTGCTGTATGCTTGGCAAAAAGGCAGTGCCAACTCTTGTTCAATTGCCAAGTGCTGCCAAGTTCAGCAGGGAGACAAAGTGGGGGTCCTGGTCTTTATCTGGGAAGCTAGTCATGTTCCACTAAGATGTATTTGGAAGAGTGCGGTTTTGTGGCAAAAACACTAAAGCAGGGCTTCATAACCCTTTTTTGTGCCATGGAGACCTTTGAGAGTCTACTGAAACAGAGGGCCCCCCTTTCAGAAAAAGAATGTAAATGCATAAAATAAATAAAATAAGATAAGCAGATATATAGATTGTATTATGAAAGCAACTACAGACCGTCACTTCAAAACCACCTCTCAGAGCTCCAAAAACCAGGAGGGAAAAAAAAAACAAACCAGAAGGTAATTTCCATAGAACAGTATCTTCTTTTGTCCCCTATCTTCATTCAAATGTCTTCAAACTGGTACTTTGGAAATGTCAAACAAACACACAGCAACTTCATAGTATATTTGCTTGTCATTTAAGGATCTGAAAGCAAGTTGGCTTGATGCATTTAATATTAGCTTTTGCAAGCCAAACCTACAAATCCTCCACCAATCTTGGTGGAGGTAGATCAATGGGAAAGGCATATACTGTAAATGTCAAGAAAAGAAAAGTGAGAGGGGTGGGGGAAAGCCCATTTTCTTTTCCTTTCTCTGGGTATTCAGACTGAACAAATGTTTCTTCCTTGTTACCACTGACAATCCTAGTGTCATTTCTGCTGGTGTATGTTTTTGCAAATGGTGAATTGTTCTGAGTATCTCTACCCCATTGCTTCCCAAAGCTGTCCTTATTTGCAGGGTGGCAGGGGGTTCCTATTTTGACACCCACCCAACTTGCTTCCCATCCAGTGCAGACTCGCCCATTGCCACCCTCCTCTGACAGCTCACTGGTTTGCTTGCTGGCTGGCCGGCTGGCCGGCTGGCTCTCCATCCAGCAGCCTCAGCAAGTTGTCCCCACAGCAAATTTACGATGTTGCCATATCCTGCAAAGAGATGGCGGCAGCGAGTTGGCATCAAGGAGACAGCAGTGGTGTGAAGGCCGCCCCCTGCTGGCTGCGTTGAGCTAGCGGTGTCAAGTTGTCATAGACCCTTCCTTATATGCTGTCTTTCCTTAATCAATATGAGATGGCTGAAATGTATACCAATCATAGGGTCATTTATGCAATAATTATAATGGCTTAATCAGAGGAAAATATGAGAAAAGCATTATGGAAGGCTGCAACTTTCTGTATTGATAAAAACAATATTTTGGTAATATTTTGGCATTGTCATGTTGTAGCTGAAGTGTGCTACTTGGGCTTTGGGGTAACTCATGATACCCTCCAGTTTAAAACTGTAGAGTTTTAAGCAAGGCAGAGTATTATTTATTTGATTGACTGATTGAGAGATTGATTTTTATCTTACTTGTACAAGTAACTCAAGGTAGCAAACATATATAATATGCCTTTCTCCTCCTATTTTCCCAACAATGCTATGAACTGGGTTGGGTTGAAAGTGACCGGCCCAAAGTCAATCCTGAGTTATAATCCTGACTGTATAATGATTAACACTGACCTTTAATCTGAAATAAATAATTATACTGGATATTTAACAATGATACTCAACACATAGTGCTGTTGAATATATAAGGGCATTATATTTATTTGACAAATATCTTGCCGAGTCTTATTACACAGCATTTTCTGCGTAGTGATTACGGTGAATTACTTATGAGAAAGTGTAACTTGCAAGGGACCAAATACATAAATTGTCAATAATCTAACTCCATGATGGCGAACCTATGGCATGTGTGCCAAAAGTGGCAGAGCCATCTCTTCAGGCATGCCAGCGGTTGCCCGTTACTCTTCTGGGTTCTGGCGCGCATGCTGGCCAGCTGGTCTTTGCACACACATGCGTGCCAGAAACCGGAAGACCAGGTAACTAGTGCACATGTGCACACCAGAAACCAGAAGCTCAGCTTCCCAGCATGCACATGTGTGCAGGGGAACTGCTCTTCCAGTTTCCGGTGTTCCTGCACTTGCGCACCAGGGAGCTGCTCTTCCAGGTTCCTATGCTCCCCCATGCACACGCGCTTCCATTTCAGCACTCGGTGCCAAAAAGGTTCACCAACACTGACCTAACTGCACTTCATCATATTGTTAGAAATTTCAGTATAGTTTTCTTCTATGTGATCTATTGATTAGCAAGAGGAATGCCTGGTCCAATGAGGTGATGTTATTTATCCTTCCATTAACCAATCCAAAGATGAGAATCAAAACCAGTCCTAGCAACTATTTTTCTTCTCACAAATCTCCATTGTGTCCAATTTACTTATGACAAAATATAATTTTTATATCTAATATAAAATATTTTATAATTGTATGATGGTTCTTATAACCATTGTTTTCTAACAATCCTATCTAGTCTATCACATTCCCAGTGTTTATATTTAAACTAATACATCTGTATACATTTTTTGCTGAAATCTCATTAGTTCTTTTTATTTGACTTTTCATCACCTTCAAAACACAGAATAAATTAGTATTTTAATACAAATACGGTATATCGTAACACACTGACTAGACTATTTCAAAGTCAGTGATTGAGGTGTGCACCTGAATTGTAACTTTATACAATTGGAACTTGGTTCTGAGTTTTCTCTGCTTCATCTTTTCCTTTCTCAGACCTGGGTAGGTGAGAATATCTAGTTCACACTTATTAGTGAAGTAAAATCACAGCAGGAAATAATAGGAACTCTAAGCACATCATCATGCAGTGTCCTTGGCAGCACAGCCCTCGGTAGAAATAAGTAACAACTTGAAAGAGAAAGAGAGAGAGTGTTTTTTCCCCTCATTTTCACTTTGGAGAAATGTCTAGAAAGAAGAAGGAATCCCATGCTGATAGGGCATGGATAGAGGGCATCAGCTAGTGATAGATATCCCATTAGCTGAATAGAGAAGTGTAATTATTATATAACTTATAGCAGGCATAGAATGATTTTTGGATCTTCTTGTGACAGAATGCCTCCTAGAGTCTATCCTTGCAGCAGAACAGCTTATTATCTCCTCATCTTTGTTGGGGGATGGCCAGGCACTTCAGAGATATCTCATATGATCCATAGCTGAGAGTCTTACTTTATATTTGAATAAGGGCAAGAACCTATTAAGCCAAATTAAAAGAAAGAGAGAAAAGAGGCACATTTGAAATGTCCTACAGTATATATTCAACCAGTGAGATGGCATACTTTTAATAATCACTCATGTCTTAGAGGGTTGAAATGCACCCATTAAATTTTGGGGAAATCCAAAGTAAATTAAAAACTAACATTTCTAAGGAATCATCCAAAGAAATTATGTCATATGAATTCTATCTTTTTTGAGTTAAAGCAGGAACATTGTGCATCAAAGAGAAAAGGTCTGACCAGGCATGAAGTCTTATCTCTCTTCTGCAAGGCCTCTGACACTCTCCAACATTTTGATCCCTGCTTTCCTGCCATGGCACAACTGCTTTGTAGTACTTCCACTGCCCCCATCTATCTTAGAGGGAGGCAATTTATTTGAAATGATTCCTCAGTTGTAACACCTTCAAGGCATGGATTTTAAAGTAATAACTTTTAATTTTTGAGAGAGGGTTGGTTAAATTGCAGGCACAAACATTTTCAGAAACTTCATGGTTCCATATAAATCGAACTTGAGCTGGGTATACAGTAGTGAGAAGATCAAGCTATAACCTTCTGTCCAAGGTAGCTGTTAAAATCTTAGTAAACTGCAGTTACCAAGGGAAAAAAATTACAGTATAATCACAACACAAAAATGTAATTTACTTCATTAAATTTATTTGGAAAAGGTATTTATTAAATAATTTATTAGAAAAAAACCATTTTAATTTTTGTTAAATATGATTTTATCTTTTTCCTTTAACGTGTAAATAAATATGTGTGTAAAGCCATTTATAATACAAACTTCAATATGAAGCAATCAGCTCAAGACTGAAACCTACGTTCTTTAACAAACATTTTGAAATAATCTGCAGCAGTTTCTCCTTTTTAATCGTTTTTTTTAATTAAAAAAAAAGATTTGAACCCGGCTTCGAATCCCAGAAGGAAATGGCTAGATGATGAGAGGTAAATAGGTTGAAATAGATCTATACTAGTCTCCATTTCTTTCTTTGTAGGTAAATATAAATTTAACATCTTTTTAATGTTAGTTTTGTATGAAAAAGTCAATTTTATGCTTGTAATATCAATATTCTAAATTGTTACTAATATTGATAGGCTATTTTGTTCAGCATATTGAGGGAAGCTAAATAAACCACGTTATGGCTTAATGCAATGTGTAAACACAATTTAACTGGACAAAGAATAAATCATAAATACCAAACCTTTCTATTTTTACTTGAGTAATGTAGTCTGTTCTTTGGCCATATGCTGCCTTTTTCTTGGTTCTGCCAATATTAACTGTGTGCAAATATTATTTAATTTTGAGCAGTGAGATAAGGACATAGCTTGATCTACATATGCAGAAAAATGTGGTAGAAATGAGGAGAAAGTTGTAAAGCAATAAAGAAGTTATGCTAAGTGGGTGGAACCTTTTAAAAACCCATATATGTGTATGTATATACGTAATCTTTGCTTACAGAAACCTCTCATAGCAGAAACAAAGTAAGGGTCTTTTATCCATAGACCTTTTTTTTTTGTTCCTCAAATTCACTGCAGGGATTTTTTCCCCCTACCTTGGAGAGCAAAATGATATCCCTACTAGTAACTTTAAATGACAGGGTTCTTACATTTATACAGTACCACCTTCTTATCTTAAGCTCTTCTGAATGTGGTTTTTACACCTAGAACAAAGCGGCTGAAAGATGTGTAGGAAGTTAGCCATTTTCAAACAGTGCAAGAGAGACCATGCTATCTAAGCTGATTCAGAACAGTTAAATAGCAGTTCCTAAGATATTTAGAGGAAGGGATAATTAGTTAATTAGCAGCAACACCAATCAGAGGCAGAAAGCACAACAGCTTTGGGAATTACCCACCCACTTTTTCTATAACAAGCCCAGCTCAGAGTGAAAATCTTCTGTAGCCATTCCATAATGATGATGTTATCCTTTCTAAAACCTCATCCCAAGTATATCTTCATCATTGGCATAATGTGTGGTATGCAGTCTACAAATCATGGATGGCCCTCACTGCTTTCATCTGATTTTTTTCCCCCCAATTTGTATCTCTAATGGGTAAAAAAGCTCAGTTGAGTCAGCAGCTGTCAATGCTTGGTGCTGGGAGCCAAATTGTCACAGCCCAATGCAAGCTGCCAGGGCTGCAGAGTCAGGGTTGTAATGAGACCTTAATAGTGCAATTACCACCCATTGATTTACCCAGCACATAATTGGCAGTGGCAGCAGCTGCCTTGTAATAGATGGCTGTGATTATTGGCAATGAGGAGCCTGGTATAGGCAGCCCTGAATTTTTGTGGGCCCAAAGATCAAATGCATGTCTTGCATACGGAAAGTCATACACTCACTCTTGTGGCTCTTTGGTAAAAATATTGCAGGTTAGACATTTTGGGGTAGGGGTTAAGGAGTCAGGCTAGAAACTAGGCGACCAGGAGTTCTAGTCTTGCCTTGGGCACAAAGCCAGTTGAATGACTTTGGGCCAGTCACTTTATCTCAGCCCTTGGAAGGAGGCAATGGCAAACCACTGCTAAAAATCCTTGCCAATAAAATTGCAAGGACTTGTCCAGACAGTCTCTGAAAATTGGACAGAGTTGAATGGAAGACAACAAAAGAATTTCAGAAACTGGTTTCAACGGGTAGTCCACAAAAAAGTAAGGTAGGTGGAGGTGCATTTGTAGAGGTAGAACCTGCCTTAAGAAATACAGTGAAGGGAGCAAGAGATAGAAAGGAAGAAAGAGGAAGAATCACTTTGTTGCAGCCTGCATTGCTCACCATTTAAAATGTTATTCTATCATTGAGTGTCCAACTAAGTGTCCACTGAGTGTCCAACTAAGAATATTTCTAGCCACATGGAGTTGGAAGGGATCACAAAGATAATCTAGATCAAATCCTCTGCAGTGTATAAGAAAAGCAATGAAACATCCTTGAGAGTTGACTGCCTTCTCAAAAAAACTTCACAGATGGGGACCCACAATCTGCCACTTTCTCTTCATATTTCACAGATCAGCCAGATTACTGACAATATCACTGAGGACAATGTGCAAAATTTCCTTCACACATGTAAGGGATTTATCTGGATCCCTTAGGTATCTGGGACAGATCATTTTCACTGGCTCGTGGTTTCAAATGTTAGCTTTCTATCAAAAGTGATCTGTCCATGATAAGAGAGTCAAGTTCTTCCACGCTCTAATTTCCATGTTTTGGAAAATCAGCTAAAATCATCTCAGGTAGCTAAGAAAATTTATTAGTAATTGATGTGAGCAGAACCTCAGCACAATCCTAGCCACTTTAACAACATCTACTGTATTCGGATCTGTCAGATGGAGTACTTAATCAGCAGGATGGAATTTTTAAAGTTACTCTGATCTTAGTCAGCTGCATCATGAAAACACAGCAGAGGGAGGTGGAAGGTTTTTTTTTATTATCCCATTTTTCATGACAGTATGTTACTTCAGCTCTATAAAACAAGATTCATTCTGGGATAATATATGTTTTATCAGCAATTGATCTGGCATTCAAGAACAGGATGTTTAAATTGGAAGAACCACCATATTGCTATTGATTTCCTTGCCTGCATCCTTGAAGGGTAGCCAGAGGTTGCACCTTCCCACCATATCTTCTCCAGACATTTATTACTTAATGCTTCTGGCCAGACTAATATTTATTTCTCACTCATCTATATTCTGCAACTGCCTGACTTAATACCAGGCTACAACCAATCATCAGTCCACATTCATTCCCTGACCTTGGTGTTCACATAAGCATACAGAAATAAAAACAGAGCAACTTTGGCCTCCCTAATGGGCTCTTGCTAGAATACAGAAGCTGATCTCAATCCAGTTTCTCAGGGATATATTCACTTAGGGAGTTTGTAAATGAAAAATACATAGGCTTTTCATGTTGTTTCTTGAATTATTTATGATATAGCATTGGTAATAACCCCTTTAGCTTTAACAAAATGATGTTGCTTGACTTGAACAATTCCATGACTAAATCAGTCATTTCATTAGAAGCAATGTTCCACATCTTTCTCTCAGTTGCCACATTTTACTACTGTCTTATTAAATCTACATTTGGAGCCCCTGTATATGGATCTTTTATTTTGACACTAGCAAACCACCTTACATTAAGTGTGTTGTGTATCTTTATTATACGGAGTCAAGAATTTGGAAAGGACCATTTACAGCATTGAGTCCAATTCTCTGCATAGTCCTGAGATCCAAATGAAAGCAGACCGAGACAGAGGGCTATTTAGCATCCACATTGAATGAAAAAACCATATCACCACTCTTAGCAATTGGTTCTAAGAAGCTCCTATTGCGAGGAAGGTTTTTTAAAAAAAATATAACATTGAATTGGAATCTGTCCTCTTCTGATTTAATTCATTATTGTATGTCTTGCACTCTGGAATAAGATATAGTTTCTAGTATTTGAAAAACACTATTATATCCTCCCCTCGGTTGTCTTTTCTCAAAGTTAAACATATCCATCTCTTCCAATCTGTTTAGTAGCGCTAACAGCCCAACTTTCTAATACTATTTGTTTGCTCTCCTGTTTATTTAGCAAATTTATTTAGCAAAGAACTGTTCCAGTTCTTCTAGATCATTGGACATAATACTTGAACAGGGTCTGGTCAAAACAAAATGGAATGAAATAGTGACTGCCTGTCATTTGTTAGTTACCATTCTAATGATACAACCTAAAATTACATTTACCTTCTTTGCAGTCATGTCAGACTGCTCATTCGTTCTCAAATTATAATTAACTAGTTTTCCAAGATCTGTTGCTCAAGTATTATTGCCTTGTCAGTCCCATCCTATATCTATGTATGTAATTTCTACAATGTTTATGGATTAATGTTAACCTCATAACTAAACAACGAAATATTTGTAAGCAAATCATAAATGTCATTCAACTTTAGAGATATGCTTGTTTCTGATATTAATATGAAATTAGTCTGATTTCAAAAGTTCACTCACTCAAACATTACAATATTTCAAGTTTCTTTCAAGCAGACAAGACAAGTGGTTCATTCTGAACTACCAAGAAAATCAATGGCCTGTGATATTTTTTGAAAGTCTTGTAAAATCATTCCATCAGTCTCAGTATAATCAGTGAAATTCCTGGTACTTTGTTTCCCTATATGCATTTTCTTAATAAGATACCTGAATAAAATATTTGTATGGAATTAACAGTCTGAAAAGGACCCTTTTGGGAAAAGTAGTACAGCATCTCCTCTGTTGCATTCATTGTCATGAATAAGAATGTTTGAAACAGGAGCAAATTGCTGTTCTTTGACAATACCTTTCATGTGCACAATTCATATATTAACAAAAAAATATATACTAAATGTATTGCACTTTTGTTGTTGTTGGAAATTCTGTGCCAAGATTGTAGGCTTTCTTCTCCTTTTCTCCCTTTTTAAAGAAACAGATCAACTCAGACTGTTTGGCAGGAAGCTGTGCTACTATTAGGACTTTTAGTCTGTTGGCTCTGCTCAGTGAGAATTGAGATCTCTCACTGGGCTCAGCAACTTGTAGTGCAGCCTTCTCCAATTTGCATCATTCAGGTATATTGGAATTGCAACTCCCAGAATTCCTAGACACAATATTGTGATATGTGGCAGAATGTCCCCAAGTAACAGTCAAAATTGTCCAGGAGAAAAAGATCAGTGATTTATACTTTTATCTGATCATAAATAGAATCTAAATCTTTTCTTAAGAGAAAACATATTGTCTCCTCTTTTGCAAGCTACTCATAAAGTAAATGGAAAAATTGAAGATTATATTGAAAGTATTATGGGCGCAAGAATGCCCACTCAAAAAAAGCAGCAAATGGCGGTATTCCCGTTGTTCCCATTTTAACCTTTTATCTGTCAAACATTTGTTTTCTAAATTATTATTTTAATTTTCAACTTTGAAAAGACAAATCAAATTTATAAAAATTCCAGTGTATTCACAGCCCGGAAAAATCTTATGATAGTCACATCCACAAGTTTAGCTTCATGGATTTGGTGGCAACTTATCCTATATCACATATACTTTGCAAACTGTGAACATCTGAAAATCCCTGTTGAAATCTTATAAATGCACAGGAACAAAAACAACCCACTGGAAGATATCCTTAGTGTATAGAGCGTTCTTGAAGCTCTTCATCTATAATGCAAGCCTGGATGCACTATTGATTTCCTTCACCAAAGGCACTCTTTTTTATCCTTGGATTTCTTTTTTTTATAATTTCATGTCCTGGGTAATATAACTGAATGTTGAGGAATGGAATTCATGCATTCAAGATAAAGGAGATAAGTAAAATTCCTGTAAAATATTTTTATGCATTTCCAGGTTGCATTTATAAGAGATCTAAAACATTTGGCTGCCTTAGTCAAAAGTAAGATGGCTGCCAGTTATTATTACATATAACAAAGGCAGTTGGACTGGCAGTTGGATAATGTCGTCTGTCCAGCTGAGTCAGTAGACAAGCTAGTCCAGGACAATATTGTCCACAGATACACTGGAACAGCTGGAAGGCTCCCATCACATGCAATGGGCACTAATTAAGTTAGACCTGGTTAAGTAGTATGGATTGCATATTATTGTGGTACCTATGCATGATATTCCATATGTTTCAAGGGCTTAAAGTGGCCTCTTGGGGCTACTGACATTGGTTCTTTCTTGCATTCATGGAAGCAGTTACCACTTGGTCAGCTTCTCAGAGCTGCAAGATGAAGCTGCTGTGTAACATCTGGCCTGATGCTATTCAGTAACCAGCTAGCTGCAGGGATTTTTATTTTATTAATGCACTAATACTTTGGATAGAACTTTTTAAAGAGAGACTATAGCTTGAAGACAAAGCCATTTAGTCCTTTTGCTCTGGCAACTAAAATTATCAAATCAGGGGTGTCAAACTCAATTTCATTGAGGGCCACATCAGGGTTGTGTTTGACCTCTGGGGGCTGGGGTGGGTGTGGCCAGCTCAATGTCACTTGTCCCACCATCTCCTGCAACCTTCTGCCAGTGAAAATGGAGCTTGGAAGGGCTGCACACGGCCCTCCCAAGCTCCGTTTTCACTAGTAGAGGATTGCAGGAGGCTGTGGCAGCCAAAAATGGAGTTCAGGAGCCTGTTTTTGCTAGCAGAAGCACCGCAGGCCGGTCCTTCACTGTTTCCAGGGCAGCCCTGCAGGCCAGATCTAAGTATCCCAGGCCTTGAGTTTGACATCCCTGCCCTAAATGGAGCTCCTCTTGACAAAAACTTCAATGGATGCAAGAATTGTCTGAACATCAGTGGAAATAAGGCAGTTTCGTCTCATCTCTCAATATTCAGTGAGAGTTAATAATTATCCTGTGATTTTGTCGACCAATAATAAAGTGGTGCTCATCCATTTCAAATGATAAAAAATATAAAATAGATGTAATTTGATATATATATTTGATCAAAGCTGGAAATAAGGAAATGTATAACATTATAATTCCTTGCAGTATCCTGCCTGCCCAGAAGTTCTGAACTGATTAGAATCATGGCCAAAGGCAAATTGTGAATTTCCTGCTGTAGAAATTTCAGAGGAATTCTTAGTTATTCTTAGTTTGTCCATGGCAAAACCTTTCCAGGACTTCATGTGATTATCCTATTATCAAAAATAATTTCAGATTAAGATATAAAACAGTTACATTTCTCCATAATTTATTTGCAGAATCTGTTGTCCTAAATTACAAAATTCAAAGGGTTTTTCCCATCATCCTTCTAACAAAGACAATTTCCTCTTGTTAATAGTGTCTCTTCTCTTCAGTCTCTGTCTACATGTGGCTTTGCTAAGAAAGCCCCTGACTTTGTTTTGCAGATTAGAAGTAATGGCAAATGCAGTTCTTTGCAGCTTATTCCAGTGCTTAAATTAATTCATTCATACTCATTGTTGTTCCATAGTGGAATGTGTCATGCTTCACCTCCCAGCTGTCAGTTCATGTTGTGTCTCTTTTGCTCTTTAGTGCTCAATTTCTTCTCCCTGGGAAGGTATCTGTCAATGCACCAATTCCATTGTACCTTTATTTTTAAAAGATGAAACAGATGCGAGGCAGATACCTCCCAGCGACTTTCTTGGATTTGAACATATGCTTGTATATGTGCAGGGACATATAAGATATATATGGATGGCGCCTTTCATATATGGAGCCTTTCATAATATGCCCCTCTCCAGGCACTGAATTGGCCCAAGCATCTCATTTACATGCAGGGGTCTAAATACTCTTCAGATTTGTGGTCACAGCAGGAGAGGAAGGAAGCCACTGCTCCTGCAGTAAATTACATTTGAATTTGCAAGTGCCTAACTGCTAATTGGACAGTTTTAAATTTGTTTTTGGAGCCCGAGAGAAATGGATTTTTGGAGAGCTGATCAGAATACTATAAACCCTAGAGGCTTTTGATCAGAGATGGCTTTAAATGTTGCCATGACAATTCCAGAGACTGTCTATTGCCTCCTGCCCGTACGGTGGATGGTGCCATCCTTGTCCTTCTCTGCAGAAGTGGTACCATTTTATAATCTGCTTCCAAAAATGTATTAATGTTGATATTCTAATCCTAACCAAACAGAGCTATAATTATAATTTTAGGACCTGGCCCTTTGCTGCAGCAACAGAAAGCTTTTATTAAACAAAGCTGCAAAATATGCTTCCTTTTGACACAATACAAATATTGCTTGAGGAAACATCTTTTACTCTGGCTAATTCTACCTGTCTGCTGTCTGTTGTTTGCATGCTTCCAGCAGACAAGAGCCAAGCCAGCAGCTGTGAAAGCATCAGTCCCAGGAGCTGAATCAGAGGCGACTTTTGTGCTAATTACTATGTCCATCATGTGGGGAGAGATGAGATGGAAGGTTTCAAGGCTGCCTGCTGTTTTGGTGGTGCTGGTGACCAGCTGGATGGGAGGAGTTGTGAAACCTCTTAAAATTTTGGCTCCATAGGGATTTCTTCATTCCTGTCCCCGACAGTGACAGGAGAATGCATTGCATTATAGGGTGTTATGAGTTTCCCAGAGCAGGAGGTGGGATACTGGCAGATCTTGGAGGGGACTTGAGAGGAATGGTAGCAGGTGCTTTAGCAGCTTTCAAGCAGGCCTAATGTCCCATAGGAATGGAAGTCATGTGCTTAGTACCAGGAAACATCTATTTTCTAAGAAAAGATTAGCATTACACTAGCAATATATACGGTACTTTAACCAGCCAATATACCAAGGCTTTTCTGGCAGAAAGGAACACAAACAAAGATACTGTGATATGAAAGCCTTTAAAAGCCTTATTCCCACTTGCATTACTCATTCATGCCTCGACATAATTTCCCTCCTTGCCTCCATGATTTAGCCTTTATCTCATCCCTTCCCACGAAAGAGACGGGCTTAAGTCATCCTCAGCCCTATTAGTCTTAGATGTCATTCCTGTACTCTAGTATCATCCAAAGCTGAGCATGAAGATGTGGAAAATCAGTTGCATTTTACCATCCATTATTGCAGTGGTAAAGTCAGATCAACATTAGGAAGCAAGTTTTGGGAGTGTTGAGAAGCATAAACATGTCCCTTCTCTCATCGCTAGCAATCCTTCACTTCAGTTATTTGTCTCAGTCTCTGTTCTCTCCATCACAATATTTCCTGAGTTCCTTCAGATCTGTCAACTCCCTGGTTGGCCCCACCTTCTCTCAACAGGCTTCCAATAAGGTTGGAACAAACCTCCATTATTTCATCTGAGGAAGCAGAGGAATACCTTTTTGCTTATTTGTTAGTTTCCCATACTGCATCTGTCCAAATTTCTTTTATTTCATATTATTTTAAACTTGGAAGATGCCTAGCTGAAGGTTGAGGAACAGATACATTTACTTAAAAAAACATTGGCAGACCTCTGCTACAATGCCTTGCTTGAGGGGATGTTTTCTCCACTGGCTAATAAAAAGCTGCAGAAGAACAGCAAAGTAGAAAACCAAGTAGAAAAGCTGCAGAAGAAAACCAAAGTAGAAATGGTAGAAAAACCATTGCCTTTGGCATATTCACCACACAAGACACTGTTGGGCAGTGGCTTGGAGTAGATGAATAAAAAATGGAGATTGGCTCTTTAGTTTTATAATCGGTAAAAAGGGTCTAGGTTGCACCATCTAGTTAGGTGGAAAGATAGCTCAGCATAAGCTAAGTCATGCCCAACATGGAAAAGAGAAATAAGTTAATAGAATTAGAAGACCCCTTCAGGTCTCTAAGTACAGCCCAGTGGTGGGTTGTCCCCGGTTCGGACCAGTTCGCAAGAACCGTAGTAAAACCGGCAGGAGGCCCTGCCCACCACCACGGATGTTGTCATCGGCGAACTGTGCATGAGCAGAGCACGGACACGATCCCGTTGCGAACCAGTAGTAAAGGTAAGTAGAACCCACCCCTAGTACAGCCCCTGCTCAGTGCAGGAATCCAACAAATGTGATGAGTGAAATGAAAGGGAGCCCTCTGAATATTTGACTGTATTCTTGAACTGCTTTTATTGTTAGGAATCTTTTCCTAACAATTTCAATCCCTTTCCTGTAACTTAAATCCATTACTCAATTTCTCTAACTCTGGAATGATAGCAAGCATCACTGGAGCTACTTCTGTGTGACAGCCTTTCAAATATTTGAAAGTAATTCTCCTCAGTGTTCTCAAGGTTAACATGCCCAGCTCTTAAAGAGTCTCTTCTGTACTTAGTTTCCAGTCCCTTGATCATCCTCATTGCTTTAGTCGAATCATTTACTTTCTCTGAATTCTTGAAGTCTGATGGCCAGAACAGGAGACCGTATTCAAGACTGGTTCGAACAAAAATAAGCTGAAGCACTTCCTCCCATGATTTCAGAACAGCTTAAAATTGCATTCCTTGTTTTGGAGTCAATTATACTTCTGATTCATATTTAGTTTGCAATCAAGAATTATTCCAATGAGAAAAAGATAATGTTACTACTTTTGACATCCTCCATGCTGTAGAACAGGGCAGGGATGAAATCTACTTACCTTCCCTACCGGTTCGGAAGTGCATGTGCTGCGCTTGCTTGCTCCACTCACACATGCACACAGATCACATGCACGCGTGGACCCTCTGTGCATGCGCAAACCCTTCTGTGCATGCGCAGAGGGTAAGAAACAGGTAACTTCCTGGTTAAAACCAGGAAATAATAAGGACTGGGCGGAGCCTCGTGCTGCTGTCGCTACCGGTTCTCCGAACCACCCGCCACCATCGCTACCGGTTTGGCTGAACCGGTAGCATTTCACCCCTGGAACAGGGGTCTCCAACCTTGGCAACTTTAGACCTGGTGGACTTCAACTCTCAGGAGTTTAACTTCTGGGAGTTGAAGTCCTCCAAGCTTAAAGTTGCCAAGGTTGGAGACCCCTGCTATAGAATCAGGGGTGGGTTGCCCCCGGTTCGCACCGGTTCTATAGAACCGGTAGTAAAACCGGCGGGAGGCCCTGCCCACTGACCCTGATGTCATGAAAAAACTTCTGCGCTTGCGCAGAAGAGCACGTGTACGTGCTTGCTTCGCTCGCTGGCACACACGGCCCCGTTGCAAACCGGTAGTAAAGATAAGTAGAACCCACCCCTGTATAAATACGTTTTATTCTATCACTTGCAGCCTTTCTCTGTAAGCCAGAAACATTGCTTTGAAATCTATTTCTTTCTAAGGCATTAACTAGCTTCATGTAAGGTGCAGATTTGATAAGTATTCTTTTTGCATCTTCATTCAAATCAAGAATAGAAGGCCCAAATATGTTTTTCCAACTGAATGAGAAAGCACTTATAAACAGTTTTAAAAGCAGTTTTGAAGAAGAAAACTATGTATCAATTTAATTTTCATGTTATTCAACTGATACTTCAGCATTTCCACCAAAATGTTAAAGGGTAGTTTATCAGATACTTAGCTAATATCCAGGTTTATTTTGTCTATAGCATTTCCATAATCTGTTGAGGAAGTTACTCAATCAAAACATAAAGTAATTTTAATTTGACTAGATTTGTTTTTTACAAATCCATTCAGATTGCTGGTAAGCACTGCATTGTTTTCAAATTGCATACAGATATTTTTGTATAGAATATTTTTTTATGGTCTTCTCAGGAATCTTCCCAGATTTCAGGTTCAGACAAACTGAACTGAGTTTGCATGATTTCCCTTTTTCTCCATTTGAAGCTAGGGACTTCCCAGTGAGTTAGTACTTCATCAGTGCTCCAGGATTTCTTGGATGTAATATACAAGGACTTATTCTCCCAGGATGAAATTCATCTGGTCTTGAAGAGTCAAAGTAAATAGGTCTTCCATTACCACATTTCTATCAAGCTCATGCTCCAGCCAGTGGTGGTATTCAATTTTTTTTACTACCAGTTCTCTGGGTATGGCTTGTTTGGTGGGTGTGGCTTGGTGGTCATGTGACTGGGTGGGCGTGGCTTGGTGGTCATGTGACTGGATGGTGTGGCCAGGTGGTCATGTGACTGGGTGCCGTGGCTAGGTGGTCATGTGACTCAGTGGGTGTGGCCAGATGGTCACGATCCTAGTTCCCCCTATGAGGATTCCTGCATCCGGACCTTTTGCAATCCCCCAAAGGGTCAAAGGAAACCAGATTCCATACAGCTCTGGACCCTTAAGACAAACCAAATACAAGTGGTCCTTGCTTAATGGCTGGTTGCTTAGCAAGTGTTCTAATTTACGACTGACCTCCTCAGAGCTACTTGACCTGTTTTTGGAGTTTTGACAGCCATGCATACACACACACACACACACACACACACATTTATGACCAGTTACAACATCCCACGCGGTCATGTGACTGAGGTTTTCTATGTTTTTTGCCAGTTTCCAACAATTCCTTCTGGTTTCCGTTTAAACATGCACATTGGGGAAAATGGACTTGTTTAACAACCACAGTGTTTGCTTTATGACATCTCCTGCACGCTCACCTCCCTCCCCCTGCACATCAGTCCACCTGCCACTGGTATCACCCCTCCACCAGCACGTCCTCCCCGCCTACCCACTGGCCCGTGCCCTTCGGCCTTACCTTTGCCAGCAGCAGTGAGCAGAAGTACTCAGCTAAATTCTGCAAGTAGTGGCTGGGCAAGGCGGTGCGGGCGGGCAGGCAGGGTGAGTGTCAAGTGGGCAGGCGGGGTGAGTGAGCAGGGACTGGGCAACCGGTTCAGGGGCGTGGGCAGCCAGAGGTCGCTACCGGTTTGGCGAACCATGCTAACGGATCGCTCGAACTGGTGCGAACCGGCTGAATACCACCTCTGGCTCCAGCCTTGCCTTTTCATCTTGCTTTTCATAATTAACTCATGGAACACACCTTAGTTTTTTGGGGGGGGAAATTAAACCAAAGTAATAGGTGAATTGTTGGTGTTGTTACCTGATAGCCTTTTATTTATTGGTTCAATTTATATGCCGCTCTTCTCCGGAGACTCAGGGTGGCTTACAATGTGTTAAGCAATTATTAGGCTAACCATTTATTTATTTATTAGGCTAACCATTGAGCAATTGAGCAACTGTTGTAATTATTATATTTTGCTTAACTTTTTGTTGTTTTACATCCTTTGCCAAACTTAACCTATTCCTATTCCTTAGCCTATAATTTTGATACATCATTTCTACTGTTCTGGGTACATATTACTCCACAATGACTTGGCTGGTTTTCCAACTCCTATATGTGTCCTTTTTTATTCTGAGGTAGAGAAAGATGAACTAAACTTCATATTTTATTAGTCTTTAAAGTACATCAAGATTCTTGCTTGCTTGTATATCTAATGGCATAAGTGAAAATTTGAGAAGGGAACACCGCAACTGCAAGTTGATTGTTTCACTGATAGCAACTGTGCATTGGAAATAGAATGGTTGATCTGAGGCAGTAAGAAGCAATTATCATCCTGCTGTGTCCAGCCCTAATCCTCTCAGCACAAGGAACTGGCAAGCCAAACATGCTTCAATCAGGTTAAAGTGTGAAGTTGGGATTAGCCAAGAGAATGAAAGGCACATAATACCATTGCATCCCCTTATTGCATCAGGCTCAGCCTGGCCCGTAGGGCAGGAGATTAAATGCTTGGCTTACTTGTCTGAGCGAGCACCCCACTGAGAAAGCTGTGCCCTATGGATGTCAGATAGTTTGGCTTCAGTTCCTTGCTGAATGCTGGCCAGCACATTGGGAGACCTTGCTTTCAGTCAAAACACCCATCCCAGATAGGTCTTATAGATGACATGTCCAAAACATATACGGCATGATGTAGGAGACAAAGACAACAGGCATCGGGTGCTGAGGCAGACACATGTTCCTATGCAATTCTCTGTGTGCCATAAATATGTGGTGGGATGAGATAACAACTAAATTAGAAATTTTGTTAGATTGGTCTTAAAGTCATGGTCATTCCATCAGAGCAGAGTTTTAGTTTCCAGGCATTAAATCATATGGTCACATGCTAAGTATAATATAGGGCATTTCTTGATACAGTCACTATTACATGTTTGACAGAATCCTGATGGTTTGTGAAGATTGATTGGAGTCTACAAATGTCCGTTCTGGAAAATTTGATACTATGTTGGATGGAAGCTGCTGAGGTCAAGTCACCCAAGAAGTGATGGGAGAATTGCATTATCTTCAATTCATAGACACCTGCCCCTTGATTATCAATGCTTTTCATCAGAGCCAGGGAATCATAGTACCCCTGCCTTTCTCCTCTTTTGAATAGTTGTCAGGAGAGACAAGAGGAGGGAAAGAGAATGCAAAAACTGAGTCATGACTTGTATGTATGAGGACACAGAACCTGTGCCTAATAGTTGTACTAAATTGTAGTGTAATTTCATGCTTCTATTTATTGCAAATCTCATTGAGTTTGATCTTCTGTTTATAGATTACAAATAGGTCTAGATTACTCTGTTTAATACTTTATCATTTATTTTATCTTATTAAACACATTTTGCCCCATTTTTGCATCAGTTTGTGATTTTTTTAAAAATCTGCATAAATATTTGTATGTATTTTCATAATTATCATGTGCATTTTATTTATTTATTTATTCGATTGCTATAGTTGCCCTACTCACCTAAGTGACTCTGGGCTTCATCTCTTTCTCTAAAGTTATAATATGATTCTTTTCTTTCTACGTACTCTTTCTATCTATCCTGTCTAAACTTTTCAAACCATAAATCATACATTCATTTTTTTTTGTTTACCATAAAAAAGTATATACAAGTGGTCTTTGACTTACGACCATAACTGGGCTTTCAATTTCAGACATAAGTTGTGAAAGTCATAAAGCAATTCACCACACGACTATACCTGTTTTTATGATGATTTTACTGTGGTCGTTAAGCAAACGCCACAATCATTAAGTGATTTCCACCATTGTTAAGCAAACACCGTGGTAATTAAGCAAACACTATGGTCAATAAGCAAACCCAATGTAAGCTATGGGATGGGTTTTTTCGGAAACCTGAAGTAAATGCCAGTTTCTAACAAAAAACGTCGTAAATCACAGTCACATGGCCAGAGGATGCTGCAAGTGGCCATAAATGCAGGCCAGTTGCCAAGCACCTAAAATGAGGTTACGTGACTGCTAAGGAAGGCAGAGTCATCAGAACTTGGAATTCTAGGTCGTATGTAGGTTTTTCGGAGTCTGTTGTAATTTTGAAAATTTGCTAAGCAGCTGGTCGTGAATCTGTAAAGGATTTCCAGTCAGCAATAAATGCAGATATTATCTTTTCTCCAATGAAAGAAATCAATTTGGAAATCTCAGTGAGTTTCATCATCTTCACCAACCATTCCTCCCTTGTATTTTGTGCTGACTTGTTCCATCTTTTGTGCATAAATAATCTCATATAGAGATTATTTATGCACAAAATCATATCATATAGATATGATTATCTATATAGATCACATGAATCAATGTATGTATTTGAATCCAAATTTTTCTAGCTTTTTTACATGTCCACCAAAGATGATCAAATATACCTTCTTGTTTGCATTTCTTATATGAATTTGAGGCACCATTATTAACATTCTTGACAATTTCTCTGATGACAATTTTATAATTGATAATTATCTTTATGACTATAACATAGTATAACTCTTAACAGTTCAATCACATTTTCCAATTGTTCTATCTGTATATGATAACCAAAAATATTAGACCATATCATACATTCTTTCATTTGTTCTGTTTCAAATTTCGAACAACAAATTTTGAAATTCATTCATTTTAGCAATTACATATTTATCATTTGTACATAATTCAGTTTTCAAATACAGTTTTACAGTGTTCAAAATCATAAACCCTTTTGTCTAAATTTTTATACTGTGATATTCTCTGACTAAATATAGAGAGAGGGAGGAGAGGGAGGGGAGAGAGGGAGTATTAGAAATTGAAACTTTAAAATAATGATACATAATCATATGTAATTAGAAAGACTATATGATTTTGTGTAATCTTTTTAGAGTTTTATTAATCCAATCTTCTGCCCTCCAGATACATGTAGTCATTTTTTGAATCAGAATTTTATCATAAGACTTGAAGAAATGTGAAAAAATTAAAAAATAATTAATTCCCAGCTACAGCATTAAGGAATGCAAATTAGGTCAGTTCATATTAAAATTCAAACCCCCCCCCAAAAAATTTTTTGCTTATCTTTAGTTAAATAACAAATAATAAAGGAGCATAAAATTGGAGATGAATAGAATAGGGCCTCAACATGATTCAGCTGTGTAGGCCAGTATTTGTATTGCCAGGAATATGCTTGGTGAGGCAGACAGGTCTAACCACATGCTCAGCTAGTTTCCCACTCATTGCTGGGTAGTGATCTCTTATTCTGTAATAAAGCTGCTTGTCTTTGGATATCCATTTATCTGACTCAGCATGAATGGATGGCTGGATGAGGGAAATAGCGGCCAGGTTATTTTTCTAAAGTCAGACAGAGTTCTTGCTCTAAACTGTTATTCATCAACATTGGAGCAGTTCATGTCTGGGAAAGTGGCAGCTTAATGTTCCTTGGAAAAGCCATGAAACTGAAATCAGAGTTGTACAAAGGAACCCCTTCCTTTCCTTCAGGAAAAAGATCCTGAAGGAAGCTGTCTCTGGAAGAGAAGATCTCTAAAGGGTCAGACACTTCATCTTTCTTCCAAGCCCTGCAATCCCACAGTTCTGTGGCAGTTTTACCGAGGTCTTGACTAACGACAGAAGAGAGGCAACGATCCAAAAGTGAATAAAAATTCTCAATAGGAAGGAGTGGATGAGCTGAGCTGATACGTCTTCAGGGATCTATTAAATCTATCAATGTTGTCCCATTTTTATAATAAAGCAATTTATATAGTTCAAGAAATCGAAATAAAATACTTAAGTTCTGGGGAAAACAGTACTCTTGAAGACTGTCCCTACACCTACAGAGAATTTTATTCTTTCATGCTTTCATATTTGTGTTGCTACTGAAAAGCATAAGTTGGTGGAACAGAATTGACAGAAACTCCTTGGTTTTTTGACAGAACAATGATCCCTATGAAACCTTTGTTTTGCTCACCAGGGTGTTTAACAGTAATATTCAGTGAATTAGTATATACTTCCATAATAGCGGACTAGAGTGTGTGCACTACTAATCATTGCCAGAGGCAACGTTCTGAACTAGGGAGAAGAAGGAGGCAAAAGAATTTCTGCCTCTTGTAAAGCAGTCCTGAGGAAATGAAGGCAGGTGTTTTCAAGGCAATACTTTCTCTCCATGAGCAGAAAATGCACAATATAGTTTGTGCAGCAAGATATGAAACTAGTTCTGTCTTTCCTAAGGCTAACAGATCTGTTTTGCAAAATTCCAGACTAGATGGCAGAGTTGCTTGGATTTTTACAAACCAGATCTGATAGCCTTAGCTTTCACCAGCACAAATGCGCTAGTTTACAAAGCATTGCATATCTATTATAAAAGAAATGTTTCTATTATGGCATGAATCACTTATGATTGGTTACTTGGCACAAAATGTGCAGTAATCAGGACTTCCCCAATTTACATGTCAAATCCAGATGTTCTATCTCAAAGATCTTAGAAACAAGACACTAAACAGAATGGAGGGATATGCCCAATGTCAATTAAAAGCCTATTCTGCCCCCTGCTGGAATCTAGTTCAACATATTGTCATTCAATTATTTGCAAACTGTTGAACAATGCAGTGTGGGGTATGCTTGTGTGTGTGTGTGTGTGTGTGTGTGTGTGTGTGAGAGAGAGAGAGAGAGAGAGAGAGAGAGAGAGAGAGAGAGAGAGAGAATCCACTAATATGTAATAAATAACCCATTCTTATCTTGGTAGCTTTTATTTATGCTGTGAAATACACAGTTCATCAACTTCAAACAAACTAGCCACATAGCAACAAAAGAATTACTGTACAAAAGAAAGAACTCTGAAAGATATAACTGAATTCCACATCTATTGAACATCCTTAGGCACAGTTTTAAATTATAAGTAAAGTATGATTCAGATTGTGAAAAACTTAAAGATTGTATGTCAAATGGATGAAGAATTTGAATATTTAGGGTAGAGGGACAAAGTGGGAATTTGAATAGAAGAGCATCCAATATTTTGAAAACTATACTTAGAATTGTTTTATTTTTGGTATGATGTTCCAGTTTTGATTTCTAAAATGAACAATGCTGTTTCCCAAAAATGTTGCGGGGGAAAGGTTTTAGAGGTTGGACCATTTTTCTTTTTTCAAGTGTGGTAGCAATGTTGCAAAGTACAACAGTACTGGAAATGTTTAAAAGTAGAATGGGAAAAAATTGGAAAGTTGTAATTCTGTTACAACCTGAATAGTCTTATTAAATTGTGCTTAACCATATATCCCTTCAACAGATCCTATGAAATTTTTACTGGAAACATTCTTTGATTCATTCTTTGGAAGAAAGGCTAACTAAACTGTGAGAGTGTTCTTAAATAATATCCTAATTGAAAAATAAATCTGATTTAAAATTTAATTGTAATTGGAAACTGTTCTTGGACGATAATGTTCTATAAGAGCCATCTAAATATCTTGATTTGAGGATGTTTCAAATTATACTATCAGTATAACTTATAGTATTGATTTTATACTATTGTTTATGGACTTGTTACTGATTTCTGCTGTGTTAACCATTTAGTTTTAAGTCCCACGGGGATATTTGGATGCTGTTGAAGCATCATCAATTTTATAAGTCTTTAGTGACATATATGTTACTTTATTATCTTAGGTTTTTTTTGTTTGCTCTGCTGTACTTTGTGACTTGTTTCTTGTTCATACATATTAATCTATATTTCTATATTCTATAATTTGCTATTATTTTCTATAATAGCAAATTATTCGTTTAGTATTTCAAAAATACTAACTAAATGGGAAAAAAGTGGACAAGGCAAGCTGAAAGAAAAGGACAGAGCACATATTTTAGATCTGTGAATCAGGATTTCAGTGTGGCTCACAGCATACATGCCCAAATCCAAGGATATATACTTTTTCTTTTTAAAAAAAGTTAAAATACAAACATATAAGATTTTTCAAATAATGCAAGAAGAGTTCCTTGAACTTCTTAAAACCAAATCATTGGTTACAGAAATAGGCCACAAAACATCTTCCTATTGCAGTTACCCAAAGTAACAATTATTGAAAAGAACAGACAATGTGGAATATGTATTTCCAGAGCTCATTCTTGATTAGGTGCCATCAAATCAGTGTTGACTTATAGCAACAACATGGATAATTCTGGTATGTGTAACAATAATAAAGGTGACAATGCATCTGGGCTCCACCAGTCCTTGTCTCCTATTGCCTTATCAGCCCTCTTCCTCTTAATTTATATTGTTTTTTTTCCTCAAATTTATCTTTTGCAGAGACCTGAGTGAGAACCTTCTTCAGGCTGTGCCCAGAAAGGCATTCCGTGGAGCCACTGATCTCAAGAATTTGTGAGTGACCATGGTAGATAGGATAGTGTGCCACTGCATCATGTTGTTGATTTTATCAGTGATTATGTGCCATCAAATCACTTTTGCCTCTTAGCTCCCACCCAGGGAGATCTTTTTTTTCAAATAACAGTATAACAGAGTTTGAAAAGATCTCAGAGGTCTTCTAGTCCAACCCTCTACTCAAGCAGGAAACCCTATAACATTTCAGACAAATGGTTGTCCAATCTCTTCTTAAAAACCTCGAGAGTTAGAGCACCTACAACTTCTGGAAGCAAGTCGTTCCATTGATTAATTGTTCTAACTGTCAGGAAATTTCTCCTTAGTTTCAGGTTGCTTCTCTCTTTGATAAGTTTCCACCCATTGCTTCTTGTCCTGCCTTCAGGTGTTTTGGAGAATATAGATTGACCCCCTAAAATTTTTTAAAATAATTTTTAATTAAAGATTACACATAGAAAGAATGAAAACTATACAATCTTAAAAAAATGTAAGAATGAAAAGAAAAAAAGAAAAAAGAGGTAACTTCCCCATTCATCCCAATAAGTACAATGTAAATAATTTATCACCATACATCATATACTCTCCTCACCTCATATCTCAACTATTAACTAAAATCAAAACCCAAATTCTTGTCATTTGTTCTTTATCAGAAAGAAATCTATAAGGGGTGCCAAATATAATTAATTATCTATGTTAAAGTTGATCAGATAAGCCAATCTTATATTACTTGTCTTTGCAGCTTTGGATTTTGTTTTCCTGCATGGAAACAGTGACAACTAGACATTCCAAAGAGTTTAATCTAGCCACTTCATAAACACATACCCATAATTAGTATTCTGAAAGATCCCCGGTTCTTCTTTAATAACATGTCAAGTGCTATCAAACCTGAGGGAATCATCATCCGATACTATATTGTCAATACAGTTTCATTATCTATTCATGTGGTTTTCTTGGTAAAATAGAGAAGTGGCTTATCATTGCCTTTTTCATATAGTATGAAAGGATGGCTTTGCCATCCTCAGTGACCTCTCCAGCTCTTCTTATATCACTGCTGCTCAACATAAATACTCTGTTTCCCCCAAAATAAGACATCCCCTGATAATAAGCCCAATCGGGCTTATGAGCGCATGGCAATAAGGCCAAGCGTTTATTTCAGGGTTCAAAAAAATATAAGATAGGGTCTTATTTTCGGGGAAACACGGTACTTAACTTGCTTTAAATGGACAGCCAAGTGACCTTCATGATGTGGGTACCCCGGTGGGAGTATGTATCCTTGGCATACGTATTGTTTACTCACCCCTTCCAGAAACCTACCACTGAAGTGAGGCAGCATAACAAGATGAGGCAGTTGATGATCTCATAAGCCTATGCAAAGGAAGATAAATAGGTTAAAAACAATGTCTGCCACTTATTATGCAATATTTGTGGATACTGTTCCACTCCAAATCATAATCTCCTCAATCAAACCTTCCCATCATCATCGGTTCTTGCAGTTCTCTAATGCTCATTTCTGATCACAGTTTTCTTGTGTTCCTTCTCATCTACTAAAGCTATGCTGATGTATGGAACATTTTATTGTACAATACATCTAGAATAGGTAGCACTTTTATCCTGTCTTTCTTCAAACAGGCAGCTGGACAAGAACCATATAAGTTGCATTGAAGAAGGGGCCTTTCGTGCTCTCCGTGGGCTGGAAGTATTGTAAGTATCTCTCTTAAGGAAATATACAATAGTTGTATTTGTAGTCTTCCCCAATCTCAGGATCTTCTAAATCTGTGGATTCCAAATCCCCGAATATGCTGTTTGCAGAATTTTGGAGTTGAATTCCACATTCATCCAAGATGAAAAAGACATTCTTATCTTTTGCATCCCAGATTGAGCTACAGACTTAGAAGCTCACGGGCAATGTCCGTGATCACCCCCTTTGAAAGAGGATTTTGTAAGAGAATTCATAGAACTCGTGACTTCCCTTCAATTTGTGGAGAGTCATTTAGTAGATAAATAAATAGTTATGAAACTTGGAAGGGGTCCCCCATATGTGATTAATAGGAATTTGTGTTTCTACTTAACAATCTGATAGTTTAAAGTGGCTCAAGGTGCCCAGCTTCCCCTCCCAGGTGTGGCTGATAAGGACAGCAATTGTTTTCTAGTTTGGGGAATTGAGAGGTTTGGATACAGGGATGGGACTGCTGTTGGGGGAATGGGAGAGTATTGTGGTGGTGATGGGCGTGGGGGCAGAGGTAGTATTCAGCAGGTTCTGACCAGTTCTGGAGAACCAGTAGTGGAAATTTTGAGTGGTTCAGAGAACTGGTAAATACCACCTCTGACTGGCCCTGCCCCCATCTATTCTCTGCCTCCCAAGTCCCAGTTGATCAGAACAAAATGGGGATTTTGCAATAACCTTCCCCTGGAGTGGGGTGGGAATGGAGATTTTACAGTATCCTTCCCCTGCCACGCCCATCAAGCCACACCTACAGAACCGGTAGTAAAAAATTTTGAATCCCACCACTGCATGTGGGAATATGGTGAGAGTCAGAGAGTGAGTTATTTCCAGGGATCATGAAACTGATGTCTCTTACTGGTCTCGTGGTCAGCTCCTCAGTCTAAGCTCTGGTATCCTGTCAGCAGATTTTCAGAGGCTTTTAGCTGCTGCTTCTGAATGCAAATTTGGTTTGTAAGAAGGCCTCCCTTATGAGTAATTTAATTACTGATTAGAGGGCTGACTGGGCATGTATCATTTCCAGAGCTATATCCAGTTAGGTTTTGAGTCTGGCATCAGCTGAGATCCTGGGGCAGGGTGGAGGTGTGGTAATTGTCATGTGGGATGTCATATGGCTTTCAGAGCACTGTACCACATGTCACTGGATATGATGAGGCCGTGCTCATTAAGCTGAGCTGTAGGGATCAGTTGGGTTTGCTGCTCTTGTACCATTCTCCCTGCTGCACAGCAGTCTCTTTGCCTGAACTCTGTGACACCATTTCTGGATTGGGAATGGAATTCCCCAGACTCAGGGTCTTTTGATATCTGACAAACCACCTATGCCTTCCCCATTAGTATGGCAGAGAAGACATGCTGTGGGTTCTGTCTGCCAGGGAATTACATTTGGTGGGTCCCAGGAAATGGGTCTTCTCTGCCATGGTGCCCACCTTGTGGAATCTTCTTCCTTGAGATTTTTTAAATTGTGACTGTTTTAATGTATTTGTTTTTAATTAAGTTTAAAGTGACTTTGTGAGATGGACTACTATACAAATATAATAAATAATACTGTAGATGATAGATAAAAATAGATAGATAAATAGATAGATAGATAGATAGATAGATATAGATAGATAGATAGATAGATAGATATAGATAGATAGCCAGACAGATAGATAGATAAAATAAGACAGTGCATGTATTTCAAGTATTAAATGATTCTCTTCCTTTTTCTCATTTCTGCAGGACTTTGAACAACAACAATATCAGCTCCATACCCATCTCCAGCTTCAACCATATGCCCAAACTACGTACTTTGTGAGCACATAAGGAAATGGCTTCTGGGCATGATAGGGTGGGGGAGGCAGAAGATAATTGACTGGGTATCATATATATCATGAGGAACCAGAAATTAATAAATATAAGAGGTTCTGATGGAAATGCTTATTGACAATTTTAGATTCTGCAGATTACCTTTAGGATTAATGTGTTCACAGTATGAAACACTCCCAACATGCTGGGTCTTATATGTGGAGTTCTAGCCAAACTAAGGTGCTTTGGAAAACCTAAAGAGGGATAATACTGGTAGTTCTTGGATAGAAGAATACCAGAAAATCTCAGGGCTATAGGCTGGAACGGAAAGCAAAAAACAAAAACTTGGTGAAATCATGAACCAATTCTTACTGTTGCTATAAAAACTACTTGTACAAATCCAGGTAGACACTAAAGCTTGACTTGTGAGGCACCATAATAACATGGGAAGATCTTCAAAAGTTTAGTTGTGTGCCCAAGAACATCTAATTCAGTCAATCGCAAAACCAGTGAAATCTCTTTATTGGATGTTCAGGCAACATATACTAAAAAAAATATCCTTTGAGAAACATAGACTCCCACCCAATTTCAGAAAGTATCTAATATCCCACAAGATCTAGCAAGACATCTATCATCAGTAGCCTCTCCACCATTGGCTTGGCCACTGTTGCCAATCAATGCTTGAGAGATATGTTCTATGATGCTCAGCTTTAACATCTCTAATGAAGATACTTGCTTCTTTGGCTACTTTTTCTGCAATTCTTTTTCTTTGAAGACTTGATATACAAAATTGGACAGTTGATTGGGGTTATGATTCTTATCATACAAGAGACTGAATGGAATTAATTAACCTGGACATGACTCAGTCTGAGGTTGGTTAGTGGATTAGTTGACTATCTCAAATGGCTTTTTTTTGAGTACCTTCCAGGAACAGTGTGGGTGGTTGAATGTCATCATTGAAGAGGCAAACAGAAATCTGGGTGACCATTTCAATCCACTTCTTCATGCAGGATTCATTCCTAATCCTATAGAATCAGAATCTCCTTTCCAGGAAATGTCCCCAAGTTATCAGTCAAATTCATTAGCTTTATCCTATTCTCTAGAACTGGCTTTGTAAATTAGAAGTATCAAGCAAAAGGTGCTTTTTTTTTCTTTCCTCCCACACCTTTACTTTGTCTCTGCAGCCGCTTGCACTCCAATCAGCTGATCTGTGATTGTCATTTGGGTTGGCTTTCCCAGTGGCTCCGCCAGCGACCTACTATTGGGCTCTTCACACAATGTGCTGGTCCTCCATCCCTTCGTGGTCTAAATGTTGCAGAAATCCAAAAGAATGAATTCAGCTGCTCAGGTCAGTGGCATCAGTGAATTGCTAGGAGCTTTTTCCGTGGGGGCAAAAAATATGAATTTTCCTCCAAGCTTTGGAAGAAAATCCTCTTAGGATCTCCCCAACAATCAGGAGGAGGGTCTTGTCTGCTTTCAGGTTTAATACAGACTAGCTAGCTAGCATTTGAACCAAAGAGTCAATGGTTAAGCCTGCCAATTTCCCTTCTACATATAACTACTCTATCTTTTACAATAATATGATCTCAGGCAGCATTCCTATTTCTATTTTTAGTTAATGCACAGCAGAAGTTGTTTCATGCTGCAACAATTACCTGTGGTTTTGAAGAGAATTCTGTTTGTCATGGGTTCTCTGGATTGATCAAATATAGCAGACAAGGATCTTCATGTGAACCCAGTCCATTTAAAAATATTGTTATTGTTTGAGGCATACCAAGGATAGAAATACATTTATTTCTCTGTAAGATTTACTCCTTCAGCCAGATAATTATCCAAGTGACATTCAACTAAAGCATGCATCAGAGCTTTTCAACGACTTGTCCCTCCCCCTACTTTCTGGCATCTGCCTTCAAAGAAGGAGCGAATGTAGCAAATTGTTTTATGACCTAATTACTCTACCATTCCAAGATGAAATATCTTCCTGCCTTCAATAATATTGTTTCTGTTAATATAGTAGCATGCCTGTCCTAAGATGTAGCAGGGCGTAGAGCTATTACTAAATTCTCCAAAGAGTTAAGCAAAGGCTTCAGGTAAAAACTTAACTGGCAACCTCTTGCAGGTAACACAGTGTTAATGCTTTTGAATGATTTCCTCCCTTTGGATGTCTGCACCAGACAGATAGATCTCATGTCATGCTGTCTTCCTTCTTCCACAGAAATGTTTATTCTATTTCCCCTTCAGTGATTTTCGATTACACTGTAACTTGCATCTCTTCAGGAGACAGCATAATATCTTCACTCGCTAGCTATCCTTTTTTCTTTAAGACATCTCTATTGTTTCTACTAGCTTCCTACCACCTCCAATTTCAACTTTTTCTTTCTGTAAAAGACGGGTGTGTGTGTATTAAATCTTTTCTTATTTTTCCCCATCTTTTTTCTCAGATTATTCCTATCAATACAGCTTCTATGTCTGGGAGATCATAAAATGATATAAGGTGTTTACATTCTCTGTTCTGTCACATTGCTAACCTGCTTTTTCCATTCTCTGTGGTTTCTTTACTCATTGCACACTCAGCCTTGTTAAAAGGCATATTTGCCCCTTTCTTTTTACTGTTGGTATACTTGCTGTCCCTCAACGTTTGAATTCAGTATTGGTTCTGGTTGGCCAAAATGAATATGAGAGGTATCAGTTCCAGTAGGCAATGTTTTCTTGACGTCTCAAATCAAATATGGACGTACTATATTTAGAAATTTACATATTTCTAGTCCATACTCTCTCCAGCTTGCAGAGGGAAAAGGTTTAAAAGTGGTATAACAATTATATTTTTATTTTGCATTTGAAGAGTTTACACAAATTTAACTATTGTGCATACTGTGACCCGGTGTTGAAAGAAGTTGCTCAAAAACTGTCAGTTAATTGAGTAAATTCCTTTGCTTAGGTCAAGCCAAATTTTCCCCACATTATAACATAATATCTGCTCACAAAGATTAAGTGCATATACAAAAGTCTGTCTCTTGTGTGCACTGCAGAAGCATTCATCTTTGTTCCTTTTGTATAGATAATCCAATAACTTTCTCCTTTTCTTTCTCCAGGCCAAGATGATGCTACCAGAACTCATATCTGCAGTTTTTCATCTGGGTCCTGTCCTGCCATGTGTACTTGTAGCAATGGCATTGTAGATTGTCGTGGCAAAGGTCTAACAGCTATCCCTGCCAACTTACCAGAAACCATGACAGAGATGTGAGTAGGAACATATTGGGTAGGGAATAATTATGTGACCTAGTAGCAGGGGTGAAATACAGCAGGTTCTGATAGGTTCTGGAGAACCTATCTTCTGGAGCAGAAATTTTGAGTAGTTAGGAGAACCAGCATATACCACCTCTGGCTGGCCTCAGAGTGGGGTGGGAATGGAGATTTTGCAATATCCTTCCCTCAGGAGGGGGGAGGGAATGGGAATTTTGCAGTATCCTTCCCCTGCCCACCCCATGCCCACTAAGCCATGTCACATCCACCAAGCCATGCCCACAGAACCGGTCATTTTATCCAGAAGGTTTTTAAAAAAATTTTGGCTCTAAAGGGGGCTGCACTGCCCAGATCAGACTTGAACGCAATCTGATGGTCCTTCTGCACTTACAGCTTTCATTTGAGAAGCAATTAAGGAATGTTGATTGGAAGGGACCTATTTCTGTACCCATATCTGGATTAGAAGACCCTATTCATAGTCACTGATGACTAGGTAACCTCTAACATGGGTTACTGGCACATGCTCTGCATAAGTTTGCCTTTGAAGAGCACTTGAAGGATACAGCTGATCCAGAATACAGTGTTGTGAGGAGCTATGGGTGCACCTCAAGTAACACTGCTACTTCATGACCTGCACTGGCTGCCAGTGAGCTTCTAAATGCAATTCAAGGTGCTAGTTGTCCGCTATGGAGCCATTCACAGCATAGAGCAGGACCACCTATCTTTGATTATGTCTCCCCATTGCAAGTGCTGATGGGACACAAGATAATGCCTTCTCTGTCACCACATCTACCCTATAAATAGCATTGTCGCCCAAGATCCAGATGTTCTCTATCCTGCCTGCCTTGCAAAATTTTCAAAGTTAGCTCTCCCCAAGGGAGTGTTGAACCAGGCAGCTTTATAAACTTGTTTTAATAGTTCTGGTGATTTGAATCACTTATTGGCATTAGTTCATTTTATTTTGTCAGATGTTATTTCTTGCTTTTAATTTGGTATAGCACCTTAAGTTTTGTATGGCATGGACAGCCATATAAATTGCATGAATGAATAAATGAATGGTTGTCTGAATCCAACTTTTGTTTGTTTAAGTGAAGAAAATGGAATATTAATGTATTCAAATGTATGAACTTTTTAAAAAATAACTTATTCTTGTGCTTCCTTCATTTATTAAATCAGCCCTGTAATTCTATTATGCAGACAAAATATGAGAACTACCCTAAGTAATAAGTTTTAAATAGTCATTTCATGAATATTTTATCTAGGCTTAAATATAATTTGTAACTAATTCATGCATTATATCCAAGTAAATATACTAGGAAAATGAATTATGTAGATTTGCAGATTGAGATAATTGAGAAATTGTTTACTGTGTGATCATGTGATTACATTCACATAAGTAGCTTGCAGATGAACGTACAATGTGCTGAATAGCAAAGTGTGTATATGATTATACCACCTCATTAAATGTAAAACTCTGCATGGCTTTCCAAAATATATACTATCTCAATTTAATTGTATAAAAATATTATTAATTAATCTGCAAGCTGAGCTGAAAGTCATGCTAGTTTGACTCATGTACAGATAGGCAGAACTCCCCTTTGTTTTACGATTGTGTTTGCTCTCTAAAGTTCTCCTACTGAATAATATAGTATTTCATCTATTTTTATTGGTGTACCCCAGTTGTTTTCTTTCTAATGCTTGGCTTATAACACAGACGTCTGGAACTCAATGGCATCAAGTCCATCCCCCCTGGCGCCTTCTCATCATACAAGAAACTACGTAGGATGTGAGTGTCTTGATACAGATCATTTCCATCCAATCATTCAGTTTCTATCAATTACATTTCTCACCACCTTGGGTTTAGTCTATGCTTCTTTGCCTTTGTGCAATCTTGGCTCATTATACAATTAAGTCTTTATTCTTGATATCTATCTATTATCCAGCAAAGATAAACTGAATGGCAAATTAGATCTAGATCAGAGGCAAGGCATTTGAAATCCACAGGTGTGGCTAGCTATCCTTAAACAGAAAGAATGAATCCAGTTCTGAATCTCAGGAGGGTGGTGCAAAATTATATTATGTTATGTGGGTGAAGAATAGAAGAAACGAGGAATAGGCCAAGAGTTATATATTTCTTCAGCTTTCCAAGGTTATCAAGTGGTCTCTTTGCTGTCCATCATTGTTACAGAAAATATCTACTAATGATTATTTATAATTCAAGACTTTTAAGCTTGAAATGGCAAATAGACTCTTTGGGGGAAGAGTTTACAGGGAAGAAAAGTGACAAGGTTTTTGAGTGTTTGTGAATGTTGATTTTGTCCTATATGTTCTAGAGACCTCAGCAACAATCAGATTTCAGAAATTGCACCTGATGCCTTCCAAGGCCTTCGTTCACTCAACTCTCTGTGAGTAGTCAGTGGGGGAAACATATGAAATATATTTCTATAGTTATGGATGCAAAATCCTGCCTGCATGTTGAGAAAGAATGTTCTTCTTTCATGACTCCTCTTGCACAACTTAACTGATGCCAGCCAGAGTAATGCTTACAATACCCTGAAAACTCCAAGCTGGAACTCCCTGAAGATGCCAGTCTCTGTTCCCTGTTTTTTTGACCAATATTTTCTATAGCTATTTCAGTTTCTAGATACTACCAACTCTCCGTCCTTAGAAATTCATTTGGCTCATCTCCTAAATATAATGCGTAGAATAGTTACCTCATAATTCATTTTCATAGTTAGTTAGTTAGTTTCAGAGAGAAAATATTTCTGTGAATTAGTTTTTCATGCCACTATGCTGATTAATTACACTATAGTATTGCAATTCTTCCCTTCAAGGAGTTTGCAGTAGAATGTTTGAAAACTGCTGCTTTATAGAGTTTTAGCTATTTGTCTGACTTAAGCAGCTACATATTTTGGGTGTATTGGATACAGTACTTATGGAACCCAGATTTTAATCTGTTGTGTGTGATATAAGGAAACTGTGTATTAAAAAGTGAGCCTAATATTGAATAATACATGATAGCCTCCTCTCTCAATGCACTATATAGGGCATCACTAATCCAAGGACTGGTTTTATTTCTTTTCCAGAGTCTTGTATGGGAACAAGATCACAGAGTTGCCCAAAGGAGTATTTGGGGGCCTCTATGCACTACAACTACTGTAAGCACCAATAAGAAAGATGGCTTAATGGCTATCTGGATATCAGCATAGTAGGAGACCCTTAGATACCTCTGTTACAGTCATCTAGAACTTCATTTCCAGCGACATACTTATTATTTATTTTCAGAAACTAACAGCCTCCCCAGTTGCTTAAAAACTGAGGATACTGTACTCTATTTTCCACACTGCCTGCCTTACTCATTTATAATTTTTCCCACATTTTCACACCTAGTTGCTATCATTTCATTTCCAACATCAGCTTCTGCATCTCTTCCTAGCCTACCTTTATTCCCCTTCCATCTGCATTATTCCAGACGGAAACATTATTTGTTTTTAGCCCTATAAATCTTCCCTGTGGACTTTTCTCCCTATTCCTTTACTTGGTTTGAATTAGGGCTGGATAAATAGCTGTATACTTTTTGTCATTTTTTTCCAACCTTAAATGAATGGCATCTCATTTTTGCATCAGTTCATCATTAAAAGCAACTACGTGAAAAGTCATACAGATTATCCTGTGCATTTCATTGTTTTATATATATTACTCTTTCTTCTACAGTTTTATAAGCAGTTTCCATGACTCAATTAAATGTGGTACATTATTCCTACTGAGATGTGCATTTTTATGTGAATATAGCTAATCATACCACTTGAAAGAAGCAAATATTATTTATTTATTTATAAAATTTATTGGGTGCTTGAAAGGTGCAAATGTTAAAGAATAACTTTGTTTAATTTTCATATTGACTTGGAAGTATGCATTAGATGACTTCAGATTAAAACGCAGGTTTAATTTATTTCTTTGCCTGAGCTTTGCTAGTAACTTGGTGGGGTGCACCTGGGTAGGTCCTTTGCATAATGAGCAAATACGGTAATTTTGTCTAGTATCCAGTACTGTTATCACAGCATGTGCACACATTACTATAGTATGATTGCTCCATCACTCCAGGCTACTGAATGCCAACAAGATTAACTGCATTCGGGCAGATGCCTTTGCTGACCTGCAGAACCTCTCACTGCTCTCTCTTTATGACAACAAGATCCAGACCCTGGCCAAAGGCACTTTTGCCACTCTGCGTGCCATCCAGACACTGTGAGTGCCGGCTTCTGTACAGATTTGTCCAGTGATGATATGGGGTGGTAGGAGGATGGTAGAAGATTTGAATTCTGGAGTGCCAGGGGAAGGCAGGCCAGAGTCTGAGGGAAAAGAACCAGGAGATTACAACAGAAATGTCATCTAAAAAGAAACAAGAAGTCCTGCTCTCATTGGAAGATACTGACTCAATACTCATTGAGCCAATGTAGTGCTTTGATTAATGTATTGGGCTATAAATGGGCAGACTCAGATTCGTGCCCATCTTCAATCTCAGAAGCTCATTAGGCAATTTTGCGTCATCTCTCAGTAAAACCCATCCCATGGGGTTGGTGTGAGGAAAAAGAAATGGAGGACAAAGTACTCCATATACTGCCTCGAGCTCCTAGAAAAAAGGCAGGTTATAAACCTAATGAATACATAAATCATGAATAAATAAAATAAAATAAAATAAATTCCTAGAGGATGTGATCCAGAGCCATTGGCATGCCTCCATGATCTTTGAGATCTGCCAAAGAGAGGGGCTACTGAAAAAACATTCAGCTTTGCACTGTCTAGAAGCACCATCTTAGCAGCCACACACCATCAGATCAACCACCTGAGCTGCCCACAGATTCCTGAATGGTTATGCTCAGTTGTTCCTTTTTCTTTCCTACTACAGCCATCTGGCCCAGAACCCCTTTATTTGCGACTGCAACCTGAAGTGGCTGGCAGACTTCTTGCGTGCCAATCCTATTGAGACAAGTGGTGCTCGTTGTGCCAGTCCCCGGCGTTTGGCCAACAAGCGCATTGGACAGATCAAGAGCAAGAAATTCCGCTGTTCCCGTATGAGCTGCTTTCCTGCTATAGGGTTGCTTTTGAATTTGGGTCCAGGAGAGTAATGATGAGTGCCCTTTGCATGTTCTAGCATATCTTTCAAGAGATTTTGTCTCAACACACAAATAGACTATAAAGAACATGTAGAAATGTTATCCCATTCTTCCCTTCCTTCCTTCCTTCCTTCCTTCCTTCCTTCCTTCCTTCCTTCCTCTCTCTTTCTTTCTTCACATAATGCCTCCTTTGCATTTTATGCATTTTGCATTGTACCCCCATTTTTAAATTTTCTTGTGCCTAGAGGTCTAAGGAATCAGGATACATATAAACCATAAGCCATCTTCCACCCTGAAAGTGAACAACAGGAATGCTTGGTTGAAATGACCAACTAGTCTGCAATTCAATCTCTTATTTGATGTCTAGAACACAGAGATAGATCTGTTTACTATAAATTGGTTGACTAAGTGTTCTAACCTCTTAATCTGAAAAAAAAAATCTTGTGCCAGAACATATGTACAGGCTTGCTCTAATTTGCCTGAAAGAGTTGTGTTTGCTGCATTTACATTAATACTCTTTGCCCACCTTTCTTTACAGCCAAGGAACAATACTTCATTCCAGGTAAAGGGAAAATATTATAATGAGATATGATGGGATTAATGTATTGATTGAATGCATATACCTTTCTTTGCTGGGCAAAAATTTCAGAATTTCTCTTTAAGATAATGGTTTATGTTAAAACTTCCAAGTGCCATTGAATGGCTTATGTTTAAATAATTTATGTTAAAACTTCCAGGTGTAGCTCAAGCTTCCAGGTTACTACCTGTAAAACCTTTCATGGCATAAGCCTTGTTATCTAAGGGAGTATCAGTCTTCTTTAGTTTTTGTCTGTTATGCATGATTGTCCAAACTTGGTGTACTCCAGGATCCATCTATTAAGCAGTATCATCTGAAGGGATCTAAAAAATGTGCCTTCACTGTTCATGTGCCCCCTGGGACGACATTGTCTTCCTCTTTCCCAACCATGTTTAAAACAATCCTTAAAAACGTAGTCTTTCCTTGGTTTAGAATGGATTACATGTGGGGTAAAACAGGTGTCCCTAAACAACAGTTTGCTTAGTGACCGTTTGAAGTTACAATGGTACTGAAAAAAGTGACTTATAGCCATTTTTCACAGTTACAACCATTGCAGCATCTCCATGGTCAAAATTCAGATGTTAGGTAACTAACTCATATTTATGACAGTTGCAGTGTCCCGGGGTCATGTGATCAGCTTTTGTGACCTTCTGACAAGCAGTCAATGGGGAAGCCAGATTCCCTTAACAACAGTGTTACTAACTTAACAACTGCAGTGATTCGCTTAACAAGTGTGGCAAGGAATGTTGCAAAGTGGGGCATAATTCACTTAACAAATGTCTCGCTTAGCACCAGAAATTTTGGGCTTAATTGTGGTTGTAAATTACAGACTACTGTAATTATGCAACCAGGTACTTTCCTCCAATAACAGTGGCCTTGGTTGTATGTTGCTACAGCAGCTCCAAAAACAGAATCCCCACTTCTGAGGCAGATGGAGAGAGCAATGGGTAGCCTGAGTTAGTTAGAAGATGAACTAGAAATCCCAATGGGAAATTGATTTTCAGAGCAGAATTATAATTAGAATTAACTTTTAAAAGCAAGCATCATGAGATCAATCCAGATCCTGGTCTGATGAAGTGACATAAAATGTGGAAGTCCTTTTATTCCTGAATATGAAATACCAGAGTACAGTTGGAAGGCTAACCAATGGAAAATGTAGTTTAAGATTCTTGCAGGCTGATCGATCAAACTCTTTTTATAGAGAGCACAGGGTAGAGAAAGGAAATTTTTTTGCCTTTGCAGATGATCCCTGCTCTCCACTGTTCTGTGCAGAGAAGTGACAATGATTATACCTTAGTGTAGAGAATAGTAAGGGACATTTTCTTGTCTTCTAGAAGAAGGTTCCCTAGCAGTACATCTATCTTTAACTCACACTTAACTCACACTTCATTTTACTGGCAGGTACAGAGGATTATCATTTGAACAGTGAATGCCATAGTGATGTGGTTTGCCCAGCCAAGTGCCGCTGTGAAGCCAATGTGGTGGAGTGTTCCAATCTGAGGCTGACAAAGATCCCAGAGCGCCTCCCACAGGCTACTGCTGAATTGTAAGATCTGAACTTGCCCTGCCCATCATTGACCATCCATTCATGTCTTTTCACAGGCCAAACAGAATTCTCTTTGCTTCTTTGTTTTTCCTATGGCTCCTTTACACAATGAGTTGTGAAGTGTCATTATTTTTAGGATGTGTTCTGCCACTGTTCCTTAATAAGATAAAGTGAGAAGAGTACTAGGCTCAGTACTTTTCAATATCTTCATAAAGGACTTAGATGAGGGAATAGAAGGGGCATTTACCAAAATTTGCAGATGATACTAAGCTGGCAGGAATAACAAACACCCTAGGTGATAGGCTCAAGATCCAGATGGATCTTGACAGACTTGAACACTGGGCCCTATCTAACAAAATGAAATTCAATGTAGAGAAAAGTAAAATCCTACACTTAGGCAAAAAAACCCCCAAAGTACACATATAGATTGGGTGAAACCAGGCTTAATAGCAGTAATTGTGAGAGGGATCTTGGAGTCTTAGTGGACAACCAATTAAATATGAGCCAACAGTGTGCGTCAGCAGCCAAAAAAGCCAATGCAATCCTAAATTGCATTAACAGTCAAGATCAAGTGAGGTACTAATACCACTCTATAAAGCCTTAGTAAAACCACACCTAGAGTACTGCATCCAGTTTTGGTCATCACACTATAAAAAACACGTTGAGACTCTAAAAAGAGTGCAGAGAAGACCAACCAAGATGATTAGGGGACTGGAGGCCAAAACATATGATGAATGGTTACAGGAACTGGGCATGGCTAGTCTAGTGACGAGAAGGAGCAGGGAAGACATGATAGCAGTGTTCCAATATTTGAGAGGCTGCCACAGAGAGGAGGGGGTCAAGCTATTTTCCCAAGCACCTGAAGGCCAGACAAGGAATAATGGATAGAGACCAAACAATTAGAGATTCAACCTGGAAATAAGGAACATTTTTCTGACAGTGAGAACAATCAACCAATGGAACAGCTTGCCTTCAGAAGTTGTGGGAGCTTCATCACTGGAAGCTTTCAAGAAGAGACTGGACTGCAACATGTCAAAAATGGTGTTGGGTCTGCTTGGGCGGGGGGCTGGACTAGATATCCTACAAGGTCCCTTCCAACTCTGTTAATCTGTAACTGAGATGCAATACCTATTCCACATGTAGCCTCTTTGGAAAATTCTACAAATGCTCATGTCCTTCTCAGGAAATCCCCAAGCTTTCCACTGTGCCATTCACTTTTTTTTCCCTTATTCTGGATGATTTTTGTATAAGAAAGCATGGGTATTATATTGTTAATGCAGCGTAAGTCTTTGCTCTCATGCATGCATGTTTGTTTTACTTTCTTTCCCATGCAGACGCCTGAATAACAATGAAATCACAGTGGTGGAGGCGACAGGTATCTTCAAGAAACTTCCACACTTAAAGAAAATGTGAGTTATATGGATGACAGCTTCTAGGAACACATTCCTCCTTAGATAGGATTTTCGAGTGGGATTTACAGCATAGCAATATTTTAAAAAGATGTGGCAGAGAAAGAGCTGTCAGAGTTCCTACAGGCATTGGTATAAATGGATGTAAAGAACTATGCTGAATCCATCTGCTATCTCCTTGCATATATGAAGGCCACAACAAGCACCCTCCTCCTCACATTGCCTACCAATATTAGGAGGCATATTCCTTCTGATAGTGGAAGTAATACACAGCTGTTTTAACTATTGTTATTCTTCAGGAAACAGATGCAAAAATGCCTAGACTCTGATCACTCTCAGCAATCTGCTTGAGGTTACAAAATTAGGCCTAAAATTATGACAGATGTTCAAGTGAGTGCAGAAGTAATCTAGGGGGAGAATTGAAAGCTGCTAAATGAAACACACTTCCAGCATTGGATCTATCGGAACTAGTCTTCTTTTGTTACTGTTGAAGCGACAGAGACTGGTAGACTGTGAAGTAAGATGCAACCCTTCCTATATTGACTTCCTGCTCCTTGCTTTCCTAGAAATTTGAGCAACAATAAACTCTCAGAGATCGAGGATGGGGCCTTTGAGGGGGCAGCCTCAGTGAGCGAGTTACATTTGACTGCTAACCAGCTAGAGTCAGTGCGCAGCTCCATGTTCCGGGGCTTGGATGGTCTGCGGACACTGTAAGTCACCCCTAACTGGGAATAGTAGGGGGGAGGAGCACCATTTTGCAGAATATCAATGCTTCTTGCTGACAACTTACTGTAAAATGGCTTCTTCCCATCTTCTCTTTTCTCCCCAGGATGCTGAGGAACAATCGCATCAACTGTATTCATAATGACAGTTTCACTGGGCTGCGCAATGTGCGCCTTCTCTCCTTGTATGACAATCAGATCAGCATTATTTCACCAGGGGCTTTTGATACATTGCAGTCACTCTCTACTCTGTGAGTTGTGAGGAAGGGAAATGTTAGTTTAATACAACACACGGTCCTTTCTCCTGGATTTTTATGTTATTTTTCCTTTCCAAACTATTCTCTGGTCTCAGAAATGCTTCCATCATGAACTGATCCAGGTTCTGGGGTGTTCCCATTTTAAACTTAGTATAGTTATCAGAGAACTGTTTGCAAAGAGCCACATCTCTGGAGTCATGACTAGACAAGAGGAATTTTTTGTTTGGGAGAATGGCCCTCTCCACTTTCATCGGGGGGCCATGGTTGAAATGCTGTAGTTGCTAAAATAGGCATTTATCACTGTTTCAAACCATGGGATGTTGCTAAGAAACTATTTTGCATATTGCTAATATTTTATTTTATCTTGCAATTTTGTAAGTCTCTTTATGGGGAGTAAAGCTATTAAAAATACACAAATGGTAACAAATTAATATTTATACCATTTGCTTGAGTCATCTTATCTTCTAAGCTTGCTCTTGCTCTTTACAGTTACAGGGGGAGCACTGAGGTACAAGGGCAACAATTTGCCTAAGGCAATTTAATGAGTTTATATTTCAGAGGAAAGACTTGTGCAATATTTCTTAACCCAGAACTCCTCGATTCAGTTCAAATGAAAGATTCTCCTCTAAGTAGGTTTGGGAAAGACACAAGAGGACAGAACAGTTCTGCTGAATTGGACCAAAGCTCTATGTCGCCCAGCATTCTGTTCCCACAATGGCCAACCAGAAGCTAATAGGAAGCCCACAGGCAGAACACTTGTATAGCTACTTGTGTTCTCATTGCAGGAGGAGAACTATGTTAGAAGCCTTTATGAATATTTTTTTTTTAAAGCCATATAGGTTGGTAGCCAATCTGAATGGTCTGCAATTGGTCTGTTCTTGAAACCTTGAAGAATTCATGGTATTCATCAATGAAAACCAATCTTAATTACCAGCAGCTCCCCAATCCTCTTGGAGAGCTGCTGGTAATTCCTAGAGGCTGTAATTATAAAATGATGGTGTAACATTGTCTTAACATCCATGTTTGGGAAAGGGTGATATAAACAATGCTAGACTAGGTGGCTAATGAGAAAGGTGATTGGGTTTAAAAGAGGTCAGGAAATTTCATTCCAACTGCAGGAAGTTAAAATTTCCATCAACAGTGGTATTATTTATCTTCTTTACATAACCTTTGAACCCAGGAACCTACTGGCTAACCCCTTCAATTGCAATTGCCATCTGGCCTGGCTGGGTGATTGGCTTCGCAAGAGGAAGATTGTGACTGGGAATCCACGCTGCCACAATCCAGATTTTCTGCGCCAAATCCCACTGCAGGATGTTGCCTTCCCCGACTTCAGGTGTGAGGAAGGTAACTTACGGGCGCTCAGTTTTTGGGTAATAGCAAGGACAACAAAGCAAATATGCAAGCTTTACACAGTGAGGTTTCTTATATATGTGCGCCAAATCATTTTGTGTCTTCTAAAAGAGCAGTGTAATCCAGATTAATGAAGAATCATGCTTAAACATGATGCAAAGCTCTAATTGACTTCTTTATCCCATTTCTCTGAATGAATTGAAAACAATTCAACATTGTTTTGTTGTAAATCTAAAATAGCATAGGGCACTCACATAAACAGACACTGCAAAATAATGTACAGTCTCATTCTATATTTCAACACATTTTGCTTAGATTTTTACTTTTGAATCATAGTTCAGTTCCATGTATATATCAATTTGCACATTTTGATGCACAAAGCTAAATAATATATATATATATATATTGCTCAGTCTACTCATTTTTGCGTTTTCTTTTAATATGCATATATCAGTGATGGCTAATCTTTTTGCCATTGCGTGCCAGGAAGGGGGGGCGCGGAGGTCCGTCTGCACGTGTGCCCACACCCATAATTCTATGCACCCCACCCCGTGCATGCGACCCCCCTCCCCCCCGCTTCTAGCACATGATGGCCCAGTGGGCCCATTTTTCTTTCTCATCTGGCTCCAGATCTTCTCTATGCATCTGGGGAGGGCGAAAACAGCCTTCCCCACCCCCTCAGAGGCCCGAAATGGCTCATTTCCCAACTTCTGGTTGGACAGGAAGTTTTTTGCCTGGCACCGGAGCTGAGCTGGCGTACCAGGCAACATGGCTCCATGTGCCGCTTGTGGCACGCGTGCCGTAGGTTCACCATCACGGGCATATATCATGCAACTTTTACCAACATACACATTTTTGTGTGCCTTTTCCTGCTTTTCTTTCCAGATTTTATAACCTGTCCCAATCAGCAAATTATTTTTGTATGAATGTTTTCTTCAGAAAATTACATCAGAGTATCAGGAAAATCATAAATATCAAATAATGACAACTGCATTTTTGTCCGCATATAGGTTAGGAAAACTTGAATTTTGCATTGAAATGATAACCGAATTAGTTTTTCCTTCACTTTTGATGTGCCAGACCTCTAGTGGTCTAACTTGGACAAGTCATTTCAAGGGTGCAAAAACAATTGACACTTTGCAGTGAGTGAAACGGGGAGACCATAAAAGGCTATGATGAAAACCACAAAAAATTACATGTGAAAATGAGGTGAGGAATAGAGTGGAGTTACATGCAATGCTTCACTTCAAATTCCTTTGGGCACTTGGTGGAGAAATTCTGAGAGCTGCAATTTGTGGGACAATTGTACAGTTTTCTGCGCTCTTCCTACTCTTTGGATGGAAATTACCATATTTTAGTTTTGACCTTGGCTCTCTCAGTTACAAATACATGGGCATAACCAACTAGTCTAATATGATATACACAACTCTGCGCCATTTAGATATACAGAAACTAAGTATTGAAGGGTAGCACCAAAGTAGATAAAACCAATCTAATATCCTCAAACCACAAATTAGCCAAAATGTAATTTTTGCTAAACATGCATGGATTTCTAATTTTTTTTTAAATTATTTATATGCCGCCCTTCTCCGGAGACTCGGGGCGGCTTACAGTGCACTAAGCAATAGCCTTCATACTTTTGTATATTTATACAAAATCAGCTTATTGCCCCCACAAACTGGGTCCTCATTTAACCTACCTTAGAAAGGATGGAAGGCTGAGTCAACCTTGAGCCTGGTGAGATTCGAACTTACAGTAATAGCAGACAGCTGGTTTAAATCACTATGCTTTTAGTCTGCTGAGCTAAACCAGGCTCCTGGTTCAGCCAATTATGTAATGGCTCCTAGAGTTATGTCTACTCATCTTAAGCATTCTTTTTTAAGCTTGAAAAGTTGGCTAAAGACAAAGCAATTTAATTAGCTATGGTGTTTAACCGTCCAGATTAAGTAAGTGAAATATCTTGATGCAAAAAATATTTTACGATAATACTGATTCACTAAAGGAATAAATCATGTGAATTTGGCAAGCATGTGTATGTCATTGGCCTTGACCCAATGCAGTAGCTGCTTTCAACGTAACCTTTGTGTAGAGAATAGGTAGGGATGGCTGTGACCCAGAAAAAATTAATCACAGTAAGTTAGCTTTTTGAGTGTACTTCTCTGCCTTGAAACCTTCTTGTAAATCAATACAAAGGCACCGTTTCAAAAGGGACCTTTCATCACTTCCCATAAAAACCTACATTGTTATTTCTAATGAATTAATCACATCGGTTGATTAACATCCTGAGTTCTAATTGTTCCTGTTATTTCTGATTCTTGAAGACCTGCATTCGAATAGAAAACCCAGAATTTCTTGCAAAGATTTGAGACAAAGTTTATATCTGGAGTGTCATATTGCATTCTTCTTGGCTTGTTCCTTGGCAGGTCAGGAGGAGACCATCTGTTTCCCACGTCCTCAGTGCCCCCAGGAGTGTACCTGCCTAGACACAGTAGTTCGCTGCAGCAATAAGCACCTGAAAAGCCTTCCAAAAGGAATACCCAAGAATGTTACTGAGCTGTGAGTATAGATACGTAGGATATCGGCTGGAAGGAGCATTATGAGAACTGACGCTTTGTATCCATGGATGAAATGGTTAGCACATTAGGCTAACAACCACACTTGGTTTTGAGGTGGTGCTAGGGACTGGACTGGAGTCCCCAAAAGTAGAACAAAAATATGGGTGGAATCAGTACAAAAACCAATTTCTTTTAGAAGACATTATATTAATTAAATCCAGTTAATAGGATTGTTTTCTATGTATTTAACAGTTTTTTTGAATCACATTAAAAATAACACGTGACTAGCAAATTTTGGAAGAGCTATTGGGGTTGTACTAGGGGTGAAATGCTCCCGGTTCAGACTGGATCAGGCGATCTGGTAGCGATGGTGGTGGGTGGTTCGGATATGGGTAGCAAAAATTCCTGGCCCCCCCCCCATGCCCACCTGAGCCGCGCAATCATCAGAGGCTTTTTTTTTTTTTACTTTTAAAAGCATTTTTTCTACAACCTCTTTGGCCGAAAAAATGCTTTTAAAAGTTAAAAAAAAGCCTCTGATGATTGCGCGGCTCAGCTGGAATGGTTAGAGGCTTTTAAAAGCATTTTTTCTACAACCTCAAGAGGTTGTAGAAAAAAATGTTTTTAAAAGCTTCTAACGATCCCAGCTGAGTTGCCTGATCCTCAGAGGCTTTTAAAAGCATTTTTTTCTGCAACCTCTTATGGTTGTAGAAAAAATGCTTTTAAAAGTAAAAAAAAAAAAGTTGGCCACACCCACCCAGTCACATTAACCCCCCCCACCAAGCCACGTGCACAGAACGGGTAGTAACAAATTTTACATTTCACCACTGGGTTGTACCCAGTTTTTTAGGAGCTGGCTGGGTCTCAGGTTGTACTCTCTGGATTTGGAGCAGCAAACTGACTAATGTACCTAGTCTCTTGAGCTGCACAATATTTGCAATTTTGCTGCCGTTTGTATGAAGAAAGATTTAAAAATATTTTTGGATATTTTGAACTATTATTCCTGTGTGGCAAATGTATTTATTGGGGCATTAAGTTTGTCGTTCTGGTTTATCATCCATAAATAGTGAATCTGTGGTATGCAGAAAGGGCCACAATTATCAATATGTTGCTTTGTAATGTTAATTAACCATCTGCATAGCAGTAACAGTAACAATAAGAAGACAAGGTGATAAACTGTACCTTCATATTATACATTTTGTACACAGAGATCTTGAACTTTGCTCTTTTAGCAGTTCAGTTGTAATATCTGATGCATATTTTTACTATTCTTGCAGCTATTTGGATGGCAACCAATTCATCCTTATTCCAGGACAACTCTCCACCTTCCGTTACTTGCAGCTGGTGTAAGTGTCCGAGAAGCTCTAAGAAGTTACTCATCTGATGAAACCTACAGTGGTCTTTCCTGGAGATGGTAGATTAAATATAAGGATCATAACACCCTCTAGGATGTTCTGAAAACTGCTAAGATCTTCACATAATCTAGATCCATTTTCTCCAACTTGCTGACTCAAGATGAGTAGGTGTGACCTGGATTCCTTTGCTGCATAACTAATTGGACAAAGAATAAATAGGAAGAGACATCAATGTGTTGTTAATTGATGTAGTGCTACAAATTAAAGCTGGTGCAGAAGATAAGGGGGTCTATAGCAGCTCTTAGTAGAAGCAGATGGTCATGATGTTACTAATATGCAGTGAAGCTTCACATAGTTATAAACAAAAGTAAAACATAAGGCCAGGCTGCCCTGTACAACCCAGTGATTTATCTTTCATATTCTTTTTTTCAGTAATTAGCAAAAAGCACTGTTTCATTAAAAGCATAGAATGCCATAGAATTATGTATATTGAAACAGAAGGGGATCAAAGAAGACACAGAAATAGTCAAGAGAGGTAGTCTCCTCTTATCTTCTGTACTCTCCATAAGAAAACATCTGAGAAGAGAAATAGAAACATTTGCATCATACAAAATGATGCTTAAAGCAGAAAATGGAAACATCTTAAGGAAAAAAAATATTAGGAAACATTTTTAGATACAGTCTTCCTATTAGTCTTCTTAATTTAGTCTTCTTAATCATGACATCCTCTTAAAGCAAATAAAGTTGCAGGATTCTTACAAGAAAATTTCAATCATTTTGAATAGGATACGGCTAATTCAAGGTAGAATAATGGATTGCATCATGCAATCGTCATGCAGAAAATTGCATAAAAGTGCTGATAAACCATAAAACGGATTTATCAGTATATATATGTATACTGGCACTGCAATTGCAAAGGATTGTAGATTTTTGCTTGAGAAATGAGAGGAAGGAAGGAAGATTGAGTTAAAAGTGATTTTAGAACCTGCACTGTGCTTCTGTTTTGCAGAGACCTGAGCAACAATAAGATCAGCTTCCTCAGCAACAATTCCTTCACCAATATGAGCCAACTGACCACTTTGTGAGTGTTTTCCAACAGAGCTGAATCTAAAAGAGTTATCCTACTTCAGATTGCAGGGACAGATATCATTGGGTTCCTGTGGTGAAAACCTGGGCAAAGGCCACATCCACTCAGCTCTTTTGCTATGTTCCCCTTCTACCCTAAAGGTAGAAGGAAATCCAAATTTTTGCTGCTTCTGTAGCACATTCTTACCAGGTACCTGGAACAGGCCCAAACTGAGCTGCTCTCTGTCCACGTTTAGCCCAAAATGACCCAAGGCCTGTAATTTGGCTATAACTCCAGCCCTGCCCATCATCATCTAGCATTTGAAAAGCCTATCCCATTTAGAATGCATAATGCTCTAATAACTCCATGCACATTTTTTTTTCTTTTCCCAGTGGCCTATTTTTTAAAAACAAACAAACAAATGTGGTTGGTTGACCATTATTTGACAGAAGGGAGTATCAAGTGAGGCATGAGCTTATCAGTTTCAGGACTTCTCCCTATCTAGCTGGACCTGCCCACCCACCCATTTTTCCAAACAACAAAAAAAGTGGCAAAAATTGGAGTTCCAGTTTCCCTTACAACCGGAAGAAGGCTTAGAGAGGACAAAGAGATCAGGGACCGAAGAGACTGGTCCCACAGGAAACTAGCAGAAGTAATTGAAGCCACAAGGTTGCTATTACAAAGCATGTCAGGCCACCTCCTGAATGCCCATTAATGCACTCTACATTGCCAGCATACAGTGTCTTAAGTGGAATATTAGGGTAAGCACAGCATCTTAAAGAATCCTTAAGCTCGCTGTGGGAGTCACTGAGATGCAGGCAGATGCATAAGGTTATGTTGTCTTAGCGTGCCTTCTTTGTGCCAAGGCAAGAAAGTTGTATGGATTCACTTAGAGACCTTATAAAGGTATCTGCTATATGGCTTTTTATTGTGCGAAGCAGGTTTCCTTTATAGTTGCGATTTATGTCCTGTCCAAAATGAGGTTGATTGGGAGAGAGATTCTGATTCAAAATATTTTAAGATTTTTCTATGAGTTACCTATTAGTGCATCTTAAAAAATACTGCAGAGTGGAATACAGTCGATGTATGGGATGTAATTACACAACATATGATTGTTTAAATTGTTTCTGCCTCTCTCCAATTTCATGTAGGATCCTCAGCTACAATGCACTGCAGTGTATCCCCTCACTAGCCTTTGAAGGTCTCCATTCACTACGGCTGCTGTATGTATCTTGTCTTTTTCACCCAGTTCGTATCTCCTCTCCTTCCTTATTCATTTCTCTGAGGAATCTCCTGTTTGTGGTTTACTGGAGAATGAATTTTGCCTGGTCATTATTTTGTTTTAATGGATAGCAGCCAAGCAAAGAATATGGCACATTGGGAATTTGGGGGTGGGTGAGCGGATTGAGAAAATGACTTCCATTTTAAAGGACCAATCATAAATCACACATTTACTATAAGGCAAATTTATGATGCATCTCTCCATCATTACCCTAGCCTAGCCTCCCGAATACTTTCTATTACCTCAGTCAAAATCAACTTTGTTTTTTACCGGGCAGGAGGGCAGATTACCAAATAAAGCTGTATATTGCTTAAATAAAAAGAATATTAGAGGCTGGATCTTTCCTTTGCTTCAGGCCAAGTTCCGTTTTATGTTTAAACTAAAAGATGCTTTAAATAAAAAAGTCAGGTGAAACGGAGTGTTTGGAGGAGTCAAAAGAAATGACCGTGGGGGTAGAGGTGCCCTTGGGTTCTATTTTCCCTTATTGTGGGGTGCTCAAGAGAAAATTGATTAATGTCCTATGACCTGAGTGCACAGGTATTCAGGAGATTGTGACCAGTTCTGGAGAACTGGTAGCGGAAATTTTGAGTAGTTCGGAGAACCGGTAAATATGACCTCTGACTGGCCCCACCCCCATCTATTCTCTGCCTCCCGAGTCCCAGCTGATTAGGAGGAAATGGGGATTTTGAAGTAACCTTCCCCTGGAGTGGGGTGGGAATGGAGATTTTACAGTATCCTTCCCCTGTCACGCCCACCAAGCCACGCCCACCAAGCCACATCCACAAACCGGTGGTAAAATTTTTTTGAATCCCACTACTGCCTGAGAGACCTTTCCTTCATGTAGTCCATGTTTGTATGTAAGGTATATGTACAGCAATTATCTTGCATTATTATCCATTACTTACTCGTGTTACCTGCCTAGGAAAAAATACCCTTGTATGAGTTCATTTAATAATGGAGACCAGAATACCCAACCCATAGAAGCATAAATTGCCATTTATTTTGATTTACTGGAGGCTAGAAATGGCCTAATGGCAGAGAAAGCAACCCCTTGATATAGATTTATATAAGTTAGAACAGGGGTTCCCAAACTTGGCAGCTTTAAGACTTGTGGACTTCGACTCCCAGAATTCTCCAGCCAGCATAGCTGGCTGGAGAATTCTGGGAGTCGAAGTCCA
>WNWU01000032.1:12102706-12508124 GCA_012654045.1 Ptyas mucosa | reverse complement strand
AAACAAAACAAAACAAAACAAAACAAAACAAAACAAAACAAAACAAAGGAATGTTATCTGCTGTTATTTGCCGTATAAACTCTTCTTCATTGTTTTTCAGGGGCCCTGTTAAGCATCTGTCTTTCTGATGAGAGAGAAAGGCTTTCAAGATTGTCAGGCCTTTAAAGAAGACAAGATCAATTAATTGGGCACAGAAGAGATTCCAGGAATTTGTATAATACTGTAGGGTAAAATAGCAGAATCTTGAAAGCCTCTTGTTTTCTCTGTGCCCCATCTTACACAAACAAGATCAAGTGCAGCTATTTTAAGAGTTGGGTTATTTATGCTCTCCTTTTTTCTCAGGACTGATTAATCTTTTCTGAAAGTTCCTTAGTGGTTTAATCATTGTTTCTCCATTCTCAAAGCCAAGTTTACATTTCTTCTTAATAGAAACTCAATATTATGAGTTTTCAGAGTAGGTATCATTTTAAGAAATTTCCCATATTGAGGATATATCCAGAAATTAGCTGTCAGCTAGGATCACACCAGAATAAGTAACACAAACTCACAATTCTCCTTTCATCTTGGGATAATGATTCATATGTGTGCTTTCTGCAAATAAGGAGCCTAGGTGTGCATATCTGTAAAGTCAGTACTAACATCCTAGTGGTATTTATTTATTTATTTGTTTATTTGTTTGTTTGTTAATTTAATTTAATTTAATTTAATTTAATTTAATTTAATTTAACTTTTATACTGCCTTTCTCCTTTCGGACTCAGGGCGGTGAACAGCCATAATAAAACAATTATACAAAAAAGTTAAAACTAATTATTTAAAATAAATTATATAAAATTTGGCCCATATAGATTAAAATATTCCAATTTAAAATCAATGTCGAATTTTAAAACCAAGATAAAATCAGGCCAGCCCGGCTAACTGAAAAAGGTGTGTTTTCAGAGTCCGACAAAAAGTCTGGAGGTCTGGGATCACTCATATCTCTGGGGGTAGATTGTTCCAGAGGGTAGGTGCCACCACAGAGAAGGCTCTCCCCCTGGGGGTCGCCAGCCAGCATTGTCTGGCAGACGGTACCCTGAGGAGGCCCTCTCTGTGGGAGCGAACTGGCCGGTGGGAGGCAATTGGTGGCAAAAGGCGGTCCCGTAAATACCCCGGCCCTAAGCCATGGAGCGCTTTAAAGGTGATCACCAAAACCTTGAAGCGCACCCGGAAGTCCACCAGGTGGTATAAACAGATATAGCTCCATTACCAATTGCAGTAAAACAAAGCAATACATGAATTTCCCAAGGGACAAGAGGGCAGAATGGTGTTCCAACAGCATCCTAGCCAGGAGGCAAGCCCATCAATTAAGCTAGTAATCTTATCAACCTGTTTCTATTGTGCAAAATGAGACAGAATTCTTGAGAAAAATTCTTGGCAGCCTTGGGAAGTGTTGGAAGCTCTGCATTCAATGCAGAAAGTGTCATTCAGAGGAGAGGAATGGAGGATATAAATCTCATCTTCACCTAGCTTGATCATTTTCCCAGCAAGGGTTGTGTACACCCTTCACATTTCACACTTTATGACCTAAAGAGTTGTTGGGGGGGGGGGGTTTAGTACTGGAAAGAACTGGCACTGGATAGTTATTTTCTCTGAGATTCATGGATGGTGGGTGTGATCTCTAGATTTCAGCAAATGGGCAAGCGACTCCAATGTTGCCTTAGCCTAAGTAAAAATGGGCTAAGATTGTTTGATTAAAGATAATGTTGGCCCATCTTCCCGGTAGACCTAGAAGCCATTCCATACCAGAGACACAATCCTCTCTTGGAATATAAGTGACTGAGGGTCATGGGAAAGGAATCAGCGTGATATCAAAGCTCAGGGGTGTCTAAAAATTATAAAACAACATGGCAAACTTTAACTATAAATTAAATACAATTAACAGAAAGAAAAAAAGATAGGTAAAGGCTCCTCTCTCCTTTGAACAGTTCCTAAAAGGACATTGGGTATAGGAGAAACTGGTCATACACCGTGATTAAAATAACAAACAGCATGTTAAAAGAAGCTGGGGTGCAGTAGTTAGCAGGTCAGGGCTTTTGCAGGAAGTGGGAGTAGCAGCAAGAGGCAAGTGCCCAAGGAGAAATGGCAAGCATTGGGAGACCTGTGAGACATGGTGAGGTTACGATTGGAATGAGGGAGGACTGTGGACTGAGCAATTGGCAGCTGGAGTGGTGGAGTTGATCATAGCTGGGATATCTGAGGCAGGACCCTGTGGGAACTGAATGAATGGGGATCCCATGTGGGCATAATTCGACCTGAGAGACCCATTGGTGTGGCAGGGTTGGTCTTCCTCTGGTATGGGGAGAGCCAGCGGAGGATTGACCTGGCTGTAGAACAGAGCAGAGGCAGAGGCAGAGGCAGAGGCAGAGGCAGAGCAGAGCAGAGCAGAGCAGAGCAGAGCAGAGCAGAGGCAGAGGCAGAGGCAGAGGCAGAGGCAGAGGCAGAGGCAGAGCAGAGCAGAGCAGAGCAGAGGCAGAGCAGAGCAGAGCAGAGCAGAGGCAGAGCAGAGCAGAGCAGAGCAGAGCAGAGCAAAGCAGAGCAAAGCAGAGCAGAACAGTATTTTGGGAATTGGGTCTAACTAATTTTTTTTCTTCCTCTTCTTCCTTCCTTCCTTCCTTCCTTCCTTCCTTCCTTCCTTCCTTCCTTCCTTCCTTCCTTCCTTTGTCTTTCTTTGAGGTTTACAGAGTCAGCATATTGCCCCCAACTATACGGGTTCTCATTTTACTGAGCTCAAAAGCATGAAAGGCTGAATCAACCTTCAGCTGGTCAGAATTGAACTCCTGTCAGTGAACAGAATCAGCCTACAATACTGTATTCTAACCCCTGCACCACCACAGCTCATGTGGTTAAGAATCCTGAATTCTTAGCATCCCATTAGTTTTACTACGACTAATTGCTCCAAATGTAGCCTTCTAAAGATAGTAGACAACGGGAAATCACAACATGAAAAATTAGGCTCTATTTCTTCCTCTGCATAATTGGAGCTTTTGTTTGAGCATAAGAACAATTGTCTGTATTTGCATTCAGGTCTCTTCATGGAAATGATATCTCCACGCTCCCTGAAGGGATCTTTGCTGATGTTACCTCCCTATCTCATCTGTGAGTATCTGTATCATTAATGTAAGCATTTGTTCCTTTTATTCCAAATAGGGTTTTTTAGCATTTTTTTAGGATGGTGCTTGGAGATACAAAGAAGAAAGTGCCATTTATTTACTTTTGTTTATTCAGCTGTGCAAAGATACTAGGCACGTGTCTTAGGTAATAACTTTCCTGGACAAAGTACTTCCAGAAATTTTGTAGGTAGCAGTGTTCTCATTAGTTCTGTAGTGATAAGAAGTGTGCTTTGCTCAAATGTGTTGAAGTTCCTTCTGGCATCTGGCATAATCAGTTAGTAGCTTAACTTAATACTCCATTGTGTGCTTACAAGGAAAATTAGCCCTTGAACCTCTTTCCTCCCAAGAAATTGGAATGCATATGAAGTCTTCTGCTGCAGTTCAGAAGAATAAAAGAAAAAGACTTCTAGATCAAGGCCAGGTTAACACATGACTTAGCAAACTGTGATTTATAAGTTAGAACTTAGTGTGTTGAGAGAAGCCAAGCAAGTGTCTTTATTCAGTAAGCCATCACTTAAGTGTGTTGGGTGAACATACCTCAAAACTTTAAAGCACCACAATAGTCCCAATTACAAAGGTTAATATAACTGGCAATGATCTTAATCTTGAGTTCATAGGGTTTTTTTCTGGTAATTGGCTAGGATATTTTTCCTGGCTCAGTCTTAAGAATGTATATATCTTTTTAGACGTATTTATGAGCGCTAACTTTGGGGGAGGAGAAAATTCTACACGCACTCTCAATTTACATTCATTGCACAGTATCTGTAACCTCAGAGTATGAGTGATATGAGCATGCAGCATTTTACTTGAGGCATTTAGCCGATTTAGCATCAAGTATTAAGACATCAAATAAAATGCTGAAAGTAGAGACTATTCAAAATGCAACAATGTTGCATTTAAAAACAAATGGATCAGATTATTATAACAAAATCGGATTATTAATCAGTTCTAGGACATCTAGAGGCATTTCTGCAGAGTGACCAGATAAAAGGAAGAGATCTTGTACTTTGAATAATTATATAGACTTTGTGATTCTTTCCGCTGTGCAGAGCAATTGGTGCCAACCCCCTGTATTGTGATTGCCACATGCGCTGGCTCTCAAGTTGGGTCAAAACTGGCTACAAAGAACCTGGCATTGCCCGTTGTGCTGGTCCTGCGGATATGGAAGGCAAACTTCTGCTCACAACTCCAGCTAAGAAGTTTGAATGCCAGGGTAAGAAGCCTTATAGATATAATGAGATTATAATTTCCAGAATCCCTAATTAGCCTCATAACAGGCCTAGAGTCTGAGCCCTTTCTTCTGTGTGTGTCATACCAATGTAGAATTGTGAAAACTATTCCTATGAAAGAAATTGGGGAGGGGAGGAGGACGGACCCTGCTTGCTTTGCAGAAAATTAAACTATTTTAACACAAGGACTCAGTATTATGCCTAGGAATAGGTGAATGGATGTTCTTCTCAGCCATTATCCATTTTTTTATGTATATACCCTGTTTTCCCCAAAATAAGACATCCCCTGATAATAAGCCTAATCGGGCTTTTGAGCACATGGCAATAAGGCCAAGAGCTTATTTCAGGGTTCAAAAAAATATAAGACAGGCTCTTATTTTCGGGGAAACACAGTATATACAAATCACAAATTTGTCAGAGACCCCATGGTTTCAGCTGTTGGGAAAAGGGCAATTCCTTTTTAAAAAAATTTTTGATTTATATGCCGCCCTTCTCCAAAGACTTAGGGCGGCAATAGCCTTCATACTTTTGTATATTTATACAAAGTCAGCTTATTGCCCCCACAATCTGGGTCCTCATTTTACCTACCTTAGAAAAGATGGAAGGCTTAGTCAACCTTGAGCCTGGTGAGATTTGAACTTGCAGTAATTGCAGGCAGCTGAATGTTAATGAATGTTAATAACAGTGCTTTAGTCTGCTGCGCCACCAGGCTCTAGTGTGTACCTCTTCTATTTGAAGAGATACTGATCAGGAAGCACACAATCTTTACAGTCAGATATAAGAAATGTGTCTTTAGTTATTTCACTCTATTTCCTTAGTCTTATTCATGCAATGTCTTTTTCTATCTATGTAGGGCCTCCCCTACCGATCATCCAGGCCAAGTGTAACCCTTGTCTCTCCAATCCCTGCCAAAACAGGGGCAGTTGTCAAAGAGACCCTCTGGGCTCCTATCACTGTGTTTGTCCCAGTGGTTATAAGGTAAGTATGGTGAAAGGCAGGTGGGTGGGTCACCTAGGAAAAAAAGGGAGTGGGTTTGCTGCCTATTTAAAGTCATATCTTGCCAAGCCTCAGGCAGCTGGCAAATTTAAGAAGTGAAACCTACATGAATTCAAAAAGATATATATAAAATGTTAAACTGGGTGGTAAACTATTACATGGGAAATGCCCACAACACTTTTAACCAAGTTAATGAAAGACATAAGTTCATTCATACAAAATGCTGAGGTCTGCCTTTTAAATGTTGTGCAATACTCTGGATTATTTTATGTTTCAGTGTAGATAGTCCTCGACTTACAACAATTTTGTCAGGTGTGCTTCCTTCAAAGTCCAGGAAAGAAAGACCCAGACTCCATTGTTTATAGAGAAAGGTACTTTTACTAGAAAATGAAGTGAACTCAACCAAGGAAAGCTGAAACTAAAAGCAATAGGCACGAAAAGTGCATATAGAAAGCATCCCCTCCCACTGTTCATCATAAATCATCCAATCCAAAGGTCTCTCAGGGGTCAGGTGGAAGCACGTCTGGCAGCGTCATCAATCAGGAATGCCACGACAGTTGCCCGATATCAACCTCAAAGATACAGTTTCGTTTCTTCTCAAGTTTCATTTCTCTCCTCCAGCTCGCTTCCCTCCCATGGTCCCTAGCTCTCCCCCCTCCCGTTACCATGGCAGCCATAGCAGAAAAGGTGAGGCTGACAAGTTTGTTTGGTGACTGTTCGAAGTTACAACAGCACTGAAAAAGGCAACTTATGATCACTTTCCACACCTTCAGCTGTTGCAGCTTGCCAGTGGTCATGTGATCAAAATTCAGATCTTGGCAACTGACTCATATTTATGACGGTTACGGTGTTCCGGGTTATGTAATAATCTTTTATGACCCAACAAGGAAAGTCAATGGGGAAACCAGATTCACTTAATAACCATGCTACCAATAACTGCAGTGACTCACTTAACAACTGTGGCAATAAAGATCATAAGATGGGGCAACATTCACTTAATAACTGTCTCGCTTAGCAACAGAAATGTTGGGCTCAATTGTGTTCATAAGTCAAGGTCTACCTGCATTATACAAACCCAGAAAATGGGTCAGTTCAGTAGTGAAGTTAAACATGTTCTGTGAACACAACCAATTGTTCCTTTGACACTGAGCAAAAAAAAAAAAAGAAAAAGAAACAGGGAGAGCTATTTCTGTTAACAAAAACAATTTAAAAGTTCAGGAAATTTTATATATAACAAGTTAGTCTTGTTTCACTGTACATAGATGGCTGGTGAGCAAGTAATTGGTTTTCAAAACTTATATTGGCCAGAACTTTTCCATTTAAAGCAGGGGTTTCCAACCTTGGCAACTTTAAGACTTGTGGACTTCAACTCCCAGAGTTCCTCAGCCAGCAAAGCTGGGAGTTGAAGTCCACAAGTCTTAAAGTTGCCAAGGTTGGAGATTTAAAGTGTGATTGTTTCATTTTATTTCCTTATCCCAGGGCAAATACTGCGACCTCTCTGTTGATGGTTGCTCCGACAGACCCTGTGAGAATGGTGGAACCTGCCTGTCTCAAGAAGGAGATGGAGCCAGCTTTAAGTGAGTGGCAGTTCAAGATTTCAGAAAGAGTCTCTGACCTAAAATGGAAAAAAAAAATCTTGGTTAGCTGCAATACATTATCTGCCAAGAACCCTGGCAGAAACCTATTACAAAATTTCCAGATGTCAAACTAAAATAAATCCAGCTCCATTTTCTCCCTTAAGCCAGAAATAGACCCTGAAAAGTATTGGGAAGTGTTTATTCAGTGTTAATCATATATACTTGCACTCCATGACTTAGGGGACAGGAGAGGTTATTGGTACATGATCTGATTCTGCAGGCGATTTATTTCTATAACTATGGCTTGGGATTTGGGAGAAAAGCCACTGGAATATATGTATCCCAATGGATTACCAACTGTTTCAGTTTTTTGATACTCTGAACCTTGATGTGTACCCTCCCACTCGCCTCCTCAGAATACAGTGTGGGTGGCTTTCTGGGAAACATACCATAATTAGTAGCTTGAAATAAACTGCAGGCAGCAGAGAAAAAAATGGGGGCCCTATCCGATCTGTACACCCAATTTGCTAAACTGCTAAATGGCTTTTCATCATATCACCATATCAACATAGCATCTTTAAAAGCCAGCACATAATGTCCCTTGGGAATAACAAAGATTTTTCCCTACACATGCCGCTCGTTATTATCCCTTTGTAGAAAGATAGCAAGAAGGAACATGAATGTTTTGATCAAGGGCATCAGAGCTGACAACTCCCTGCCTTTGTTAGGCAAGGTCACCAGTTTTTTTCTGTCTTTGCTTCTTCCTCTAAAGTCCATGTAATAGAAATGCAAATGCCACCATATTATGCAACTCACAACATCTCACAACCTTCATCTACAATATTCATCTACTTTACATGAATGTGTATCTGTTTGAAGGTGTCTCATATAAATTAGTGTATTCTATGAATCTCCATTATTATACATGTGGTTCAAATAGGATTGCCTCAAGAAGTACCATGTATAGTCCTCAAACACAGCTACGGAGTTTGCTTTGAAAACTTAAGAAATAATTAAAATAATAATTTACAACTTCCCCTGCATTGGAATAGATTTAAGGAAGTTAACTGAATAATAATAACAACAACAACAACATTGTCATTGTATGTGTACACACAGTATACCCATACAACAAAATTCACTTAACACCCAAAGACCAGGTCCAACACACATAACAATCCCCAAACACACTCCCACCCACCGCAATTCTCCACCCTAAACCACCCAAACATCCACACAACAGACCAAGTAATGCTGTCCAACAGCTCACTGATGGTGGCTCACTGATGGTAGTTCATTGTTGAGTGCAATTATAGCTCTGGGATAAAAACTATTCAGAAAACATGTGGTCCAAGTTTTAATTGTAATTGAAAAATAACTCAGGATCAGGATTCTCACATTTGTGCTTTTCTCTAGTCCTTCTCAAAGGCCCTGCTTTTTCTTTTTGGTGCTAACATCGAAGACCGCAGTAGGATGCCATTCCATCTTTCCCAGTACTTAAAGCAACTTTAGCTCCTTTTCAGTTCAGGGCATTCTGGAGTGGTCCAACTATCTCCTGCAGTTGGAGGCCAAAATGCTTGGTGTATAAAATGGATAACAAGATGGAACACTGAGAGTTATGAAGATACTGAACCCAGTTTCAAAAAAGAAGCAGCATCCCTATTTTTCATCTTTCTTGAAATTTAGATAAGGGTATAAATTCTAGAAAAGCCTAAAAGAAAATGCTTCAAAGTATCAAATAGCTCTTATTTTCCTTAATAATAGATGTGCTTGTGTAGACGGATTTGAAGGTCCAAGATGTAATCTGAAGACGAATAGTTGCAACAACAGTTGCAAGAATGGGGGCACATGTGTTAATGGGTCCTCTAACCACACGTGCTTGTGCCTACCCTTCTATACAGGTATGACTTCAATTGTAAACTACTGCTTATAGTGGGAGAGGGGGATTTCAGAGCTTCTGCTTTTATTTCTGAAGGGAGCAGAATTGTCATAGTGTCTAAAGTGACCTTATATGTGTTGGGAATGGGGAGGTCCATATCCAGACTATTAATATGATTTTATTATCCATCCCTTCATATTAATATGATTTTATTATAGAGCCCTTCTTATAAATTGTGTGGATTATATTGGATAATTATGTTAAATGTATCCTTTTTTGGCAAATGTTTGTTTTTACCTTTTCTTAAGTGCAGAAAACAGCTAGTGAAAAGATAAGCTGCTTCATTCTCCTCATAATTAATTCTTCAGAATTGCTATAGACAGTGGAGATATTTTCTGTTGGCTGGTATCTTACTAAATTTGACATTTGGAAGAGGAAGGGAAAGGAGTGAGTAGGCTTTCTGGCCTAATGGTCAAAATACTTATGTATAATGTGTAGCTCCTTGTCCTTCTTCATGACCTCAAAAAGTTGAATGGTTTCTGCATAATAGAAAAAAAAACATTTATTTATTTTAATGTCACAGAATTTACTTATTGTGCATAGCTATCCTGAAAAAAAAAATGCAAGTCAACCACATGAATTGGCCAACATAAAAAGGATCAGGGATATTTTAGCTTTTGAATGACTGAATGTTTCCATCTCATAGGTCCAAAAGGCGAACATTTTAGCAATACATGTTTTTGTTCACTAATGCTTATAACGCAAATAGGAATTCTTGAGGTCAAACATGGGCTTTCCTCCTTTCTATGTACCATTTCTTTGGGGCAGAATGAGGCAAATTCAAGGAGAGACACTATTTGTTATGCTTCTACCTTATCTCTGTATTTTTCCCACAGGGACATATTGTGAACAGCCGATGGATGTATGTTCCCCTGAGCTCAGCCCCTGCCAGCATAATGCCATATGTAGAGTCTCCCTTGATGGACCCAAGTGAGTGAGGGAAAGAGTGGAGTTTGGGGAGAAGAAAAAGATTTATAAACAAGTGGAGGACATGAATGTGTACCAAATAATGTATAGTGGAGTTAGGAAAAACACAGTTATATTCATTGCCTCGGCTATTTCCTTGCTGCTCTTTTGAGCACTAGCCAGGCCACCTCAGTGACTGGATCTCATTCCTGTTCCTGCCTCCAGGTGTGAATGTATGCCTGGTTATGCGGGAGATAATTGCAGTGTGGACTACAATGATTGCCTAGGCCACCAATGCCAGAACAATGCCAAGTGTTTTGATGAACCAAATGGCTATTCCTGTCTTTGTACTGGTGGTTTCAGGTAAGGATGTTAGATGGAGATATTGCCAGAATTCACATAATTTCTACAAAAATACCAAGTGTTCTGCAAAGCTCAGGACTGAGGTTTGCCCTTTATTGGATGATTGACCCTTTTTCTGGTTGCCTGAAATATAGTCAGAAAGAAATGTAACAAAAGGTGTAGTGTCTGCAAAAACATAAAGTGGTGACCAAACTCATCTCACAACCTTCATCTACAATATTCTCCTCCATTTTACATTAGTAACTAGCTGTTTCCAGGGTGGCTTCATTACCCTTGCAAGACAGAGATCCTGCAGCATCTTTCATGAGCTTTCAACAACAGGTTGATCACAATGCCACCTGTTTATTTGAAATCTTATCCAACTTGTTTCAAGTAGCAGTGTCCAAAAATAGATGCCACAGCATTCTCCTTCCACTATGGTTGGACCATATTTTTATTAACTCAGGAAATAGCAGACAGCAAGTTGAACAACAAATCTGATTTCCTGGGATGCAAAATATATGATTACTTGAATTATGAGAAAATATTAATAGCATTTGTACACCTGGGTGATGCCAATGATGGTTTATGAGATGCTGAAAATGAGGGATCCATTTAGAACATTGGAATGATAAGGGAACACATCCTGCTTCCAAAAATGTATCAATTTCAATAGCTGATTCTGGCAATAAACTTGTGCCCTATTGTATGCTTGCTTCATTCTAGTGGTCAGCTCTGTGAGATCCCACCTCATGGCTCCTTTCAGTCCAGTCCCTGTGAGAGAGTGGAGTGCCAGAATGGTGCCAACTGTGTAGAGTTAGGCAATCGTGCCTTATGCCAGTGCCTTCCTGGCTTTGGAGGGCTCAAATGCGAGAAGCTACTGAGTGTCAATTTTGTGGATAGGGACACATACCTACAATTCACGGACTTACAGAATTGGCCCACTGCCAATATTACTCTGCAGGTAAAAGAGATTTAAGTCTCTGCCCCAGCCCTCCAAGAAGCAGCATTATCTACTTTCTGGTACAATGTTGGTTTTCCTATCTGTTGTTTTCCCACTCTCTTGTTCTCTGCAGGTCTCCACAGCTGAAGATAATGGGATTCTATTGTATAACGGGGACACTGACCACATGGCAGTGGAACTTTATCAAGGCCATGTGCGTGTCAGCTATGATCCAGGCAGTTACCCTAGCTCAGCTCTTTATAGGTAGCTCTATCTTTGATTTCTCATTCAAACGAAGGGCAGTTTGATGGAAAGTGAGCAAATTTGTCTGCATGACCCTACAATCTGCACACTGACTTTTGGGGGGTGAAGGAGAGATGCTATGGTTTAGATCAGGGTCCAACAACGTACGTTGAGAGTTGATGTAGAAAGCAGAGTGTGATCTTTAAAGAGAGTGTTGAATGAATGTTGGGTGGTCAAGATTGTAGATGTTAAGATGTCATGAAAATGATGTATACAAGAAATTTTCTTATCCCATCTTTCTCTTTTCTCCCAGTGCAGAGACCATCAATGATGGACAGTTCCATACAGTGGAACTGGTAACATTTGAGCGGATGGTAAACCTATCTATCGATGGAGGTGATCCCATGACCATGGATAGCTTTGGCAAGGCCCACACTCTGAATTCTGAGGCTCCACTCTATGTGGGGGGTAGGACTGCAATCTCTGTTGGGGAACAGGGAAGCAATATCCTGCTGAAACCAGAGAGAGCATCAGTTCTTTCCAACACTTCCACACTTTTACAAGGAGGCTACCATATGGACTAGGAGGTTCTAATAATTCTTAGTTTGGACCATTTATACACTATCAATTGGGAGAAGGAGGAAGAGAAGGAATTTTTTCTTTCTCCTTTTCAGAACAGAGGCCAATATGTAGAGACCAGAGGCCCACTGGCAGGTGGAACGAAGTAGTGTAATTGTCTGGGCTCAGTATTCCCTAAATTGACATCTCTGGCTTTAACATTTTTCTACAATATACTAGGCCAGCCTTCTCCAAGTTGCTATGCTCCAAATAATTTATGAAGTTGATTAAATTGCAGTCCCAGCATGTTTAAAGTGTTATCAGTTTGGGAAAAGCGGAGGCTGAGACTTTCAAAGTTTATTTCCTTCCATCAGTCATGTTCTTACTCACCAGCACTCTGATCTTCTTTTTTTCTTCCCTGCCTGATGTTGCTCCTATGGCCCTCTCTCACCAGGCATGCCAGTGGATGTGAATTCTGCTGCCTTCCGAGTTTGGCAAATCTTGAATGGTTCCAGCTTCCATGGATGTATCCGCAATTTATACATCAACAATGAATTACAAGACTTTACTAAGACTCAGATGAAACCAGGAGTTGTTCCTGGTTGTGAACCTTGCCGCAAGCTCTATTGCATGCATGGCATTTGCCAACCCAACACTGCTCATGGACCCATTTGTTACTGTGAGTCAGGCTGGACTGGCCCTCATTGTGACCAGCCCATTACTAACCCTTGCCAAGGACACAAGTAAGTACAAGTGTTAAAATTCTTTTCTGCTAGATCTGGGGAATACAATCTTTTTTTGGGGGGGGGAGGGAAAGAGCAAATGTGGAATTATGAGAACACTCACAGGACATCTGCCATAGGAATCTTGCCTATTCATAGCTGCTATGACATATGTGGCCAGTCACAAAATATCCAGGACACAAAAGAATCCCGAATATGCTCTATCTTCCCAGTGGGGCCTTTGATAATGGACTTTGATATGTGAGAAAAGAAAATGTGCTTGTTTCAGCCATCGCATATCAGTTAAACCAACAAAACCTGGAACATTTTGGTTATGAGTTTTAAAAGAATAGATGCTACAGGTCGCTCCATTATCTTGTGGTATTTTAACTTCTAATTTCATTTTGTTTTAATTAGAATAATTTATAAAGAAAATCAGGTGGTCAGAAATGTGGTTGGCACCAAGTCAAGTGTACAAGGGCATATTAGAGCCAGTGTGGTCTAGTGGTTAAAGCACCAGGCTAGAAAGCAGGAGACCGTGAGTTCTAGTCCCACCTTAGCCATGCAAGCCAGCTGGATGACTTTGGGCCAGTCACTTTGTCTCGGCCCAACTCACCTCACCGGGCTGTTGCTGTGAGAAAAAAAATAGGAGGAAGGTGTGTTGAATAGGTTTGCCGCCTTGAGTTATTTGTAAAAATAATAAAGGTGGGATACAAATAAATAGATAAATATTACTGTCTATTGCATGAAACCATCCATGCAAATCAGGTATCTCATTACAAGGCTGTGAGCAAAAAAACATGTATTGAGAGTATCTTCATTGCTGAAAGATTTATGTCATACATGGATCTCTAAGTTACTAATTGTCTCTGATTCAAGATAGTATGGAAGAGTTGAAAAGTGATACTGGCTTAAGTGCAATTACATGTATCTATTTTATTTTAGTTATTTATTTTATTTTGTCGAGTACATATTAGATAATATATATAAGTATAAGCATGAATTGAATATATAAAATGAATACAATTAAAGGGAACATTAGGACAGGGATGGTAGGCATGCTGGTGCTCTTATGCACCTACAGACCTCTTAGGAAAGGGGTGAGGTCAACAGTAGACAGTTTTAGGTTAAAGTTTAGGGGGTTTTGGGATGAGACCACAGAGTCTGGTAGTGCATTCCAGGCATTAACAACTCTGTTACTGAAGTCATATTTTCTGCAATCGAGTTTGGAGCGGTTCACTTTAAGTTTGTATCTATTGTGTGTTCGTGTATTGTTGTGGTTGAAGCTGAAGTACTCATTGACAGGTAGGACATTGTAGCTTTATTTATCTACCTAGCTTTATGTCTCACTTTATCTTCAGGTGTGAACATGGAATCTGTATGCCTCTTGATGCACTTTCCTATAGTTGCCAGTGCCAAGATGGTTACAAAGGAGCCTTGTGCAACCAGGAACTTGAACTACGTAACCCATGCAAGAGCCTGGAGTGTGTTCATGGTCAGTGCCAGATCTCAGATGCAGGAGAGGCCTATTGTGAATGCAACTCAGGATTTGATGGGGATTTCTGTGATCAAGGTTAGAAACATTTCTGTTTCCATATGTGTTGACCATTAATAAGTAATGACACTAAGGGAATTTCCCTTCTGTGCAAAAAGTTAGGTTCACATTTTTGCTGGCAAGTCATATTAACCCGGTCCTCTGTGAATGATAGAAACCTTATTCAGGAATCAACTTCCTCCTGGAAGTAAACATTCTAGCAAGTAAAATATTGCTTCTCTGAGATGATAGGAAAGCTTCTTGGCACATCAGCTGCAGCATAGGAGGTCCCTGTAAGCAGTTTCTTCCAACTATGGTATTATAAGTGACTTGAATAATGAAAGAACATGAGCATTGCAGCCACAATTCCCAGTGTTTAAAATCTAGAATGATTCTTTACTGTCAACAAATTTATATTTTCTATTTCCATTGGCGAAAGCAGAGGCATAAGTAAACAGTGCTTTTCTCAGTCTGTCTCTAAACTGTCGGAAGGCTTAACAAAAACAAGTATGACAACAGATAGCATTATTTTAGATGCCCTTCGCTAGAATCCCCCATTTTATGATGATAATGATTATGACAGTAAAAATGTCTATTATATCATGACATTCTTAAAGTCATCCTTTTGTCTGACCTTTCTGTTTTCCCCAGAATCAGAGTGTCGGGGAGAGGCTGTGCGAGATTTCCATCAAGTCCAGCGAGGTTATGCCATTTGCCAGACAACACGCCCAGTCTCCTGGATGGATTGCCAGGGATCATGCCCAGGACTAGGCTGCTGTGGAGGACTGCGTCTTAAGCGCAAGAAATATACCTTTGAGTGCAGCGATGGCTCATCCTTTGTGGAGGAAGTGGAAAAACCGAGCAAATGTGGCTGTTCCCATTGCATGTAGTCTCTGGTGAAGGGCAGGCCATAGCCAGAGACCTAGGGGTGAGACCTGCCCTAGCAGAAGCCTTGGGAACAGTCAGGAATCTGAGCAGTTCCTTTATTATGGTCATGGTGGTTATTCAGGACAGAAGAGACAAAGGTGTAGATAAAAGCGGTTTGTTTGTTGTTGTTTTTTGCTGGCAAATCCAGCTGAACAGATGTATTTATATCCAGCACGGATTCTACCTGGGGCCACTGATTGGGCACACCATGGATTCTTATTGAAGAGCTCTACAATTGTTTTTGCTGCCCAATGTAATGTCCTAAGAACCATGCCCATGAGTCATGCCTGGCCTCAGGAACCAGTCATTTTGTATCTTTTGTACCTTAACTGGAATCTCCTAGCTGCACCATGCCTTTTTTTCTTCTGTTGGCCAATTCTACTTTTTCTCTTATCAAGTAGCTTCTCTTATTTTCATTCTTAGTACCTGCTCATGGTAACTTCATCTTCTGTTTATGGGGCTAAATTGCAAGCAGTACAGTGACCAGGAGCAAAGGGAACATTGTTACAAGACTAGAAAAGAAAAAAATACTTAAGAAATCGAGGAAGGAATTGTTGCTGCCTACAGCTTAATGGTTATAAGACACTGAGGAATAAAAACAGCTTAGACATGCAACTGCATTGTAGTCATTACTTGAAAGCTGCCTTCATTTATTAATAATTAAAAAAAAACAACAGAACGGCTGAAACACTGGCATTATTATTGCTGTACTGTTGCAATTTGATGCTAACTTATTCAGAAGTAAAACCTACTCAATTCCATGGAATTTAATTTCTAAATAAGATTGTGATTACAGAACCTGGGCTACAAACTGCAGGTCTGCTGACAGGGAGGAAAAGGACTACATCCAATTCTTGTTGCAAATTCTCCAACTGCCACAATCATTTCTTTGATTCTTTACTCTTATCAGTCTTCTATACCATAAAATCATTTTTTACTACATATCACTTGATTATTGTAAGAAATAAGTTTACATTGATGGAAGATGTCAGTTCTACCGTTCATTGCTATCACCTATAGAATAACCTTGTTCACACCAATCAGTATTCATGGAAGAAAGATGAACAGCATGTATCTCTTGCATTCAGCTTATTGTATTATTTTTCAGCCCTGCAATAGGATGCAGCAGGCCTTCCCACAACATAGAACACTTGTCCTTCTGTAAATGAGAGAGGAATGAGATTGGGACTTTGCTGCATCCACTGGGAATAAGATGGAGCAAGGCATTTAAAATAAAGTAAGATCCCTGCTTGAGAGAAGGCTTTTGTGGAGTACCTTAACTGCAGGAACAATGTGCTCAAGGTTTCCTATCAGTAAATGAATTCTGTTTGTACTTCTTACAATTAGTTGACATGTACAATACTAGTAGCTTTAAATTACAAAAACAAAGGAGATTTTCTGTATTACTGAAGACCTAAATTTTACAAAAATTGACCTCTCTTTCTTTCATGCACATACAGAGACACAAATTAAGCAATACACTTGCAGTTTATTTGCATAATTTATTTTGCTGCTGGTTGGGAAAAGCAAGGATGTCTATTAGACATCAGGGCTGCTAGTTCCAGATTATATTGTGATTATTTTCTGTCATGTTGTAACTAACTTCAGGGGGTTCTAAAGCCAAAAGCTTTCTGAGCTGATTTGTTTCTTGGCACGTCGGTTGGCAAAATGACATTCTTTCTCATTAGATTTTTCTCCGTTCATATTGTTGATGCATCTAGAGGCGTAGTTTGCCATTGCTTCTATTCTCAGAATGCCGGAACCGAGTTGCTGCATCCTTGCCGGTGGTTACCTGGTCATAAGGCAGATGGCTTGGACTTTTAAAGCAGTCTCTACTCACCCTATCACAGTGCCAGTTTTCTGTTGCATTAGCATTTTGTACAACTGTTCATCCCCAGTTCACCATATCATCCTGACCTTGCTATTCATGATTGGTGACTCCTTTTTTTATCATACTATATTCCACTTATATTGTAGCTAACCAATATATCTGCAGGCTATCACACTATTTGCCCTTGTGGGTGCATCCTTGTCTTTCCATGTAGGGATCCTACTGATAGAAAATATTTATCCTTTTCCAGCTTTTGAAACCCCATCAGATAGTAGACATAAAAAATAACCCTGCTGGATTGAGAAGAGGCCCCCTTCAATGCAGCATTTTGTTTCTCATGGGGGCCACCCAAATGCTTGGAAGTAGGAAATGGAGATACTGGATGCACCTTTCTGGCCATTGTTCTCCTGCAACGTATATCTAAAGGCCTGCTCCCCATGCCCTGGAAGTAACCTTGGGAGCTGACACTATTTCCCGATACCTTTATAGCACAGTGATATTACATTCTTTTAAGTCACCTTGAGGGTTTATTCAAATATTAAATAAGCTTATGGTAGGTATTATCCTGCAGCAGCCTTGCAAGAATGCAGTTATTAAGCAATCACAGTCTGATGCAAGCTTTGAGGCCTTAAACTCTACCAATGTTCTTGTTTCCAAGACAACCTCAGCCAGGTGTCTGTTGTTTGAAACTTATGACTTTTTTTTTTTTTTACAAAAGGTTCCGCTGGAAAGGTAACTCCTTGGCACTAGCTTGAGAGCATGTGACACGTGCGATCTCAAGGTAACCGTTTCTAAAACATCAGATTTTATTGTATAGCAGTTTCAGTAAGATATTCCCGAGGGTGAAATAGATTACTATAAGTGTATGCATGGTGTCCATTAAACTGGCAGTAATAAAGAAATAGCAGCAATAAAGCCATCTTCTACTTCCTGTGGGGATATGCAGGAAGCTAGGGAGTGATTACTCAGTGAGTTCTTGCAGAAGCTCCTTTTCAAGGTATATAGAGTTATCTCTGTGCATGAGCTTGTGCTTACATTTCCTGGCTTACTTTGGGACTTGTGCTATTGCTTGCTATGTGGGTAAGTGGAATAAAACTGAAGTTTATTCTGCTATGGCTGTTGAGACTTGCTGAAATGTAAATGATAACCAATTTCAGATTTGAAGGCATTTTAATCATTACCATGCTTCCTAATATTTTTCATTTTTATTCTAGAAACCCTGCAAAAAGTTAATTGTATTCTTTTTCTTACTGAGAAAGTGAAACTTTTGAACTTTTAGGATGACACAAAATATATACCTAGGGCTCTTAACTTTTTAAACAACTTCCTATTTCTAATGGTAACCATTAGAATCTACAGAATATCATATGTCTGAATTTGTACACCATGTCTGCCAATGCAATACATAAGACATATGTTTGAATAAACAGTGACATTTGACCATGCTTACATGACTAAATTTAGCTGATTATGACCAACTCACCTTCCAGCCTGTATATACACTTAGAAATATGGGCTTCAACTCTCATAATTTTCATCTAATACATTCTTTGGTCATAATATGAGTCAAAGTCTGGAATGAATTTATTTGAAATCATAAAAAATAATGTGATTCTTTGTCTTCTTCCCTTTCTAAGGATTCCCATGTCATTTGGTACTTATAAGGCTGTCAAAGCACAATTCCTTAATTCAGATTTAGTACTGATTTTTTAAACTGGTGAAGCAATGGTGTCTCACTAACCTCTGCATTTGAAAATTGTACTAAGCTTTGTATGAACGTTATTGAAAACAATACTTTTGGTGTCCCAACAGTCTAATCAATGCCACACCTGAATAATCATGTGAACTGCCTTGCTTATGTAAGCTAACATACTCCTTTATACAGTATACCTTCTTTAGAGCAGCAATCTTTTTATAGATTTTGAAAAAGTAGTTTGTGATTTTTCACATGGGAAGATAACATTAATTCAATCAGAGACATGAAACTAACCATCTTTGTCTATAACAAAATATGTGTCACCTTCCAACTCCTATAATGGTTGTCCAAGTAAAATATGCTGTGTTCAGTTTTCTAAGAAAAATGTCAAAATGATGAGTTTTCCTCCTCATTATATGATGGAGGAGTACTTTTTTGTCACCCAATCCCTGCTGCTTTTTAATAGGAAACAAAGAGAAATAGATTCAGTGGATTCCACATATTTACTTCAATAAGAATCTGTTTCTCCTTTCTACCCAAAACTGGAAACAATAGACTGAAAATTCCAGTCAATAAAATCAAATTTGTTATTCCTCTGCCTTCTAGTTATACAACCTCTATTATATGTGTGTAGGCATGCATGTACGCATGTCACGTTGGTGTAGCAATTAAGGTACCAGGCTGGAAGTCACCTGTACCAGTGGTGGATTGCTCCTGGTTCTGTCCGGTTCTTTAGAACCAGTAGTAAAAGCGGCGGGAGGCTCCGCCCACATGTCATAATTGACAAACTGCGCATGTGCAGAAGCTTCTTCTGCACACTCTGTTGTGAACCGGTAGTAAAGGTAAGTAGAATGTACCAACCTTTCTCCACCTTTGGAAGATGAGAGTGGCAAACCACTTTTAAAGATGTAGCCGAAAAAACAATGTGTGGACTTATCCGAGCAGTTTCACGAGTTAAGAATGACTTGGATCCACTATATACACATGTATCATTGTAGCACTTTTCACAAATCAACTTTGCAGCAGGTTTTCATACATCCTGCTTTTGTTCTTTGATGTGTACAATGCGTTCATGCAAGTGTGTCTGGCATTTATGCATGCAATAGATTTGCTCTTTTTAAAAAAAAAAGTATTTTAATGTAGTTTAGGCAACATTAATTTTTCTACTTGGTTTTGGACTCCTAAGTTGAAAAAATCTTGGAAAACTGTCACAAATTTATTTGGGGAAATAACTACTTCTACATTAGTACAAAAGAAAAAAAAAGGAAAAATAATGTGGCCCTTTTTGAAACTTGAAAACAATAGAAAAAATATTTGCATTCATTTGGACATAAATTGCAAAAATTAGCATACTGGATAGTCAATATTGAAGGGTTTTATTACATTCTGCTCTTATTTTAGACCAAAGTGAAACACCAGCATGAGAATTGTAAAAGAGCCCATTTCTGGCTTAGTATTTCTATTACCACTTAGCTGACTTAACTATTGCCATAACTCTGAAGGGAGAGGGATAGGTGATTTACTCAGCAATGAGCTGTAAGAAGTTAGCAATTCTCTGTTAACTCTTGTCCAATGTTCGACATGGAGATAGGAGCAGTGACATATAAGACACCTTGTGTAGGCAGCAGTGCTAAGGCAGGGGAGAAAAATATCATCTACATGCAGGTAGTCCTCAACTTACAACAATTCATTTAATGACAGTTCAAAGTTACAATAGCACTGAAAAAGTAGCTTATGACCCTTTTTCACACATGTAAGTGTTGCAGCATCCCTGTGGTCATGTGATCAAAATTCAGATGCTTGGCAACTGTTTATGATGGTTGCAGTGTCCTGCAGGGGTCATGTGATCACTTGTTGTGACCACCTGAAAGCAGAGTCAACAGAGAAGCCAGGTTCACTAACGATGATGCACTGAATAATGTGGCAAGAAAGGTCATAAAATGGGGCAAAGCTCACTTAACTGTCTCACATAGCAACAGAAATTTTGGGCTCAATTGTGGTTGTAAATCGAGGACTACCTGTAGTTACACATTCTAGAATTAACCTAATGAAGTGGTGGATCAAATAGGAAGGAATACTTCAGTAAAAAAAAAAGCAAAAGAAAAAAAGAGTTGACATTGAAACAGATCTTGAATAAGCATGCTTTGGGCCAGTCTTCTTTGATCTGGTATAGTCAAAATATTTCGACTATAACTTCCAGAATGTCCAAGCAGCAGAGTCAAAAGCTCTGCTTATGTTCAGCTTTCCTCAGGATTTTGATAGCTATTTCTTCATTACTAAATTGTCTCTATAATCTCCACCAATAAAATGAAGCCAGGTGAGAGACGGGCTGCTTTAGTTTCATATATTAAATTGGGGGTTATAATTAACAAAGAAAATATCAAGCACTTCTGATTTTTCAAAGATTCAATATCTGGTGTATTCACTGCAACGGGTATCTCAAAACAGCCACTGAAATTGATAATCAACTTGATCTTCCATCAATCGGCTGAAAAAAGCTTGTGAAACACTAGTGAATTGTGGACCATGGCTTAAAAATCTTTATATTAAACTTCATCACACCACACCAGTGCTGACATTTTAAAAAGTTTAATAAGCTGCAATAAAATAAGGACCCATGGAGTACATAGAGTCCGTCACAATGCATAAAAGAAAGCAGCACAGAAAAAAGATAAAAGGATTAAATCACTTTCCATTGGTTAGTCAAAGAAATAACAGACACACACAAGTATGAAGCTGACACAATTGATACAATTTCAATGGTAAAATAGCCCTAGCTGTTATAGGTTTATGAATTACTGGAAAGCAACTGAATATTACCTTTTATATACATTTAAAATGTTCTTCAGATGAGGTATATAACCATTATCTAATGACACATTTTAACCAACAATACACAACAGACACATTCTTCTCCTAACATCACAGCATCTTCCAGTGCCCTGAAGAGAAGAAAAGGATCTACAATCAAACCCTTCCAAAAATGCTACTTATCATACGTAGGGTTTGGATGACAATATCAGGCTGGTCAAACATGGGGAGGAGATATCCCCATACATGATTCTTGAGATGGGATAGAAAGGACTGCTTTGGATAAAGAAATAAAAACCTTTGTGAGAGAAAGGAATATAAATTAATGCATAGAATATAAAATTGCCAAATGCATTTGTTTGCTTGTTGAGTGCAAGACATTGACGAGGGCTCATTGAACTTTCCCCCCCAAGTTTTCAGGTATGCTATTGGAAAATAAAATGATTGCAGAAGGTTAGAAGCCTGCTCCCTATACTAAACCTCCTGAAGCAACTTTGTAAGAGAAGTGAAGACATTAACAACAAATGCAGGCAGGAGTTAAATTTCTGGATAGCAGAAAGTGGGTGCAAGAATTAGCAAAAAGGAGCTACATCTAGGATTATGTCTTAAGACAGGCAACTAATAGATTTCCAGAAAGAAGAATGGAGCAAGCAAGCATTTTCAACAGCCCAAAGCACATGAAAATCGCACGCTTAGGAATATCCACACAATCCCATCAAAAATAATTATCAAATAAAAGAGAATGATATCTTAAATAGCATAGTGTGACCTAAGGAGTGTTGAGAGAGGAACTAGGGAAGATAAAAGTATGATCCAAGAAATAAAATAAAAATAAAGCGGCGAGAAAAATGGGACCTAGCTCAACGCAGCAGTTGAAGATTTGGAGTGAGAATAAGAATTGACAGGAATCAGCTGCAAATGATAGAAAGCAAACAAACATTCCTTATATGTGCCCCTGCCACCCCCCCGCCCCCCAGCTTCTAGTAAAATCTCCTTTTATTCACTATCCCTGAGTCCATATCCCCAATCAATACATTTATTCTGGATTGCCAGTTATTCCCTGTGATGATGCCCAAATAATGGAGTAAGACTGAAACGTAAGATGTTTCTTTCTTTAGGTGGCAAGACCACTGAAGAGAAGCAGGCTTTACTGAGACATGCATACACAGGCATACGGCCGCCCATATGCCATTTTTTTCCACAAAAAACTTTATTACTAGAATTCTTATTGCTTTCAAGTGCTGTGCCTAAAAGTGCACGTGACCAAGCAGTTTTCAAAGAACTGTGCTCAACAGTTGAATTTTCAAGTCACTTCCACAGAAGAGGAAAAAAAAAACAAAGAAAAAAAACCCCTACCATATCATGCTTTGAATCCATTTGATGTAGCTTTTACAGAGATGGTCAGTCTGTGTCTGTGCTATTCTCACTTCAGCCTGCAGGTTTTAAGAATTTTAATTCCTGTCTACTATAACACAGCACTTGTTCTAATGCAGAATGTAGTCTATAATGGTTTTATAATGCTTAATATCAAGATTTCTATATTAAAGGTGTTGGTTTTAACATAAAGAAATATTTAATGATGAGTGTGAAATATTTAGCCCATGCACAGGCTTACATCTCAGTTAAGATCTAGAATTTTGATTTTGCAGCATAAATTCCAGACCAGATGACAGTTCTTCTGTTTAATGCTATTTGCAGTAGGAAACATGCCTTTATTACTTTTTTAAAAAAATACCACCACCTTTCTATAATATTGCAAACCAACAGAACTCCTGAGACTTGTCAGCACAAAATACAGGAAATAAATATTTAAAACTATTTATATTTACATTATTATTCTTCCATTTTGTGACTACCTAGGGAGAAAGGCAGAATTTATCCTGCACCTAGGAAAGCATTTTAATCTCTAGCCAGATGCTGGGCAAACACAGCATCATGTCCATATGTCCGTACTACACACACATATACACATATGTATATATTCAATTGCATTTCAATGTAATGCATACACACCCACTTGGAAATTTTTGATAGCAATGTAAAGAGTTATTTATGCAAATGATTACATACATGTTAGAAAAATCATTCAGACTGCATTCATTTTTAATTATTTAGGAAGCCTGCTCAAAAAACAAGCTTTTAAAGAAGAGAAGAGTTTACTCTCAATGCAAATTTGAAACTCCTGAGATTATCCTAAAATAAGTATTCTGCAGTCCCTTGGGTAAATGCAAAAAACAACCCTTTTGTTCACCTATTCAGTTCTTCCAAAGCCTGAGATAGGCAAATATTGTTTAATTTTATTAAAAGGAACTGTTGCAGTATGTAAGCTGTTCCAAATATAGGTAGTCTTTAACGTACGAGTGGTCACTTAACAACTGTTTGAAGTTACCACAGATTTTTAAAAAATGTTACTTCTATCCTAATAGTTACAACTGATGCCACACCTCTTCCAGTCATGTGATCACATTTCAGGCACTTGGCATGCGGCTTGCATTTATAACCAGTTGCCCTGTCCCATGTTCACATGATCATGTTTTGTAACTCTTTTGCCATCTTCAAGCAAAAAAATGATCATCAGGTAAAATGAGTTCACACTTACGACTATGTGGTTTGCTGAATAGCCACATAACAACCATAGTGATTCAATGACCTGGTAAAAATGGTTGTAAAATCAATTCTGGTCACATGGCACCTCAATTTATGACTACAATGGCTTACAGCCAAAGATCCAGGCCACTGTGGTTGTAAGTCAAGGACTATCTGTACAACTCTCTTTTGCAACTGATTGTTGGTGATTTTATGAATATCAATGGTCCTCAAATGGCTCTCTGGATGTTTTGGAATTGCACCCAAGGAGCTTACTACTATTAGTACTATTGATGTTTCTTTTGCTAGAATTGTTCTACTTTTTTTTGCAGGTCTTTGTATTTTATGATTTTCTCCAGTTCATCATCATTATTATTATTTCAAAGTAAAAGCATATACATGTTGAGAATATGTGTTTGACAGAATGAAAAAAAAAAGCCATTAACAGAGAAAAGTGAGTGCTCCAATTGTTATAGAGGTTACTGTTATGCACAGAGGTGTGAAGGTGCAATTCTTCACTTCATAAACTACATGAGTTTAAGCTGTGCCATATAGCTATTGCTAGAAACTACTGAATGCAACAGCATGCCCAACCGCAAAGCATCAAGCGTTTGGCTAAGAGTAGGATTACTAAGAGAGAACGGAAGCATGCCAGTTGGAAGAATTATGGACAGACAAAGAAAAAGATCACAGTAAGAGGGATAAGATACAAATATGATAAAAGCCAAACAACAGGACAGGTTTGGGGGATTTTTCCTATGGTAATCAGAACGTAAAACTGCACCTTACATACCTAATATCTATTAGATGGGGGAAAGGTAAAATGTTCACAATAGAATGCAAGGCACATAAGTCCTGTAATTTCTAAAAGAAAAGCCTGACCCAGTAATAGTACAGGCCAAGTTTCAAAGTTCATTTTAATGAAGAGACTCGAGCGTCAAAAAAGAAGTGTTTTGAAGGACATCTCAAGGAACTCTTTTAAAAAGGTATTTGAATATTAGAGGCTCAACATCTTTGCCAGGTATGAACTGAGTGTCACTAGGACTGAAGCACAGAGCACTGTCTTCCAATTAGATAATACTTGTTTTCTTTTATCTCAAGACTTGTTAGCTCTCTGTACCAAGTTGCATATATATTTTTAAAAACTACCTAAACTATTTTGAACTGCTTGGTTAATCTCTTGCTTCCTAATATTTTGATTGTATACAAAGAAAAGGCATGTCCAGTTGGCAGCCAAGAGTGCTGAAGTGTAGAATGGCGTGGCCTTCTCCAAAAGACAATAAGAAGCTAAACTAAAACTATCAACAACTCTGGGCCTGGCAACCGATTGATTTCTCAGAGTTATGCAACTTTGTATGGGCAGCAGATTAGAGCAAAACAGGGCTGATTTGAAGCTGATGCATGTTACATAATGCTTATACAAGGAACATTTAGACTCTAGACCACACAAGAAATTGGACAGCACAAATTGTAGAAAGATTTTATTAGCAGAGATCTAAATCAGAATCACTTAGCTTAAAGTGATGTACCACAAGAAGCCCCAACTACCCAGCAGTTTGTTAGGAAGCAGCCCTGGGCAGAGGGAGCAGGAAGTTGAATGCATATCTGAATGTAATCATGTAAAGTTGGGGGAAAAAAGATTTTTGCAACCCCTTGCCATCACCACACACATGCATGTGCTCACACATTTCCTTAAATATTTTTAATACTCCTGGTGGAATGTCTAGCACATTTGATATTTACAATTAAAATAGCAACCAGACAAATTCATATGAATCTTTACAGAGAATATTAAGACTAACCTGATGCTTACAACAATTAATTTTATACATCGTGATTTAAATGAAAAGAGAAGTTAAAAATCAAATGATTTAAAAATATTATATAAAAATGGGTCCACCCTGATATGTCTTGTAGCTTTAGGGCACCCTCTCAAGTCACAGACTTGAGTAAGCGGGCGAGCAACAGGGCTTTACATTTTCAGATGCCAAATTCCAATTTCCTTGATCAATGAGGAACTGTACAATAGGTACGGTAATTATCAATTTTCTGCCTGCAGTAATGAGCTTTGGTATAAGAATAGAAATGCTAATGTACTCTCTATCCTTTAAAAAAAATCAATTTCCTCACACCTTCATTCTCCCCAAAGTTTATCTTATATTCAATAACCCCCTCACCGCCTGGAAAAACTGGTTCAGGCTAGTTAATACAATAATGCATAAAGATGTTTGAGTTTGTTGATCTCATCTGGTATCCATGGCAAGCTATTCTGAAAGGTCAAACTATCTGAAGGCCTTCACAGGAAGCTCTCAGGAGTCAAACATGGCAAACATGAGGAGGTCTGCACAAGTTTCTAAGCAATTATCTAGGCCTTTGTTGTGGCTTAGGGAGAGCTACAAAAATAAAATAAAAAGCTGGTCCTTACCTTTCTTCTCCAGCCTCAGAGCAAAAGGAGTCACTGTTACCCCCCAAATGAGCAGCACAAGACAGGATGTTTTCTTTTGAGAAAACATTGCTTCCCTTCTTATTCGATCCAAAACAAATGTCTGAACTGGAAAAGTGACTATTGCATTTTAAGTACATTGTATTCTCATAGGAATGACTTCTTTAAAGAAAGATGACATCTTTATCTTTATATAATACACAAATTAAACTTTGAAGGTGAAGCCAGGCAACTTGCATATAAAGTTAATGAATAATCGGTGAGCCTACATCTTCTTGGGGGAAGGCAGAAAGAAATTTACTTCATGTTAAGTTGCAATCCATACATTTGTGAAAGTACCAGAAAGTTCCAGCTGCTACTTTATTCACAACTGGCATTGTCATGTTTTTAATTTTTAAAAAGCCTTCAGATATCTGAAGAAGTCTATAGAAAAGAAACTTGCAGCAACTTCATGGTAAAGAAATTTTAAAAATCTTCAGCAATGAAAGATCTCCGACAAAGAGCACCTTCCAATACTTTTTCTTTACAGATATTTTTCTCTGAGATCCATACTTAATTTTAGCATCATAATATGCCTATGAATTCAGGAATATTTTAAACAGGGATCCCCCCCAAAAAAAAACATCCCAGAAATTTTGGGGTAAATGCATTTCAGAACTACTCCAACAGAAATTGAGGCAGCATTTTAAAAAGTAGCCTTTAAGGTGTTTAAGGTTTACAGCAATGTTAAAGGAGGCAAGCAATCTCTATTTAGGGTAACATTTTCCATTCATCCAACAGGACTAGTTTCTTGGGTAGGCCAAACATGGCTGACTATCGCTGAAAACATAAAACGTTTCTTTTTACACAAAACCTGGCTAGCTTATAGCCAAACCCTAAAGCCCAAAGTTACATCACATAGGTAATTATTAATAACTTAATAATAAAATCCATCATTATAACCTGCTAGTAAAGAATATAATTAGAGGAGGAAACAACTTTGGGTTTTGGCTTCATAATGCCCTGCACAAATTAAACAGTGTCAGTATGCTACAATGCACAAAAGGAAGGAAACGCTCTGTATGATCCTTAGCAGACATGCCATCAAACTCTGTGGGATGTGCATGACAGGTGGTTCTCTTTCCATTATAGTACAAGTGCATGTGCATTAACCCATAAACTGCTAGCTTCAGATCAAGCAGACTAATTTATTTGTTTCCTAACATGATAAATAAGGCACTGTACTTTGAACTGAAACTGCCATGCTTCCAGTTCAACTCCAGGAACTTTCAACTTTTCTTTCTCCATGATATAGAAAAATGGTGTTCGTCTCCGGATGCAACACAAATCGAAGGCTCCTTAAAAAGCAAGAGGGAGATGGCCTTTAGCCAGACCCAAGCGCCCCTCCCTCCTTCCCTGTTCAGCAGTGGAACTACTGAAAGAAAGAGGAAGAGTTTCTATGACACGCTTCCTACCGAAGACGTTGCTACTTTGCATCCAGCCGCCTGCGCTTGCTGGGAGAAGATTCTTTCTTTGCCCTCAGCTTCCTCTTGCTCCGAGTTTTGTTCTCCTGAATTCGTTTCACTGATCTGGTGAGAGCTTTCTCACTGCTTGCCTTTTTAAGAGGCTGACTGGGGGGATCTCGCACCATTTTCTCCTTTAGAGCCTTCATAAGCCCTTGCTGCTTGGAAAGCAGGCCGGCTTTTTGACTGGTACTGGCTTTCCCTATGTGGGGAGACTTTTTTTTCCCAGGTCGTGAGTCAATAAGTTTCTTTGACTTCTCATTCTGAGAGGTGTGCTTATTATTTCTTCCTGCCGCTGTCTGCTTCCTAGTAGCTGGAGCTCCCACTTGCTTCACTTTACTGACTTTCTTGAGAGAGATTCTTTCCTTGCTTGAAGGACTCAACTGCCGCATGGCCAGTGTCCTGATATTCTCATTCGGTGTCTTTTTTTTGCTTTGCTGAAGGCTGCCTTTAGCGGAGGTGTCCTCCTGTAACTTTCCTTTCCCTTTTCTCCCCTTTCCTCCTTTTTCAATTGGAGTGGATTTAGTAGGAAGTTGGATGGTTTTCACTTGCTGGGCCAACTTGGGGGACATCAAGGGTTTAATGCACATGCTCTTGTTGCTTGAACTGCTTTCGGCCAAGAGCTGCTTGGCCACACAGTCATGCCTCTCCTGTTTGACCACTCTATGGAATCCATGAAGTTTGCCTCTCAAGTTGGAATATTTCCTCAGGATCCGTGAGCTTGTCTGCACCGGCATGCTAGGGGAAGGCTGGATGCTCTTGGGTCCAATACATTGTGCCAAGCTGACTTCAGAGGGAGATGTCTGCTTTGGACTGACAATCTGCTCTGACTCAGTCTGGTCACCATTCTCTCGAAGTCTGGTCCACAGCTTTTGGATCTTTATAGTATTTTTTGCTGGGGTCATAGCAGCAAACTTCTTTAAGTGTTTCTTTAGACGCTCTGCTTGGAGAGAACTGGGGTAGATGCTAGAAGAACCCTTTTGGAGTGGAAGCTTCATGAGAGGAACGTCTCCTGGGATACGTGTGTTCAACTTCTTCACAATGACCAGAGATTTGGTTTCAGTTGTCTCCATAAACCATTTGCAGATATTGGATATATCAAAACCCTTCATGAAAAGCATCTGAACAGGGGACAGTTTCTGGACTTCAGTGGATCCTTTAAATTTTCGAGTCCTCTTCTTGCTTTTCCAAATCTCTTTCAACTTGTCAGATTTATTCTTGACCTTTGGAGCTGGCTGAGCCTCCTTCTCCAACTGAATCCAGCCTTTCTGGATCTTCATATACTGGGTATTAAAGTTAGTGATGAGTTCTTGGTTGTCTTCCTCAGCACACCATTCCACAAATCTTGGCTTGTCAGAAAGTACTTTCATGCTGTTAAAACCAATAGAATTTTCATTTCTTGCATTTGGTTCGTCTGTGACAACAGGATCTGCTGATGTGGTCATGATGTCAGAGTTTGCTTGTACAATTGCTTTTTCTGATGTATTTCTTGTGGCAGTGACCACATGAGCTGTAGTAGGGGTGTGCCTCAAGTTATAGAACTGTAGGGCTGGTTTCTTGCATTTCATTGCCTTCTCTGGCTGTGCATGCTTGCTACCAGGACATATGAAGCTACTTGTCTCATGCTGGTTGGACAATACGTCAATAATATTCATAGGGCCATCAGAATTCTCTAAACTTTCTGGCTTTAAATCTACTTGCTTTTCGGTTTTATCAGACATCTCTGTTGGAACATGAACACTTCTCTTGTCAGAATTGGCTTCTAAGCAAATTTCAAGCATTGCTGCTGGCTTATCTTTGTTATCTTCTCCATTCTGGCTTCCCTCTATTACAGATTCCTTTGCCATTAGTTTCTTATAGGTCTGCCTTATTGTGATGTCATTTTCATCATCTGCCTGCTGTTCACTAGATTTGCTACTATCATTTAGCAGTGTTTGATGGTGTCTGTCATTAGGCAAACACACAGATGTTGCCCCATCAAGATGTACCTCTCTCTTAAAACGCTTAGCACCAGGACTTTTAGAAAGCTTTATCTGTAGCTGAGGAAACTGAACAGAATTGGAAGAACAGGGTTGTTCAGAACTGTCTTCTGTAGGCGCCAGAGACTGCTGGCTTCGAAGACAGCGATCCGAAACAATGTGGGGTTTTTTCTCCCGCCTTCGTTTTTTGTCTAAGTTTGTTTTGGAAGAAGTCTCTTTCTTGTCCTTTTCTGATGTTTTGGGCTCTACTGGAGTTTCACTATTAACCTCCATTTCCTCATCAGACTTGGTGGTCTCGCTGATATTTATTGTATCATTTACATTTTTCTCTCCCTTATCGTCATTGCCAGCCACAAGGGGCAGCATGTTTTTACATTCAACAGAGAGTTCTTCTTTCAAATTCTGGGAATTTTCAATAGTGGTTTCGTGTGTGTTAGTACAATCCAAACTGACAGGCAGCTTTGCTGCTTCTAAATTGGGAAGCAGCTGGGGGAGCTCCACATTCATTTTGATAGTTGCTACCACTGAAGATTCTTCAGAAAGAGTCTCTGAAGGTTCTCGGTCAATATGAGTAGGAAGTTCAGGCACCCCACTGGTAGGATGACTTACAGGAGACATGCTCCTTGGGCTGGCAACAAGCTGCTCAGGTGATACACTGTTGGAAATACAGGGAATCTCTGAAGGAAAGGTCATACAAGGGTCCAGAACATCAAGAGCGGGTGGTACTACTGAGGGTTCTGCCAAGTCTATAGGGGAAAGTAGTGGGGGTTCTATAGATGGTGATACATCTATAACAGAAGCAGGCTCATCTAGTGGAGGCAACATGTCCATGCTATTGGCTGATACTTCAGGCATCAGCAGATCCATGCTAACATGGGATTCTGGCTCTATCAAAATAGGAGGTTCTGGGATAGTCACATTTCCCAAGAACAGAGAAGCTGATTTATCGTTAGCAGCTTCTGAGACAGGATGTACAACAGAGTCTGCTATACTGACACTATTTTCTTTAGATCTATTACAGTTATACAAATCAGAGCCAGAGCTATGTGCCTCCAGGATGTCAGTACTGTCTTGCAAATCCCCTTCATCCTCTCGAGGCAAAGAGACAGTCATGGCCTGCAGTGAAGACACAAACAAGCTGTCTTTATCTGAATGAAAAACTGGGCGGGGAAATAGAGAAACAGGCATGGTAGGTTGTTCAGCAAGACTAGCTTCTCTCTGCTTCAGGACACTGACCTCAGAAGAGATACTTTCATAAGAGCATTGCTCAGTTCTTATTTCATTGAAGGAATCTTCTTGAGTAGGGGCCACTGTGGAAGATCTTTGATCATCATTGCTATCCACAGGTTCAGCTGCAGCCAAGTAGCTGCCACTTGGAAGAGAAATGTCCTGGATAGGACTTGTTAGCACTTCAGGCCTTGTAGCCAGGATGTTCCCATTCTCCTGTGAATGCGGAGTCTTGGCCAAGGTGCGAATAGTAGGAAGCTCACAACATTCACCGTTGTAGTAATAGCCACGAGTGCTCTTCCTTGCTGTCTTTCTTGCTGATATTGTCTTTTTGCTCTCATAGTGACACTCTGTAATTGGTTGGCTAATATAGACAACATCATATTGATTATCATAATCATTTATTCTTAGTCCTGAAGACTTCTTGCTTTTACGTGTACTTTTAGTAGAAGCTGAAATACTCTTGACCCGGGAGTGCCCATTGGTGGTTTTGTGCTGCACTACTGGCATGGAATTAATAGGCAGCCAAATGTCTTTGGCATTCTCCATGTGAGTCTTGTCACCAGGATGCATGTGGCAGACTCCCTTGCTTTTCCCTGAAGCCAGATAGTGATTCTCTACCTTTGATCTTGTTTCCTGGTCATTGATTTCCGTATCCTGGTGCATAAAGGCTTTGGAGCTGCACTGCAAGGCATTCTCTTTGTCTGCTCTCCGTGGAGAGCTAGTGGTGAAAGCCGTCTCTCGAGTTTCCTCTGGGAAAGCTTTGAAAGGGTTCTTCAAAGAACCCATCCTATTCTCTAAATTCTCCTCATTAATGTTTACATTTGTTGCTTTCACAGCTACATAGCCTCCCAGTAAACCTCTACTTTGCACCTGATCTTTGTCATCTTCACCTTTTTTAGTCCCCGTCTCTTGCTCAGTAGTGGAGGTCTGCCCTTCCAGATTTTTAATAGAGTGATGGGTATTGGAGGCAGTGAGGTACCCTTGAGTGGGACTATCTCTGGGACTTATAGAAGTTGTTCTAATAGTTGGAAGCTCAGGGAAATCTCTTCTGACAGAACTGCAATTTTCTCTTCTGTCTGTAGATTTCAGTTCTACAGCATGTTTCAGCGCATGGCATAGTATTCGCAAAGAACCACGGGCCTCTGATTGTTCTGCATCCAGCAATAGAGGGAGTTTTGACTCAGAGCAAGAAGTTCCATGCTCCTGGTTCTCAATATGATATTGGCTGCACCCTGAACTACAAGTAGACACATCCATGTTTTCAGGTCCAGATAACTGCTGGCCTTCATAGCCTGTTTGTACTTCAGTGCAGATGTCATTCAGGACACGGACGAAGTGTTTCTGGTGGTATTCGCAGAGTCTGACCATAATTTTTTCCAATGGAGATTTTGGCTGGCCAAGAGAATCTATTGCTACTGCCTGTGCTGTCTCGTCACTAGAGAGAGAGAAAGAGAGAGAGAGAGAGAGAGAGAAAGAGAGAGAGAGAGAGAAATAGTCAGTATAGTACAAAATTCAGGAACAAAATTCACAGCAAAATTGTCACAATTCTCTTCACAACTGAATTATTTGGAAAGACCATATCTTTATATTCTACTGTAATTGAGCAAGTAGATAACACAAAATCCCAAACAATATTAACAGTATGCCTGGATTTCTTTTCTGGTTTATGTCTATTTATATATAACTCAAGCATTACTACTACCTGAATATGACCCTATTTACAACATAATCCTTAAGAGGAGTGAATCTAATGAGGTGGGAGAAACAACCTGAACAAATTAGTATGCAATGACAAGCTATATAAACAGACCCAGTCTGGTATAAAAGTTTGGTCTGGGAAGATCCAGGATCAAATACACCCACAGATGTTTACTAGAAAGCTTTTGATCAGCAATTACTCTTCAGTCTCTCTCAGGCCAATTTATTTCAGGGTGATTTTCAATCTGTAAAAATTGAAGGAAGGAGCACAACTTGGTAGGGGAAACCTTTACCTTTTTTTAATGTTATGCATAGTACCTTGAACTCCTGAAAGAAAGGTGTGGTAGAAATCTAATTAGCAAAATTTAATAATTTAAAAACAGGCTTGGATAATATTTACAAAGTATATAACACCAGGTAAGCTATTTTCATTACTGTTGATTCTGAACAGACAATACAGCACAATGTATCATTCATGTGGTTTTTATTTTTATTTTATTTTTATTTTATTTCCAATTTCTATACCGCCCTTCTCCCTGAGGACTCAGGGCGGTGTACAGCCAGAAATAAAAACATGAAATATAAATATTAAGACAATTAAAATATATATAAATTTGGCTACAAAATTTAAAACTCACAAACCAATTAAAATATTTAAAATATTTAAAATTTCTTCTTAAGCCAGCCCAGCTTGTTGGAAAAAATGTGTTTTTAGGGCACAGCGGAAGGCACTGAGGTCATGAATTCTCCTAATCTCCGGGGGCAACTGGTTCCAGAGGGTGGGTGCCCCCACAGAGAAGGCTCTCCCCCTGGGGGTCACCAGCCTACATTGTTTGGCTGATGGCACCCTGAGAAGGCCCTCTCTGTGGGAGCGCACGGGTCGATGGGAGGTCATCGGTGACAGCAGGCGGTCTCGGAGATAACTAGGCCCTATGCCATGGAGCGCTTTAAAGGTGATTACCAACACCTTGAAGCGCACCCGGAAGACCACTGGAAGCCAGTGCAGCTCGTGCAGGAGCGGTGTTATGTGGGAGCGCCATGCTGCTCCCGTCACTACCCGCGCGGCCGCATTCTGGACCAGTTGGAGCCTCCAGGTGCTCTTCAAGGGGAGCCCCATGTAGAGAGCGTTACAGTAGTCTAGGCGAGAGGTGACAAGGGCGTGAGTGACTCTGCACAGGGAATCCCGATCAAGAAAGGGCCGCAACTGGCGAATCAGGCGAACCTGACAAAAGGTCCCCTGGCTACAGCTGTCAGATGTTCCTCCAAAGACAGCTGCCTATCCAGAAGGACTCCCAGATTGCGAGCCCTTTCCGCGGGGGCCAAAGACTCACCCCCGATAGTCAGTGATGGAGTCAACTGACTATATCAGGATGCCGGGAACCACAGCCACTCCATCTTGGACGGGTTGAGCTTGAGTTTGTTTCTCCCCATCCAGATCCGCATGGCTTCCAGGCACTGGGACATCACTTCAAGGGCATCATTGGGGTGGTCTGGGGTGGAGATGTACAGCTGGGTGTCATCAGCGTACTGATGGTATCTCACCCCAAAGCCACGGATGATCTCACCCAGCGGCTTCACATAAATGTTGAACAAAAGGGGCGAGAGGACCGACCCCTGTGGCACTCCACAAACGAGAGGCCTCGAGGTCGACCTCTGCCCCCCTGTCAACACAAACTGCGACCGGTCGGAGAGAAAGGAGGAGAACCACTGTAATACAGTGCCCCCCACCCCCAACTCTTCCAGCCGGTGCAGCATGATACCATGGTCGATGGTATCAAAAGCCGTTGAGAGATCTAATAGGGCTAGGACAGAGGAGCATCCCCTGTCCCGAGCCCTCCAGAGATCATCAACCAATGTGACCAATGCCGTCTCCGTGCTGTGCCCAGACCTGAAACCCGACTGGAACGGATCCAGATAAGATGTTTCCTCCAGGAATTGTGGAAACTGTTGCGCAACCACACTCTCAACAACCTTCGCAATAAAGCGGAGGTTGGAGACAGGACGATAGTTAGCTAATACTGCCGGGTCCAGGGAAGGCTTCTTGAGGAGAGGCCTCACCACCGCCTCTTTCAAGACGGTAGGGAAGTGACCCTCACTCAAAGAAGCGTTGATAATACCCTGGAGCCAGCCTCGTGTAACCTCCCGGGAGGCCAGTACCAACCAGGAGGGACACGGGTCCAGTAAACATGTGGCCGCACTAAGATCTCCCCAAAATCCTGTCCATATCATCAGGAGTCACAGAGTCAAACTCTTCCCAGGTAACATTCTCAAGACTATTCCTTGTCACCCTGCCCAGATCTACCCAGTCGGAGTCCAAATCCCCCCGAATCTGAGCGATTTTGTCATACAGGTATTGTCCGAAATCCTCCGCCCTGCCTTCCAAGGGATCCTCCCGCACTCCCGCATAAAGCAGAGAGCGGGTCACCCTGAACAGGGCGGCCGGACGATTCCCTGATGACGCAATAAATGCGGAAAAGTAGTTAAACTTTGCCGCTTTTATCGCCACTAGGTAGGTCTTAATATGCGACCTTACCAGTGTTCGATCAGATTCAGCGAGACTGGCCCTCCAACCACTCTCTAGGCGTCTTTTCCAGCGCTTCATCTCTCTCAGCTCCTCGGTAAACCAGGGAGCCACTCGAGATCCGTACCGGGTCAGAGGCCACAAAGGCACGACTTGATCCAAGGCTCCACCAGCCGCCCGATTCCAGGCAGCTACCAGGTCCTCGGCCGAGTCATGTGCCAGATCCTCAGGAAACGGCCCAAGCTCCATCTGGAACCTATCAGGATCCATCAGGCGCCTGGGGCGGACCCATCTAGTTGGTTCCGCCTCCCTGCGGCGGGTGTAGCGGTTCGGAGATCTAGGCGAAGGAGCGAGTGATCAGACCATGACAAGGGTTCTATGTCTATATTCCCTATAACCAGATCACTCAACCACTGGCCAGAGACAAAAATCATGTCCAGAGTATGCCCCCCCTATGAGTGGGGCCATGAACTAATTGGGTCAGGTCCATGGCCGTCATGGAAGCCATGAACTCCCGAGCCACCTCAGACGTTTCACCAACGGAAGGCAAGTTGAAATCACCCATGACCATAAGCCTGGGTGTATCCACTGCCACCGTGGCTATCACGTCAAGTAGCTCGGGCAGGGCTGTTGCCACGCGGCAGGGAGCCAGGTACGTGAGCAGCAAGCCCAACTGAACCCCATGACCCCATTTCATAAGGAGGGACTCACATCCGGCAATCTGTGGCACAATGGTCTCCCTCGGACCTAGATCTTCGTTAATAATAACCGCCACCCCCCCGCCCCTCCCCTGGGCCCTTGGCTGATGGAATGCTCTGAAACCTGGTGGGCACATCTCAACCAGAGGGACCCCTCCCTCTGGACCCAGCCAGGTTTCCGTAATACCTGCCAGGTCCGCTCCCCCCTCCTTTATAAGATCACAGATGAGGGGGGCCTTATTTACCACGGACCTGGCATTGCACAGCATCAGCCGAAGGCCCAGATCCTGAGTATCTGTGCTACCTAGTGTCCGAGTGGAGCTTTGGGGACCGGGGCGAGCAATCGCTCTCAAATAGCGAGTGCGCGCCCCCAACACATGATGTGGTCTCCTGCTCCCGCCATATCTGCCTCTCCCAACTACCGTGCTGATGGTGCAACCCTCATAAGTATGATCCTCCGTCCCCCCTCCAATCCCTCGTTCTACACCCCCCAAACCGTTACCCCATGCTGGACTAGGCTCTGACCATGGAGGATGACCCCCCCCATCCCCTTCGGTTGTCTTCTCAGTTCCCCTTAAAAAATTATTACAAACCCCCCTCCCTGGATCCCTTAAAATCTTATTAAAACACTTCACCAAAAAGCCCCACATACCCTTCTTTGCGTCATACCATCTCTCCGGACTCCAAAGTCCGTCATCGAGATAGGCCCTTGGTAAAGTGGAGGGCCAAACCTGCGAGAGGGGGGAATCTCGCAGGGCAAGCAATTCAGATACTGAGTACATCAAGACCCTTGAGGGGGGAATAGTCCAAGGTCAGGGACCACCAGATGTTAAAAACATAGAGGGACAGAGTTCTGATCCATGGTCCAAGTCACCGGGCTCCATTGCCCTCTCACAGCAATGGAGGGGAAGGTAAATACAATTCAACCCCCGGAAGTATCCTGGCCGGCTATCCTCTCACAAGGCCGAGGTTAACAATCTCTTCAAAACATGCTGCAAGGTTTAACTGTAGCAAAGGCTAAAACCTTAAGAAAATATAAATTCCTTCATGTGTTCAAAGTTTCCAGCAGACTTCAACTAAAATCTCACAATTTTTTTAAAAAAAAATAGCATGGAGGCATATTTCTAGGTTTATGGTTGGGAAGAAGAATGGCTTATGGGTGTTACAACTTAATGAATTCAGAAGAACACAAATTTCTGGCCAGAATGTTGGACCAAGTCTCCTCTCCCAAAGTAAGTGGTGAAGTTTTTCACTTTGATATAATTCAGTGGCCAAACAGCTTGGGGGTGGGGGGAATACATCAGCCTAAAGAAGGCAGCAGTCATAACTTATTTAGTCTACTATTTATTCAAATTTACATATAGTATATCGCTCTAGAAAGCAAAAGGACAAATGAAATGTAACATTTTTAATGTTAAGCAGTTATTTAGAAACTGAAGAAAGGTACAGTGTAAAATTGAGTGAAGTATTGTTTCATCAGTAGAAGACAGAATAATAAATAGGTCTGTGTAGTGTTTTGGACTTGAAGGTAAATGAGTGTGCCAGAGCAGATGGTGATGTTTGTATATTTGAGATGGACGGTTTTGCTTCAGAAAGTTGCAGGCAAGTATAAACTATAACAGCTTCCCTACATACCCTAAAACTTATTTCGCTTTTGGGTATAAAGTCGTATTAAATCTCTGAGTGTTTTGCAATAAATCAAATCAATGAATCAATAGTTGTTTAACAGCAGAAACAAAATTATGTATTCTGCATTATTATTATTATTATTATTATTATTATTATTATTATTATTATTATTATTATTTTATTAATTTAATTTATATACCGCCCTTTTCCCCAGAGGGACTCAGGGCGGTGAACAGCCAAAATTAAAAATACATACTAATACAAAAATTAAGACAATTAAAAATATATTAAATCAATTGGCCTCCCAATTTAAAACCCCAAATCTTATAAAATTAAAATCCCATTAAAAAACTATTTAGGCCAGGCCCGCTTGATGGAATAAATATGCCTTCTGGGCCTACGGAAGGTCCAGAGGTCCGGGATGAGTCGTATTCCGGGAGGTAGCTCATTCCACAGGACGGGTGCCCCCACTGAGAAGGCTCTCCCTCTGGGGGCCGCCAGCTAGCATTGCTTGACTGACGGCACCCTGAGGAGGCCCTCTCTGTGAGAGCGTATTGGCCGGTGGGAGGTTATCGGTAGCAGCAGGCGGTCTCGTAAATAACCTGGCCCTAAGCCATGGAGCGCTTTAAGGTGAGAACTAATACCTTGAAGCGCACCCAGAAGACCAACGGGAGCCAATGCAGCTCGCGCAGGAGGGGTGTTACATGGGAGCGCCGCATTGCTCCCATAATCACCCGCACAGCTGCATTCTGAACCAGTTGGAGCCTCTTGGTGCTCCTCAAGGAGAGCCCCATGTAGAGAGCGTTGCAGTAGTCCAGGCGAGACGTGACGAGGGCATGAGTGACCGTGCATAGGGAGTCCCGATCCAGAAAGGGGTGCAACTGGCGTATCAGGCGAACCTGATAAAAAGCCCCCCTGGCCACGGCCATCATATGCTCTTCTAAAGACAGCCGTGTGTCCAGGAGGACACCCAAGTTGCGAGTCCCCTCTGTGGGGGCCAATGACTCGCCCCCAATAGCCAGCGATGGCACCAGCTGGCTATATCAGGACGCTGATATCCACAGCCACTCGGTCTTGGAAGGGTTGAGTCGAAGCCTGTTTCTCCCCATCCAGACCCGCATGGCCTCCAGACACTGGGACATCACTTCGAGGGCATCATTGGGGTGGTCTGGGGTGGAGACGTACAGCTGAGTATCGTCAGCGTACAGATAACATCGCACCCCAAAGCCATGGATGATCTCCCCCAGTGGCTTCACATAAATGTTGAACAGGAGCGGCGAGAGGATCAACCCTTGCGGCACCCCACAAGCAAAGTGCCTCGAGGTCAACCTCTGCTCCCCTGCCAACACAGACTGCGACCGGTCAGAGAGATAGAAGGAGAACCACCACAACACGGTGCCTCCCACTCCTAACCCCCCAACCGGCGCAGCATGATACCATGGTCGATGGTATCAAAAGCCGCTGAGAGGTCTAACAGGACCAGAACAGAGGAGCAACCCCTGTCCCGGGCCCTCCAGAGATCATCAACCAATGCGACCAATGCCATCTCCGTGCTGTACCCAGGCCTGAAGCCGGACTGGCACGGATCTAGATAGACAGTTTCATCCAGGTACTGTGGAAGCTGTTGTGCAACCACACTCTCCACAACCTTCGCAGTAAAGCGAAAGTTGGAGACCGGATGGTAGTTTGCCAAAACAGCCGGGTCCAGAGAAGGCTTCTTGAGGAGGGGCCTCACCACCACCTCTGTCAAGGCAGGAGGCAAGGACCCCTCCTTCAGAGAAGCATTTATAATCCTCTGGAGCCAGCCTTGTGTTACCTCCCGGGTGGCCAGTACCGACCAGGAGGGATATGGGTCCAGTAAACATGTGGTTGCATTAAGCCTCCCCAGGATCCTGTCCACGTCCTCGGGAGTCACAGGATCGAACTCATCCCAGATAACATTCTCAAGACCGGCCTCAGTCAACCCGCCCGGATCTACCCAGTCAGAGTCCAAGCCTTCCCGAATCTGAGCAATTTTATCATGCAGATACTGTGCAAACTCCTCAGCCTGCCCTTGCAAGGGGTCCTCCCGCGCTCCCTGATGTAGGAGGGAGCAGGTCACCCTAAACAGGGCGGCTGGGCGGTTATCTGCAGATGCAATAAGAGCAGAAAAGTAGCTACACTTTGCCGCTTTTATCGCCACTACATAGGTCTTAATATGAGACCTAACTAGTGTTCGGTTGGATTCGGAACAACTAGCCCTCCAACCACTCTCTAGGCGTCTTTTCCGGCGCTTCATCTCCCTCAGCTCCTCGGAGAACCAAGGAGCCGGGCTTAAGTGAAGAAAGTTTGAATAAACAGTATTGGATTTTCTTTTGTAGAAACATGAAGTCCATCAAGTTCAGGTGCAGATACACATTTTAATTCCATCACTTGTGGTGGTGTATCTAATAAAAAAAAATCTAATTGGATGTACACGCCTTATATTTGTTGGCCTGTAATAGAAACTACATTTACTAAGTTTTCCATTTGGGGATTTAACCTAATCTGTCCAGCTCAAAGGTAATATAATAAGTAATAAATTTAATACAGTAAATCTATGAGATAAATAATGTGATAGTTATGTTTAATAAGCTAAAAGAAAGGGAGGAAGTAAAAAAAAGGAGCAGCCTAATTAGAACCTCATAGTGCCCTAAAATAATTTAGTGTTCTTAAACATAGAATAACTAATGAAAATTACGATAAGATTAACCATAAAACCTGCTAGTATACAAGCTGATGAAGTAGATGAGTGTAGTAAAAAATGGAATGGAATATATACACAGATACAAAGAAACTATTATTGTGAAACCTTAGTATGCTCAAAGAATCAAAGGTCAAAGAATAAGATCAGCACAAAATTCCATCATCATTTTAACTTGAGTGTGTGTGTGTGTGTGTGTATGTATGTAATCTTGAGAATTAATTTTCCTTAGCAAACACCATTCCCCACAACTTGTAGCTTTCTCGTTTTACAAACTCTTATGTACAATTCTTAAAAATAAAGAAATTATGACTAGCTAGAAGTTTATCTACCTTGTTTATTTGTTCTTTATTTTTTGTTATTTTCATTTGCAACCTTTTTATGTACAAGTCTTACAAATAAATTATGACTACAGTACTTAGAATCACATGTACGGTATAGTTTTTCCATTGAGTGACTGCAATCAACAATACTTCATGAATACAGAACTCTGAAAAACCACGGGGAAAAAATCCTAGAGCAGCATTTAAATACTGTAAATAAGGGTTCAATTACAAGCACACTGGAGAATGCTAGACTCTTATCTTGAACTTTAATTTTAAGTAAGTTTATTCTAAGGCTAGCTTCATGGACCAATTTCAGTGGAATTACCGGTAACCTCATGTTTTTGGCAGTTGATAGTGCTTCTTCAGGTAACAAAAAGCTTGAAAGCTCCATGACAGAAGTGGTTCTAGACTCCAAGCTACGCTTTTTATTGTTTCATAAATGTAAACTTGCCATATAATTTGTAGCCCTAATTTCCACCAATCCCTTTAAGAAAAAATAAAACCTATGTTACTATAACAAAAATACTGTCTCTGTGTTTTCACAAAAAAGTGGATGCCTTTTTTCAGAATTGAAGCGGCAAAGGTATGTCAAGGAAATCTTGATTTAACATGCTCCAGCACATTTGAAGGTACAGACTTGCACTGTTTTCATTTTGAAGAAAAAATTAATAAGGAATAGACATCCAGAACAAGGAGGCTATGTAGAAAGTGCTCAGAATGGAATTAAAGTATATGAATGGGATATGGCTTCTGGTGAGGAGTCATTTGGATTTGTTCAAAATATTCTTTTATTTTCACATCACTTTTGTGAAGTTAAGGGAATGAAAGTCAAGTCAGAAGCAGCTAGTTTTTGAGTGGTGCCCTGCGCATCTAGAGTAAAATTAAATTAAAATTAAATTTCACTCTGTCACTTCTAATATTCTGGAAACTCTTCTAAAAAGTGTTCCATGAATAGTTATGATTATCTTTACTTTACCTTGAATTTATTTATTAAATTTATGTTATTTTACTTTATTATTTGAAGCAGCTTGTTGTAGTGAGGAAGGTACCAGGTTAGTAACTGCAATACCATGAATTCTAGTTCTGCTTTAGGCCCAAAGCCAACTTGCTGATCTTGGGCCAGTCACTCTCTATCAGCGCTAGGAAGCAAACAATGGCAAACCATTTCAGAAATCTTGCCACGGGTAGTTTTGGGTCCAGGTAGTTGCCAGGAGCCAACTCTGACTCAAAGTATTGCAATCAATTTAATATTCATGTAATTTTAATTAATAATTGTTTTTAATTTATTTATTTTTACTGTGTATGTTTTACTGTTATAGATGCTTTTTTTTTTTACTGTTTTGAAAAACCACCATGAGTCTGTATTGATTTGGCAGTGTACACGCCGAATAAATAAATAAATAAAATAATCTATTTTTGTCGACGAGCATATGATAGAATATCAAGAGTGAAACTATGATTTCTACAAACAGAACTGTTGCCATGCAACAGTCATAGTGCTACAATTAATGCGCTTCAGAATTTGCTGTACTCTGAAACTGTCTACATAGTAGGATGTTGAAACTTGGGTGGAAAAACAGAGCTGCCACTGATTGATTTTATGTTTTCAGTTAGAAGGGGAGTACAAATATCTACATCTACAGTTCATTTTTTTTCCTGATTTGATCTGAAAGATGCACACAGATGATAATAAAGAGCACTGCAAAAAATCCATACTTTGACAAAATGTTTTAGGATGGAAACCAAAGATATAGCTGAAGTTAGAAACAATAGCAAGTTTCACTTGGGATGTTTTGGAGGATTTATTTATTGGAATAGAATCTTTAAGGTTAAATACAGTCAATCTGGCTCATGGTTACAGAATCACCATAAACCTTTTCACTTGGTATGCACTTGTTTTTTGTCTTGCTTAATAAAACCTAGCAATATGATTCTATACCAGTTACAGGTAGGGAAAGGAGATAAGTAAATGTCCTTACCAGAATAGCAGAACTGCTGTATATCCACACACACAAAAGCCCACTTTATCACCCACTCCAACCAAAGTTTTTCACTATTCAATATATTTAACCTTTCCATCTTTGTTTATTTCACTGGAAAATCAGTTTCAGATTACAAGTTTACAGGTATGTAAGAAGCAGCAGAAGAACAAAAGTTCAAGGCTAAGTGTTTCTGTTCCTTTCAGATCATTTTAAGCATCACAATTATAGATCTATAAAAAATGAGATAGAGCTATAAGCTTGTATCTCCCATCCCTAGATTTTTATATACCTTCTCAGATTTATTTCTTTCCCTTCTGCCTTATGCTTTTCAAAAGTCTGACTGATTAGCAGAAGCAGCCCCAGCACACTGCTGGAGTTACAGTTTCCTCCTATTCAAACTAATGGGGCCACAAAAATCAAGTTTTAGATCATTATTTGAGGAGGTTATAGTTCAAAATTATTAAAAATAAAGGGAAGAAATATAAAGTTGCTTTATTAAAATGGGTATGTGGTTATTTCTGGTAACCCTTAATGGACTTTTGCTGGTTAGGACTGTACCATGAGTTTGAAGGATTTGTTTATAGGTAAGAGGAAGAAATCACTTGCTGTATTTTAAGAGAAGATGATTAGTTACAATTGTATATACTTATTGTGATGAAGGGAAAGTTATTTCTTTATATATCTTTTTCTTTATTATATTTTTTTCACATTCTATTTTTCTTTTATTTTTCTTAATTTATATTAGCCTTTTTCTTTCAAATTGTAATGTTTAATAAAACTATTAAAAAAGAACTGCATATATTAATTCTGTGATTTTTATTTTACTTTTTAAGAAGGCTGTTCAATGTATCAAAAGTATATTTCTTGGCTGTAGCTTGACATATGGCTCATATTCCTAAAATGGATTGCTTGCCAAACAGTGGAATTGAAAAGGACTTCTAAGTAAAGCAATAGCACTTATAGTTATATACCACTTCATAGTGCTTTACAGCCCTCTCTAAGCAGTTTACAGAGTCAGATATTGCCCCCAACATTCTGGGTCCTCATTTTACTGATCTCGGAAGGATGGAAGGCTGCGGCAGTCAGCAGAAGTAGCTTGCAGTACTGCATTCTAACCACTGCGCCACTACGGCTCATTATGTATGCTATGGAAACAAGGGAACACATAAGAAAAAGGGATAAGTCATCTATCCAGTGCCAAATTGTAAACAGGGATGGTTCTCCAAGATTGGAAGGGAATCAAATATATTTTGTTTACTGTAAAGATTCAGAATTTCCTTTAGAAGTTGCTGACTTTATTTTCATGGGCACAGCTAATCATTATTTTATCATGCCTGCAAGTTAGAGGTTTTAAGATTTTTTAAATTTTTTTAAAAAATAGTCTTCGTATATTCTGCATCTAACCCAAGGCAGATGGGTAATTCTCTCTCACCTAAATTCACATGCACCTGAGTAAACATTCATTCTAGAGTGTTCTGTTCTCCCCCTTTCCCCATACAACATTTGAATCACCAGCTGTGACGCATCTAACAGCCTTCTTGTGGCTAATTGAAAAACATTATCATTCAGTCCATCCCTTTAAAACTAGAGGAGTTTTATCATGCTGAAACATTAACCCACGTACTGCTTCCTTTTCAAGGGCTTTGAACAATGGTCCAACTAATTTTCATGCTCATCAAGGACACTGGGAGCTTTCCTATTTTCTCCCCTTAGGATAGTAAAACACCACTCACTGCCTTACAAGTCGGCTCCATGGATAAAACCATAACAGCATATAGCATCTACATAAACAAATCATAAGTAAGTCTACAAGTGGATAAATTCATAAAAAGCTTTAAGTAACAAAAAAAACCTTCAACGTTGAAGATTGTAAAATCTTCAACGACTAAGCATCGTGTGCTGCAAAAGTACATATATTAAAGCAATTCTGGTTAACGTTTTGATTGATTACATGCAATAAAAATTGGTGTTGACTCTTAGCAGCTATAGATTTTCTCCAGGATGATCTGCCTCCTCCAAGTCTTTCAACGAGGCAACCTTCATTGCTGTAACTGAGCCCATCCACCTTGCTGCTGGTTGTCCTCTTTTTCTCATTCCTTCTACCTTTCCCAGAATTAAGTCCAGAAATAATAAACAATAATCGCAAAAGGCAGTTTTACTTGGAATAGCTTCCATCCTGCAATGATACCTTTAATACTATCAAACAACATATACCTATCCCAAGTCAATAGGTGGATTAACATACCAAATCCAGTCTGAACATCTGGGTGACTATGCAATGAACCCATAATTAACTTATGTTCAGAACATGATTAATTTGATCCTGATCAATTGTGCTTCAGGTGAGAATTCTGGATAGGTTTGTTCTATGATCCAGGTGTTTGTTTTCTTGGCAATCTATGGTATTTTCAGGAGTCTTCTTTCAACAGTTAGTTCAAAGGATCAATTTTCTTTCTATCTTGTTTCTCGAAGTCCAACTTTCACTTCCAGAGTAACAGTAAAAACTACTGCCTGCACAATTCTTTTGGTTCTTTTTTAATTTTAATAAAGTTGACAATTGAATCTCTTTAAACACTATGAGACACATAATACATTATATTTTTTTGATATAGTGACATTTGTGGGTTTCTTTCCAAATATTTCATTACCAGGTTAGGTAACATCTTCAGCGGAGTTTAAGGGATGTCAGTAGCAATGCTATTTTGTTTATAAAGGCTTCAGGTGTGGGTGTGTCAAGTCTTGTGCTGGGTCAACTGTGAGTCATCAGTGAGTTTTGTGATAGGTCTTGAGATGGGTCATGATAAGATCACATCAGGTCAGGGTCATTGGGAGGTGCACTGAGGGGGTTGTTTGAGGGTCGGTGCTGTCTCTGGTTGGCTATGCAGTTGATTTGGATTCTGAGGGGTTCGTAGGCTGGCTGTAGGTCAATGAGTCTGTTGATAGAATTGGAGTCTGTTGGTGGAGTGCCAGGCTTCAATTAATTCACGAGCGTGGTGGGTGATATCATAGCTGATTATTTTTATGTTTCTCCAATTAAACTGGTGGTTTGGTGTCGATGTGGGTAGAGATTAAGGATTTAGGATTGTGGCGTTTGACTGCCAGTCGGTGTTCATGGATCCTGGTTTTTAATTGACATGATGTTTGTCCCACGTAGAATTAGTTGCAATGGTTACAGTGTCAGCATTCCAGAAAACCCCAACTCCAAGTAAAGACGCGGAAGCAAGCATTTTCCAAAGTTCTCTTTACTAGAGTAGATAAACTGGCACAATGAGTTTGCAGATTGTTGTTTCTTTCATCCTTCTGTACTTTGTCTTTGGTTCTAAATAATTCCTAGTGGAGTATGGCTGTGGGTTTGTGGGCTATTGTTATTCCTAGGAAACTCGCATGGAACATCCCCTCTCCCAGTCTGCAAAGCCAGAAATATTGGGGAACTCTGTTCTACAGTTTCAACCTGACTTGTAGGTCAGGCAGAGATGACATGGTTCAGATCCCATTTATAAGCAATGACACTGAAGGGATCTAGGAAAACTTTTGATCACAGGACCTGTCCTCTGGAACACTATCCCCCTTTGACCCCAGACCAGACTATTCAAAAGCGTTCTGAAAACCTAGCTCTTTCCTTAGGCCACAGGGGTCTGGCAGGTTTGTTTGTCTTTTAAGATGGCTTTTTTTCTTGGTATCTGGGGAGGTTATTTCTGCTTTAATTGTTTTTACTATATGCCATCCAGAGTGAGTTATAAATATCTAAGGTAAATAAAAATATACAACTGCAAGTAGAGTGTAGAGATTACACTTTCAAAATTCACAGCTAGAATTCTTAAAATTATAGCTTAAAATGTATTGAGGACACCAGATTGAGAAGGGTTGATATATGAACACTTAATCTAGACTGATGTATTCATTTAAAATACCCCTGTATCAGCTATAACAGCTAACAGTGCAACTGATTCACTTATGAAGTTAAAACAACAACAACAAAAAAGGAGTCAATGGTATCTGTGGGCCAATACTTGATTTTTCTAAATTATTTCAGAAAATGCACAATGTAAGCATTGTTTTGAGAAGCAGTGTCATTTGCTACTAATTAAATTCAATGATAATATTTATTTGCAGTAATTAAACTTAACACTTGTTCAAAAATAACATCTTAGTATATAATTGAAATAAAACTCCCAGAAGGCACCACAAGTACAACGCTCCTTATTCAACTGATAGCGCATAACTGAAGAGTAATTCCTTCAGAAGAAGCCTTGACTTAACACCTATATTATGTTGGGAGAAATATGCAGAGATCCCACTGCAATGCAGTGCATAAAAACGAGTGATTCTATAAGTAGCACATTAGAGTTGGGAGGAGGGAAAATGAAGTTGTGTCTTTAATAACTACATCTTCTATTACCTATCTTTTCTCTCTCTCTCTCTTACATGTAATCATGAAGACTAGTGAGATATATCGGTGAAATATACATCAACTATTGTTGAATTGCGTTGCGTTTAGTAGAAAAATATCTGGAATAGTTAGACATAACAGTTGGAGTTTGTCAATACATCAAACTGTCTCAAAGGTATGAGCTACTGTACAAAAAGCAAGAGGTGTAAAAACTTCCAATAATTACCTTATTTGGGTTTACTCTTCAGGGAAACTACATTTGCTAACAGGTTAGCTAATACCAATATTAATATTGCATTCAATAGCATATAAATCATAAAAGAAAATGGCTACTATCCCTATTATGGTTCTAACAGTACTACTATTCAGAATTTATTTATCAACTCATATGGAGCAGGAAAATAAATCCTTTTAAAATTCAATGGGAATATGTATCTAAGTAAAAAGTGTTCAGAATTAAAAACATCAAGAGTTTTAACAGCACCTGAAAGAACATGAGAAATGTTGTGCTGAAAGGAAATTTAAAAAAATCCTTTGGGGAAAGAAAGTAATCCAAAACTCTATTGGGGGGGGGGGGAGTGGCTCCAATATTTAGTGATCCACAGAGTGGTCAAAAATATGTTTCTATACAGACTGATAAATATAATAGAAAGGGTGAGGGTTATGAAGATTTCATCCTCTTAATTTAGTCCTTGCTGCATATGTGTTCTTTTGATTCTATATGTTTGAACACAAGCAGCATAACAAACACACCCTAATTATTATTTCAACAAGTAATCTCTACCAGGGATTGGGGGACTGTATCTGGTTCATTAAGGTTTTGATTATGCTGCAGCAGCACAGGATTACTCTTTTAATCTTTAGTCTATGAAAGGGCATCTAGGAAATCCTGGCTTTTCTCTAATGGATGTACAAATTTATTCAAAGATGTAAGCATATTTTTCTGCTAAGATTTATGTTTCTTCTGCAGTAGAGTTTGATAAAAGACAAAAACTCCATACAGTATCACAATATAATCAATAGACCTCAAAACTTCAGTTAAGATTAATTATCCAGAATGTTTCAGAAGCAAGAGATTGAACAGAAGTGATACATGATGTTTCCATAAAATACTAAGTAGAAACATTCTTGGTTATGTAAGACAGTTCCGAATTCGAACTGAACTTTCTATGTATCATCCCCTAATGTGATTGTGTGATGTTCCAGGTTCCTAAAAGTTCTTAAATTATTTCCAAAGAGTTCTGTTAATATGTTTTCACCTCCTGGACTGCTTACAAACCATAAAGCTTTATATATAGCCACTTCCAAGCATAGAAAATGAACTGTGAAATCATTTTTGATCAATGGTCCTGCTCACTAGAGCTCAATGAAGAATTCAAATTTAAGAAAATATATTTACGTTCCACTTTATTTTATCACTTAAAAAGTAAGTTCTATTAAATATTGTAGTGATCTGTTTAAAGAAATAAGGCAGAACAGTCTGAAAAAGCTATAATTTTGAGCAAAGGATGGGTAGTATAAAAAGAATTGGCATTGTAGTAAATATATTAAACGTAGATATGGAAGAGACCAGTGATGTATACCTCACTCCCTCTACTGCATTAAACATTCAATTTCAAAGCCTCTTAAAAAGTATCTACCTAAAGTTGCAAAGTTCTGTGGCACCCTAATGATGCTAAGGTCGAGATATTATATTAGAAGAAATGGTAGTTTAATTCTCTAAAAATCCTATTGAATTCCTTATCTGGCAGGGATGTTATTTACAGTAGCTGGTTCAGCCCGATTCCTGTGAACCAGTTATAAGGCATTTGGAAGGCAGCAATTCTGATAGCAATCCAGCATCTAAGGAAATGGCGTGGAAAGAAAAACTGGTTGCATTTAAATAGAGTGCAGATTATGTACCTTTGTAAGTGGCATGTGCTTAATTAGGGTAAAAAAAAAGCAAGACAACTCTGCCAAAGGCACCTGGCAACATGCACCCTAAAATGCAAGGTCCAGGCCAGCCTCCTGCTGTACAGTTTGACCCATTCCTTTCTTGAACAGGAACTGCTTGTTGACTAATGTAGACTATATCTCTGTTTTATGGGATACCCCCCCCCCAAAAAGGAGGGTTCATTCTACCAATGTTCTTGAGCATACTCTTTTACCATTAAAAAAATAGGAAAATATAATCATTTTGTGACTTTCTATTGGTATAGCATTTTGTATGAGAATAATAGTCCCTGGCTGCCTATGAACATGAACCCAGACCCACTTGTTTTAACGAGATAATTTATATTATTCATAAAATAAACGAGAATTGAACATCGTTAAAAACTCTATACCAGAGAGAAAGCTATAATAAAAAAATGATATATACGTAACTTGAGAACTGTGCAAGCTGCCAAAATGAGACAGATATGATTATAGAAATAATATGAAATTATTAGGTGAATACAGTAAATCACCCTGTGAGAAAAACAGAATAAAAAAGTTGTTTTAGAAAGAGGAGGAATTTTAATTTTTAAATGTACTAGATTATACTTTCGTCTTGTCTTGCATATAAACACAAGATTGTTGCAAATATAATTCTAATACTGAGCACAATGATTAGCAAATATTCCATTTGATTTCAGGGGTATATTTCTGATAACAATGAGATAGATATAAATTCATCCACTATTTTCATGTAGTGATAATTCCTTCTGAATATAATCACACATCATAAGGTTTGAGATTTATCACATCTAGAGATCCTGGAAAAGCTCACAGTACTGCAGTATATACTAATATTTTACTGCACTGAAAGAATATTCAGAAAAAAATACTGTAAATGAAAATGATAGGCAATCTTGTGGTGACATTCCTCATCAAATATTATTTATAATCCAAATTCTTCTCTGAGGGAAGAACTATATTCAGTCAATTCATGTAAGATCCGGTTTCTAAAACTGATGTAAACATTTTGTTGCAAGAGCAGATATTTGCATTCATAGGCATCTGTTTGACTTTTCAAATACATTTGTGGCTTCAGCTCATTGAAGCACATCAATCTACTTCAATATTCCATTAGACAAATACATCATGAAAAGCATTACCATTATTATTTAAAAAGACACTTTAGAAAGCAGTGCTATAAAACGTTCAGGTTTTCACAACAAAATTTATTAGAAGAATAGTGGTTCTGAAAAGTCTAGCATCCAGTGAAAACTACCATACATATTACAGCTGGGAATGTGTTTCCAAAATGACATGGCCAAATACAAGAGGGTTGTTTAACCCTTATACATGCACAATAGAATCAGCATTTTGACATACAATGAAAAGAGAGAGAGAGAGAGAGAGAGAGAGAGAACCACATGAATTAAAATTTTATAAGTACTTATCACATATATTAAGACACAGCTTATTAAGTCCAGTCAAAAAATCAGAACTGCATTAAAAATTAAATGTAGTGCAATCAAACCAAAAACCTTAATTTGTGATCATAAGTGCTCTACTACATAAAATGTTGATCATAGCAAGGAACAAAAAAAAGTTCAAATCACACAGTACAAAAAATCTGTAAATAAATACAAGCTACAGTACAAGAGAAATATTAACTTATACAATTCCGTCAAACTGTAAACAGTATATTGAAATGAGGTCCATAGATTAAAAAGGGGGTTCCTGCTTTATTTTTCCATGACACTTATACTTTTAGAGGTCTGTAAAAATGCCATTTTTCCATATTTTACATGCAGAGAACTTTATAAAGTGTAAAAGCATCAAATAATACAGAAGCATCATTAGTGTATAGTTACAGTGAAATTGATGCCAGTACAAGCAGTTGTAATTATGCTAATATGTTACTCACACCAACTTTAATGTTCACCAACCCATTATTAGAGCTGTGAAATGCCAATACATTCATGATCAATGCACGGCAACTAGAGATATAACACCTGAAAAGGGCTACAATTTGGAAATGATCATACGTTTCTACAATATATGTGCTCCTGCTGATTATTTGAAAAATTTACACACTTGCCATATTACATCAACTTTGGCAGAAGGTTTACTAATAAACTCGAGCCTGTCTGACCCATTGGCTTCCATCACAGTGGCCAGTGCACAGAATTCCTAGAGACATTGCATAACTAGAATGTAGAGGTCAGACATCCAAGGGCCAGTGCTCAAGCTTAGAAGTACCTAAGATGAAGGAGAAACCACAGCTAGACTGAGAAGCTGCCCCTGCTCTATTTACAGAGGCAAGTAGGAATGTATTTGACATTAGCTGTGCTGGCTTGGTAGTGGCATTTTTAAATATTTAAGATTACATATATAATATATATGTATATACCATAATACACATACTATATATAGAAATTTCTTACAATACATAATTATCAGGAACCCCCCCCTGCGATCTTGCTCAGTAGTAATAACTGAATATACAGAATGCCACTACGTGTCTGAGGCACTGCGTGCTGGAGAGTAATATGCAGCTTTAAAATCCGTTTGGCTGAGTTATACCTGGATACCTGAACTGAGTTTAAATTGACATTCATCAAGGATGTGCTATTAGCACATTAAAAAAAAAAGCAAAAACAAAAAAAACCCACGAGTCACTGCTAGGTTTAAGAATAGTGTACAAGTACCTGAATTGAATGAGGGTAGTGTGTAAACTGTCCCTGAGGGTTTTCAAACAGTGTGTGTACAAGCTGGAATCCTAAGCACATTAGTTTAAAACTTACACTGTGGACTGATAAAATACCAACATTTGACGATTGAGTGGAGGTTAGAAAGTTATGAGCAAACACTCAAAACATATTTAGACATGTTTAAGCAGTAGTTAGCTACTGTAAACCAAAGTCCCATAGATCTCTACCCCAAATGGGACTCAAGAGAAGTTGCCATCTGTCAGGTTTTTTTCTTTGAGGCTAGGGCACACGATAGCCGCCACCGACCCTCTTTCCAACAACTAAATGTAGGATGCACCTAATTACAGACTAGCAATTCAAGGTTAGATTTTAATGTATTTTCTCTATAACATATTATAAAATCCCTTAAGATCACTAATGCTGGTATGCTACTCTTGTTTGTTTTTTTTAAATTCTCCCTTCATTTAAGAAATATACCATTCAACGGCATAACAAATATACCATCCAACTACTTAAACATTAAGATCCATTTTCAGTCCTCTGATGTAAAAGCATGTCAGTAAATTTATATTAAAATTTACATGGTAAAAAGGCTTGAATTTCAATCAAAGATTCTAAATACTGCTCATTCCCTGAAGATAAAAAGGAGAAAAATCCCTACCCATTTCCCTAGTGATATATTCGCAAACCAAATTCCACACAATGTTCTACAATTATTCTTCATTTAGGAAACTTAACTTAGCCTCCCACATTTAGACCCCAAATTTTAAAGCCCTAAATGGTCTTTAAAATAGTCTATTGAAATGTAAAGTATCAGACATGTATGCCTACAAGTTTCCTGAACATTATATAACTGAGTTATTTATTATCAATAGAAATTATCTGACCTAAAAGCAATAAATCTTTTGTGGACTGAAACTTTTAACAGTACCTTAGACTTGAAGACCAGATAAATTAAGACTAGAGTTGCAATAATAAAAGTGCTGAAGGTCCTTTTCCTGCTTTTCTTTTTGTTATTTTTAAAAATCTGATTAGACAGGTATATTAATGGACTGTAAAGATTAATAGATATTTTTATAAAAACTGTGAAGTTCTGTTAAATGTAGCACCAAATGTGAGGTACGTTAGAGACTGAGGTGGCACACCCATAACTGCAGAATGGGAGAAGAAATATATCTATCTATTTTTTATAAACTTGTTACCCTCAGTTAGTTTTTTCTTATCAAGGATTCTTAGTGTATGTTGTACTAATATGAGAGAAAGATCTTGGAATCTTAGAAAAATAATTAATGGGAGTGTTATGAGCAGGATGGTAATTTCTTGAAGAAAATATAATGAGTGCTTTCAGAACATAATCCAATTAGAATACTTCTGTCCTATCAAGAATGCTACTGATATACAAAAGGTACAAAATCCAGTTATCCATCAGAGAAAGCATGCAATGGCTAATATTTTCTTACTATAGTATCTTCAGTAGGGATCTTCTGCCTACATAATATCTTCTGCAAATGAAAGGAAGTAAATCTATTACTTCTGTTTAAATTATAATTGCATAATTCTACATTTACCAAAAAACCTATTCATTTATTAAATTTCAACTCATGGCTAGATATTCTATGATGTATTATCTAAAAAATAACCAAAAGTTCTATATCCAAGAGCTGCATAATCAACTCTTTTAATTCCATTCCTTTTAGCTCCAAAGATTACTTCTGATTTAGTGATGATTCCTGATCAACTTGTTCCACATTCTTTCCTATGAAGAATTATCAGAATTCATAGGATAATTATAATATCCAATTATCAGGTAATCAAATATAAGGTGTTATAATAATTGATACTGCTACTGCGTTGTCCTCTTTTGTGATAGAAAGAAGCTAAAATTTGTTGGTAGGGTGAATGATGGAAAATAATTATCATGTCTCAAGTGAACCAGAATCTTAGCTACTGAACTAATTTCTTTTCATTTCTTAAACTGCTTAGAAATTACCTGTATTTCACAAGTTAATTTGGGAAAGCAATGACAAAATAATTTACCAATTATTCACCTATCATATTACTCAGCAATTTTATCCTATTAAGCAAATACTTCTGTAAAGAGATCCTCTACTGTTAAAAGACATGTAAATTATTAACCTGTTGTTTATTTACTGAGAAGTAAAACAGTAAATATGGATTGAAAATGACTATCTCTACTAAATGTAAAATATGAAGAAGCATGGTAGAGTTTCTAAACAAAGTCTGACAATAAGTAGACAAATGATTAAAAACACCAAATGCAAGTATCAAAATATGCAGTCAGCAAATTCAAGTTATCAAAAGGAGAGGGAGGGAGGGAGGGAGGGAGAGAGAGAGAACAGAAATCTATTTAAACAAAAGGAAGAAAGCAAAAGAGGTCTTATCTCCATTGTTTACATTACAAACTGTTCTTTTGAAGGCTGCTTAAATCTTTCAGGCAATCTCTCTAGCACATTAATCTTTTCACCTTTGGACTGAAGGAGATGACTTAAATTTCTAGAGCTCTAGCAAAGTGCTTCTGAATAGGAGAAGAGAATGGTAAATGTGCTTCCCCATCTGCCCATGTGCCATAACTCTTTTCACCTCTAAAAAACTCACAATATTTATAAGCATTTAACCCAAAATGTATTGGATTAGAAATTGTGACTAAATATTGTATCTACTTAAAATCAAGTTTCCTCAACTGCCTATACTTGACAATATTCAAAATCAACTATTACAAAGAAAACAGTCCCATACTGCTCTTCTCTTTAAAAGACATATCATAGTCTTAAAACAATATTAGAAGTTATTCAGAATTATTTCAAAACATAGTTAAGAATACATACAACCTAGGGGCTTTTTGTTAGGCAGTTGGGGGCAGCCTTGAAATTCGCAAGAAATATTGATATATTCTTGGTGCATTTGGAGGGATGCAAGTGTAGGATCTTTAAATGCTCCTAATTAATCAATTTGGGGATTATTTCACTTGGATAATTAAAAGTAAGACTATAGCCCAAATCCTATAACTTGAATTCTTGATAACTACAGTATGGTGAAGAGGCCTGAGGCACTAGAAATAAGGTCCTAAAATAGCTGATAGAGAGGTAATTGTTCATCAGATCTCCAGATTTTTCAGGAAATAACTTTTATATTTTACAGATCCAAGTAAAAAACTGGTACATTTTCTACACACGGGGCTTGTTCCACAGAACTGTACAATAATTAACTCCACACTTGTACCCCTACAACACTAAGCCTTAGTCATCTGTATAACCTGCTGCAGTAAAAGGTCACCAACCAACATCTAAATTCCAGTACAATAGAAAACTTGATTTTAAACATTTTTTTACACACACACATACTCACATTCTCTCTCTCTCTCAAATCCACACACACATAGTCATTAGTCTTCTGGGCTGGGAGTAAAGGGAGAACTCACCCTTCATATACCGTCTCTAAAAGCAGAGGCTGCCATAAATGATGTTCACAGTTTGTTTCTGTTGTGCAGGTGCAAACAACACCATCAACAGATATGCCATATCTCTACAAAAATTCTGGTTTTAGGTTTAACATACATGATAAAAATGTCCCAATTTTCCTCCTACAGACTTAACTTCTGAAGCATTGCACTTGGCTATTCCTTAACCTGCCATGAAAATCGGGAAGGAAAACAAGGCAAACATTTCTTGCAAAATTTTACAAGAACGTCCAGTTATTAGAAATGGGAGGAAACAAAGATTTTCTTACAAAGACAGTAGCAAACCACATTTTCCCACTTCAACCTATGATCAGTTGGGATTTTGGTCATGCAAATGTCTGTTCAGCATAAAATTGAACATGCTAATGGGTAAACACTGATTCCATTTTTTCTACAGGCGAAATGCTCCCAAATACTACTCAAAGCTACACCAAAGGCGCCTATTAGAGCAGTCTGACTTTAATGGACCACTTAGGGATCTAAAGCAAGATACAGCCACAGGATGAACCACCTTGGAAAAAACAAGTAAGATGAAATCTTATAACAAAAGTTTAACATTAAAAAGGTGCACCTGAATATTACGACTAAGTTTACAAAACCTACAATAAGATAAAATATAGATATATTTATATCTTTTGAATATTCAGCAGCGTTTTGTTTATTTTTGAGAGGCTTCTGAAATTTTAAAAAGGGACAACTAATTTTAAACATGCTTCACAAAACAATAATGGCTATTTTATATTGCAATTACCAAAGTAATGCAATTAGTGCTTTAAAAATAACCTACTTTTTCTTTTCTTTTTAAAAACAGAGACCTTTTGAGGAAATATGGTTGTTCCAAAGCTTCTGGGTTTTTTTTTACCTGAATAGAAAGTGATCACAGATAATAAGTGTTACATTTCAAAGCTTTGTAGATAAGAATCTTACAATCTTCAGGTCCCAGGACTTAAATCTGAGAAAATTGTTTGGTTGTTTAATTCATTTTCTAACCAAAGCAATAAGAATACACAACTATCACTATCTATTTACAGTTCTCAACCTATGGTCTGAAATGACATACAATTAGTTCTCTTCTAAACTGCAGCATTAAAGGGTAGGCACACCATTTTTCTGCTGCACGATTGTCATCCACTTAATGATACAAATTGAAAATATTAAGTAAGCAAAATGAGCACACCAAATACAATAACAGATTTTACGGAACTCAATTCATACATCACTTAAATAAAAACAGTCACAAAAGGTTAAACCTCAGACAGCTAAAGTCTATGCAAGTGTTACACTTCTAGCTTGCAGCAAACCCTCTCCCACACTTTCAATAGCAGATGAAACCACAAATTTAAAACAGTGCATTTTATTGCAATCTCCAGTGAAACTGGATTATATTGCAGAGTTTCTATACTACTACAGGGCTTTAAACAGATGTCTGTACTGAGATGGCATCTAGGACAGCTAAGGAACTCTGCTTTTTGAGTATGGAAATACATTAAGCAATTTAAAAAAAGTACATTAACAGTAGTACAAAGCATATATGGGCTAGAAGCCCAATCTCTCTCAAGAATGAGAAGTGCATATTTAACATGACAGCAATGGTGTGCCTAACCTCTGCTTTCCAGCAATCCACTGTATTCAGTCAACAAATCAAGAAGGCCCACAATTAATTGCCCCAAATTCAAGCAGCAGTCCTGGGGTTACTTAGGCCATCTTCCTATGAATCATAGCATCCACTTTCAGTCATCAGGACAAAAACTAACCATGAACAGTGCTTAATGTCATCTTACATACAAATCCCATTGCCTCTTTTGGTTGTGCAAAGCAGAATGGAGTCCTATCAATCTTTTGCACAGCTATGATCAAATTGTCTCTCTACCTGAAGAACCATTAAGTCTAATTCAGTGAAGCTGCAGATCCAGAAAGCTTTACTTAAAGCTTAAAATATAAGAATGAAAAGATGTTAACTAAAAAGGCTGAATTGTGGATTAGGAGTGCTTCAGATGATCTACCTATGTGTGTGCTACTCCACTATTAAATCAATAGTGGATAAAACAAAAACAAAATGTCAGGAGATGCAAGAACATTTCCTGTTACTGGCAACTTTAGTATTTAAAAAGGAAACACCCATTGGGTGTTCAACCCTGACAGCGTTATAGCTAGATAAGATGCTCAGCCTAAACCAGACCAGAATGATCTGATCATAGGTTTTATTAAAATTTGTAAAAATTTCTTCCCTGAACATTATAACATAGATCCTTCATTTATACAACTATTTAGTCAGACTACTGAGGTTGTAATATTTAGAAATTAGTGAATTTACGAGGGTTTTTGTTTGTTTGCCCAAGAATATAGTAAACTGTTATATGTATTTCTGACCCCCAGAAAGGTATGTTTTAACTAATTGTTGGAAACACACAGTCTAGTGAACTCAGGATCAAATCTACGAAAAGCATATTGGTCACAAAAAACCATATTCTTGTTAAAATGAGGAATACCCTAGTGTATCATTCAGTGTACCCTGATTCTCCTAGAATACAAGGAGTTTGTTGAGATAAGGCTACATCCTCAAGCAGGCAAGTCCAACCCTCACCTTTATAAAAGAATGAATAAAATTACAATGAAAATAGTGTTCCAAAGAAATTAACCAAAGCATTTTGCAGGTAGTGTACGTATGTAAAGATTTCCCCGTCCCATTCCCACCCGCTTCACCAGGTGAACACTAAGCAGATTGCAAACAATTAAAAAAAACCCTCCCAAATTTAAAACAAAATGGCTCCTATTAGATCCAATAACAAACCAGCCCCAAATCTCTGAATTCGAACAGACTAATTATTATTTTAAAAAATTCTTTCCAACCAACTGGATGGATCCAAGGGAACAAAAAGAGAAAATCTAAGTATAATCCAATAATCCAGTTTTGTTTTCAAAGTCTGGTATTAAGAGCTCAAGAAAGGGATTATTATTATTATTATTTAAAAGGCCATATGAAAAAAGCAAACCCAGTAAAATAACTGAAAGTCCATGCAGGCTCAAGAGGCAAGCAGTCCACTTCCATGTCTGCATTTTTTGTGAGGTAACTCAATTCTCTATAAAATATTAGAGAAACATGCAAAAGGCCAAAAAACAAAACAAAACAAAACAAAACACAAAAGGCTCTAAGCCATACTGAGCCAGAAAATTTACAAATATGCAACATTCAGAGCACCCTTTTCCCCTGTGCCCTCACAAGTCTCTGCTGAATTGCAATGGAACGTGTTCTGCACCCGGTGATTGAAGAGGAGTTAGGTACACACAGCTGGAGTTGAACAATGCCATAGTGCTCACCCAGTTTATTATGTAATTGGCACTCTACAACATCCCTAATCATCTTTTGACTCATTTGCACTGTGTGCTGCCTCTCCCTGGGGATCTATCTCAAGCTTTACAGAGACATCTTGTCCCTCCGAACGCATTAATTTCATTTTTTTCTTTGGAGGGTTTTTCAAAGTGCCCAGCCTCTCTTTCACTTTATACTCCAGGGTGCTGTGGGGAATCCCATAAATACTCTGAGCTTTGGAAACGCTCATTTTCCCATTCATCACCACAGAAATTGCTTCCTCCAATATCTCACTGTTGTATTGTCTGTATCTGCCTCTTTTCTTCCGAGGTTGCTTAGAGCCAGGATCACCCTCCTGATCAGAGGTGGAATATGGCTGTCCAGAGGTAGATTGCTCAGCATCTGAGCCCCAGGAATCTGGTCCAGGATCCAGCAAGCTCCTCCTATTTTGTTTCGGAAGGATAGCCCTTAACTTTTTACTAAGCGCGCTCTCCGTTTGTGAACCCATCACCAAAGAGCTATAGCTATACTGGTCACCAGAACGGGATTCCCATGAAAGGTCCATGCCTCGAACTTGTGGTATCTTTAAATCCACAGGAGTTGAATGGCTCATGTCCTTTTTCCCATCCTGTTTAGTTTGAAGTGCCATTTTTTGAAAAGCAGAGTTTTCTGTAAGAAAAGGAAGGTCACTGATGTTGTGGAGTGCACCATTTCCCCTGAATTTCATTCGGGTAAAGTTGAATTCGTAGTGTGGTTTTGCCCAAGAAGCCTCCCTGGATAGTATCATGTGCTGTCCGTGATTCTGCAACCCAGATGGCCCATGGCTGGCAGCGGTAGCATGCTGGTTTCTGCTCAGCAGTTCTTCACTTATCTGCAGTGATCGAGCCAATGGAACTTTGAGAGATGTGGAGTGGCCAGACCCTTCCCTCGTTCCATCCTGCCAGCTTCTTGGGGGTACCCCATCACCACTCCGAAGTCCCTCTGCATGGTGCTGGCTGGGTCTCCCAGGTCGCCTAATTGGATGGAAGGAAACTGATGTGAGCAGGACTTGCACAGGTAGGGAGGAATGGGTGAGGGGGCCACTCCTTTATTAGAAGGCCTTGCTTGGGTAACATCACTTTTGTGGTTTTATTATTTTTTTAAAGTCTCAGCAGTCAGTTTTTAAAAATGTTCAAAAAACAAAGAGAAGCTTTTTGGGCAAAGAAAAATGAAACCTGTCAGCTGGTCTTTGGTTGGGTTCACAAAATCTTGGAGCAGAAAAGACTTCGCGCAAGTGTCTGAAAATAGCATCTTAATTATAGATTAGAAAGGAATAATCACCAGAGTCTATTCACGACTGTATTACTAGTGTGACGTTACCACTAAACAAGTACAGTAATAAAAGAGTAAGCCAAGTGACAAATTGCAGCAAGTTCAACACACACTCATACACACCAGCCATCTGCACTTTTTATAAAAAGTGAAAACAATATGGATTCACACTATAAATGCTTGTTGCTGCTGCAGCATCAAAACTGTTCAGCAGAATTCAAATCATTTTGTTCCCATTAAACACAAAAACAAAAATAATGAAGAGTTCACAAATTTAGTACTAATGTCCAGACTTCATTTATTTTTTAAAATTGACATCATGAGTTACAAAAACATTAACCTCATTTTTTCTTTATGCCAAGTCATGAAGAAACAGTTTCTATTTCAAAACTACAGTACTCAGCAGTCTATGCACCTTCCAACTTTACTAATTCAACAGATTAGGAATTAATCTATTTTAATGTTACCCAGTTTAATCAGACTATTAAAAACCCGTAAATTATTTACAGTGTATTCTAATCAATAGTCTCCCAAAACATATGTTAACACATTCCTCTTCGTTGTTTCCATTAGGACAATCATAATGCAAGTTTTCCCATTTTGCAACTAGAAAGATCTGAGAGCACGGAAAGGACAAAGAACATATTTAAAAAGTTTTTAGGGATTCTAATCCTTTAGGCATCTGTTTTCAATATTAGAATCCAAATTTAACATTTCGTTTTGATAAAATTGTTTCTGAACAAAACAGCCTTGTGGTTTATATTTCTGATAAGACATTTAACATGTGCTGAATATTTCTACTAGTCTGATAACAGTGAACCATTGTCCAGGGAACATTAATTAAGAAGACAAATGTTCAATGGCATTAATTTTAACAGTATAAACATAAACATAGACAAACAGTACTGTTTGACAACACTTAATGCCAACTTCTTTACATAAGACACAGCAAAATATGCTGATCTTTTGAAGATGATCTTCAACTTTCCATGTGGTATGTAATGTTTAAAACAAATTTCAGAAATTTATGCTAAATTGTTCAGAAAAGGAACGGATATAGTCAGATATTCCTCTTTAAGAAACTTTGGTATTTTAGGAGCCTAGAGATCACAGGGCTAAATAAAGAATCCATGTAATGAGCAATTTAAATACTCCATTTTGCAATTAAAATCAGTGGCTGCAAACAATGCTATTTTATGTAGAAGTCCAACTAATTATAACAACATATTTACATGGTTAAACTAAGCCTGAAGAAAATATTTTTATGTAGTCTATCCTTACTCTTATATCTACTGTAGCCCTTACAATGCCATTCTGTATCTCTTTATTTCTAAATGATTTATATCAGCAGACATAGCTAAAAATTCAGAACCGACAGGACTCTACAAACTTTCTCAACAGAAGTCTTTCCCAGTATAGAGTTAGAATAGTATATTAAGTTCTTTTATTCAGTATTTTATTTTGAAAACATCCCCAATACAAATATTTACAAATCTGCCTTGACCTAACAAATCGTAAGAAACTAGTGCGATGACAGTACTATGTTATAATAATGGTTTATTTCTCCTCTTTGCCTATATCTTTAACAACTTTTGTACAATTCTTCACCCACTAGTTTGCTTTGGCACCCTTGTCCAAACACTGTGTTCATTAATATTAAGCATTCTTGATTGGTTTGTGTTAAATTACTGAAACTATCAGCTATTAACATTTCAGTCTATTAAAAAATGAGACTTGGCTAAGTTATTCAGCCAACCTCATGCAGTTTGTTATAGGAGTCTGCAGAGCTTTTAGAGGCCTAATAACCCAAACTGACAGAACCATCAACAACATGGTTGTAGATAGCTGCTAAGGCTCAAAGGTCTAATCTTTATCTCAGACTCAAAAGAATTGTAGAGTTGAAAGCGACTACAAGGATCACTTCTCTGCAGTGTGTAGTAAAAGCAATTAAACCTCCTATGACAGGCGATTTAAACTCAGTGACATGTTTCCCCTCAACAAATTTTTCGATGGCAGATAAACTAAGTTATGTATTATCTTTGTACCCAGGATAATGTATTATGATGAATGATTACTACATTCTGTTTTCAGTCTATATCACTGTTTTTCACATGAAAACTTTGTAGTAGCCATATTAATTGTGAAAAGCAGAATCCACTACTCCAAAGACAATGGCAGGAAACTTATCTGAAGATCCTCTAAAAATTGTAGCAGGCCCTCTATGCACAGTTCATATGTAGACATAATAGTATCTCTATAAATGATCTATATAGGTAGTTCTTGCTTTAAGACCAGAATTAGGACCAGAATTTCTGTTGCTAAACAAGGTGATTGTTAAATGAGCTATGTCAGATTTTACAACCTAAAAAAGCCATGGTTGTTAACCGAAATTGCAGTTGTTAAGTAAATTACATGGTTCTTAAGTGAATCATGCAGTTGTAATATTAATCTGGCTTCTGCTATTGATTTTGCTTGTTAGAAGCTATCTGGGAAGGTCGCAAATGGTGATTATGTGACCTTATGACACAAAAATCATTGCTAAGCGCCGAAATTTTGGTCAACTGATTGGGGGATGCTGCAACAGTCATAAGTGTGAGGATCAGCCATAAGTCTCTTTTTTCAGTGCCATTGTAACTTGACTACTTGTATTTAGGAATGTTGTAACTGCAATAATAATATAAGCTTTATAAAGTTGCTATGATAATATAAATGTACATAGGTTTTAAATGGAACCTAAGTAATTTGTACAGCTTCAAGTCAAAGTGCAGGTTCACACAAGTAGTGCCTCACACAATTCTTGGTAGGTTTTTAAGCATAATAATGGCCTAAGTGCTTTTGCATCAAGTCTGTGGGTGTTAATAATTGGATATAAATTTAGACTTTAAAAGCTGAAAAACCCTATGTCTATATTCAACAGAAAGACTGATTATTTCTCTTGATTTTATAGTTGAACATTAGAAATAAGAAACTTTCTAAATTAATTAATAATCCAAAAAGTTAAAAACTCAACCTATCAAAAGCAGTTGACTTCAATTATACCCCCAAACATTAGGTGTGAGCAAAAATATTAAGAATTTCTCTTACCCATTCCCAGGAGTAGCAGAGCAGCCAGGTGAATGGCTCAAGGAGGCGTTGCCTGCACAAGGACTTTTCTTAGTGGACAGATCAAGCACTCCGTCTGCAACAACATGAGTGTAATTTGAGAATGGGAAAGAATGGGAAAACCAAACATATATTTGAAAACTTATTAAGGTCTTAACTTGTTAATCTAGGTTCAATTCAATGACTCTTCCTGAACTTCGCATTATAGTATTTTAGCACATCAATAAGTATTTTTATTTATATTGTTTATAACATATTCTTAAATTTATCCAAAAAAAATCTCAAAGCAAAATCTTCCAATATTTTTGCTAGTAAAGATGAAAAGCTTTTCAATTAGTATAAATATTTCTAGCCAAAAATGTTAATTGTGCAAGGTCTACATCAGCAGGCTATATCCTAGAAAGATGTGGAAAATATTTTGAGATTTTAGACATGGAGAGTGGCTGAACATTTCTTCCCCATATGATTTTCAATTAAAATTACATAGAAGCATAGGTTTAAAAAGAACCATGGAGAAGTTCTAGTCTGACTTGCCAAGGGCAGGAATCCTCGGACCATCTTAGACAAATGGCTGTCAAACCAATGATGGAGCACCCATGCTGCTATTCCATTACTTAACAGTTCTCATAGTCAGGAAATTCCTCCTTATCTCTGTAAAGTTTCACTTATTGGTTTTTGTCCTCCCCTTGGGCAGTATGGAGAATAAATCCATATTTTTTCCCCCGTGACAGCCCTACAAATATAGAAATATTGCTGTTATGTCTACTCTTCATCTTTTCTTATTCAAGCTAAATATAGTCAATTATTTTAACCATTCTTATGAGTTAGCCTCCAAGCTGTTCACCAGCATGTTGCTCTTTTCTGCACTCTTTCCAGTTTCTCAGCATCCTTTTTTTTATTGTGGCAACCAAAACTGGATACAATATTCCAAAGTGGTCTGATGCAGCATAGAGCAGACTATCACTTTCTGAAATTTTGGCATTGAATTTATGTTGATACAGCCCAAGACTGAATTCACTCTTGGTAGCTGCAGCAGTTCATATTTAATGTGGTCTTTCTCACAGGTACAACTGCTGAGCCAGGTACCATTTATCTGCATTTTCTATCTACATTCAGGACACTACATTTCTTACTACTGAACTGCATTTCGCTGGTTCAATGTTCAAGTCTATCAAGGTCCTTTTGAATCCTGGGTTTTTCTTTTGAGGCATTGGCAATCCTTCGCTGACCCCAAATTTGTGATATCTGTAAATTTACTGACCATCACTACTAAATCCTCTTCTAAGTAATTTATAAATATTTTGAAGAGCACTTGATCCATGATAGAACCCTGAAGTACCTTATTGCATTCCTTACTCCACCTAGATGTATATCAATTAAGGACCACACATCAGGTAGTTGTTTAATCAATTGCAAATTCATTTAATAGTGGAACCACCCATCCCACATTGTTCTCTTTTATTAAGAAGGTGGCTCTGATCAACTTCACTGAATGTCCTACTGAAGTCTAGATACATTATATCCATAGCATTTTCTTGATCTATGGATTTAGTCACTTTGTCGAAAGAAAAAAAACCCCACTATGATTTGTTTAACATAGCCTTTGTTTAATGAAATTATGGTTATAGAAATCACATTCTCCTTTTTAAGTGCTTGCAAATCCACTGCTTGATTCTTTTTTCTAGGTTTTTCCCAAATAGTCAAACATACTTCTCTAAACTAACTCCATGGAAAATCTCCTGGGAATGCTAACTTAAGAATAATAACTTTAGGAAATGCATAACTTTGTTAAAAAATACCCTATTACAAACAACTCTAAAGAAGCAATAAGAGGGAAATAATAATTATCTGAGTAATGAATCTCTACATCCACTCAAAATGCACACTTCTATTGCCATAGTTATAAATGTCCACATCTAAGATTATGTTTGCAAGTTTTGCTTTGTGAAATAGAGTAAAAATTCAAGCTTTTCATTTTCTAACCAATTCACATCAAAATTGTTGCTATGCTAAGTGACATCCACACTATCTTTAGCACACTAATGAAGAAGCTTATTGCAGATCTTTTCTTACATAGCTAAGTAACACTCACAAACTTTTATACTGTCAATGTGTTCTGATTTAATAATTATTCAAACAATTGGTAGTTAAAAGAAACTCACATCATCTTAGCAATACATACTTTGCCTCTGACATCTGCAAATGGGGTGGGTGACTACTAAGTAGGCAATGACTTTTCAAGACCTCATTACTTGTAGGGGTTTCATTCCAGCCTATCCATAGATAGCAAAACAATGGATAACAAAACCTTGAAAAACAATTTCTGTGCATGCACAAAAGGCCATCCTCAATTTTGTACATGTGAAAAACATACAAAAATACTTGAAAACAGAACCACATGTCAAACTTAAAGGTACATGTAATATTTTTAAGTGAATAATGAACTTTTTTTTTACCATTCACGTAACTGCAGGAACTGAAACAATGGATAATTTATTTATTTATTTAATTTAATTTAATTTATATGCCACCCTTCTGCTGGACTCAGGGCAGTGCACAGCCAGAAATAAAAAACAGTCAATACAAAATTTAAAATTTAAAATAATTATAAATCTTGGCCGAAAGTTAAAAAACCTCATAACTAAGACCCAATTGGACAATTTAAAAATCTGAAATCTTAAAAAATCTTAAGAAAGGTCCATTTAATGAGGTCCATTTATATAAATACATAATTTGTTAATATCACCAGATGGTCAATTGAAATCTTGAGTTTCTCTACCAAGGAAAAGCAACAGTACATTGCTCTCAACATTCTTTCTTATCACTTTTCCTGGATCAGGTGGCCCTACTTACAGTCACTCATATCCTTCTCGCCACACAGTTGTAGCCTTCTAATGTGCTCTACATTGAGCTGCCATTCAAATCTACCTGGAAGATTCAGCTATTACAATACACATAAACAGTCTAGGCAATTAGACTGTAGAACAAGTCTGCCTGTAGAACAGGAGCCAAAAAGGCTGCCAGTTGCTTGCCTTCTTAGTTTCTATTTTAATGGTGTTCTACAGGCAAAGTTTACTGCTCCCTTAATTGCCCGGACATATTGCAATAACTGAATCTTTCAGGTAAGGGCAGCCTAGAGCAATTCAAAGTCCTGTCTATCACTTTTAAAGCCCTCTGTGCTCAGGGCTTCGATATCTTTGTGACCAGTTTCTTCAGGTAGAATAGGCCTAAACACTAAGCACTTATAGGAAAAGTATTTGAGGAGGGTCCCATCATTGCAGGAGGGCCAACTTCAGGGACTGGAGGTTCACCACTTCTCAGTAATGTCTTTGGAACACTGTATCACCAGATAAGCAACCATTACCTTGCAACATTTTCAGAGAGCTATAAAAATGCAGTTCTTCAGGAAAGCATTTGGGAATGTGTATAACCAAGCTATTTCCAAACTGTGTCACATCAGACACAGTAAATTCATACAATTATAAGTTTACTATATTTCTACTGTAAGCTACTCAGTGTTTCTGAGAATTTGGTGGATATACTGTAAATTGTAACACAAACACAAAGTCCGCTTCTCTGTCACTCACTTTCAGCCTAAACTCAAGCCTAAAAACTGAAACTTTTCATTATATCCTTTCTCAAGTTCAATGCATGTTCACTGGCATCTTGCCCTCAATCTAACCCAATACTCAGGAAATAAAACCTGTCTTTATCTTTATCAGTCTTCACAATATGGGATTATAACGCTTGTTCTTCACATGTCTCCACCCTTGCTATTTCTGTTTCTTCCTGGTGTTTTATTCAACCATTTCTGGAATTTTAAAAATAGTATTCCTTAACTAGACTAGAAGTAGGAAACCATAAGTAGGAAATCTCTTACTTATGAAATTTCAAGCAAGGGTTTTCTTAATCTAGATATTCTGAAAGAACAACATTGCTTCAACTACCTTGCACATTTTGCCCAAAGTAAAAATAGAGGACAAGGTGATTGTCGGCTTTCTTGTTTTCATTAGCATTCTTATCAGTGTGAGACCAGTGGAAGAGATCAAGGTTCCTAGGGGCTGGAGACATGGATGAGGAGAAACAGATTCAGGCTGAGTTCCAGCAAGACCAAGCAACTGTGGGTATTTGAATTAGTGGAACAGGAGACTTTCCATCTTTAGTTCTGAATGGCATTGCACTTTGCTAGTCAAGCAATTCAAAAGTCTTTCTAGACTCAGAGCTCCTACTTGGAAAAGCAGTTGATAACTGATCAGGAAAGTGTTTACACAGATTCATCTTGTACATCAATTGCACCAGTTTCTGGATCAAGAAACTGGTGCAATTGAACAATCACTCAAACGCTGATCATCTGACATGTGGACTATCTCAATGCACTCTATGGGGAGATGCCACTGAAAACCGAATTGGAAGCTGCAGATGGTTCAGAATGGGGAACTATGGGCAAGCCACAATAAATCCATGTAATCTATCTGCTTTCTCAGCTATCCTGGTTACAAGTAGGCCTCAGAATACAATTCAAGGTGCTGGTTATTATCTATAAAGCTATTCAGTAGCATAGTGTCTATCATCTGTCTCCTGTTGGGTGTCTGCCAATTGTGTTCAATTTGATAATATTGGCATGCATTGGATTCCATTGATTAAACAATGTCATCATAGGATCCAGGAAGTGAGCCTTTTCTGTTGCAGTGCATACCATCTGGAATAGCATCTCCCCAGGGATCTATGGTCCCTAAGATATGTACTCTTTCAAACTGTTTCACAGTGAAGAGGTGTTATGAATTTGGGCACCATACAAATTTCATAAATAAACAAACAAATAAATAAAAATTGTTTACATGCCCAATTTGTCATAAAAATGAAGCTTTACTTTTAAAAGGATTACGGGCAAAGCTACAGACAAATATTGATCAGGGCCAGCTACTACATAAATACAACTAGCTAGCATCAACATGAAAAGAAAAATATTGGATTGCAGAAGCATAAGGAATGAAAAAATTCGTTATTTCTAAAGTTCAGCAGAGGTTCTGGTATTTTGAAATGTGGTTTCATCTCTGACATTACATAGATCTTCAATGCTTTCAACATTCAATATGACAAGGCAGAAACAGCTTTCCCAATATAGCCATCTCACTCATAGATTTGGGGGAAGAGAGCAGAATTTGAGATCTCATGTACAATGGGGCAATCTGCTGGGGAAGGCGTTTCCCAAATCTCACAATCATAATTTTTTCTTCTATTCATTTAACAATTCATACTAACATATTGTAACTACCTGCAAAAAACAAGACAGAAATGTGGTATGCATACCTTGTTCACTAGGGTCCAACTGTGACTTTCTGACAGTGAGGTCCAAGGGTGAGTCCTGGTCAGCCATGAGAAGTTTGCTGAGCACGGGATTTTGAGCTCTTGCACCTGCAGTGGATGAGGCAACCGGAGATGCTTTCAGCAGGCTTTGGTTCTTTGTGCTATTGGGCGAACTGGAGTCCTGAGTAGAGCTAGTTTTTGAGGTATATTCAGCAGCAAATTGTCGGATCATCCGCTGCATGATCTCGCGGGCCACTAAGGGAATGTTGGGGTCTGAGACCCTGGGACTATCTAAAAGACATAAAATTTGAAATAGTAATACTCAGAAAAAATGTAAAACCTGAATTATACATTCATAATCTACATCCAAATATTTTTAGATTCATGTTCAATGACTTTAAAATGCCAGCTCAAGACTGACATATTTTTATTGTTTATTTGATCTGGACACTGTCTGATATTCATTGATTGTAGGTGGCTCACTGAGTAAAAACAAACAATAATATGCAATCCAGATAAAAACAATGAACGACATGGCAAATCTGGCCAACCCTGCAAAGGGTTCCAACTACCCTAGCTTAAAGTCTGAATGAAGAGTCAGGCCTTCAAAACACCCTGAAATGACAACAGAGTGGGGGGCACCTGGATCTGAGGAGGAATCTCATTCCACAAGGTCAGAACTGAAACAAAGGCACATTTCTGGGGTCCCAATAGATGATACTGTTTAATCAAAAGGACCTGGAAACTCCTACACATCATGAGGCAATTTCACAAATATCTGACAATGTAAAGGATTTAACTGCAAATTGGAATACAAATCTAATACCAATCTTTGTTATGATGATACTACCCTCTCAGCATAACTGAAACAAGGTAAAGGTTTCCCTGTCCAGTCATGTCCAACTCTAGGACACAGTGCTCATCGTCATTTCTTGGCCAAGGGAACCAGTATTGTCCAAAGACATTTTCTGTGGTCATGTGGCCACATCGCTATATGCCAAAGGTGCACAGAATACTGCCCATGCAAATCTATAACTCTCAAAAGGGCAAAGTTGGGATGTTTTCTTCATGGATATTAACAAGGTTAAGAACTCCTTGAGAAAAAAGATTTGATAGAAATTCCAGAGAAGAAAGATTTTATTATATGAGGATAAACTGGAGGGACTTAAATTTAATGAGTTAATTGGATTTAAGATGAATTTTTACAAGTCTGATATATCTAATTGAAAGAAAGTTCTGATGCAAGGCGGGTTGGGGGTCCCAAATTGGAAGTATTACTATAATTCGGCGGTTTTGGTCTGGATCTGTGAGTGGATTACACTACAAAGGAGACATCTGTTAGCAATCGAAGGTCATGATCTCCAACAGGGGTGGCATGTCCACCTATGGTGGGAGAGAGGCAAACCCCCAGCATATTTTACGAAACATCACGTGTGAGGAGTCCTGATTGAGAGTTGGATGGAAATTAGGAAAATATATTACAATAAGGTGCCACTCTGGGTTTCACCTGTGGAAGCTGTGATCTATCCGAGTCTGTATAATCCAGAGAAAAAATTGACTTACAAAGAAATATTTGATACGAATGGGAAGTTAAAAACAAAATTGTTACTTCAGGAACAAGGAGTGAACCTAGACTGGTGGACGTACATGCAAATTAGCAGTAAGTATACGAGAGACAGACAGAGACTTGGGATTAGCCGAGAGGTGCAGATTCTAGATAGAATATTATTGGGGGTGGATGAAAAGGTGTTATCTAGATGCTATAAATTCTTTATGGCTATGGAGGTAGGTGTGGAAGGTGCGAAGACTTCGGTTCATGCCTGGGAGAAAAATCTGGGTTATTCAATAGACCCTGAGAGGTGGAACGAAATCTGAACTAAGAATATGAAACTAACCCGGTCAATAGGATATAAAGAAAAAATATATAAAATGGCATATTGATGGCATTTACTGCCAGCCAGACTCGCAAAAATGTTCCCTGGAACACCCTCAGTCTGTTGGAAATGTGGCATTAAAGGCGGCACATATTTCCACCAACAGTGGACCTGCCGAGAGGCAATGAAATTTTGGAAGAATATTCTGAAGTGGCTTAATGAGATGTTGGGGCAGCGTATACAACTGCGTCCTGAGGTATTTTTATTAGGGATAAGACCAGAAAATGTTAATAGAACGGCATGGTACCTGCTGCTACATAAAACAACAGCTGCAAGATTGGCATGGGCCCAATACTGGAAGATGGATGTTAGCCCACCTGAACAAGTAGTAATTCAGAAAATAATGAATTGTGCAGAATCAGATCGGCTTACTATGATACTGAAAGGACAAGGGGACACAGATTACTATATATCTTGGAGTCAATGGTATAATTGGATGTCAAATCGAGCTACAAATAGAGGTATGGGATAAGCATGTCAATTGGTATATGTAATAGACTTTTGTAGGTTAACCTATATATGTAATGGGACAAGTTTATTTCCTTCTTGTGTTGTGATGTAGACTGCTATAGATTTAATGTATGTTGGATGTATAAGATAAAAAAAAGAAAGTAAGTTCTGATGCAGTTTTGTGCTCATAAAGTGGGTCTGAAAATGTTTTTTTAATATATAAAATGCTTCAGTAATTCCTAAAGTTTGTAAAATATTATTGAATTTGAAAATATGAATGTTAGGAAGAAATAAAAAAATATGTATTAGTATTTATCAATTTTAGAAATATGTTTAAAGAAGTTTAAAGCTTTAAAACTGATGTTAAAAAAGGTCTTTCCCCTTTAAGGTTAAACAACCTGAGACAGTGTAGAAAATTTTAATCTAATTGATAATCGTTTATAAAGACAAATAAGTATAAACATAAATATGTCACCTCCATAGCAAAAAAAAAGTAAAGATGGTTAAATTGATGGCTTTATTCAAAGAAAAGAACATATCTAATTTTGTTTCCATTTGGAAATTGCTTCTGGATTTTGTGCTTGTGATGAAAAAAAAATGACACTTTGATTTTGGTTTTGCTGATAATTGTCAGACCCATCTTTGCACTGGATATTCAGGCCTGCCACATTTAGTGCTGTGGGAAACTGGGAGGGGGGATTGTATGGAGCAGGGAAGAGATATAGTAATAGTAACATTCCTTTGTCTGAGAGTCAAGGACATCTTGCCCTGCACCTGGAGGGGTGTGACTGGGAGGCATCTCCAGTTTGGACGGTGCATTGATTGGACCATATGATGGACATGTGGATGCTAGGCAGGGACTTGGACTTTTCTATGGGTGGGGAAAACCTAGAAGCTTTCAGATTTGGGTTTTCCCAGATGTGCCAATATGACATCTCTAATAAAATGGAACTTTGAGGAACTTTGAGCCTTGGAGGTGTTTTTTTTTTTGTTGGGTGTGTTACTTAGAACCCTGACAATAGGTTTGTTGTTATAGAAATGGCTAATATGTATTATTGTGTAAAGGTAAATAAGTTAAAGCTGGAATGTTTTTTTCTTCTGCTGTGCTAAAAAGAGTCGGAAGTCAACACCTTTTTTCTTCTTCTTCCCCTTCTTCCTTTTTCCTCCCTTAGTCTCCCAATATTTTCACTTTCTTTATATTTTATATTCTGATAAATTAATAAAATTTTAATTGAAAAAAAAAAGAATCTGGAAATGCTTGATGGATTGAACCCTGCTGGATTGAATTAGCCAGACTTGCCCACTTAATGAGCTATCACAAAGATAACTGACATAATATATACGCTGTGAATACTTGAAATGTGCTAAGTAAAAGCTATTGTTTTTAGTACAGGTAGTTCTCGACTTACAACCAGTCGCTTAGCAGCCATTCAAACTTATGATGGCCCCTCCAAAAGGTACTTATGATCCGCATTCAAAGTTCCAACAGGCACATGACTGCATTTCGGGTGCTTGGCAAATCGGCTACATTTATAGCTATTTGCAACTCCCATAGTCAAGTGACCACAATTTACAATGCTTTTTGACAGAAATAGGCGTTTACTTGCAGTTTTCACAGCATAAAATACCCATTGCAAACAATGGGTTTTCTTTACAAATTTCACATTCACTTAATGACTGCCGTAAAAAATGTCATAAAATTGGGTGATTTACGAAGTGCCTCGACTTATGACCATCATGATATACAACAGAAATTTTGGGCTCCATTATACTCAAAATTACAGTTAAATAAACAAACACGAAAATATATACACAATAAAAACCCAGCAGCAATACCTGCAACAAAAATAGGTTTCACTGTATCCTGCTAAAGGCTTGAAAATACTACTAGGAGTCTATCAGAAAACAAGTAAGGTGGGTCTTAAATACAGTATATATTTCAACCTCTCACATTATAATAAGCAGAACTTGGAAATACAAGTAATCCTTGCTAACTAATGGCAATTGTGAACGGAAACTGTCTCACTAAGCAACAGTCATAAGGTGCAATGTCATGTGACCATGCCAACTTATGATGATAGCCGCAGCAGTTCCAGTTGCTGTCATTAGGCAATCCTAATGAGGCAGTCGCAGCATCCCGCAGTCACAACATTGCCATTTGGAACCTCCTGACAGTTTCCCCATTGACTATGCTTGTTGGAAAACAGCGGTAAAGGTTGCAAATGGCAATCATGTGAAAGTGGGATGCTGTAACGTTGTACTTACAATCTGTTTACTGAACACCTGAATCGCAATCATGTGACCTTGGGAATGCCGCAACAGCTGTAACTATGAGGACCCATAAATCCTCTTCGTTCAGTGCTATTGTAACTCTGATTGGTCACTGCATGAGTGGACATTAACCAAGAATTACCTTACTTCTTTTTCAGAAAACAAAGCAGGTTAAGCATTTCGGTATGCAAAATAGGAAATATCACTTTTTTCCCCTAGTATTTTTTCCTGAAGTGTAGGAAAAATGCATGCACTTTTTTCAGAACTGAATCTTGATCCATTGGTTGAGATGGAATTGCCTGAGCCTGATGCCATGGTTTAAGAAAGAGAGACTGCCCCAAAGTTACTCAGCTGGCTTTCATGAATAAGAAGTTGCAGTCTCCTGCATTCTAGTCTGGTACCTTAATGACTAAACTAAATTGGCTCTGTGTAACACCACAAATAGACTTAAGACAAATATTCTGTTTATAGTGTATTTCTATTTTTTTAAAAAAATTGCACCAGGAATTCTATGGAGTGTTTGGATGAGTAAGACAAATTCAGTTTGTGCAATATTTACCGTGTTTCGCCAAAAACAACACAGTCTTATTTTCTTTTGAACCCTGACATAAGGGCTTGGCCTTATTATCCGGGGTGGGTGAGTGTTCTTATTATTTTGGGAGTGCAGGCAGCACCGCCGCAAGCTTCATAACAGCATAGGTAGTGTCCTGCTGCTTGCGGCTGCGCTGTTATGTTGAACCTCGCAGCAGTGCTGCCATTCATGCATGCATAGAGTCCTGCTCCACGAGGCGGTGCAATGAGTCTTACAAAGACTCATTTTTGACAGGTGGGGCAGGGGAGAAGCGAGACGCATGGAGTGAGACGTGGCTCCCCTTGCCGCCTCTTCTCCCGCCCTGGTCGGGCATGGCAGGGCTCCATCCCCTTGCTTAGCCATCCGCCCCCTTTAGGGATGCAATTTTGGGGTGGCAAGTGGGGCGGGCAAGAGAGAGACGCGCATCTTACCTTTCAAGCTCTGTCGCGTTCCTCTCTGTTATGTCCAGGGAAACACGTTGTAAAAAAAAACTTTATTGAACTCACGAGAAGGGGGGTTTTTTACGTTTCCCTGGACACAACGGTGAGGACCGCGACTGAGCTTGAAAGGTAAGACGCGAATCCCACTTCTCGCCTGCCCCACTTGCCACCTCGAAATTGCATCCCTAAAGGGAGCGGGTGGCAAAGCAAGGAGCAGGAGCCCTGCCATGCCCGGCAAGGGGGGGGGAGAGAGAGACGGCAAAAGGAGCCACGTCTCACTCCATGTGTCTCACTTCTCCCCCGCCCCACCTGTCAGAAATGAGTCTTTGTAAGACTTACTGCGCAGCCAGCACCACCTCGTGGAGCAGGACTCTACAAGGCTTGTGCCATTGCACTCATGAATGTCAGCACTGCCACAAGGTTCGACATACTGGCATAGCCGCAAGCGGCAGGACGCCAGCTGTGCCGGCATGATGAAGCTCGCGGCGGTGCTGCCATTCATGTGTGCAACGGCACAAGCCTTACAGAGTCCTGCTCCACAAGGCAGCAGCAGGACATGTCAGGGCAGCGGTGGCCAGCCGCTCAGCCGGCGTGAACAGGGAAGGGAGGGTATGTCCCCTCCTTCCCCCCTGGCTTCATCTCACCTCGTGTTGTTAGCATGGCAAGCAACCAGAGGAAATGGCGGGACCGGCTGCGCATGTGTATAAGTAGTTGGTGAGGGGCTTATTTGGGGGCTTATTTTAACTGATGTGCTGAAAAGCCCGATCAGGCTTATTATCTGGAGAGGTCTTAGTTTCGGGGAAATGCGATATTAATTTATGAAGCTGAATGCTAAAACCTCACATAACGCTATCAATAAAAACAACACAAGGCACTTTGGATGGATGAGGGAGGAAAGCATACTGTGATAAATAAGGGTCATAAATAAGAAAAGAATTTCAGTGATGGAAATAACTTAGGTCAGTGATAGTGGAAGACAGACATAAACAATACTCAACTTTCTCTTCATTCTAGACAGGGTAGATTGGGAAATTTCGACAACTCATACATATTCAAGAGACCATAAAAATATATGCACATTTTCATATCTCCTCCACACACTAATTCGACATTCAAATAGAAAACAGAAACTATCCATTTCTTTCTTTCTGCTCCCAAATGGCTGCTTATCCCTTGCTTTTAATTAACGAACTGGGCAATGTGGAAAAATGAACAAAATTCAGTAACTATATTCAAGTGTTGCCAATATTCTGTGGGTTATCTATATATGCTTTCTCATAAGTGAAACAGAAAGGAAGGAATTTGAAGGACAAAAAAAAAAGGCAGAACTACTGCAGTACTTTGGTTCAGTCAAAAAATTATGTGTTCCCCTAAGACATTGTGAAGGGCAGCACTGAAGATTGAGACAGACCGAAACATAGTTGGGAACTACCAATGTATTCAGAGATTAAATCTCTGTGATCAAATAACTTTATCCAAAAGAATGGATGGAATGTGCCATACTAGGACATCACAGAAGCTGAGAGGACAGATAAAATGGAAGACAATGGGAAGATGAGGAACAGGGATATGTCACCACACTAACATTATGAGGTAGATGAGAGAGCAGAGGAAAAGAAAGGCACTTGGAAAATCGGGGAATGTGCAGGCCAATGAAATATGCTACACTAGGTCATTAGTGCAGGAAGGTGAGGAAAGAAAGAGGCGGTAAGGAAGAAAAGAGAATGAAAAAATTGGGGACCAGGGAGACTCTTGGGATAGCATTGGCAATTGATAAGCAGAGGAGAGGAGGCAAATATTTTACTATTGCAAAATAAATATTAAAAATTAATAAACTGAACCAATACATTAAATATTTCTTTTTTATTAATTCCAACCTTTTCGATAAAAGACTTCATGGAGGAATTCTTCCGCTTGCCTCTCAAACCAAGTGATCTTTGTTTGCTCTTGTTTAAGCAGAGCGTGATGCCCAACTTCCAATGCTGGATCATCCAGACTGACGAAATGTTCCTGTGAAAACATTTAACGAAAGAATAAAAACAAAATACTGCTTCTCATTGTTAAATTTAATAAAACAACCGCAATACTATTCACATAATCAAGCATTTATTATGCAAGTATACATACCAGTTTCACTGTGTGAGTTGCTGTGTTACTACACAATTTCTATCAACTTACTAAAATCATTTCTAGATGAAGGTATTCTAAAACTATCTCTAAGATTTAGGATGGACAACCTGTGACACTAAGGCAGAATGCAGACCCGATCCTATCCTATCCTATCCTATCCTATCCTATCCTATCCTATCCTATCGGTAGTCTTAGACATATGACAACAATTGAGCCCAAAATTTCTTTTGCTAAGCAAGACAGATGTTAAGAGAATTTTGCCCCATTTTATGATCTTTCTTGCCACAGTTAAGTCATGTGATCACCGTTTGGGACCTTCTGAAAACCAAAGTCAATGGTTGTTAAGTAAATCTGGCTTCCCCATTGACTTTGCTTTTCAGAAGGTCCCAAAAGGTGATCACATGGCCCTGCAACCATCATAAATATGAGTCAGTTGCCATCATGTGACCATGGGAATGCTGTGATGTTCATAAGAGTGAAAAATACTAAACTACATTACACTGTAACATAGAGAGCTGGTTTGGAGTAGAGGTTAAGATGCTGACATAAAAATCAGGGGACTGTGAGTTTAGGCAGGAAAGCCAGTTGGATGACTTTAGGCCAGTCATACTTTTAGCTCAATCCACCTTACAGGTGTCAGCTTTGGAAGCCATATTAGCCCCGGAAGCTTCTACACTCATCTAGGAGGGGGGATTAAGTAGAGAGAATGTATTTAGACAAAATAGCATTCTTCCTTTCAGTCAAGGTCAGGACAATCCTGCATCTGGACATGGAGTGGTTGGAATGATGTCTCAAGATGGGATGGATGCTGATTGGAGCATGTGATGGACTGATGAGTGAGGAGATGATTTTGGGGGGTTTGATTTACTGAGGAAAAACCTGGAACACTCAGATTCGGGTTTCCCCAGATGTGCCAGTACACCTACTTCAATAAATGGAACTTTGAGAAAATGCTTGCTTTCGAGTTTTTAATTTGAGTTGGGGTTTTCTGGAACGCTGACAACAGGATTGTTGTTGTGGGGAAAAACAGGCGAAGGAAGGAGTATAATGTAGGTTTGCTGCCTTATTTATAAAGTAATAAAGGTGGGATAAAAATCTAATGAATAAAATAATGCAATGCCAATTAAGATACTGTAAAGGAGAGTGGTAGTATGCCTTACTGAAATTGCAGCAGCTTCTCATCGTTACTCTGAGTTTTAAAAATTATCATATAAGGAAAAAAGGAGGATGGAAAAAATGCTATTATCATTACCAACTTCATCTTCATTGATAAACCTCCACTTATTTACACTTACAGTTTTGCTTCAAGAAATTATTTCTACTTTTTTTCTTTTCCAACTTCTGATATCAAGATACAGGCTAGGGATGCACAACTACCATTGTTTGAAGGTCTCTCCAGTAAGTGCACCACATGTAAATGGCCACACTGCAAGAGTGGACTATTCTGATTAGTTTTCATTTTATTTTTAAATAATTTGCTGCCAACCAAAATTCTGAAGGTATGTATAATTGTATTTTTTCTCATATATTTGTTTTCCTTTCTTAAACAAGAAAAAATAGAGGCTCTTTTTAACCTAGGGATATGATGATCTTAAAAAGAATATTTGTTGTGATAAAGAATTTGTTGTGATCAAAGCAACCTGATAAATCATAGAATCATAGGGCTGTGCAGGATCTGGGAGATTTTATAGTCCACAACCTACCTGTCCAAAGTAGGAGTCCTAATTCCGTCTCAGACAAATGGTTGTTCAATCTTTTCTTGAAAACCCCCATTGATGGACTATCCTAACTCCAGGAGGCAAGCTGTTCCCTGCTTAACAGTCCTTATTGTCAGGAAATTTCTTATTTTCAGGTAATTTCCCACTAATTGCTTCTTGTCCTAAAGAGAAGCACCTCCTCCTATTTCTAAACAACTGAATTAAAACACCACTTTGACTTTAAAAAAGCTGATAATCACAAGATAGTACCAAAAAAACCAGGGGGAAGGAAGTTTGGCAGAGAGCAAAAGGGCTTGCAGACTGCACTGGACATCCTCTCAGGCTACACTTCTTGTAATCATGATCTAGAGAAAACAAAATAATCTAGGCACACTTCAAGAGGTACTATGTTCCCATTACATGTTCATTATGCATGTAAATGTCCTGATACCTTCAGTCAAGGTTGAAATTACTCATTAGTCCAGATTCTATGGCAACTGTGGCAAAATTATTATCTGAAAATCCAACCTAAGTACACAACGAGATTCAGTGTATTACTGTTCTCGTTTCTAATTTACATTTGGATTTAAGAAAATATTTTTGTTAAATTTACTGCAGCTTTCTATCTACAGAATCTCTAGTGATGGACAGAATATTTGAAAGGGCCAATTTGTGCAACTGACAGAAACCTCTAGCCATAGTTAATGTCCTGATTTTCAAGGAAGAATAAAAAGAATGAAGAGAGCCAATCTAATGCAGTTAGGGTTAAGGGGCTGGCCTGGAAACCAGAAGATTGTGAGTTTTAGTCCCATTTTAGGCATGTTTATGTTTATTTGATTTTTATACCGCCCTTCTCCTTCTGGATTCAGGGAGGTGAACAGCCAACTAAAAACACTGTATACAAAAGTTAAAATAATTTTTAAAATAATTTATAAAATTTGGCCCACAATTTAAAACATTTCAATTTAAAATCAGCATCAAACTTTAAAACCAACATGGAGTCAGGCCAGCCCGGCTAACTGAAAATAGTAAGTTTTAAGGGCCCAACTAAAAGTCCGGAGGTCTGGGATCACTCGTATCTCTGGGGGTAGATCGTTCCAGAGGATGGGCGCCACCACAGAGAAGGCTTTCCCCCTGGGAGTCGCCAGCCGACATTGTCTGGCTGACGGCACCCTGAGAAGGCCCTCTCTGTAGGAGCGAACTGGCCGGTGGGAGGCAATTGATGGCAGAATGCAGTCCCATAAGTACCCCAGCCCTAAGCCATGGAGTGCTTTAAAGGTGGTTACCAACACCTTGAAGCGCACTCGGAAGTCCACTGGAAGCCAATGCAGCTCACACAGGAGAGGTGTCACATGGGAGCGCCCCATCGCTCCCATAATCCCCCGCGCGGCCGCATTCTGCACCAATTGGAGCCTCCGGGTGCACCCCAAGGGGAGCCCCATGTAGAGACCGTTACAATAGTCCAGACGAGAAGTGACGAGTGCTTGAGTGACCATGTGTAGGGAGTCCCGATCTAGAAAGGGGCGCAACTGGTGTATCAGGCGAACCTGATAGAAAGCCCCTCTGGCCACGGCCATCATATGCTCTTCTAAAGACAGCCGTGAGTCCAGGAGGACGGCCAAGTTGCGAGCCCTTTCCGTGGGAGCCAGTGATTCGCCCCCAATAACCAGTGATGGCACCAGCTGGCTATACCGGGACACCGGCAGCCACAGCCACTCGGTCTTCGACGGGTTGAATCAAAGCCTGTTTCTCCCCATCCAGACCCGCACGGCCTCCAGGCACTGGGACATCACTTCCAAGGCATCGTTGGGATGGTCTGGGGTGGAGATATACAGCTGGGTGTCATCATCGTACTGATGGAACTCCACCCCAAAACCATGGATGATCTCACCCAGAGGCTTCACATAAATGTTGAACAGGAGGGGTGAGAGGACCGAACCTTGTGGCACCCCACAAACAAGGCACCTCGGGGTCGACCGCTGCCCCCGTCAACAGATTGTGACCATTCAGAGAGATAGGAGGAGAACCACCGCAAAATGGTGCCCCCCACCCCTAGTCCCTCCAACCGGCGCAACATGATACCATGGTGGATGGTATCAAAAGCCGCTGAGAGATCTAACAGGACCAGGATAGAGGAATAACCCCTACCCTGAGCCCTCCAGAGATCATCCACCAACGCGACCAATGCCGTTTCCGTGCTGTACCCAGGCCTGAAATCGGACTGGAGCGGATCCAAATAGACAGCTTCATCCAGGTACTGGGGAAGTTGCCGCGCCACCACACTCTCAACAACCTTCGCAATGAAACGAAGGTTGGAGACTGGACGATAGTTAGCCAAAACAGCCGGATCCAGAGAAGGCTTCTTGAGGAGGGGCCTCACCACCGCCTCTTTCAAGGCGGCTGGTAGGACACCCTCACTCAAAGAAGCGTTAATAATCCTCTGGAGCCAGCCTCGTGTAACCTCCCGGGAAGCCAGCACCAGCCAGGGGGGACACGGGTCCAATAAACATGTGGTCACGTTCAGCCATCCCAAGATCCTGTCCACGTCCTCGGGAGCCACAGGATCAAACTCCTCCCAGATAACACTCTCAAGACCTGCCTCAGTCATCTTGTCTGAACTAACCCAGTCAGCGGCCAAGTCTTCCCGAATCTGAGTGATTTTATCATACAGATAACTATACAAAATCCTCAGCTCGGCCCTGCAAGGGTCATCCAGCGCTCCCAGATGGAGGGAGTGGCTCACCCTAAACAGGGCGGCTGGTCGGTTATCTGATGATGTGATAAGAGCGGCAAAATAGCTAGATTTCGCCGCTTTTATCACCACTAGGTAGGTCTTAATGTGAGACCTTACCAGTGTCAGATCAGATTCAGATCGGCTGGCCCTCCAACCGCTCTCTAGGCGTCTTTTCCGGTGCTTCATCTCCCTCAGCTCCTCAGAAAACCAAGGAGCTAAGTGAGTTCGGTGCCAGGTCAGAGGCCGCAAAGGCACGACACGGTCCAAAGCCCCGGCGGCCGCACTATCCCAGGCAGCCACCAGGTTTTCAGCCGAGTCGTGAGCCAGAATCTCGGGAAATGGCCCAAGTTCCATCTGGAACCTATCAGGATCCATCAGGTGCCTGGGGCGGAACCACCTGGTCGGTTCTGCCTCCCTGCGGTGGGGTGCAGTGGTCAGAAAGTCAAGTCGAAGGACTGAGTGGTCAGACCATGACAAGGGATCAATACCTATATCCCCTATATCAAAACCACTCAACCACTGACCAGAGATGAAAACTAAATCCAGAGGGTGTCCACCTATGTGAGTAGGACCATGAATTACTTGAGTCAGGTCCATGGCCATCATGGAAGCCATGAACTCCTGAGCTACCTCAGACGTTTCACCGATAGATGGCAGGTTAAAATCCCCCATGACCAGAAGTCTGGGGTATCAACCGCCACCCCGGCTATGATGTTGAGGAGCTCAGGCAGGGTCGTTGCCACGTGGCAGGGAGCCAGGTATGTGACCAACAAACCCATCTGCATCCCACGACTCCACTTCACAAAAAGGGACTCATATCCGGTTATCTGAGGTACAGTGGCCTCCCTCGGATCAAGACCTTCCTTTATAATAACCGCTATCCCCCTGCCCCTGCCCTGAGCTCTTGGCTGATGAAATGCGCGGAAGCCTGGTGGTCACATATCCACAAGGGGGAACCCCCCCTTCATGGCCCAACCAGGTCTCCGTAATACCTGCCAGGTCCGCTCCCCCCTCTTGAATAAGGTCACAAATGAGGGGGCCTTATTTACTACAGACCTGGCGTTGCATAACAACAGCCGGAGACTCGGGCCCTGAGATTCTGAGCAACCTGGGGAACGGGACAAGCTAAGGGGACCGGGGCAAGCAATCGCTCAAAGGTAGTGAGTGCGTGCCCCCACCACGATGCGGCCCCCTGCTCCCACCATATCTGCCCCTCCCACTCAGCGTATTAATAGAAAGGCCCTCAACAGAGGGCATTCTGATAGCCTTCTTACCCCCAGAGTCCATACCCCCTGTGGCACCATTGACTGCCGGGCCAGTCCCCCCTCCCTGCCATATGGGCCCCCCCCCCGGTCCACCTCTACAGCCCCCACCCCCCCTCCCGGGTCCCCTTAAATTTTTTTTTTAATTTTGATAAAAAGCCCCTCAACCCCCTCTTCGCTGCATGCCATCTCTCGGGGTTCCAAAACCCGTCATCAAGATAGGCCCTCGATAACATGGAGGGCCAGGCCTGCGAGAGGAGGGAGTCTCGCAGCGGTAGAAGGTCGGCTTTTAAAAGCATCATCCAAATCAAGAACGGGAAGGAGGGCCAGTTTGGGGTTCCTCCATAGTCCAGAGAGCATGAAAGCCAGCTGGGCTTCTTTGGGCCAGATGTGCTCTTTCAGCCCAACCTACTTCAAAGGGCTGTTGTGGGGAAAATAGGAGGAGGAAGTATGAATGTTTACTCCCCTACGTTACTTATAAAATAAAGGCAGGATAAAAATCAAATGATTAAATGAATTAAGTTAGATTTAAGATATTGCAAATGACAAATCTGCTCCTTTAAAGAAATGGCCACATCCGACATACCCTCTCTCCATTAATCAGCAGTGAATTAATCTATTAAAATTACAAAATGTAAATATTTACTGAAGACCAAGACAAAACAAATTAAATATAATGTAATGATTCAACTTAATTCAAATATATCATTCATCACATTATATTTCTGAAGTTTACTAGAGAACTATCAAAGGTACAAGAACCACTGTAAAGATCATGTAAAATACAAAGGACTATTAAGTGCCTGGAAGATTAATAATGGAATAGTGTTGGGAATCAAATTTAAAGAAAATGAACAATGCTAAAACAGGCAGAGATTTATAAATGTATTAAATATTGGGGCTAGATATAAAAAAAGTGCACCAGAGAGGGATGACAGCTAAATAAAGATATTTTTTTGACTTCTTAAGAAGCTTGTGTAGATCATTCAAAGATGGGTAATTATAGTAGCCTGTCAACTGCACAGTCTGGAAGAAGCATATCATTCTGACCCATTTCAAAGTAGAATAGCTTTACTCCCTCTTCTTTGTGGCAGCCCCTGAGATATTGGAACACTGCTATCATGTCACCCCTATAGTCCTTCTTTTCATTAAACTAGACATACCCAGTTCCTGCAGCCGTTCTTCATATGTTTTAGCCTCCAGTCCCCTAATCTTCTTTGTTGCTCTTCTCTGCATTCTTTCTAGAGTCTCCACATTTTTTATATCATGGTGACCAAAACTGGATGCAGTATTCCAAGTGTGGCATTACCAAGGCATTATAAAGTGGTATGAACACTTCACATGATCTTGATTCTACCCCTCTGTTTATGTCATATGCAGCAACTGTGTTGGCTTTTTTGGCAGCTGCTGCACACTGCTGGCTCATATTTAAATGGTTGTCCACTCAGACTCTAAGATCCTTCTCACAGTTACTACTCTTGAGTGAGGTACCACATATACTGTATCTGTGCCTTTTTTTTTCCTTACCTAAATGTAGAACCTTACTTTTTTCATTATTGAATTTCAGGTGTCTTCATTTGAAGATAGCTGCTCCTCAATATGAAAGCTAATGCTCCTTAATTTCACAGCATATGGACAGACTTAACCAGTGTTTCAACTGGGAAATTGTGAGACCTAGACCAAACCAAGTTCAAAAATGCTAAAGAATTCCTGGAAGCCTGGCACTCAGCTAAATTGGCCATCAACAAGCACAAAGATAAACAACATCTACACAACATTCAAAAAGCCAAAAAGGAAACAGAATGACCAAAACACCTACTCATCAGCATCAACACCAAGATGAGCAGAGATTAACATCAAGATTAACAGATCAACAATCAAGAAGTAAACAATATCCCAATCAAGGAATCACCAACTTAGACAAAGAAGCTAACAATGAACAACAGCCTAATCAAGCAATCACCAAGGCCACTTCCACTAACATTGGCAGGGAAGCCACTAATATATAAAATGAGAACAAATCCTATCCTGTCTAGCACTGATGATGTTACCTAATTTGGTAATGAAACATCTGCATAACAACCAAATTCAGAGAGCACCAAAGAGCACACAAATCTATGTCTATGATCTCTCCAAGAAATGATGTGGCTACAACTACAACTACTCCTGCAATTAGTAATCGTCTAGCTTAGAGATAATAAATTGAAATTTTAAAAGGCAAGGTGCTTTTTGTGATATATTATTTTACCATGCTGTATAATGCATGTGGAATGAGAGGAAAAGATTCTGCCCAAGGAATGATCAGACAAGAGGAAGAGAAGCCAAGAGTTGCTTAACAATCAGAGAAAGAAACTTAGGAAGGACCCACAAAATTGGCTAGGCTGGTAAAAAGACACAATGGGAGATTTGTACTTCCAGACTTGCAAGGTTCCTTTGATATTGCCTTACAATAAAGTAGAATTATCTCATCTGATCATGTACCCTATCTGGTTTAACTGGAAAGGTTGATAGATGGTTTATCTGCCTGTCCAGAATAGAATTATATTCTGCCAAAAGGAGATGATCTCTTTTTGATCCAAATCTCTTTCTGATTTCTCAGCAATTTGTTTTATCTGATTTGATATGCCAGCTACATCTCTATCTAAAAGATAATTAAACTGTGGTACACAAGTTGGTAAAGTCCAGGTTTGACTACAGTAATATCCTCTACATGTAGATGTCTTTGAGTCTAGTCAGAAAACTTAGTTGATATAAAACACAGCAATTATGTTGGTTTAGAGAAAGTTGTGAATATTTGTGCTTAAAACACCATATTAGGCACCAATTTGTTTTAAATAAAATGCAAAGTTCTCATTATTATCTTTCAAGCCCTACATAGTGTAGATGATGAAGTAATGAAGCAGTGAATAAGACTGATACCAAAGTTTGGAAAACCTTTCAGTCCGTATTTTGCTTTGGCAGATCTTTAGAAGGATTTCTGTATCCAGCTAAGTCAATCTATTCTCCCTCTTATAATTTTCTCCATATTTCCTTATAGAACTCATCTAGCTCAACAATAATTACATCTTTCTGAATGTATTGCTCATCTCACATCTCTGCATACATTTTCAATAATATTCAAGTCTAGGGATCCTAACCCTAATCCACTTTTGCTATATTCTTATTCTGAATCTGTAAACAGATGGACATGAATAGCAAATGTGCATTCAGATTTACAAAAAGATGTGGTTTCAGTTTTTAGCCTTATAAAGATTCTATCAGCTTCTGTTTCCTCAGAATTCACTGAAACATTCATTTGATCTGGGATGCCCAAAAATTTTGCATGTAACTATATTCCCTATTAGGGTTTTTTTTCCCTGTTTCACATAGATTCAAACAAAATTAGCAATATATATACGGTCCCTATTCCTCCTATATATTGTATTTTTGAAAAATCTACTTATTAGCTCTTATCCCAGTGCAACATGTTATGGCTGCAAATATTTATAATAAAGTTATAAAAGTCACAAAAAAAGACTGTGGAATCATATACTGAGGTGGGTCATATATATTATGCTATTTAGCATAAATTAAAAAAATACAAAACATATCCTAATTTTGGAGCTAAGATTATATATATATATATATATATATATATATATATATATATATATATATATAATCAAATGAACAAATCTCAGTGATTTCAGTAAGATCAATACTAATAGTCCTTGACATATTATTGAAATATGTCCTAGCAATCTTAGTCAATGGAAAGGGATACTAGATATTGTAGTGATGTAGCCACATCAAAAATAAGAAGACAATGCTGGTTCAAATCTGCAGATGTGCTAAGTATCTCCCATATTCAGTATCAATTACTCTGAAGCGACAAATTTAAAATACATTAAAAATACAAACAACAGAATAATAGTGTCAAAATCTAACCAATTCCTATCCTTAAAATCACTTTTACTGACATTTCTTGCATCATTTCCCATGAAATTCTTGTTGACCTTTATAGCTCTACTCCCTACTGTAATTCTGATTTAAAAAAAAACAGTAAAGGCATTTAAATTGTATGATGAAATACACCAGAAATGCAACAATCACTCCAATAAATGTAGTATCTCATAGCTTACTTATAAGAGTATAATATATAAAGATAATGAGAATAAAATGAAAACGTAGTACACCGATCAATACATCAAGAAAACAAAAAGCAGAATTATAATTTTATATGTATTAGGCAGTCTGGCTTTAAGTAGCTATAGTTACTATTTTTTTATCTAAGGAAATACTAGAACAGAGAATTTTAATATTGCAGGACAGAAAACAAAAAAGGTGCATCTATTGGGGGATACCAATAGATGCAGCCTTCTCTTTAAGCCATGAAATAACTGCATGGCATATACGGTTAAAAGGTACCACCATGGAAAAAGAATCTCCAGAGTGTGATCACAGGTAGAACTCTTTGTATAACAATTGCAGTGAAAGCTGTATGCTTCATCCGTACTTTACATATTGCACCTCACAGCTAGTAGTCACAAAACATTTAGTGTCATCTGCGTTCTCAGGCACAGTAAGAATACAATTGTCTTGTATCACTACAGATATTTTAAAAATGAAAGCAAATGGAAAAAAAAACCCACTTTGAGAAAACACTTCACCCAGTCAATATTGCTTACTTTGTTCAATATTCTCCTGCTTTGAAGAGGTGAATAAGGACCAGCAGAACCATCTTCTGATTATGTTTTGCCAAAAACAAAGCTAAATGAAATCCCTAGTCTTTGCCAAAGTTTATCTTTATTGCATTGTTACCTTCACTTTTTCTCTTCTCAAACAGCAGAAAAGACAATTTTCATCAAAAGACCAATCAGAGACACCTTCAGGTTCAAAGTCTGTGAATAAGAAGAAAAAGTTATTTCACATCTATAAAGATGCAACTTTTGAATGGTTAAAATTCATTCCTAATTCCCTACCCGTTTTATAAGACGCTTGATGCTATATGAGCAATGCTAGTTTGAATGCTAACATGCTTTTCATTTCCACAATGTTACAAAAGTATAATTTTCGCCTACACACAAAGCTAATTTTCCTAAGCAACACCAAAACCACTGCCAGTTATGCTCATTAGTAATTTTAGCCAATATGAAACTAACTGTGAGCACTGCCTGGGGGAGGGAAAAAAAGCACAAATCACCAAGGTAACATACATTTTCTAGAGACAGAGCAGAGGTTGAGTTTGTCATTAAAGATGCAGATCAAGGCAATATATATATATATATAAATATACTGTATATATAATACCTTTAAACAAATTCAGATCTTTTAATAATTCAGCTCCAAACAGCCCTTCTAGAATACTTTCAAATCCTAAAATTAAAGAAAGAACGTTTAATTTCCTCAAATTATATATCTCAATGCCAGAATATTGACAATTCTACATTTATCTGTTATTAGAATAATCTGAATGTGCTTTTATTATGTAGTCTATATTTCTTGGTCAATCCTATCAAAATCAGTTAAAACATGCACGCAGACATAATTATATAAATGCCGCATAGTGAAAATGAACCAAAACAGTTTAAAAATTGAAAATGTTCTATTTAAATATAATTCAATTAAATGATTCCAACATTAAAAATAAGTACCCACTTCAGATTATGAATTAAAAAATGTATCTCCCAGAGTCTACTTTTAAGATTTATAAATTATTTGAAAAGGAAAGCCACTGAGGTTAATCTGAAGCCAAATATGGAATGTGTTTACTCTGTAGATGCTTAATTATTACTGAGGTATTTACATTTTTTTAAAAAATGCCCAGAGTTCCTATTTCAAATATTACACCTCCCCCTCCCCCCAAATTAGTGCCATATTTATGAATATAATTACAGTGTACTTTTGGCTTGCAGCTAAAGAAACAGCATACCTATTTATCAGCTTCTCAGAATATAAGGGATATAGAAAACATACTGCATTGTAACAAGCACAAATTCTACTGAGGTAATCTATTTACCATTTATATGCAAAGATACTGCACATAAACACTTTTGCTGTACAATATCTGAACTGAACAGTAGAGATTTCACAACATTTTCAATATAAAATAATTCAAGGAATAAATTATTTCTTTATCCATATTACATAATGACTGATGGACTATTTCACTCTGGAAGAGAAAATTACTTCTGGTATGCAGAAGAAGTCCAATGCTCATTTAATAAATATTATCAAGAGTCATAGTGCAATTTTTGAGGCATAATAATTAAGTAGATCCCGAAAGTACAAGAGCACATAAAACCACGTGTATAGTTGGAAGGCAAAACCACCAAATTCCACCTTACTTATTTTAGCTATATCAAGCAATCAAACCCACTGGAAAAGGCAGTTATGCTTGGAATTGTCAGCAGTAAAAGGAGGCCACTCAGAAAACACTGTGCCTAGACACCATTAAAGCCAACACCAACCAGAACATAAAATATCAATTATAAAATAACTGAAATATTGGAGACAGCTAGTCCATAAAACCTTCAAGAATCAAGCATGATTGAATGGACAGCATCATAACATCTTAAAAGTATTTACTAAGATAGTCAAAGAACTGTGCTGGAATAAACTTGACAACATAATCACATTTTAATCTATAATGTAATGACAAAACTACAAAGAAATGGCAAAAATAAAGCACAAATTAAATAATAGAAAAATAAGGAATTGAAAAGAACACTTACACATACAAAGATAAAAAACCCAAATTTTTGGATGCAGATGGTGTCTTAGCCTTGCTTTAGTTAATTTTAAAAGAGCTCTATCTTTTAAGTGAAATTGACACATCTCTAATTCACAATAGAAATAGTTCAGAAACATGGATGCTTTGTATATTACATATTAGTATAAATAAGTATATTTTTAAAAATGTTTTTAGAAAACTAAAAGCTGACAGAATTTAGACTACTGAAAAAGAAATAAAATTTAAGAAATCTTACAACACTTTAAAGATTTCATATTAAAATATGCAGGTAAATGCAACTAAAATGTGAAATGTTAAAAATTTGCACATTTTAACTTATACAGGATAGTCTCTAAAAAGAAATCTTTTAAATAATGGTCATTAATTCCTATCACACAGAATTTTTATGCAACTAAATAAGCATTCACAGTGTCTATGAAATGGATTATATAAAGTATACAATCTGGCTTGCTTTGTTCACTGTTCTACCAATGGTAATGACGCTTGGTGTATATTAATATTAAATATTAGATTTAACAGTTGCATAGCAACAGCAGAAAAGCTTATATGTAATACTTGTCACAGAAAATGCCAAACAAGCAAGGATGAACATATTTTAAAAATATTTTAAACATCTAGCACTATTATAATTTATTAGATTTAGTTATACAACCCAACCCAATACATCAGAAATAGCAACAAATTTATCAAATAATGTAGTTTGCTATGTTTAATACAGAAAGAGTCAAAGTAAACAACAAGGGTGCATGGAACAATTAAACTGGAAGGAGTTTAGATAATGAGAAATTGCTAATATTTACTAAGATTTCTCTATCACTGTTTTAGGGACTAAAAGAAATACGATTTTATCCACTGATAATAGTTTACTCATTTGCATTGAGATGTAATATATTCCTATTGATTTCAAGAGGAAACAATATGGCTGCCTTTGTTTGACTTTTATTCATTCCCATGAATGTTCGATCATTTCCACTTCTGAATAGAACAGTATTAAAAGTCTCCAGAAATTTTCATTTTATTATTTCCACTTCACAATGCATTTGGATTTTCTGTACTTGGTAGTGGTGGTGTTGTTTTCAAGGAAATACAGTTATATAATCCTTCTATTTAAAAAAAAAACACCTACCACGAATAACAATACTTGACCTTTTCAGTAAAAAAAGTTCCACTGCAAGAGAAAGATAATTCTGAGAGCACTTCCAACAAACTTTTTTTTAATTGGGTTATCTTAAATTAAATATGAAAATCTTATTGTAATATGTATGTATTTACATGTTTTTACTTCTCTTAATGCTTTATTACCTTGAATCTATTCTCTTTGGAATTTCATACGGTGAAGCGCAAACGGCACAGTTCAGGCAAAGCCAGTATGAAGACTCTTTCTATAGCAATACCATAATGGCTGGCTATTCCCTGAATTGAGGGAAAGTCAGTGAATTTAAGGTTAGAGTTGCTTTCTGAGATGAACCTATCCTATGCTTTCAGGAAGCCTTGGTAGTATCAGTTGCTGACTGGCCAAAATATCTTGCCACTATCATATTCGCTTAAATTACAGAGAAGGTTCAGCTGTTCAGACCAACCAGGGATACATATCACAGCCTTTGTATAACACATTCTCTAATTATTCTTTCTTCCCGTTTGCCTCAGTTTCCTTATCTTTTGTGTGGAAACTATTTTTTTGTTTGAAGATACAAACCACTGTAACTAGAAAAGCTTAGAACACATTCAAAACAGGATTATCAACCAGGGAAAGAAATTTGGATTAATCTCATTATTTTCAGTGAATGTATCATTCATTGCCCTTCTCAATAACCTGATATATCTGATAAAAACAGGAGGATGAACAATTGGGGAGGAAGAAAAAAAACAATGTATTAAGAAAACTTAATTTCTGGGAGGACAGGCTTCAAATGATTTTCTCACTGATCTCTCAAGACAGGAAGCAGAAACAAAGCGAAGTAACTCCTTATCCATAGGATCTCTACAATTGTATAAAATTGCATAAAGGATAAGATTTTTTAAATTCTTCACTTATACTGCAGAACAATGAAGGAGAGCGCTCATTCAAACTGAATTAGGCAACAATAAAGAATTATTTTACAATACTTCCTAGAGCAGGGGTCCCCAACTGCTAGTCTGTGGACCTGCACTGTTCTGTGACATACCAGAAACCGGGCCATATAAACAAGTGAAGTCCCATCCGCGGGATGCAGGCAGTATATGAAACCACGCCCCCACCAGTCCACAGAAAAACTCTCTTCATGGAATCATTTCCTGGTGCCCAAAAGGTTGAAGGCAGCTGTCCTAGAGAATTCTTATAATCATGTATGTGGTGCTGAGCTCATTGAAAGAAGTACAGTGGACTAAAGCACACTGTTATTAACACCAGCTGCCTGCAATTCCTGCAAGTTCGAATCTCACCAGGCTCAAGGTTGACTCAGCCTTCCATCCTTTCTAAGGTAGGTAAATTGAGGACCCAGTTTGTGGGGGCAATAAGCTGACTTTGTATAAAATATACAAAAGTATGAAGGCTATTGCTTAGCGCATTGTAAGCCGCCCTGAGTCTCCGGAGAAGGGCGGCATATAAATCAAATTTTAAAAAATAAAAAAATAAAAAAAGGTAATTTCTCAGAATATTGGCAATCCCTATGCATCTCTAATGGATTTAATTTAAAATCAGATTAATTTTACGGTTGAAATATATCAAAAACTTTACAACAGATTATCTAGATATATTGCCACTTTTAGTTAAAACAATCTTTCAAATTCCAGTTACAGTCCACAAGGATATTGTGAGTATTATGATTACCATACTTTTTGGAGTATAAGATACACTTCCCCTCCCCCAAAAGAGGGTGGAAATGTTGGTGTGTCTTATACACCAAATACATTTTTGATCTCCCGAAGCCCCGCTCCCCATATCCCGTTTTTCGCAAAAACGGGGCATGCAAGGGCTTTGGGAGGCCTGCAGAGTGCTCCTGGGGGCTGGGGAGGGCAAAAACTTTTTTTTCTTGCTTACCTCTTCAAAATCTTGGTGCGTCTTATACACTGATGCAATTTATAGTCCGAAAAATATGGTAACTGCTGCTCTTTTCTTTAACTTGAAAATCTAAGGGGTTTTTTTACTCCATTTTTTACTTGCCATGAGTAATTAAGAAAGGTTTGCATTCTTACATTATCTCAGCATACAATACAAACAGAGTTGGAAGCATGATAGACAGAAATTGGAGATTATGGGGCAACATCCTGCAAAGTACTTCTAGTTCAAAATTCAGCTAGCAGTCATAGGCAGTTCAGCAGAATAACTCTTATTATCCAGAAATTCAATTAGTTACCAATAGGCAAGATCCAAAATTATGGCTATTACCTCCAGTATATAAAGGCCTTTATGGTTCAGGTCTTCATTAACCACAGTACCCTTTTCTCCAATCAGAGTCTCTGCATCTAATATGTCCTTTCTGGAGACACTGCTTGTAACTATGTCAATTCCCAAGGGAAATACTCTGAAATAGGTTTTCCTATAGGTACCACAACACTACAGAATGTTGTTGTTTTTAACCATTTAGTTATGTCTGACTCTTCATAATTTATACAGAATATATAGGTGTATACAAAATATACACTTCCCTAAAATCAAAATAGTTCTGTCTGTCTCTTGTTTTGGAAAGAGATAAAGACTATCCTTTTCATCAAATTCATGGAACTAAGTTGATTGGAGGAGATGCTGTTACAAATTATGCCCGATATATCTATCTATATCTGTCCCCTTCATTCATTTTAGGAATGCTTAAATTCTTTCTGTTTAAATGGATGGGGAGGAAAAGACAGCGTTCCTTTGTTCAACCCATTTCCCTTAAAACACCCTCCAGATGTTGTTAGCATCTGCATTATACGCACACATACGTACAAACAAATAATAAGTTTAAAAACGTATTGACGTTAAAAATGTAATGACTATGATAATTTTGAAGAATTATATGTTGATTTTCTGGTTGATTTTCTAGCACCACAATAATTAAATCTGGACAGTTGTGTTGTTTTATATTGACTATTGTGAACTACCTAAACTCTGTGATTTGGATGGCATAATTTTTTTTTAAATTTTATAAAACTAGATGAATTACATAGATACAAAAAGCAGGATGATAATAGATTGAAAGCACTATGGTCAGAATGAAATCTGAAACATCAGTTAATTGATTAATGATGACTATTCACAAGTAGCACTGGCATAAGCATCACGATAAAGAAAACAAACAAATCTTAATTGATTAAAAAAATCTCCCTATGTTTCTTATTTGTCACAAGAGACTATTTTATTAATTTGCTTAAAATAACATTTTGCACTCTAGCAATGCAATACAAAGGTAAGAAAAGAGAGTGAGTTGGAAAAAAACCTGTCTCAAGGCAAGGAAGCTTTGTACAAGTAGAATCTTCAATCCTTATACTCTACCTGACATACTAATAATGCTTTGAAACACTGAAAATTGGTGTTTTATTAGTAGGCGAAGTATTATAATTAAAATGTGGGCTTTTGCGGGCTGATATATGGTTGTGCTATAATGTACTTTAAAAAAAAAAACAGTGCCTTGTCAGGACAACATTTACCAATAGTGCAAAACCAAAGAAAAATTAATAGTAAATCTTAACACACAAACTAATGATAATAATATACCAGTAATAATAGTATAACCAAAAAACCTTAAACTAAATTTCTTCTTACAATAGCTTATTTACATTTTTATCCCTTATTATAGTTAGTTTTATACATCTTTATTTTCCATACTAACGATTATTAACATTCATACTTACTTTCTCTCGTTTCTACCTCTTGTCTCTATCCATTCATAAAATTTATTCCATGTCCAATAATATTAAGTCTTCTTTATCTTTAATTTTTAAAGTTAGTTTCTCCATTTCAGCACAATCCCAAATTTTCCTAATTATATTCTCATCTGATTGGGTGTTCATTTTTTTCCAATATTTAGCATATATAATTCTTGCTGTCATCAATATATGCAACACTAAATATATAGTTGCTTTATCATAACTTCCCGATAGTATACCTAAAAGACATGTTTCTGGTTTCCAGCATTTAGCATTTGTGCTATAATGTACTTAAGCATTACTTCTTGTACAGTTTTATTCTTTCATTCAATTGTGTCCCATTCCATTCTAAGAGATTGCCTGAACGAGTCCCTGCAGTTTTCTAGGGAAGGTTTTTCAAAGGTGGTTTGCCACTGCCTCCTTCCTAAGGCTGAGAAAAAGTGACTAGCCCAAGGTCACCTAGCTGGGTTCATGCCTAGGCGAAACTAGAACACACGGTCTCTCAGTTTCTGGTCTGATGTCTTAAGCACTACACCAAACTGGCTTTCACTTCTTGTACAGTATTTGTAAATGCAATTAAGCAGTGTGGTATGACCGTAAAATGGTATAAAATCTCAAATCAAAGCTCTTGCAAAGACTTACAATCAAAACCTCTAATATCTAAGTATCTGCAGTCAGCATCAGGACCATATATTATGAACATGCATCTTTATGTATTTCATCTAGACAGGGAAGTTCATGCCCACATGTGCCACGTGTACACAGTTCAATTACACATTTATTTTATATTGAACAAGTACAATTACAATTACAAATTTTACAAACAAAGTTACAAATAAAATTAAAAAATACTTCCAACATTTATTGTTGCTAAAAGAGATTTGGAAATTTGAAGTTTCTAATAAATTAGAGAAGCAGAAAACTTGAGCAATAAGTAAATAGGACATACAACTTTAACTTTTTTTATTTTTAGAAAATAAATAAAAAGAATGCAAAAAAAACACTTAAAGAATGGTGTTTGTAAAGAATAATAATGAAATGTTTGCTCAATTTTCTGTAGTTACAAAAAATTTTGTAACTAGTTTTTACTGTTGCCTCATTTTTTGCTTGAGTATTATTTGGGAACACAGTACATATAGTTAAGTCTATTTATCCCTTCCACCATATCCTTATGGTGGAAGAGACCCCAGAGGAAATTAAATGGGGTGGAAAGAATATGCTTGATTTTACTTTTCTCTAGGGTATCTTCCAGGAGGATTTAAAAACATTAATCTCTGAAACTTCTAATATTCCATAGAGAAGTGCTCAAAAAAAGACCAAGCATATATTTTGGTAAAACCTATGAAGGGACGCGGTGGCTCAGTGGTTAAGATGCTGAGCTTGTCGATCGAAAGGTTGACAGTTCAGCGGTTTGAATCCCTAGTGCTGCGTAATGGGGTGAGATCCTGTTACTTGTCCCAGCTTCTGCCACCCTAGCAGTTCGAAAGCATGTTAAAAAATGCAAGTAGAAAAATAGGGACCACCTTTGGTGGGAAGGTACCAGCGTTCGGTGCGTCTTTGCGGTTTAGTCATGCCAGCCACATGACCACGGAGACATCTTCGGACACCGCTAGCTCTTCGGCTTTGAAACGGAGATGAGCACCTAGAGTCGGGAACAACTAGCACATATGTGCGAGGGGAACCTTTACCTTTACGAACAGCACTGAGAATACAATTCTACAATTTTGGGGTAGGGTCTAAGACTGAAAAAATGCAGCTTTCTAAAACCATTCTTCCTATTCACAGAATTTAATTGATATGGATGAAACAAATCTGCATCCCAGATAATCAGTGCCTTCACCTTCAAGTGAGGTGTTAATTGCCCTGACAGACTATGTCTTCATCTTCTAGATGATTTGGACAGGAAAAGCAACACACCTTTCCACTTTAACTGATTAGCCAACTAAGTGTAAATGCTTTTCCCTCACAGAACATGCTTTAAATAGTATATGCTTCTGGTCAGCAAATTGTTTTATTTAACATGAAAAAAAACTCAGACCATGATTCCAGAAATTTTCCACAGGAATATTACATACACAAAAAAGTTAAACTCAATTTCTTTAATTTCTTGACAATACTACAGCAATTTTTTTCCTTTTTCCATACTTTCATAGTGTCTGCTCCCAATTTGTCATTTAGAACTATTTTGCTGACATTCACATGGATAGAAAAGATATGTACAAATTAAAAACTGAAAACATAGAATACCTTTAGCAGGTACAAAGAAAAAACACAATATGGTTTGGTAATCCACTGAAGCTGCTCATGAACTAAAACAGCAGTCCCCAACCTTTTCGGCACCAAGGACCAGTTTCAAGGAAGACAATTTTTCCATGGATTGGGGTGGGTGGGTTGGTTTTGGTTTCACTTACTCACCTGCCACTCACCTTTACCTATGCAGCCCTGTTCCTAACAAGCCACAGACCAGTACCAATCCAGTACCAATCCGTGGCCTGAGGGTTGGGAACCCCTGGACTGAAAAAACTTGGGTTGCATTTCCTGAATAGGAAAACTTAACACACACACAAAAGAAACACTGATCTGAACAAGGTTCAAAAAAAATCAAAACTATTGTGTGACCTATCCTGCAGGCAAAATAAGGACATCTGAGAAAAATGTCATGCATTATAACCCCCACTATCTCCTTGGCCACTTATCCCATCATTCCCAAAAGTATGGAATAAACTCTCCTCTGTCTATTCACCAAAAAAAAAAAATATGGAAAACTTGTGGAAATAAACTCATTTAATACAACCTTTGCTCTAAAACTTAGTAGTAAACAGTGTGACAACAGGATAAATGGAATCCATGACCCAAAATGGTTTAAATTGAGGACCTCCTCTCACCTTGATTCCTGAAGGAAAGGTGTAAAGAAAGAAAGAGCTGAGAACTCTGCACTCAGTCACTCAAGCCCTAGTCATCTCATGCCTGGACTACTGCAATGTGCTCTACATGGGGCTACTCTTGAAGAGTATCTGAAGCTTCAGCTGGTGTAGAATGCAGCTGTTCAGGCAGTCTTAGGGCCTCTAGGGCAGCCTATATTACACTACTGTACTGTGAGTTGCACTGGCTAGTACAGTAGTTTCCTTCCAAGTCCAATTCAAGGTGTTGGTTATTATCACATTTAAAGCCCTTCATGGCATGGGTCCGAACCGGTTTACCTTAATGGGTCTAGCAACCCCACTTGTGCCAGCAGAAGGGGCCCCTTTGCCTAAGAAATTTTGGCTGGCAGGGTCCAAAAGAGGAGTGTTTTCTGCCATGGTTCCCACCATCTAGAACATTATGCTCTCCCAAGGTGATATCCACATGCTTCCTTTTGGACTCTTGAAAGACTTTGAAGACATGGCTGTGCCAACTAGCCTAGGCCCCAATGGGGATGTTACATTTTGGAGGGAGTTAATGGAGTAGATAACATCCCATATTCCCCCTGTGCACATTTGGTTCCCTCCCTCTCCATTTTTATTTTAACCATATTTTAAATTTAAGAACTTCATTGTTTCAATATTTTACAGCGTATTTTTAATTGTATATTTGTAAGCTGCCTACAGTCAACACTGGGGAGAAGGGTGATATGAGAGTTTAATAAATAAATAAATCCAATGATCTCTAGCTGACAACTGGAAGAAAGGAAATAAGGAGTTTTGCATGGAAGGGTGTGACAAAGTGAAGCTCAGAGTCTTTACTCAAATATATTTTCCAGCAAACAGAATTATTGGTTTAAATAACAGTATCTTCAGTAAAAGATGGTTAGCAATTTCAGCTAAAGAGAAAAAGCAGAGTAATCCAAAATGGTTAAAATACTAGGAACCAAACAGCTAGTATAGCTAGGAGAAGAAATTTACTTAAATCTGATCTTAACAAATGTTTTTTTGAATAATTTTTGTTAAAAGTATCTTTATAAGACAATTTGATACTTCTGAGAGTCAAAATCTATATCTAAGCCAAAACATTATTGTATCGATAATTTGTTACTTATTCCACATATAGAAATGCTAATTTCAGTTGACCTTTTAAATTTGAAGTCTGGTTTCTGTACCGTAAGTTACACCATTAACTGTATCTCTGATTTTCCTAATATTCCTCTAAGTCAGGGGTCAGCAACCCGCGGCTCCGGAGCTGCATGCGGCTCTTTGGGCCCTCTGCCGCGGCTCCCTGTCCCATCACTGGTTGGCCCTGCCCTTCGTCCCTTTATTTCCTTTTTGGACTCCAGCCCGAAGCAGCAGGAAGCGAAGGCTGCCTTACGTGCACACTTGCGGGGAGACCCTCCTCAAGCAAGCACCAAAGCGCAGCAAAGGCGTGTGCGGGGTGGCGGCCATTTGCTTAGGAGGGTCTTAGCAGGACGCGGTTTCTCTCCTGCACTAATGATCCGGCCATCGCTGGATCTCCTCCTCCCACTCTCGTGATGCCTGGCTGTGGCTGAGCCAGGAGTGTGAGCATGAGCAGGAAGACCCTCCTCAAGCAAGCCCCAAAGTTCAGGAAAGGTGCCTGTGCGGCAGGCAGCGGCTCGCTTAAGGAGGGTCTCCCCACATGTGCGCATGCTCCCGGCTCAGCCACAGCCAGCCAGGGCATCAGGAGAGTGGGAGGAAGAGGAAAGTGCAGGAGCGAAACTTCCCTGTTCCTGCCTTCATGTCACATTTACACGTAAGGCAGACTTCGCTTCCTGCCGCTTCGGGCTGGAGTTCGCACTCTGCACTCGGCTGAAGAGCTGCCAGGCGTGGGGGATGAAATGGCAAGGTGATGGCCGGAGCATTAGTGCAGGAAAGAAGCTGTATCCTGTTAAGACCCTCCTAAGCGAGCGGCTGCTTTGGGCATCATAAGAGGAGGGGGGAGGAGGAAGATGGTTGCCCAAAGGGAGATGCGGGAGAGACACACATATATACAGAGAAGGGGGGGGAGAGAGAGATACAGAGGGAGAGAGACGGGGGAGAGAGTGGGAGATAGGGAGAGGGGGAGACAATGGTTTTGTGGCTGGATAGGCATGGCTGGGGGGGTGTCATGTGACTGGGTGGGAGTGAATAACATCGAGTTGGCCACGCCCACCCAGGTTTTGTGTCTCCAGTGTGTTTTTTTCCTCTGGGAAATGAGTCCAAGTGGCTCTTTGAGTATTTAAGGTTGACGACCCCTGCTCTAAGTCATGCTACTATTCCAATCAGAGAAAAGTGATCGAATAACCCAGGATCTAATATGACTCCCTAGAGGTACATATTTCCTATTACATCTTGAGAAATATATTACCAGTTTCCAAAAATCCGATGTGGAGCCTGATGCAAAATAGTTCCTCTAATAGTATTTGTAAAATAGCTTAACTAGCCAGTCATACCCTCTGGATATAATTGCGCGCATTAGTCACACTTCTCATTTCCAGGAGCAGAAATAAAAATATTCAGATATAGATCTATCCATGGTCAAGAATTCAGGTCAATTTAAGTTTCTGTTCTTCAAATAAAAAAAAATTACCATCATATCCTCCAGTTTCTAACTTATATTGTATAATTCCTCAAAGTCTAACAAAAAATATTTCAAAGGATTCTCTCAGGAAATTAGAAGTGGCTTCAGAAAACGTATATCAAGCTACTTTTGTAATTACTTTTTCTAAAGATGTATAAATGAAAGTCAACTGTTTAATTCTTCTCCCTAAATTGTTGCTTCATTTGGGTTAGTGATCTTGACTTTACACTGCTGTATTGCCAAGGTTTTCTGATAGTGTATTATACACAGCTTTCAGCTTCTACTAGTTTTAGAATTATTTGCACTTATGGAAGTTTCTCCACAGGATAAAGGAACGTTACTGTATGCTCTGTGTCAGGGGTATCAAACTGGCAGGCCGCAGGCCGGATGCATCATGCACAGGCCACACCTTCCCCAGCTCCACAAAGGAAAAAAAAAATCATGAAATGTCACGGCAACGTGACGCCGCAAGTTTGACATCTGTGCCCTATGTGATCATATACTGTTCAGAGTTCAAGCAATTTTAAAACTATGTGGGGAATTTGGTATATGTATATTTGTTATATGTATTTACATACGCATTCATAATTGCTTGCAATCCTGGGGTAGGGAGATGCAGTAAAGATTTTTTTTCTCCTTTATTTTTTTCTTCACCCATATCTTCAATAAATCACTAGAGATGTGCTATGTTCCTTCTTCCTTCAAACACTTTACTATCATCCCAGTGCCGAAGAAACCCACCATCAAGGAACTGAATGACTACAGACCAGTTACTCTAACATCTGTAGTCATGAAAACCTTTGAAAGGCTAGTGCTGTCCCACTTGAAAACCATCACGGATCCTCTGTTAGACCCCTTGCAATTTGCATACCGAGCAAATAGATCAACAGATGATGCTGTTAATATGGCTCTGCACTACATCCTACAACATCTTGAATCTCCAAAGACCTACGCAAGGGTCCTCTTTGTAGACTTTAGTTCAGCATTCAATACCATCATTCCAGACACTCTTCTAACTAAGCTAAACCAGCTACAGGTACCTGAACACACTTGTAAGTTGATCATAAGCTTCCTAACAAATAGGAAGCAGAAGGTGAAGCTAAGCAGAGTCACATCAGATACCTGTACAATTAGCACAGGGGCCTCCCAAGGCTGTGTGGTCTCCCCACTTCTCTCTGTATACCAATGATTGCATCTCTAACGATCCATCTGTTAAACTACTGAAGTTCGCAGATGACACAACAGTGATCGGTCTCATTCGAGACAATGATGAATCCGCATACAGACAGGAGGTTGAACAACTAGCCTCATGGTGTGACCGGAACAATCTGGAACTGAACACACTCAAAACCATAGAAATGGTGGTAGACTTTAGGAGAAACCCTTCCATACTTCCACCTCTCACAATACTATACAACACAGTATCAACAGTAGAAATCTTCAAATTTCTAGGTTCTACCATATCACAAGATCTAAAATGGACAGCTAACATCAAAAACATCATCAAAAAAGCACAACAAAGAATGTTCTTTCTGCGCCAACTCAGAACGCTCAAACTGCCCAAGGAGCTGCTGATACAGTTCTACAGAGGAATTATTGGGTCTGTCATCCGCACGTCTATAACTGTTTGGGTTGGTTCTGCAACCCAAAACCAAATGATCATCTCTGTGTATGTGCCTGTATGTATTTAAAAGCATGATAAATCATCTTGACATTGGTATATAAAAATCTTGGGTTCATTCTTCTCCATTTGGGACAAACTGTTGACACTGATAAAAGAATATCAGAATAACAAAGTTAGAAAGTATCTTGAAGGTCTTCTATTCCAACCCCCTACTCAAGCAGGTCATCCTATACCATTCAGACAAATGATGGTCAATCTCTTATTAAAAACCTCTAGTGATGGAGCACCCACAATTTCTGAAGACAAGCATTTGTTCCACTAATTGTTTTCATTTTCAAGAAATTTCTCCTTAATTCTAGGTTGGATCTCTCTTTAGTAAGTTTCCATCCATTATTTCTTGTCCTGCTTTTAGGTGCTTTGGAGAATTCATTGATCCCCTTTTTTGTGATAACTTTGAGATCATTTGGGACATCTAAATATTACAGGTGGTTTAATTTTTCAAAAGTCTTATGTCCAAACACTGCTACTAGAGAGGGCATAAATGTCCTTGAAGGACAATGGAAAGATCAGTTACCAAGACAACGGTCACAGAAGCATCACTTAAATCTATTCCAAAAGCTAACGAGAAAATGTCTCAGACAGGCCCCTCTTTAATTTTCAGAAAGATAATGTGAGAAGGGGGAAAAATATTACTATCTGCAATATTCTGCAACAATAGCCATTTCAATAAAAATAATTTTAGACTATATGACATTAATCTGATCTGCTCTTTAGGGCTGACAACTATAGATCTTACCTTGCTTCATGCCTCAACCAAATTTTATGAAGTAATTGGCCCTTCTTTTATGATCTTACTTAGGCATGTTAGCTCTTCTTTGATAAAACAGATATGCAGAGTACCAGGGACAGAATACACTAGTTCAGCAAATATAATACCTCAAAAAAACTCCTATTCATTACAAGTTACACATTAGGTTTTGTCTCAACGAAAGAGGTTTTTAAAGTTTAAAAACTGTATTTGGTACTCAGAAATCAGAAGGCATGCTTATCACAGTGCATTTATTACCATAATTTATTTACCATAATTCAGAATTCTAGAAATGTTGGCTTTCCAGCAATAAATATTGCACTAATTCATAGTGTTTGATTGCTTGTGCTTGGCATTAAATGCCAGCAGAAGCATCTAAGCCTCAAAAACTCTTCAATGGTATGACACGCAAACCAGGATCTCTGGGTTGATGCACTGCCAATAAGAACGAGTTGGAACCCATCATTTGTTCTCGGCTTTTGATTCCTGACTTCTTAAGAAGAGAAAAGCCAGGGAAGTAAGTTTACGTATCATGATAAACAAATTATGAAACAAATTTTCAGGGGCTCATTTAACTCTTCCTACTGAGAAGCTCACCATTACATACTAATAAAGCAATACATGGAAGAGTCTATTTTCATGTCTTCTAGAACAGCGGCCCCCAACATTTTGGGCAGCAGCAACTGTTCCATGGGGAAAAAATTTCCACAAACCAGAGGGGGGGGGGTTGTATATTTTTGTGCACTACCTAGATCCCACACATGTACAGATGAAGCTTTGCTCACTGGCTCAACCTGGTTCCTAACAGGCTGCAGACCAGTATTGGTCCTCGGACTGGGGTTTGGGAACCCGTTTTGTTCTCTATTTTTCCCCATCATATTTTCATTTTTATCTTGAACTTATCCCTTTATTCATTTGCCATTTTTACAGCATAATTATATACTTGCTCTAACCTACAGGACACTTACAAAATACACAGGATCTTTAATGCTGAACATTTGAAAACACTTTTAAAAAGCTTCAGCCTGTATATTTGAATAACCACATCAAGGAACAAAAACAAAAAATAGTCCCCACCTGCCATCAAAAACAAATTCAACGAAGTCCTGTAGTAATCTGTGGCATCTTCAGAAAAAAAAAGCACCAATGCTGGCTAAGACAGAGATATCAGTCAAAGTTGTGAAAACTGCATCAGTCGCCTCTCAAAGTTTAAGCCAATTCATACGGGGCAAAATGCAATAGAGAATAGTTTTTGCCCTCCCTGTAATTCCTACCTTCTTCTGTTTCTATTTAGTGCCATACAAATTATTGCAGCTTTTCTATATAGTAATTTTCACTTTACACCTTCCTCGATTTACGACCACCATTGAGCCCAAAATGTATGTTGCTAAGTGACAATTTTGTTAAATGAGTTTTGCCCCATTTTACGACTTCCTTGCCACATTTGTTAAATGAATTTGGCTTCCCCATTAACTTTGCTTGTCAGAAGGTTGCAAAAGGTGATCACATGAGCCTAGGACACTACAACTGTCATAAATGTGAATCAGTTGCCAAGCATCCGGATTTTGATCACGTGACCATGCAGATTCTGCAATGGTCATAAGTGTGAAAAATGGTCATAAGTCACTTTTTTCAGTGCCTCTGTAACTTTGAACAGTCACTAAATGAACTGTTTTATGTCAAAGACTACCTGTAGTTAAGATGAAATTCTCTACGAAAGCATTAAAGAATCTAATTTTTTCCCAACTTGCTTAGCAATTAAGTAGATGCCAAATATTTAAAATATGGAAAAAGATTTACTACCAAACATTTGACTGATTTAAAATGCCTATCCAATTGTTAGGTTTCTCAATCAATCCTTATTACAGAATATACAGATACTTGTCTACATACAAAAGTTCGTTTAGTGACCGTTCAAAGTTACAACCACACTGAAAAAAGGGACTTATGACCAAAAGTTGATGGAGATAGCAGAGATGACTAAATTGACTGCTTTGATTAAAGAAAAAACCATAATTACTTTTGTTTCTACTTGGAAACCACTTCTGGACTTTTTGCTTAAAGTGCAAAAAAGAAAAAGAAAAAGAAAAAAGAAAGAAACTTTGATTTTGGGTTTTGATTAAATAGGTTTATTATTATAGAAATGGGCAATTTATATTACTTTGTAAAAGTAAAAAGTTGAGGTTTAATACTATTATCTTATTCTACTGCACCAAAGGGAGTCGAAAGTCAATGGCTTTTCTTTCTTTTTTCCCTCTGCCCTACACTTTCCCCTTCCCTTCTCCTTCCCTTACTTTCCCACTATTTTCTTTTGTTTTTAGTATTATCAACTAGTAAAAAATTGATTTTTATTTTTCACACTTATAACCATTGCAGCATCCCTGTAGTCACATGATCAAAATTCAGATGCTTGGCAACTGGTTCGTATTTATGATGGTTGCAGTTTTTTGGGGTCATGTGATCCCCTTTTGCAACCTTCTAACAAGCAGCGTCAATGGAGAAGCCAGATTTACTTAATAGCTTGGTTACTAACTTAACAGCTACAATGATTCTCTTAACAACTATGGCAAGAAAAGTCATTAAATGAGGCAAAACTCACTTAACAAATGTCTCACTTAGCAAGATAAATTTTGGGGTGAATTGTGGTCATAAGTGGAGGACTACCTGTATATGGATATATAACAATATAAACCAGCTAAGAAATCACATTTTTCAAGCAATCTACCTACTCAACACGGAATCTCAACAAAAAAATATGAATATTCAACTATGGGACATAGTTGTAATTTTAAAATAAAATTAAAATGGAAAATACAATCTCATTATTTTGATAACTATTTAATCAGTAACTAAAGGACACTACTAGTTCAATTTACCAGTTTATCTGAAACTAGTTAAAGATAATCTAGTGCAAGCCACATTATATATTATTAGTAGTACACATTTTTTTGAAACCTGTTTAAAATTAGATTTCCAGGTCCATTTTAAATTATTTAAAACAATTTTCTTAGCTTTCCTGACAAAGAGAACAGACCTTAATTTATGCTTCCAAAAATCTATCATATATAGATTAATTAGGAGTCCAGCTTTTGCCAGACAATTTGGACATGTTGGCCAAATTTACAGAAGCTAACTTTCTTTTGCATTCACAACGCTATTCTAGCCAAACAACCAATGTGCACACATTGGCAAGACAATATAGAAACGAAAATAGTTTAAACATACTAACATCCTAGTCTTGGGGCATCCAGTCAAGCTACGCAAAGAGGTGTTTTTGTCCCTTGCATACTCCCAAATGTGGAAGTAGGATCAGAAACGGGATCTGGAAAAAAGGGTAAACAGCATGTTAGTTAAATTCACAGATGGCACTACTTGGGTACGGCTACAAACATTAGCAAGAACAAAAATACAAATGGATTTTGGAAGACGTGAAGGAAAATGCATATTTCACAAACATGACAATGATATGCAGAGTTCAACAGACAGTGAAAATGCTCCCAAAAAAATCCCAATACATAAGAGCAGTGAGAGATAAGAAAACTTCATGAGTAGAAATGTTTCATTTCTGAGCCACAATAAAATCACTCCTGCCTCACTACACTGAGTAAAATTAACTATGGACACTTTCTATAGAAACCTTCATTCCCTTTCATACACATGGTCCTTGTACCATAGTTACTGAACCTTTAAAGGGGGGAAACTGCATTTCCTCTCAGAAAGATGAAGTAAGCGTGCTTAGGAAGCAAAAGGTGCACATTCTTATTAAGGTATTTAGTTTTCTACCTAGATTTCCAGCTATATGGTAAAGACAATTTTTTTCTACACTGATTTTATTTCCACCAAGTGTAAAAAATTAGGCCCAGAATTTACAAAAGAAAAACACATTTTAGCCTTTTTTGTCAGAATAAACTATTGTTTTAATTCAGTTCAACAATAAATACTTCCAAAATAAGACTGGAGGTTCACTTGACTTTCTAACAAAATCTAACTGAAAAATTATGAAAAATTCCTCTTTGCCTGTTTTGGCAGAAAATACCCTCTGGCTACCTTGGTTTCAAACAAATAGTACAATGCAATTATATGGATTTGAATAAATGGCAGAGTTTTAGATATTATTCTGGTTAACACATATGGTTCATCTCATCACAAAAGACACTATAGCACTATAGCATAGATGGCTTTATGTATTTCTCTTCATACGGTTTTCTGTACACTATTAAAAACAAACTGGGAAAATAATATGCAATAGATAGCAAGCTTCAACAACTGTACTCAGTCTCAAAAATAAATGTTTCTTGATCAACAGACCAATTACTTCTGATAGACTTATCCTCTATCATTTTGTAAATCCATTTTTATTCAGAATCTATTGAGAATTATTAGTTTGCAATTTTGTCTGGGATCTTTACAGTTTGCTTATACCACACATGACCCCTTCCCCTCACAAATAACCTTATATCATACAATGTAGAAGGATTGGAATTCAAACCTTCAGCATTATATTTTCTTATCTGTGTTCGGGGCTTTCCTGATTTATCTTAATGATATGTTAAGAATGTTATGATCACACACACACACACACACACACACACTCCTCAGAAAAAAACTGGTAAAATCCACAAAAGGTAACAATATACTGCAAAGTAAAATTTTAGAATATAAATACTGAGTTCTGACAACATATTGATTATATGCCATCAAGAAGGAATTGATTCATACTGACCACATAGATAAAAATGCTAAATCTACTTGATATAACATGGGCCAACTTCAAGGCTTTAAAGATATTATATTACTGCATACCATCTGACAGAATATTTGTTTAAACAAAGAAACATCTAACCATACAAAGGGTGGGGAGGAGAAAAGAAAGGCAATATTATCTATTTTTAGTAGAGGGATTTGTAAGACAGGATTTTCTTTCATTATCTATAGAAAATCCTGCACGACATTAAAATATTCAAGCAAGCTATTTATTCAGAACCATCTTTAATCTAAGGGTAACTTTATGAGATACTTTATTATGTTTAGCAAAATGTGTGCGTGTCACTTATAAAAGGCACATTCATGTACACACTGTAGCTTTTCCCTTTGAAATACATGCATGATGGAACCCAACCCTTTTTCCAATTGCCATGTTTGCGTCTGCCAAAGACAAAGACACTTTTAAATATATTGGTCATTTCACATTTGATGAAATGGCAATTTATTTTTACATATATGTTGTTTCCTTAACTACAGTAAATGTCCCTGAATGCTTAAAACATACAACTGCGCATTTTATAAAATTTAAATTGCTTTAACATTATTCACTGCTTTCCAAAATCATGAATATACTTGCAAGTTTGATGTTAAGAAATAAGGAATTCTGCAAATAGGAGTTCATGTAAATAACCGTTACTGAAGAGTTTATATTTGAGAAAGAGTAGGTTATCACCTGTCACATATCTTATATACTGAGGAATTCTTGGTTAATAAATATGCATCAACAGCAATACCACTTTCAATTTTTAGCTTCCTGTAAGCTATTTCTTTAGTATTGAAAAAATCTCAGAATATAGCTTTTTTTAGTTAAGTCATTCACTTCTCAGTTATAAGACACATTTAAGGTTTCTAAAGTCCACAGTCAACTCTCTGGAATATTTCTCTTGAAGTCTTAGATTTACCATATAGTGTTTTTCTATAAATTATTCCCAGTAAAAAAAGACTTCTTATACTTTTTTTTCACTAAGACATGTCTCCCATTAGATCAGGCTACAATAGAATTTTTAAAATTACGAAGTAGATCAGCACAATACAGTGTTTTATAATCAAATCTTCAATAGTTTTACCACAAGGTTTATAAAATTGCTTACCAGACGTAAAGGAGGAAATGACTTTCATTCTTAGATAGCTGAAACAATTTCTGCAAAAATTACAATTTTCCTAATCTAATTATTTGACTAAGAACTAACATCTCACTTTTGATAAATAATCATGGAGATACATGCAATTGGATAATTGCAATAAAATACTCCTTTGGCAAATACTTTTATCAATGTATACAATCTTGAGGTAGCCTAATGTAAACATAAATTTATGCTCAATTTGAGATTTTGCTGCACTGTTTCCTTTATTCAATTTTTATGACTTTCAGAGATTTGCTAGCTAAACAATACACAACAAATTAATAACTTTGACATTTTTATGTACCTTCCTAGTTGTGTGTTCACCAACACAGTACTACCAGATGCCTGGCAAAGGAACATAGGGCGCTTAACATTAACCTCATTGTCACTCTTTTGCCAGAGGCCTTTCCTGAACTTCATCTGTCCTGTATAACTGAATACTTTTCTCTGAAGACAGGATTTGTTTCATCAGTATTCTTTTCCAAATCAGATAGTGCCAGCTTTTTCAACTTCTGCTACATTACCTATAAATATGATAAAATTATACTTATAAGCAAAAGACTAAAATATTCAGTTACAAATTCAATTATGTTTCTGAGATTATAAATTTAATCTATATAACAAGATACATTATCACAATTATAGATTTTCAGCTTGTGGTTTCAAAGTCTGAAACTTAAATTTGGTAAGCTGCTATATGTACGTTAAAAAATATACACAATATCAGGCATTTTTTCTTCACCTGACACAAAATGACTACATGTTTGAACAGAAGAGCTGCAAGAGATGAAAAAAAGCTCAAGATGAGCTCCAATATCTGCAAACAGGATAATCAGAAAAATTAAGTATTAAATCTACAATAAGGGGTATTTATTAAGGATTCAGAAAGAGATGGCCACTAAGTGCCAAATGACTGAGTGAAAATATCCATTAGGAATATTTAGAAAATATTTCTAAATATAACCTTTACCCTAGAAAGTATCTTAAATAAATTCTACAATTCTTCTGGTAGAATAGCTATAGTTAGTATGGTAACTATAATGGGATTTTTTTCCATGAAAAAGTTATGAAAATTCATGAAAAAGTTTATGTAAATTTATTCCCTGCATTCCAATGTGTATAAATGGCATATTTTATCTGAAACTAAATAATTATTTTCTCATTTGCTATAATATCCATGCCAACATGGATTTAAAATTAAGGAAAAAATCTGAGAGAGTTATTCCATTGCAATAGTTCTTATTTCACCTGATCAGGTGAAGTCAGTTAGCATGCAACATGCAAATCAAAAACAATAACATACAATCTTATTGGTACCAATCATATTCCTTTTATTATATTATAAAGGATAGATTTTGATAACTTGTTTTTTACTTGCACATCCTCATTTCTATTTGTAGTCCTGACATACAGGCAAATATTAAGGAAATCATAATACTTATTTCTAGTTTCTAAACAGCAAATAGCTTTTACTCCAAATGTATCTTGATACAAGTAGAATAACTCATTTCTAAGCAAGTAATATCATATTTAAGAGCTATTTCTATATCCCAAATCAAAGCATACAAGTAATGTTTAAAATATGTAGTAGGTATGCCTTTATATATTTCAGAATGCTTAAGAACACAAGATTCATCATCTTATTTTAATGATTTTATATCACTCCAATTTAAACATGCCATCTTCCTTCTATTTCCCCTACATGTTACCTTAAAAAGGCTAGATTACCTGCCTTGTACAATATGTAAACAAATTGTGTGGAACCTAGCCTCTGAAGTAACAAGATTTCTTTTTCAGTTCTGCTACCTAAGATCAACTATGCAAACAGAACAGATAGTATTCTATACTATCAGGCTTTCCTTTCTCATAAATGAAAATGAAATTATATACACAATTGTTTCACTTCTATGAAATAAGGATCAGAAAACACCTTAATATATTCTAGTAATTTTATGAGAGCTGGTACATGAAGTAAACACCACCTCATAAAATGGATCAATGTGAAGTTCAAACTATTAGGTACAATACTATCAAGATAAAATATCACTAACATAATTATACTTTGGACTGTCTAAAATGTTTTTGTACTTTACCTCCAAAAATAATCTGGATGACTAGGTGATTAACCTTCACAGTTTAGTCATTTCCTTCATATCTTTTGTTTACACAAGAGGGGGAAAGTACACCCAAATGGAAACTGGGGCTGCAAAGAAGGCAAGAGGAAAAGGAGTGAAGCATTTAGCATAGATAATATTTTTCCCCAGAGTACATTAGGTTGCTAAAATAAAAAATAATCTCCAAGTCAAGTTCAGCTTCTGGAGACTTCATGGATACCATCCATGTAATTTTCGTGGCAGCAATATGGAGCTGCCAATGCCTTCTGGGATAGTGTTTTGATTTCCAAGTCTAGCCTACAGTCTGGAAATCCCTGGTGGTCAGCTTCTGAGCCTAAATAAGGTCAGCTAGATGTTACCATCTGCTCAGAAATTGACTGGTAAAATTACCCAAACTGCTTTATAGCTGTCCTTCCTTTGAGCCTACAACTAACTTTAATAGTTCTATTTGAACAAGAGACCATTATCAATACATCCAGAAAATCAGTTTAAGCCCCAAGCCCTCTAAAACTGAAAGTACAATTCAAGAAACCTTTCAACTATTTGCCCTACAAATGTGTTGGATTACAAAACAAGGGCAATACAGGCTGAAGATATGATCTATATTCAGTACATCTGGAGAACATCACAATGAGGAACACTAAAGAATTTGTGAAAACAGATGAAATGAGAGAATATATGAGTGTTAAATCAAGTGATATAGCAGCAAAATGATTAATCTCCTAGTAAGAGCCTAGTAGTCAGAGACTAATCTGTATAAACTCTATGCACAAGAGTCTCCTTAAAAGAAATGTTAAATACATTACATTCTTCAGATTTTTTAAAAAACAGCACTAAGATATGTGTGTGTGTGTGTGTGTGTGTGTGTGTAATATTTTTACATTTTAAAAAAATATTAATTCTAAATTACTTTTATGACATAACCTTAGTCAGATATGCTTACAACTGACAATATATTCTTATGAATCATGGGCTATTTTTGTAACAATTAACCAAAATAGTTTACTGAGCAATATACTAGTGGTACAAAAAGAAATTACTTCAAGTTTTGAATTCAAACAATCAATATTTTGTAAAAGGAAAAAAAAGTAAGTAAGAAGTAAGAATAAATAAGCATATCACAACTGAATCATACTAAAGATCATGATTATTAAACTGAATTATGCTTGTGCTAAAATTTGGGGTTTTCAAAGTAAAACAGCAGTAAATATTTTTACGATCACAGTAAACATATTCCAGCATGCTTCCTTTGCTATTTAAGAAACAAGATCTTAGTTTCTACTACTCCTGCACATACTGGTGTGCTTGAATTCTAAGATACACTTACTTGGTAATAATGTCTCTAAAACAGTGAGCGTACTTCCAATAAGCATGCAAAAGATTACATTGTAAACTTAGAACTCCGAAGTTAAATACTGAGTTAATAACAGTACTGTATTGTCTTAACCTGAAGAAAAACACATTACTCTTCAAGAAAATCAAGAGAATATATGCAGCATGAATTTAAAAAGATGTTTAGGATATAATCCTGTACTAATTTACCTTGGAAAAAGACTCACTGAACTCAGCCTGGCTTAGTGTTGAACAGACTTGTACAGGATTGGATGCATTGTTAATTACTGAAAGGATATTGTTGATACATTTTGAAATTCAATTAGATAGTAAGCCTTGTTTCCTAAATTAGTGCATCCTTCACCTTCATCTTTGTTTTATCTCTAGCAGCTAATTATGATTGCAATAGCAGCTACCTTTTCAGGAAGAAAAAACCATGTACAGTACCAACATTCAAATCAGTATTTCCTTTAAAAATAGCTTAAGCCGCAGGATATATTTTTGACCAAAATATAATTTAGATATTCAAAATATGAGTTAAGGACTATTATCTTTCGACTCTACCACCCCAAAAATAAGTTGGCGCTTGTGTCTAAACTAGTGCTAAGAAAAGGCTACTCCTTAGTTACGGATTATAATTCGGCTGTCAACAGGGGAAAGCCAGGAGCAAGCGGGATAAGAGGAAAAAAGGGGTGGCCATGGCGATCCGCTCGTTAAAATCTGGGGAATATGAGAGGGGCGTGGTCACCCGGAGCGATTCGTCTCCACGATTATCCCCCACCAAGGGCAACTTTCTCCAAGTCGCTCAGCTTCTCATCATGGATGTGCCTCGCTCGGCGAGGGCTAATCTAAACACTTCCTTCCTTCACCCGTTCCGGCGGATACAGACCGGCCTAACCCCTTCCCCCAAACAAAGGGCCCTCTTCCTCTCCCCCAAAGGGGCGGGAGGCCAGGCCGGAGTGGGCGGGGCGGAGCCTAGGCCGCGGTTGCTCCGTGAGGCGCAAATGGGGGGAGGGGTGGAGAGCGCGCGAGAAGCGACCGATCCGCGCGTGCGGGCGGGCGCGTGCAGGGCCAGCCGGCGAGCGGTTGAGCAGGTGGGAGTGAGTGAGGGGGGGGAGGGTGCGGCGCGCTGTCCCTTCGCTGCAAGGGAAGGGAAAGGGGGAGGGGGGGTCAAACAGCGGTCAGCTTCCCCTCCTCCCAGAGAGTCTCCTCGCTCCCCCCTCGGTCCCTCACCCACACAGCGCAGCAGCCGGTGTCGCCACGAGTCGAGCTGGTGGCGGAAGCCGCGCCTCTCGATGGAGCACTTCTGCCGCCCGCACGGACTCGCCATCTTCTGGGGGAGGGGCCCCAAGTCACCGCCGGCACGCCTCTGCCATCTGCGTCACGCGCGCGTCAAGGCGCACGAGCCGCGCGGGGGCGGGGCGCAACTGCCTACGACCGCCCGAACCAAAGTGGGCGGACTTTGGTTACATGGCAATCATAGCTGGGATAAAAGCCACTGTTGTTGGCAGGTGGGGAATCTCTTCCCTCCTCCTCCCCTCGCGTCTCGCGCTTGGGAGGTCCGCCGAATTCGGCCAGAGATGCGTTCCGGCCAGGTTCGGCCCACTAATAGGAGAGTTTAAATTAGGAGCGAACTCGTGCGATAAATAGATGTAAAATCTACACAAATGCGACTTTCTAAATCTAAGGGGTGCCACCAACTAGCCTGCAGGCCATTGGACGCGGAAGTCCTTCCAAATAAACAAAATTAAGTTCAACTGCAAGAGAAAAGAGTTAAATTTGACATGAAAATAAGAGGCATTCTTTTTCAATTTTTTAAATAACAAAAAGTATTTCTAATATAAGCTAAAAATATTTAAACCGCATGCGATCATCTCTAGGTATGGTTGGTACAATTTCATGAGGTTCTGCAACATTGCCTTTCATTTCTGCACATTTCTTCCCACAAGTATTAAAGATATATAGAATGATTTCCTGAACCTGAATGTTCTGTATTCAGACTCGATACAATTATATTATGAAGAATGCTTCTTCAAAAAAACTATGTTGAAGAAACCAGATTTTGAATATTCCACCACAACTTTTATATATTTGTAGGGTATCCCAAAATCTGTTCTTCCCCTATCCAGAAAACAGATATTTCACTGCATTGCCATATTACATGGCATTTTGAATGAAAAACAATTGGAAATGTACATTATTTCCATAATAGTACAATATTTATATACTAAAAAACTGGCCGAAGAAGAAAAAATGATTACACATAACAGGAAAAATCTGCCAGAAGGCAAGTAAGGCAGCAACTCCATTCCAACTCAAACCTACATTTTCTGCTGCATCTTTCTCCCAGGAAATATGCTCTGCCTCATATACTAAAAGATAATTAGTTCAAAATAATATGGAAGTTTACAGCTATTAAGAAACTCCCTGGATTCATTGTAACAAAAGAAAATTGAGCCACCAACTATATCATCACCCCAATGATGCCCTTGCTGTGATGTCCCGTTGCCTGGAGACCGTGCGGATCTGGATGGGGAGAAACAAGCTCAGACTCAACCCCTCCAAGACCAAGTGGCTGTGGCTTCCGGCGTCCCGGGATAGTCAGTTGGTACTATCACTGACAATTGGGGATGAGACCTTACTTCCCACAGAGAGGGCTCGCAACTTGGGTGTCCTGGATTCACGGCTATCTTTAGAAGAGCACATGACGGCTGTGACCAGGGGGGCCTTTTATCAGGTTCGCCTGATCCGCCAATTGCATCCCTTTCTGGATCGGGACGCCTTGCGCACAGTCACTCATGCCCTAGTCATGTCCCATTATGGACTACTGTAACGCTCTCTACATGGGGCTCCCCTTGAAGAGCACCTAGAGGCTCCAGCTGATCCAGAATGTAGCCGCACGGGTGATTATAGGCGCAACTCATTGCGTCCATGTAACACTTCTCCTGCACAAGCTGCACTGGCTCCCAGTGGTCTTCCGGGTGCGATTCAAGGTGTTAGTCATCACCTTTAAAGCACTCCATGGCTTAGGACCTGGGTACCTACGAGACCATCTTCTGCCACCAATAGCCTCCCACCGACCAGTTCGTTCTCACAGGGAGGGACTACTCAGGGTACTGTCAATCAAATTATACCGACTGGCGACTCCCAGGGGGAGGGCCTTCTCTGTGAGGGCTCCAACCCTTTGGAATGAACTGCCCCCGGAGATACGGAACATCCCTGGTCTCCGTGCTTTCCGCCATGCTCTCAAGACCCTGATGTTCCAACAGGCGGGGCTAAACATATGAACATGTGAATGATTTTTAAAATGTTATCTAATTCTGGGTTTTATTTAATTGACCAAACTAAGTAATAATTTTAATTAGCAATTTTATGATGTTTATATGTCTATATTCTTCTTGGTTGTACACCACCTTGAGTCCTACGGGAGAAAGGCGGTATAGAAATATAATAAATAAATAAATAAATAAATTACAATGAAAATACTAGAAATATTCTAAAATCTTTCAGCTTTTGTAAAAAAAAAATTACCGTGTCCTTTTACTGTAGGTTACATTAGGCAAGGGTTTATTCATCTTTAATTGGCGAACAACCGTATTCCTTCACGAATGTTGCTTTAGTTCATTTCTTATCATTTATTTTCTAGGTAATCTAAACTCCTCTGTCACATTGAACATTTATAGACTGCTATCTTTACCATGGCCAAAGACAACAGATGTATTATTTCACCCGCTTATCATATGAAGGAACAAACTGATGAGTAACATCTTCTGCCATATACTTTCAGCACAATTAATATTTTGTCTCCTAACAGATCTCACAGATATTGGTCATATTTGGCACAGTGTCATGAAAAGAGCCTGTCTCATCTGGCACTACATAATTCTGAAACCCTGTAGTATGATGCAGCAATTTCTGTATAAGTTTCTTCAATAAATATTGACAGATTTATTATGGGACAAGAGGACCCGACTACAGTGGTTCATGCCCTTATCTGTAACCAGTTAGATTACTGCAACTCGCTGTATGAGGCTGCCTTTAAAGACCACCAGGAAACTTCAGTTGGTGCACAATGCAATGGATCAGGGTATTCTTGGGTATGGACTGTTGGGCACGTATTATAACTGTTCTCTAGCCATGCAAGGCTGCTTATTAGCTCCTGAGTACAATTTTAAAAGCTGGTCTTAAAACTATAAAACTCTTTATGGCTTAGCAGTTGGTTTCCTGCATCTCACCATTAGAATTGGCCTGACGGTTTAGATCCTGCTGGAATTGTCCCCAATTCCAGATCATGAGGGGTACTATTTTTTGGTAATGGGCCTGTCCTTTGGAATGACTTCCTGTTGGAGGTTTATTTGTCCCCAGCTTGTCTGTTTTCCAGAAAAAGTTGAAGACTATACACTGTTTCCAGAAGATTGCTGGAGCTCACCCTGTATTGTGCTGGGCTTTGTTTGCCTTCTTTCTAAGTTGCTTTATTATTTTTAAATATTTTCCCCATTTTTAGTATTTGTATGAATAACTCAAAGCAGCAAAGATACTAATGCTCTTTCCTCCTCCTATTTTTCCCATGACAATTCTGTGGGTAAGTTGGGCTAAGAGAGAATGACTGGCCCAGTCATCCAGCTGACTTTCATACCTAAAATGGGACTAGAATTTATAGCCTGGTTTCTGGTGCCTTAATCACTAGTTCAAATTGGCTATTTTGTATTTTTTATTGTATTTCTTTGTCTCATGAGCCACCAAGTCTTGTGCTTCTGGCAGTATACAAATTTAATACATACATACATTTCTGAAAAGAAATATTGTTTCCATTTAAGATCCTGCCCAAGGCTAGGAAAATTATATTGGATAATTATAGTGAGGATGCTAAGCTGGTCAAGTAGTTTGCCAAAATTATATTTTATCATTGCCCCAAAATTGATAACTTTTGTTTAATAGGTAGTCAACTTAAAACCAGAATTGGTACCAGAATTTATTTGTGCTTTCAGGCCATTCACTGGTACTTTGTGGTTGTGTATATATCTTCCTTTAGTTAGATATATGCATAAAATGTAGAAATATTTATTCTTTCCTCAGCCTAATAATAAACACATTTCTGTCCTCGTGCAAATTCTGATAGAGGATCCAAGCACTGAAGATACAGGCCACCCATAAGGGCGAGATGTGAAATTTTTTATGTATCAATTGCTTGATCATAAATTGAATGAAATCATTAATTTCGCTCATGGATTTACAGAAAATTGTTTATCATTAGGTAGGGAACGTGACACTGCCCATTAGGGGACTTTGGCTGAAAATACTGAATTTTGAGCAGAACTCAAGACTGGTGCATAATCCATATGAAGTACAAAGACCACGAAGAACTCACGTATTATCTTCAGAAATGTAGCAGAAAAACTGGGCATTTTCTTTCAAAGCTTCCATTTGGTGTATGCCTCCTTTAATTTTCTCTTTGGAATTCATTATGAACTTTATTGAAGCAATAAGAAACAAATGGAATGAAAGAGAAATTCTGACAAAATATGAATGGGCTGCTGAATAATACCCAAAAGAATTCCCGGTTTTTTTTTTAAATAGTTAAATTAGCCATCAAATCACATCATCCCAATGAGCATCAAAACTAAGAACAAGCTACAGGTAGTCCTCGACTTAAGGCCACAATTAAGCCCAAAATTTATGTCTTTAAGTGAGAAATTTGTTAAGCGAGTTTTGCCCCAATTTACAACTTTTCTTGCCACAGTTGCTAAATGAATCACTGCAGGAGTTACGTTAATAACACAGTTGTTCAGTGAATGTGGCTTCCCCATCAACTTTGCTTGTCAGAAGGTCGCAAAAGGTGATCATGTAACCCCAGGACACTGCATGGTTATCTTTTTAATATTGGATCTAGTTTCCTAGAAATGTGGATAATTGTAAAATTAACTATGGGTCTGAAGGGGTGCCATGTTATATTGATGATTAGACATCACTTATACCTATTTGAAATCTCTGGAATATCTTCTAGATAGACTATGAAGTCACCTGTCACATAATTTCAGTAGATTGTTTTTCATAATACTTGAATTATGTATCAGGGGTGGGTTCTACTTACCTTTACTACCAGTTCGCAGCGGGAGCGTGCGCGCATGTGCAGAAGCTTCTGCGCATGCGCAGATCACCCATGATGATGTCATGGCAGGTGGCGGAGCCTCCCGCCGGTTTTACTACCAGTTCTATGGAACCAGACAGAACCGGGAGCAACCCACCACTGTTAATGTATTTCATAATACATAAATCTTGTGACAAAGCATACTCCCAAACCAGCCATTTTATAGTAGCATTAAAATATAACTACTAGCCCAAACAGCTCAGCATTCACATCTAATGATTTCCCGTCTGATGAAAAAACTGAAATTTAAAATCAGATTATTTCAGTTGACAGTGGTTGAACAAAGTCTATCTTCATCCTTGCATGTTTTAGAAACCTGCATGCTAGTGAAAGATAATCCCTTACATATACCTTTACTGATTTCAAATTAAAACCTCTACCATATGCCTCAACACATATAGAAAAGTAACTGAAATTTTGTTACTTAAAGGATCCATCCAAAGCATAACCTTTTGGCAGTGAAGAACTGAACCTAGCAGTTCATATTACTTCAGCATTGAAGAGACCCTTGCCCTCCCCCTCCCCCCAAGAAAATAACTTCTTAACTCTAAGAATTCTGTACACACGTGAAATATAGATCAGAAATACTATTTGGATCTTTCCCCTCAATATATAAACAAGCATAACCTTTTTACTCGTATCTAATTATATGAAGTTCTGTGGAAAACAGATTGTTTTAAGTTATATTTATACAAAAATATTGACAATTTGAAAGTGTTCCAAACTTCCAAGCACCACTGTATGCTTAAAATGATTCTATTCATGTCTGTCCTATAGCTTTGAACTGAACAAAGTATAAACCTCAACACAATCCATTTGTTTTTATCTCCACTTGCAAATTCTGTACAGGGCTACTTGAACCTTTCCAGCCATAGCTATATTACTCATTAACTGCTGTTTGTCACTCCCTTCATACATACTAGAATTTTTAAGCAACTCCTTGGACCTTTGGAAGTGACAAAGTTCACACCAACTATTATCCTGAAAAGAGAACGAAAGTTGGCATAAACTCATTAGCAATTCTAAATCCCCTTGTGAAAACGCCACAATTGGTAACCAAGAAATTTGAGTTCTGTGGCAAGAGTTTATTTTTAATTTTTAAACAGGAAATACTATTCCTCGCCTATCTCTGCCTTCTATACAAAGACAGTTTGCTGTGACAAATATATAAGTAGATAACTTATATAAGCAAAAAAGAACTCAAAGCTAAATGGATTAGATTATTGAGGAAGATTACAGAAATTTTAAGCACTTAATACAGCCTTATTTTCTTAGGATTGTTATGGCCGCACATCAAGAAAGTGAAACAAAACTCAAAAGATTGATATAGACTTGAATGACATCCACTTATCTATTTCATCTCATTCTGTGAATAGAAACACACTAATATGAACCACTTAATTTAGTCCAAATTAAAAATTTAAAAATATGTAAACTTCTTTTCTCTCAAAGTCTCCACCCATCTTTGCTCAACTTTGTTACTCAGCTTTCCCTACCAATTGGAAAACAAATTTGGAGCTCTGCTGCTTAGCTTCCACTCAGATTTGGTAAGAACCCAACATTCAAACATAATGAGAAGCTAGTGGATGAAGAGAAAAACCTGTTTTTCTGTTATCGGCCTCTTAGGGAAGAGCAGACAAGCAGCTTGTAAGAGAAGTTATGCATAGAAATGCTCAATGGGCTAATCTGGTTTCTACACCTGGTGTAATAAAAAAATTCGAGTTTCAATTCAACAGTGCACACAATATACAAATCTTACACCCTTCAAATATATTGGTTATAAGACAATTACAGACTACACTATTTGGGAATTAAAGAAAATATTAGGCTAGAGGAAAGGCAAACTAAAAAGTATGCTGCATATTGTAGTACTGCAGATTTTAATTTTAGTAATGGCCACTACTTGGGGATTCTTGTATGTTCAAAATAAACAGTTACTGTGGAAAAGATTCTCAGAGCTCAGGGTTGAACTACCACAATAATATAGCCAAAAAGAACCAGTATTTGATAGAACTATGCTGCAATGGGTAAAAATGTAGAAATAAAAAGAATGTCATGGTATTAGAGAAAATCTCAGAAATGGCCTCTTCTATAGGGCCAAGTTGCAACTTCCATCCCAGGCCTGTCAAACTGGCAGCCTGCGGGCTGAATGCGCAGGCCATACCCACCCTGGCTCCACAAAGGGAAAAAAGACGTGATGATACGTCATGTGACGTGATCGAGTTTGATACCCGTGATTCTAGACTATCTGAAGGCAATGTTGATCTGGTGGGTTATATAAGATATTCCTATTTACCCCTTTGTTCGTTTATCTCAAGCCTGTCCATATCTGGGTCTCAGCAGTAACACATTAAAATCTAGTACAAAAGTTCCACTTATCCAGCAACTGAAGGAGATGGCTTATGCAAAGAGCTTCATTAGCTGTTAATTTCATTTATGGAACTGACTAAAAGAACTGCTTCGCATACATTAAAGTGTCCAATTATTTTCTATTATTAATGCATGTAGTATTTACTGTTTCTGCTACCAAATGTAATTTAGTTATATAGGAAAAGCATGCATCACAGTGAAATCCTGTAATCAACCCACACATGAATTGAGCTGCATTCTCGAAGCATAGAGTGAAATGTAGTAAAAAAGCAGCAGCTTCACACTGACGCTATCAGAGCGGACTGACAAGTGCCACGAGGGGACATAGAAAACTTGGGAAAGAGGGGAGAGGAAGTATCTTGGCAAGGAGTAGACTTATGAGGCCCTAAACCCTGGCACTTGGTCAAAAGAATGACAACATAGAAAATGGTGTGAAAAATAGTAAAATATTGAATAATGACTAACTTGGGAGTGGATGTACCGAACAGGAATGCATTTGCTGAAGACTGAGGATTTTTTATTTCTACATTCAGGCATTAACTGGCATCATGAATTTCTAGACATTTTTATATTTTCTGGGTAACAAAGGTGATTATCACAAGGAACTTTCTCAAAGCAATCCAGGATCCAAATTGCTCTGAACTGACATGCCATGATTGAACTTTTGGCTTATCATCTGTTTCGATCAATTAAATAGTATTCCTATAAACATCTGCTGTTGAAGTCATTAGAGATGTAGTTGCATACCGTAGCTTTATGTCTATGTTTGGGATTGTATGTCTATGCTGCTCCACCATAATCCTGAAATTATACTAGGTATAACATGCTTCAATTCTAAATATTTCTCTTACTGGAAAAATGCAATGAAATATTGTGGCATAAATATTATAATATGAAACCATATTCTATTCATACTATAAAATCCAAACCTTGCAAGCAGTCACTTCAAAACAAAGCGGTGGGCAATTCCATATACATAGCCAAAGAAGAGGTAGGTAGACTTTCATTAGTTGAGAATATTTTCTTTCCATGGTGGTGGTGGCGGCGGCGGTAGTAGTAGTAATAGTAAATAATAAATCAATTTTTCTTGCTTCAGTGTATTTTTTGATTTATGCCTAATGCCATCAAGTGGCAAACAACAACACTGCTATTTGTTCTCATGCATCAAGGTAAAATATCTCCCATAGAAACAGCATCTCTGAAAACCTGCTGTAAGTATCCAAGTAGAACTGTCATCACTTTGCCTGAGCTTTTACAAATAGCTAAGGCAAAACAGGTTCTGAGTAAATTATCAGGTTGTGAGTTGCTGTTCTGTCCTTTGCTGTTATCTCCCTTCCCCCACCCCACACAAATCCTAATGTTCAACTATTACTTCTAGCAGACAACACATTTTCTTTAACGTTTTCAAATCTGTTTTGTAGACGATTTTAGGATGGAATGCATAGGATAGTACAAGCCCATTAATGGAAATCAGTGCACAGACATGTTGAGCCCTGGTTTAAGTTCTAATGGATGGAATAAGGGTCATAGACAAGCACTGCTTCATAAAAGTAGTCTTCAATTTTTGGACCATAAGATTAGAATTTCTGTTGCAAGTAGTCATCACATGAATAGACCCAATTTTACAACCATTTAATAATGATAATTGACTCAGAGTCACTAAGTGAATCTAGCCTCCCCAGTTGATGCCCCCACCCCGAAACTGGCTGGGAATGTTATCAAATTGGGATCATGTGACCACAGGATGCTGCAACCAATTGTAGATGTGAGCCAGTTGCCAAGCACTGAAATTGCAATCACATGACTGTGGGGGTGATACAATGGTTGTAATTATGAGGACAGGTTGTAAATAACTTTTTCCAGCCATTCTAACTTTGAACCATTGTTAAACAGTTAAATCGAGGATTACCTGTAAAATTAATTAATGTTTCAGTTCAGAAGTATGTGGAACAATATTTTACTGGATAGAATCTACTTTTATGTGTCAGAATTAAACGAAACTAGCAAACCTTTATTTCTTATGGCATAGTTTCATTGGAACTTTCAGCCAGCAAAACCAAATGAGGTTTCAGAAAGCACAGTCAACCAGGTTAAGATGCTCAGGATAAGGGTTCAGTGGCATGAATAATTCCTTGTTTTTGCAAATCACCAGGAAAACCAGAATATGCAATTATTTTTTGCATAAAATGGGAATAACGTTGAGTTCTTATCTTTATCCACATCTTTAACCATAATTTGTTTGTAAAATTTGTTAATCAAGGTAAAAGGAAAACTTTCATTGTTTGCTATAGAGCAGGAGTATCCTCAATTTAATTGAGGGCCACATCAGGATTGTTTTTGACCTTGGGGGGCCAGGTGGGCGTGGCCAGCTTGACGTCACTCATATCGGGGGGCCCCTGTGGTGGCCTGAGTGTTCTGCCAGAGAAAACGGAGCGGCCCTCCTGAGCTCCATTTTCACTGGCAGAGGCACCATGGTCAGTCCTTCGCTGTTTCCAGGGTGGCCCAGATCTATGAACAGAGATTCAAAGAGATGAAAGACAGAATAAACTGAAAGGTAAGAAAGCAGGGATTCGTAGGAAGAGAACAAAGCAACTAAGCTATCCAAGAAATACAAAATGTTCTCTGCAGTGTTTTATTCCCATGTAAAGCCTACAATCCTTTAAATAATGAAGGCAGCTTGTAATTTCTCCACTGTTGCCCGCCATCTCCCCCTCATCCCATCTCCTGTGTATTGGCCATTGGCACCCATTGTCTGCTGTCTTTTGGAGTAGAGGTTCTGATAAACTGAGAAACAGTTAACTACAAGTGATAGTGAGAAATAGCCATAGATTTGTTAAGTCTATAATTGGAATTTTATTGTCTGCATAGCAATTAAGTGGACTAGAAATTGTCAATGTATTTCCATTCCTATCCCACTTGTTAAACAAAGGGCCTTCCCTTAAATAGCTCTTAGGAAAAACCCAGAATAAAATTTTTTATGTTTTATATTTCATTAAAAAAAATCATGCTGGACATGGAGTTGGGCTAGAAGGGGGCTATTTGCCCCTGCAACCAATCTGAGGTAAGGCTGGTGTAGACAGATGCCTACTGGGCAACTGAGCCCAAGAGAACTACCGCTACCTCCGCAGACTTCGCTGAGCCTGCTTCAATAAGGTGTCAAAGTCAAGAGAATCATATTTATTCTTCAGATGGGCAGGTTGAAAGTCATCTTGGCTGGAATCTGAAACCACAAGAACAATAATTCATCAGAATTAAGAACCAGATATGCACATTAGAAAAGTTAGTTCCTTGCTCCACACAGACTTTAGTTCATAATGACTGGGTTTGCACATCATGTTAACTCCAACACTTAAGGCCAAACTTTCTATGTTTTCAATTGGGAGCACTTTCCTGGTGTATTTCAGATTTTTGTTCCAATCTTCTGCACAAAAATGTATCATTTGGATGCCCAACGTTTCAACTAATTAGCCTCCATCATGGACTCACCTAAGTCAGCATAACTTCTTTTACAGAACTGTCGACGTCCTCCAAAGCCCAGATCAAAGGGCTGTTCATCAGGACGAAGCAGTGCATGTCCACCTTCTATAGCAGCAAAGGCATCTTCAGCGTATCGATAAGTCACAAAGCCAAAGTTATCCCTACCAAGCAGGAGAGTTATGTATTAAAAGACTCTGCAGTCATGATATACATAATGCAGGATAAGCAGGGAAGAAAAGAGAAGAATTGTTGCTTTTTCTGAATACCCAATTCCTTTCTCTCCCTTTTTCCATTAGCTCAATATTACCCAGTAGGTTTTTTTTAAAAAAATTGATTTATATGCCGCCCTTCTCCGGAGACTCAGGGCGGCTTACAATGCATTAAGCAATAGCCTTCATACTTTTGTATATTTATACAAAGTCAGCTTATTGCCCCCACAATCTGGGTCCTCATTTTACCTACCTTAGAAAGGATGGAAGGCTGAGTCAATCTTGAGCCTGGTGAGATTTGAACTTGCAGTAATTGCAGGCAGCTGGCAACTTAAGTGCTACTTTAACAGCACTTAGTCCACTGCGCCACCAGGCTCTTATGCTAGGTTGACACTTGCGCAAAGGAAAGTCAGAACTATCCCTTACCCATGCTCCCGGAAGTGCAGTGTGCAGTCTTCAATGTCCCCAAAAACTGAGAAACGATGTCGCAACTCTGATCGGGTCATCCTATTGTGGATCTTACCAATGAAGACAACGCGGCGTTCCTCCTATGCACACAATTCAGGGCCAACATTCAGTCACAGCTCTATTATTTGGACACTTTTCTCTTGCCAGCCAATTCAACCCACTTTCTTAGTAAACCATGAACTGAAACTAAACCTTCCTAGGGTGCGGATCACAATGGAACAGAGGTTATGACTGAATCTCAATTATTAAAAGTGAATTATAGTTGGATTTAGCAAGCAATATGGTTTCTTCTCAGTCCATGTCTGATATATAGAAATGTTTCTGTAAAGCTTTCTATCCTGCAATTCTTTTCTATGGAAATTGTTTTTATATAACTGACTTTTTTTTTTAAAAAAAAGTAACTCTAAAAAAACAGCCCTACACGGAGGTTGTATTCTTTCCACAATATTATTGTACAATACATATACTCACGATTGCACGTTCTTTATATTTGTTTTTCTGCCTTTGGTAACGTTCATAGGAACTGCTGGAATTGTAGCTTAAAAAAAAAGAGCACCAGAAATACAAAATTACAGTTTTATTCAGTGTTCATTAATAACCCTTCCTATCTTATGGAAAAATAAAATGGGGGTAAACAGAAAAGAACATCCTGATTCTTTGCTTAGGAAATGCGATCAAGGTAGAATATCTCTGTTTGGTCTTTGAACACAAATAAGACAAACACAGGCCCCAGGTCACTCGCAAGAAAGAGTCTGAGCAATGATTCTAGGTATCTAAGATGAAAAAATTGATACTACAAGGGTTGCTCATAGAGAAAAGAAATCAGATTTTCCTACTGCAAGTATTTGAGGTTAAACACAGTATTCTGGGTTCTTTGAGGGAAAAAAAACAATTTAGTATGAAAAAAAGTACTTATGGGAAGAAATATCATAGCAAAAAATCTCTGTGTATTAGATATAATCTTTATATAATGTTCATGGGGTTATATTTTGCCAAATATTTCAAGCAGAAGTTTCCAGACATTGCTGGACTACTAGCATTAATTAGCATGGCAAATGCTAACAAATGCTAACAAAGAATTGCAGTTCAACATCATATGAAAAACCAAATTTTCTCCAGGCATGCTTTGAAACCTTATAAACCAATGGGGGAAAATACCCTCAAAAAGCCCCAAAAGAGAAGAAAATCCAAACTGTGTGTAATGTGACTTGATTTTTTAGACAATACTTCAGCTTGTAATTATAATGCACTGTAGATTCTAAACCAATCTGTTTGACTCACTGTATGTCATCTCATCCCCAAATAATAATTTGGGTTTGGATTTGGAGGTAAAGAGCTATAAAATAACAAGGATGTTCCAAAAACAGAAACTTTGCTAAGACATTTCAATGCCTCAAAAACCTAGGAATCAAGGAGAAAAAGAACAATTCCATTTTCTCACCTTTTCCTGCAACTACTCCTTCTGTGCGGAGAAAGAGACCTGGAAGATGATCTTGATCTGTAAGAGGAATTGGAGGGAGAGCGGGACCTGCCCCTTGAATGGCTCCATTTAGCGGAAGAAGAGCTGGAATTCCGTGAGCGACATCTAGGAGAAGAAGGAGAATCCTCAGATTTGATTCACACCCTGGTCAGCACTTCTTTACTCTCCTACCATCGGGCAGGAGATATAGAAGCATAGCCAGACGAACGAATAGGCTGAAAAATAGCTTTTATCCGTGGGCCGTCATCTACACTTCTGAACACAACAAAACACCACAATTAGGTTTAATATGATAGATTTGCGGGCCAGCGCAACGTGCAACATGTTCATACCGGTATAATATAATATAATGTTATATACATATATGTATATGGGAATGTGCGCTAGTTATTACTTATTTGGGTTTAGGGATTTCTTTTTCTTTTATTTATTGAGTTATTGAGATATATTCTGTGTTTCGGGGGGAACTGCACCAAGGGAGGCTCATTCCATCTCATTGTACACATGTTGTGCATTGACAATAAAGGTTTGATTTCATTTGAGACCCGAACATGATCGTGTATGAGATCAGTATCTAGTATCTAGCTACCGTTGGTTTTTTTGGGTTGATTGTAACTTGTATGTTTGTGTGAGCATTCAATCTTTTTCAAAAAAACCCCCAAAAATTATTAGGTTAGGAAGAACATTTGCTGTAGGACAGATTAAGATGTATGCCACCATTTGCTGAGAATGACTGTCCAAATATTTTTAAAAATATTTAAATCTTTTAATCAAGTTCTAAAAAGTAATCATAGCTCAGGAGTTAGGCCTCTGGTTTGTACTTAGAAAATCCCGAGTTCCATTCCAGGAATCTAGTGTTAAAAATATTAATAGCAGGTCAGGGGTGTCAAACTCACGTTGTCGCAGCGGTGTCATGTGACATATCGTGACTTTCCCCCCCTTTGCTTAACTAGACATGGGTGTGGCCAGAACGTAACCTATCCAGCCCACAGGCCAGGAGTTTGACAGCCCTGTAGTAGATGATGCTAAAGACTTCAATCTCTAGTTAGTTTAAACACTACAGAGCTAAATGAACAAATAGTGTGACTCTGTACAAAAACAGATTATGTTGCAAGAAATAAATACATTGCTAACAGCACTTCAAACATATGTGCAGCAGCTTTAAACTATTTTATTCTTAAAGTAGATGAAATACTGTTAAGTGCCGCATATGGTCAGGCACTATATTCTATTGCAAATTGGGAAATCAAGCTTTTTAAGTAGAAAGAATGAATTTATTTGCTTGATATATATTGGGTAAATCAAGACCTTTGCATTTATTTATATTCCACTTATAGGAAAAAAGTGATAATTCAGAAGAATTAGCAAGTCTGATAAGATTGATCTACAAGCTGCCCATACTGGAACATTTTCCCACTATTTTCTCATGCTATAACAGAGGGATCACATATTAACTCATCACAATATGATTCACTTAGTTCGTAATTTTACATACTGCGCTGAACCAGTTGTTGATGGTTGCAAATAACAGTATATGGTTCAGCATATTATTTACTAAAGTAGGAAACCCTTCAAACAAACAAACAAATCAATAAATAAAGCCAATGAAAGAGAATATCAAACCTAATTGTAGTTTTCAGGATAAAACAAAATTTAGACAATTAAAATAAGGACCAAAAAAAGCTAGAAACAAACTGAACAGTTTATGCATTATCCTCATGCTGAGAGAAAAATCAGCATGAACATACTTATTCAATAGGAGAACATATACATACATAGTCATTCCTAAAATATACATACAGTCATCCATTCCTGAAACATATAGCCATTCCTAAAACAACAACCAGTTAACAAAAGCTATAAAGAATTTATGACATCCTTTAAATGTCATAAGCGGAGTCTATCAGAAATTCTCCCAAAGGTGCTTTTCAAAAAGCAGCTACATTTTTGAAAAGCACCTTTGGGACAACTATGACCTGGATGATTGAGAATCTTCATAGACATCTGTCAGAGATCGTATTTGTGCCAACCATTCACAACCAACATTTTTTTACATTAATTTTGTTCAAATAGAATCCCTTCTTGAGCATGGCATTTCATGATATAAAGTAATTATTTCGGCAAAACTTACACCTAATTCTTGAAATACTGAATCTATGTAAGGGGGAAGAGAAAGTATTACTCACCTTCGCCAGTGTTTGGATGGTGGAGACCGAGAACGTGATTGTGACGAAGAAGATGATGACGATGAAGATGACGATGAAGATGATGATGAAGTATCACTGTCACCATCAGAGCTTGAACTGAAGGACCGGCTAGCATGGTTTCGTCGGCTTCTCCCCCTTTGGCTTTTCGGACTAACTGACCTCTGTCTGCTCCGGTAGCATCTTAAGGAGCGTTTTGAAGCGAGTGGTTTCTGCTGTATCTCCTGAAGTTGCTGTAATGTTGATTCTCCTGAATCTTGGCAAGGGGATGCAGCTGGTGACAGGAGTACAGAGCATGGATCCTCATTGCTCTTAGTCATGGACCTTGGAATAGTAGTCCGGTGGTCCAATGCTTCTTTGCATGGATGTATAAGACTGGTCTCCAACAATGTTGAATTTAAGGTAGTAGGTTTCAAGTCAGCCGTAACAGTCCTGGAATCTTTGGTTTGGCCCTTGTTGGAATTAATATGGTTGGTAATTTCTCTAGGATTCTGGCAAGTAGGAACTACAGGCTTCAGTCTAACAGTAGCAGGGGGCCTCTTTATATCAGCAGCGGTCTGACCTAGTACTTGTCTTGCTAAGGTCTTAATAGGTTTTATGGTGATATCCAAGTTCTGTTTGACATTCCATCTGGCACCTCCCTTTGGCTGTGCAACAGTTAGTTGACAGTAGTCATGCTCACCAGAACCTACATGGACAGGGGTTACAGCTTTCCAGTGTGATTTGTTTAGGGATTTCAAAATCTTGGTATCTTTTGGGGACCCATCCTGTCCCAGCAATGAGACGGGTACCAAAGGTTTCCACAGCTGATGGGGTGGAGTGGCTGGTGGAGTCAAACCTGCATAAAAATGGAAAGAAGGAAATGGAGCATCAGTTAAAACACAAAACCACGAGCTGAGCAGATTTAGTGATTATTTCCACTAGAACTGCTTAGTAAAGACTCATGCCATCCCCAGCAAGCCACCCTCCTCTACTATGGAAAGCAGTATAAAAGTATTTAAACTACTGCATTTTTCAGAGTATAAGACGCACATTAGTTTTTGGGGAGGAAAAAAATCTGCCTCTGCCTACCAGCATCCATCGATATTCATCTGGCTCGTGTCCTTGCAGCAAACAGCAAACAGCCTGGTCAGCTTTAGCACGTTATTGCAGCCTGATTCAGCATGAGCAGCTAATTGGCAGTTGGATTGGCCTCCCGGAATATTGCCAATCAGCTGTTCCAGGCTGTGGGGATCACCACAGCCCATCGCCGCCACTGCGCGTCACATGTTTTGCCTCCGCAAACTCCGTTTTAGGCCCGTTTCAGACTGCTGGGATCGCTGCAGCACATCAATGCCAATCAACGCCTCCACGCATCGCGTTTTCAGCCTCTGAACACCCCGTTTTTGGCCTCTACGCGTCACACTTTTGGCTGGTTCTAGGCGGCAGGAATTGGTGGCAGGGAACCGACTGAAAATGCAACATGCTGAGGCCAAAACAGGGCGTGCGGAGGCTGGAAACACGATGTGCGGAGGCTAAAAATGTGACGGTCAAGAGACAGCAATGTGCTGTGACGATCCCTGCAGCCTGGAATGGGTCTAAAATGGAGTGTGTGGAGGCCGAAAATGTGATGTGCTGAGGCTGAAAATGGCCAAAGGGTGGGAGACAGCTGGTGTGCAGGGTTTTGGCAACATTCAGTGTATAAGACTAATGTGTGTAGGGAGAAAGTATGTCTTATAGTCCAAAAAATACGGTAATTTCTATACCTGTGTAGTATTCTCAAAACCCATACGAATACCCACATTTTATATTTTCATTTTATCTCCCTCCACAGTCACAACAGAACAGGCTTTCTTTGGACAAACTCTTCTAAGTAAGTCCCACCATGTACTTCAGCAACTGCTCAGTGGGCTATCTTACAACTATACGCAAGTGCTAAAGGAAGTTTGTTATGCCAAAGAAAATGTCAAACATCACAAATCTTTGACATTCTCTTACTGACAAAAAGACTAAATCCTGGGAAAGAGATTGCTTGGTTTTTCCATTTCAGAAATATTCTGAACTCCACAAAGGAATTTTACCTGCAACATTAATGAGCTCTGGTGCATGAAGCCGGTCCACCATTTTCTTTTCCCATTGTATCTCAGACCTGAAAGAGAAAAAAAGGTTCTACTACAGACCTCTCAACAATATTCTCCATAGTTCCCTACCTAGCATATAAAACACCAAACCAAAGGGTGCTAGTGCTTCTTAATGGCATAAGAGGACGTTTAAGTCAAGATGTTCTTGCTCTGACTAACATGTTTTGTCTGTTTCCTAACAAAATATTACAGGTAGTCCATGAATTACAACCATTCATTTAGTGACTATTTGAAGTTACAAAAAGCTACACAACTATAGCATCTCCATAGTCACGTGATCAAAATTTGGGTGCTTGGCAAGCAGCATATATTGACAATCAATAAAGGAGAATAGTTCAGGGTTGAAATGAGAGGTCCTTGGTGCTCTTTTACCTGGGTTGTATACTTACAGACATTTTATTACCCAAACTAGGTAATATCAGTGCTAGTAAGGAGTGGGGTTTGCTCTAAGTTTATATTCTAGTGCAATAATGGCTAACCTTTCCCAAACCGAGTGCCCAAAGCACCCACACGCCCAAACCCTCAAAATGCAATGTACATGTGGCCCCTGCGCATCTGCCCCGCCCCCGCGCGGCAGAGACCTGAAGACCAGCTGGCCAGCAGGAGGCGCGTGCATGTGAACTGGGGCGATGGCTTGCATGCTCACAGAAAGGGCACTGTGTGCCACCTGTGGCATGCATGCCATTGGTTCGCCATCACAGATCTAGTGGCTTGCCCTGTCCATGTTGATGGGCGTGGTCTTAGAGGTTCTTTGGTTGGTCTGTTTATTGTTGGCTTGCTTGGCAGGTCCTTGATTGAGGTATTGTTTACTTGATTGTTGCTCTGATGTTAATCTATGCTCATCTGGGTGCTGATTGCTGGTGGGGAGGTATTTTGCTTTTTTGTTCCCGTTTTGACTTGTTGATTATCTCTTTTTGCATACTATGTAGATATTGCTTATGTGTTATTGATGGTTAGTTTGTCTGAGTGTCAGATTTCTAGAAATTCCCTAGCATTTTTGGAGTTGGCTTGGTCTAGGATCGTCCCAGTGAGAACTATAGTGAAGTCTGTCCATATGTTATGACATTAAAAAGTTTTCATCATGTCTTATGACTGCTAATTGGTGTCCATGGATGCATTCTGCCAGTCTTCTGCCTATTTGTCCTAAATAATGGCTGTTGCAGTCATTACACTGTATCTTGTAGATGACTTGTTTTTTCTTTTAGGGCTGCTGGGTCTTTTGGTTTACTTAGGATATTTTGAAGGGCTTCAATTGGCTTTAGTTGGCCCTTCAAGACATGATGAAAACTCTTTTGCCACAAAACTGTGGCAAAAATACAGGTAGTCCTTGACTTACGACCACCATTGAGTCCAAAATTTATGTTGCTAAGTGAGAAATTTGTTAAGTGAGTTTTGCCCTTTTCATTTTATGACTTTTCTTGCCACATTTGTTAAGCAAATCACTGCAGTTGTTAAATTAGTAACATGGTTGTTAAGTGAATCTGGTTTCCCCATTGACTCCGCTTGTTAAATGCAAAAAGGAGATCGCATGATCACAGGATACTGCAACTGTCATAAATATGAGTAAGTTGTCAAGCATACAAATATAAATCACGTGACCATGGGGATGCTGCAATGGTCATAATTGTGAAAAATTGTCATAAATCACTTTTTTCAGTGCTGTTGTAACTTTGAACAGTCACTAAATGAACTGTTAAGTCGAGGACTACTTGTATTGTAATACTGGCTATGACTCATTTAACAACCACCTTGCTTAACAACAGAATTCTGATCCCAATTGTGGTTTAGGTTGAGGAGTACCAGTACTAAGAAACAGGATGAAGACCAGGCTCAGGATCAGGCCTATGCTTACCCATTATTCCCTGTAGATTTATTTTTCTTTAACACAGGAGATACTTCCGTTTTGGCTGAAAAACAGTGTCAACAAATGTCAAATATATTATAGCAATAGCCATTAAGGCAAGATCTGATTCTAAAACACAGTGCTTAGTCAAGACGATGGCAGTCTAATAATGTAGGAACAGATCTGTTATACATCTAAGCTTTAATTATTTAAAAATGCTTCAAATTCATCATGAGCACAAAACACTTTGAAAAGATAAAACAAAAATATTGTTGGAACAAGAAAACCAGGGAGGTGTCTGAAGAGGAAAGCAGAAAAAAGTATAATTCTGCATCCTGAACAATGTGTAAACAAATGGCTTGCTTAGCATGTGGTACAAACCCAAGCAACTCTCATTTAATAATCTAGAGTTAAATAAATCAGACCTCAGTACTATTCTGAAACTCAGCCACAAATTAATGAAAAATCCTTTGAAGTTGGAAGGTATTCCTTGTCCTTTGGATAACTTTAGGCAAAAAAGTATAAATTTTAATGGCACCAAACTTAAAGTCAGTATCTTGGTCAACTTGTCCTGTTTAATCCTCACCTTCAGTCTTTTCAAATTGCTCTAGCAGGCTAGAGAGGTCAGAGGCCTCAATTCCTAAGGGAAGGAAAAAAATATTAATTTTCCCTCTTTCCCAATCAAGTCAGCAACGGGTCAGTATATGTACATGGGTATCGAAACACAATACTGAACTTATATAAGCAACAGTTAAAAAAAAATATTAGCAAACCCTGGACAAAGAGGGAGACAAAGAAAAATATTGCTTTCACATTTGAAAGAAAGCATAACGCATCAGAGTGTTCAAATGGAATGATTTGTGACTTAAGTTTTAACCCCATGTATTATTGCCAACTATCCTAAGCCATGTTCAGTAAAGTCATCTTCAATAACACAAATACTCACCAATCTCATTGATAAATGAGTGAACAAGATCTTTATCGTGCTTATGCTGTGCAGAACTGATAAAAGGCTGGTTTTTCCACATAGGTGATGATGTTTTCTTGGAAAGATTGCCATTTTTCTGTACTTTCTGGAGCCCTGATAATGTTGAAGGACTGGGAGCAACTAGGACATGCTCTATGATATCTGACTGGATTTCAGCCGGCTCCTTTTGTTTTCCAGGTGCCAAGGAAGCTGAAAGGGAAGAATGTTCCTCTGCTGGGGGCTTCGTGTTGTTCTGAGCCACAGGAACATTAGTAGCTTCTCCAGAGTCAGAGAGTTCAGGGTTCTTCTCTACAAGCTGAAAGTCTTCTTTTGAAAACTTCAGTTTATCAGCAGGTTCTCCCAGTGTTTGATGGGAAGGAGGCACAGGAAGAGGCACCTCTAATGACTGCAGGGCAGAACTTTTGCATCCGTGCTGAATCAATGCTGTTTCTTTTGAAGGCTTATCAGCTGATGGCAACAAAGGCAGTTTCTCCGATGACTGAGAACTTGAAGTTACTTCAGTTTGGGATTGAAACGTAGAGAGCTGTGTTTGTCTCCTTGGGTCAGATATATTTCTGGGAGCTAAATTTACTGCTGAAGGAGCTTCTACTTGGTATGTCTGGACAGTTGGGCTTTGACTTTCACTGACCACATTTTGAAATCCAACACAGGACTCCGGCGTTAAAGCCGTATTTTGCTGGCCAGGAAATCCATCAGAAAGAGATGAGACAGGTAAAGTGCCAACCTGGGGACTTTGCCTGAGACCTCCTTGATCTCCATATGGGATGGGTAATACTGGAGGTGGCACAGGTATTCCAGACCAGTAGGAAGACTGTGGCAGTGGAGCCCACTCAACAGAGCCATAAGGCAGGGCTGGAACAAAAGGCAAAGGAACAGGTGGGGGAGGCCACGTTGGAGGGAGTAAGGGGGGAACTGTATGGAAGACAGGAGAACAAGCTTCAATAGCAGGTGGTGGTGGCGGCGGCGGCAAGCTTTGGTAATTAGCTGGTAGAAGAGCAAAGTGAGACCATGAAGATCCTACTGGTTGGGATGAGCCCAAATTGTAGTGATTAGGAGGAGCTGGTAGGAAAGCCTCTGGGGCTGGTGGCACATGAGGTATGGACAATGGTGGAGGCACTGGTGGCCCAATGTGAGAAAAAGCACATACTTTACTAGTAGGCACAACAGGAATAGGTGTAGGTGAAGGAAGCTGTGAAGATGGAGGATCTCTTTGTTTCAGAGTTGTAGAGGAAGAGGGCATGGAAAGGGTCATGGCACTTGCTTTGTCATCGGGGGCAAGAGTAGTGGACTCAACAGGTTTTTCAGGCTCCTTTGCAACTTTAGGTGCTGCGGCTTTGGTGGATAGCAGAGGAGCTTGCAGGCAAGGAAGGTCAGCCAACTTTGTAGGGAGCTTGGGAACCCTGGGCCACTTGCTGGCACTCCGGTTCTCTCTGGTGTTTTGGATACTGTCATTATTAGACTGGCGCTGCCGCCGGCGTTGCCTGTATTCACTCAAGCTGAGAGGCCGAGGTTTAGCTTCCCTTGGAGGACAGATGACTTCTTTATTTTCAGAGCAAGGTGTATCCTTGGTCAGCTGCTCTGTAAGTTCTGTAGTGCAACCAGGGAGCATTTGGGAAGTTTCTGAGCTAGATATTTCAATCATTGGTAGGAGGAACTGGCTTTTTTCGTGGGGTTCTCCTGGGACATCCCTCTGGACAACAGGCACAAGGTCTGAATTCCCTAGATTTTGTGTAGGCTCCTCTGCATATGGCAAATCCCTTGCACTTACTAAGCTTGACAGAAGCGGATTTTTGGACCCTTTCTCTCTCGCACATTTTGATGGTTCTACTTGAGGTTCAAATGTTTCCTTTGTCTGAGATACTTGATTTAGGATCAATTCTTTCCCTCCAGTTTTCTCTGGTTCTTTTTTTCGAAAACTAGAATCTGACACAGATTTCCTTGCATCAATCCTGGTCTGCATTCGAGGACAGGCAGACATTTGTTGGCAGTTTATGGTCTTGTGATACTTTGTTTCCTCTCTGGATTTTTTCCTCTTCTTCTTTTTAATATTTGTAGATACCTGACCCTTCTTTGAGGCAAAGAGCTTGGAATTTTTTGGAGGCACTGAGGCAGGCTCAGATGTATTCTTTTGATTACCTGTTGATATCTGAGTGTCCTTCTCTATCTGTGGATGACCATCTTTTAAGTTTGGAATGGCAGCATTAACTACCTTCCCATCTTGTTCGAATGAGTCAAGCTCTCGGTCCACACCTGCGTAACTCATCATGTATTCAGGCAATTCTTTTCCCAGGGCAGGGGACAAAAATTCTGCTTCAGTATTCATAAGGCGAGTTGTGCAATTGCTATCCATTGTAGGTGAGAGCTTGGTCTCCAGGAGCTCTCCAGCATCAGGCATTATTTCTAAGACAAGTGGGCCTGTGAGATTCTTCTCAGCAAGGGACTGCTTATCAGAACTCAGGCATACAGTGAGGATGGGCTGGCAGTAAGAGTGCACTGATCTCACCAGCTCATCAAGAGAAATATTTTCTGCAGCAATGATATAGGGATCATTGCATTCATCAAGGTCTCTCTCAGGTTCCATCTCCTTCACAGCTGCCGTGAGACTCTCCTTGCACCTTCGTGCAACTACTTCTTCCTCTTCCTCTCCATCACTGCTCTGGAGTACAGGTGATTCTTGTTCTCTAGTCTTGAAGAGCTTCTGTTCCCCCCAGAATGCTTTGTTACTCGCGTTGTTTGAAAAAGCCGAAAGTTTGGCACAATTTGAAGATAATGAGAAGGGAATGCCGGTAGTACTGGCTTCAACCTAGGGAAAAATGAATCAAATCAGAGATTATGCAACAAAGTAAAAACAACTGAAAGTAACCAAAATACTGTTGGGAAGAAGGTATTTCTGACAACCCTGCAATTTAAAGGGTGCTTAAACCATATCTATGAAACAGCCCACAAAGCCTGAAACAGAGAGTATACTCACTCCTATCATTCTACTAGTTGTATGCCAGTTAAAACATGGGGATATGTAGCATAAAGATTACACTTGGGCAACCCTTTTCTACCCGAACTGGAAGTATTAGTATAGCTTTTAATCCAGCAGGGCACATGCAAAAGAGAGCATACAACAAATCATGATCAGCATTTTTTTTCTGGGCAGAAATTAAAGGTGGCAGAATCAATTAGGGCCACCTATGTCTTTGTTTTCACAAAATATATCACCTTCTTTGACATAATGGTGCACAGTCCAGGCTCCTGGAAATCCTCAATATTGTTTAAATCTTGCTCATCGGGTGTCACAGAAAAACTAAGAAATTTCTGAAACTGATGGAAAAAAAACAGTTTGGAAATAACACGAATTACAGTAATGACCCATCTTCATTACATCAAAATACAAGAAACATCATGCTTGTCTGTGATACTAAGACTAGGAAATACCAAAAATAATAACTCAAAGGCACATTAAACATTTTCCTTATCTTTAATAATCTGCAAGGCAGTCCTTTAACATCTCCTGTGTATCTTGTAAACACCATAACAATATTAAATAGATACATTTGAGCAATAGAGGGCACTCTTACCCTGCAGAGTTCTCAATACAGTATGTTAAATTTGATGAATCTGGATGCCGATTTAAAGAAAAACTTAAAACTGCAGACACCTCTGACAAGTGGAGATGCCTCTATAATTTTAAACAATGTTGGTAAGTATTATCCTGCAGTTGAGATTTTGCCAAAAGCTGCTAATTGAGAATAGAAAGCAATTCCTCACGTATTACTAACTGGATGAAAGCACTGAGTTAGTAAACCATAAAGTTGAATCCAAACAAACAAAAAATGGTGCAGGACATATTTCAGGCCAAAGAAAGAACATATGAAGATCATTTATATTCCACTCAGAGAAAAAAACATGCAAATTAATTCAATATGAATCAGGTATTATCAAATTTATTTGCTGCCCATCTTGTGGTTCAAGGAGACTCTGAGCAGCCTTTAGCAAGAGGTGAGTAGAATAGGTAAAGCAATAATTCCAAGTATTTACAAGGGCAAAGTTAATGCTATATTTTTATTTGGTTTGAATTGCTTTGAAATATTATAGGCTTATACAATCTTAATTGAAGAACTATAGGACATATTAAGAAAAATAACTATTTTTAATTAACCTTCCAGAGATGAAATACAGTAACTGTTAGGATGGCATAACATTTAATTAAATATCATCATACCGAAGAATTTTCAATCTCTCTGGGTGATGTTAGCAATTCAGATTCAGGAATAGGATCAAAGGGAGACAGTGTCTCATCATCCGTGCTATCAAGAATATCTGTTATTGCCGTCAACAGGGAAAGTTCATTCTCTGCATCCATGTGGCTTTTTACCTGTTATTAGAAGAACAAACCAAGTAGAAATGTTATCCATTGTTCAACTGCAATAATACGAGCGCTTCCAATAAATCACCCTGCCCTGACGTAGTCCTCTTCATGTGTTGACTGTACCCATCTGATTGAACCAGGAGGATGGAAGATTGATCATCCTTGCTATCTACCACATCTGATAGGTAAAGCTGATTAAAATTTACATAGTAAAGAAATCAGATACATGGACTCTGAAGTCAAATTCCAAGACTTTTTCACACCAAACAAACAATGACTGGAACATAAAAGCCTGAAATGTACCTACATCTATTCTAACCTGTTCCGCAAATACAGAAATTGAAGTGTGATATCGAAAACTAACACTTTTAAAACTATTATTCTGCTTCTCCAGGCCCCCAGTTTTATACTAATAATTTACCAAGAGCAAATTGAGAGCATCAGAAAAATAGCAACTCTGACTTTCACTCCAGGAAAATATGAGCTGGATTCTGAGCATTCAGCACCTCAATTTCAGGATTCTGGCACAAGAAAAGTGTCAAGAGTCCAACTTCTGAGCTTCTTTCATTTTTAAAACCATGTCCTCTCATATTTTGCTGAGAAACTACACAGGTAAATATGAGGAATTCAATATAAAACTATTATCTGTTCAAGATAAAACCACTTATTAGGCTGAAGTAGATCTTCTACTTCATCACAGAAACAACCCCCCCCCCTTCCATTTATTGTCCACAAAAGCATACAATGTAATGAAAGCAGAGAATTGCAGTTTCACAATATTTAAGGCAAAAAGAAAAGCTACAATGTTTGTTTTCTTCATTTAGGACAATCCATCCTAATTCATGTTACCGTGCACAAAGCAATCCAGAAGCCAGTCATCTCTAAGCACACACACCTCAGTCAAACTGCTGAAATCTTCAATGATGGAAATGACGGAAGAGTCTAAGTAGTCCTGCATTGTTTCCAGGAATTCCCCAGCTTCAAGGATGGTTTCTGCTTCCAAAGATGCCAAGTGCAAATCCTCTGCCAGTAAACACTGGAAGGAGAAAATACAGGGGAAGGGAGGGACAGTAAAAATAAATCAGACAAGAAGAATGAAAGTAACTGAATGTGAATTATGTATTATCTTCTAGGGCACAGAATAATTCCCTCTAGCACCCAGGTTAAATGAGGAACTGAATGCTAATAATGCTTAACAGCAATAGAGAAAAGGCAAACAACTTCTTGCAACTGCCAAATATGTTCTTGTAGTGTACATGTCTCAATTTCTAGAATTATGGAACTTTACAAGTTTCATCCATCATTAGTTGCCATGTTTTCTTAACTAATGCTTTGATTTTCATTATTACCAAAATACCTGATGTTTTGGACTACAGTATTGTCTTGTTTTCAAGTTGCCCAAAAGCTTAGATTTAGAGGCTGGGCATTTAAAATAAAAACTTATATTTCTGAGACCCAAATCTACTATTCTGCAAATATGGTTTTCTCCTAGCTTATCAGACCCATATGTGCAATTACTGCAAATCTTTTCAACCAAGACTATCTACAATCCTGCATCTATGTAATCAAGCACAATGCGAAACAAACTACTCACTGAAGAAGCTCACTGAAGTTTTTAATCAGATAAGCAGGATGCTTTAATTGCAGAAAGTTGGGAGAACCAAGACATGATTGCGTCTCTTCCCATACTCTTCTGCTAATTAACCTGTAATAGTCTCTCTGATCCTGCTGCATTGTAGATGACATAGAACAGCTCCCAGTTATCCCAATTAACATGAAGGTTTCCAAACAAGAACCAAGCTTTGAAAAATGTACATACAAATATTTAAACAGCATCAATTTTAATGCAGTTGTCAACATCTACTCCTGAAATTCTGAATATGAATTTACAGTTAAATACTGGCATGCTGACACTAGGAAGTCAGGTGCAGCAGAAGGCAAATGTAATAATAAATCACTTTTTTAAAACCATAACAGAGAAAACGTGTTCACATTGAGTTTTGACTGGCTTGAGAGGGCTAAAATTGTGAGAGGAAACATCAAGGTGTTGCACAGAAACAGACTCTGCATGAAGCTTGCCTTAAATCAAAGATCAACAGCTACTGGAAATGTTTTATTGCAGACATTGCTACCTGTGGTGGTGATGGGGAGATACCAGTTACTGAAAGCAAAGGTTCAGATATTTGCCACAAATACATATGTGGCCTTAGATCATTCTTTTCCATAAATAAACAAATAAACAATGTTTTGGCCATTTGTTTAATTGAGTTCCCTCTATCTAATTTTAGGATTTGTTTTGGGTTATATTTATGCAGAAATGTTGAAAATTCAAAGGGATTCACAAACTTTTAAACATCACTGTACATCCCCCAATGTTTCTCATTACTGAGTATGCTCAGTCACATTTATAGAGATGCGCTTTGAGGGGTCTTTGATGCTCTCTGAGCTTGGTTGTTTTTTTGCAGCTATTTCATTACCCAAACTATGTAATATCACCAATGCTATTGCACTGCTATTACACTAACGTTATCTAGTTTATGTAATGAAACAGCTGCAAGAAAACAACCAAGCTCAGAGAGCACCAAGGACCCCTCATTTCAACTGAGCTACAAATATTCTCCTTTATTGGGGCTGCATATTGAACATTCATGCTGATAGAACTAAAAACAGTTTCCCACTCTTCCTTCATCCCTCAAAGACAGTGGTCATCTCTAGAATAGGAGATGTGTTCTTAAAGAATACGATCTGAAAATCACTATTTTGTTGTGAAGTTAAAAAAGTACTGTAGTTACACTTCTGGCATGAAAATAATGCAGTGTGGAAAATAGAGAAACTGAAGAAGCCTTGATACTGTTTATGAAGCTCATGCTTGATTAGTTATTAGTCTGTGACCCAATAAAGGAAGTCCAATATCTCTGAAAGGCACTGTATTAGGGGAAGGCTGCCCCAAGCAAACAAATGGGAGAAGCAATACTTGTTTAGTTTTATAAACTTTGGGGGCACTTTACTATGTTATTCATCATGCCACAATCAACAGGCCCCAAAAGGTCCAAAGAGACAATTTTAAGTTTCGATATAACACTCTATATATTACATATTACTAAATGTATTTATTAAACAAATTTATATAGTGATAATATGGTTTACAATGTGTTTAGGAAAAGAATTATGTTTAAATTGTGTGATGAGGGAAAATACAGTTTTAAACATACTCAAACAAAACTCGTGAAGAGCTTGTATATATATGCTTTCTTTTCCCACTTCCAAGTCTTTTTTATTGTAATTAATTCTCTGCCCTCCTCTCCACTTTCTCGTCTCCTGATTAGACCCTACAGAATTGGGAAGATGTCAGGCAGAAAACAGATGATTGTGCTTGGGTGGAATTTTTTAAAAAGTGCCCTTACCATTGTGCAAAACATATTAAGACTTGCATAGAAAATTTTAACTTCCAAAGATAAAGTCTTGAGCAAAAAAAGTTGATTCAAAGCAAAACTAAAATATACCCCCAATCTTATTAAGAACGTGAATCAAACAGCCTCAATTTGTATAGTAAGGGAATGAGTTACATTTTACTTTAACTACAAAAGCATTTAAATTTAACTATTATTTAGCACAGCAACACAAAATGTTTTCTTTTTTTTTTCTTATGGCTGTGGCACAATCTCCCATTGCACTCAGTGGAAGGTAATGTGTAGCAGGAAAAAGCATGAAAGAGTAGGCGTTTCAGCAGGCTTTTCAAGAGAACAGCTCATTATTTCTATTTGTCATTCTAGTACAATAGTATATAGTAAGTTCCCATAAATGGCTTCTCTTAAAACTGCTTTCTAAAGTGAAATGATTTGCTGCAAATTATTATTATTTTTATTTAAAGGAGACAAGGCATTCAAGATTATGCTAAAATCAGACTCAGTGGAGAAGCAAGAATACCTAAAAGTAAACACACACAAAATGATTTTTACATACAAGAATTAAAAAAGAACTGCTGAGAGAGAGCATCATCAAATGGGGCTGAACAGGATCAGCAAGTGGGAGGATATGAACACACCCAGGAACGAAGAGGGGAGAACAGAGCAGGGAAAAGCACTGGAATTCATTTTTACATAAGAGAATACTTTCTAGTTGGTGCTCCCCCATCAGCCTATTAGGTATACCCTGGTCTCCCACTTCCTTAAATTCTTTTAAGGTGTTTTTCTTTTTTTTTGGCACGTGGGGGAAGGGGACAAAGCAAACGAAAGTTTTAAAAGTCGATGGAAAAATTAAAGCCACAAAGAGTACCATTTTGATAAAGTAATTCAAAACAACGAAGGAAACGCACGACTCGATTAAGCAGCACTCTAATCTTACAAACAGCTTTTCTATTTGCACATTTTCCAAAGGACCCCGACCAAGGCCAAAATGCTCCACAACTCCAATAAAGTAAGTGTGACTCTACGCTAAAAATTCACGGGGTAAGGACGCCTTGCCACACCTAGCGATTCCAGGATTTGCCTTTGCCTTAAAAACTCTCGACTTTCATTGTCCCTGCATCACGGGGGGGGGGGGGGGGGTAGATGGGTCTTCAGAAAGCCCCCAAATTCCTGAACTGCAGATAGTTCATCCTGGGCATTTGCTCCACTACGCTAATTTTGCCGCACATCGTCCGCCCATTCCAGCCCGCCAGTCCACCATTACCAACTGTATGGAAGCTCAAGCGAAATGGCCACCAAGTAGGATCGTGCAGCCAAAGCACCGCTTTGAGTTTCTCACAAGCTCCTCTCCCCGAGAGGCTTTTCTCCCGCACGTTCTCCCCGGTGCCTGCCTCCATTCCAAAGCCCCCACAGCCGCGTTCCCGCTGCCGCTGCCAGTGCCACCTCCCTATGCCAGACACACCGCTTCCACGTGTCCATCTAGCGTTAGCCGACGCGGCTAAATGAAACTCTCCAGCTCAGTTCCGAGGAACCAGACCGGCCGGTACCTGCGTAGAAGAAAAGCTATTGCCCACCAAAGGCTCCGAGGCACCTCGCATGGGGAGGGTTCCCCCAGCCCCAGCATGTCCCGCACCGCCGCCCCACAGGGCCGCCATCTTGGCACCTCCTCACAAATAGCTTCAGAAGCCCGGCCGGCACTGTAGAACTATATTTCCCAGGAAGCAACGCAACTGAAAGCAGAGCGGGCGAGGGTTTTTTTTTTTTGTGAAAGAAAGCATGCTGGGAAATATTTTCCTAAATGTCGTGGGCATTTTTTTTTGTTCAATCTCGAGTCTAGACTGTACTAAACCATAAATTCATTTCAAGTGTACAGTAACAGCCAATACAAAAATAACACTTTTTAATATTGGTAGTTTGACCTATTTGGTGTAGTGATGCTTAAAAAAAAGCAAAAAGGGCGACATTTAGAGAAACGTAAATGGTAGGTTATAATTGAGATTTGATATTTAGTATTCCTCTAGTTGGCACACAACTTCTCCGGAAAATAATTGCGGGCTATAGTTTACTAAATATACTCAATTTGCTGAATTAAGATTACCCTTTGATTAGCAGAGATGCTGATCTTTGAATGCCAGCAGAACGGACACACATTTTTCCTGCAATTCTCTTAACCTAAGGTATCAGTAACGGGTACAAATTTAAGAATGAAGGATTCAGCGCCTTTGCGGGAGTCAGCAGCGATCCTGTAAGAGACAGTGCCGAATAAAATAAGCGTGCTCTGAGTAACGTGCGTAGCATATTACTTAACACGTTAAAATTACCCACTCGTTCATTTAAATTTGATGGGGCACAGCTCATTGGTTTGTTCCTGATTTTGACACAGATGTAGCTGTTAATAGGTTTGTAGCTGCATTCCGTAACTTATCTACCGTACTTTAAAATCTTCTCGCCTTTTGCTCAAAACGCTGCAGGCGGCCTCTAATAATAAAAACGAAGACCGCAAAGCGATTGTGGTTCAGCTTTGCTTAAGACGGAAGCCATTTTGCACCGTCTGATGTTTCAGCTTCGTCTCAGCCGTGGACATCCCACCATTCAATTCAAAGAGTAGCTGACAACATCATCGCCACCTCTTTGTAGCCTGATTTTCCCGCGGTTAGGAGCCGGAAGTTAACACCCTCCCGCTTCGTTTCGTGGGCGCTTGGCTTCCATGAGGGCAGCTTCTGTGCGACGACAGCGTGGTGGTAATTGCAGCTTACTTGTAACTTTGCCAGGAAGGATGCATCGGTAGGTCGGCGGAACACCAGACATCAAGGTGCTGCTTTGTTTAGCATTGCGCATTTTGAGTTCACCCTGTCAGCAACCGCTTGCTTGTTTCAATGCCAGGATTACACCGGGCAGCAGTTTGTGCTATTCTGGTTTGTTATGCCTCGGATTTCAAACAGCAACAAGTGCTACAAGATCCATGCTAAATCATGTTCTGCTTAATCTCAGTTTGCTGACAAAACCATAGTGAACGTCATTTGCACAACATACGAAACCACCTATCTCCTGATCATGATGAAAAAGGAGTACGGTGTGCTTTTTAAGTTTCTCCACTGGCATGTATCAAGTTCTATTCGTCCGTTATATTTTTTTTGTTTCTTTTAATAGCAATAAAAAAACAAAACAAGCATGCTGCAAGGCAAAGACTGCAATTATAAGTGAAGTCTCTTATTTCCAAAAATCCCACACAGATATCAGAGACATCTAAATATTAGCAATGCTGAGAAAATATAGTCAGGAGTCATACTGGAAATACTCTTCCTCACCCAAAGACCATGATAAGCTGAGATGGTAGAACTGCAGTGGCCAAAAGGAGGACTATTTTCAATTTCAATTTTCAATTTAATTCAATTTATATGCTGCCCCTCTCCGAAGACTCAGGGCGGGTCACATTACATTTAAAATCCTAATAAAAAACATTTAAAAATTTAAAACATTAAAACTCATTCATGGCCAGATCTCGCCAGATTGCAAGAGTGAGAACGGCCCCAGGCCTGCCAGAAAAGCCAGGTCTTCACTGCTTTTCGGAAGGCCAATAGGGTGGGGATGGTCTGGACCTCAGGAGGTAACTGGTTTCAGAGAACTGGGGCAGCCACAGAGAAGGCCCTTCCCCACAGGCCTGCCAGCCAGCATTGTTTAGCTGACGGGACCCGGAGGAGACCAACTCTGTCGGTCGCTGGGAGCTATGCGGTAAAAGGCGGTCTCGACTATGTATGGGCTTCCAAGTTTGCCCTCTGGTAATGAAGCTTTTGTAACAGCCTATGTTTTTTGTGGTAGAGGGCCAGTTTATGGCAGCAGTTAAGGCATCGGGCTACAAACCTGGAGACAGAGAATTCTAATCCTGCTTTAGGCACAAAGCCAGCTGGGTGGCCTTGAGCCATTCACTCTCAGGCCTAGAAAGGAGGCAATGGCAAGCCATTTCTGAAATCTTGTCAAGAAAGGTGCAGGAACTTGTCCAGCCAGTCTCCAAGAATTAGACACAACTGAACAACAACAACAAAAAGCTCTTTGTAGCATGTTCCATGAATAAGTAAGGAGTGTTCTCAAAATTCCACTTTTGCTCAGTGATTCAGAAGTATTGGGGATCCCTGTGCAGACAAACTATAGTTTGGTTTACCATGTTGTATGAATGCAATCTCTAAAGTTTTTGTAGCAACAGATTAGCAGCACTTCCCAGGGTGAGCACAGGGGCAACCTGCACTTGGCCCTCATCAAGAAGCCTCCCCCTCCCCCTTCAGAACTCATTTCCAGAGTTTCTAATTTTGTATGTCCTAGACTAGAGAATATTGGAGGTGGGTAAACCAAGACGGGCTTGGTAACTGGCAATGTTGCCAGACTGAGTTGTGATAAGAGGTAAGAGACTTGGGGGAGTGGGGCAAAGGCAGTTCAGGCATTGGATAAGGTCATTTTCAAATTCTTGACAGTAGAAAGAACTTGCAAATGTCCTTGAAAAATAAGCCACTTCTTCAAAAGCATATGCAATCGGAAAAGGAGAAAGAGAAATGGTGTAAAATGTTGCAGGGCTTTGATTCTGTCAAACAATAAAATTTGTCTTTCTAGGAATCACATTCCAAGGATGAAACTAGTAGAACGGCATGATGATTATGGGCTGTTCATTTCCATCATAAAATTGATTAGTTAAGGCATCAAAGTCTGAAGTTTTAACATGAATCTCTTACGAAGTTTCAAATTTAAAAATTTGAAGAGACCGCGAATGGAAAGCATATTGCAGATAGTGCTCAACTTACAACCATTTATTTAGTGACCATTCTAAGTTACAATGGCACTGGAAAAAGTCACTTTTGACCATTTTTCACTTACAACCATTGCAGCATCTCCATAGTCACTTGATCAAAATTTGAGCACTCGGCAACTGGCTTGTATTTATGACAGTTGCACTGTCCTAGAGTCATGTGGTCACCATTTGTAACCTTCCCAGCTGGCTTTCGACAAGCAAAGTCAATGGGAGAAGCCAGATTCGCTTAAGAACTGCATGATTCACTTAACTTTAGTGATTCACTTAACCTTGTATAGGTTTGTAAGAAATTAGCACCCACCCCTCTCCTAGAAGAATGAAATATTCTAGGAAATATTAAAAAGGAAGAATATTATACCTCCCTGGATGAGAAAAGGAGAAACATACTCTTGGAAAGCAGTCCCCACCTTTGCTAATAGCCCCAGAAAGGGCCAGCTTATCTACAACACAAAAGACCACCCTCAGGACATAATAGAATTAGCCCTCTACCCATCTCACCACATGACACCTGGGAAGATTACATCACCCAACAAGATTCAACCAAGGCTGGGACTCAAGACAACCTACAAAGTTATCCCTGCATGGCCCCATGGGAGTCTGACAACCAGTTAGGATACATTTCTTGCCACAGGAACAGGAAGCAAGTTCAAAGCCCAACAGAGGGTATAAATCTCGCTCCCTCTCTCACCCATGTGCTCTTTTTGCTCAGGACCTCAAACCATGTAGTCCTGTCCACCATTAAACCGTCTTTCCAAGCTGTCTCTATGTTTCCAGTGTCCTTTCCCACTTGGAACTGAACCCAGATGGACATTTCTTCCAATAGGTTGGACCGTTTTTTCCTTTTGCATAAAGACAGGTGCAAAGACTGAATTAAGCAGTTCCACTTTATCCATGCTACCTGTCACCTCCCTGCCATCTTTTCCCATTAGTGGAGTTCTTTCACATGTTGAAAGATTTTTAGTTCCACCATAAGCCTGAAAACCAGCTATGTGATTTTGGGCCAGTTACACACACTCAGCCCAACAGCAACAGGGTTGCTGTTATGGGGAAAAAAGGAGGAGAAACAAGCATTAGGTATGTTAGCCATCTTATTAACTACAAAATAATAAAGGTGAGGAATAAATAAAACAAATAAATAATGACCTTTCATTAGATTACATCATGCCCATAACAAGGAGACTTAAGAAAATGAGAAACATCACTCTGCATATTTTCCTGGATCGTTCTCTAGGGGGCACTTCTGTGCTTCCTGCCCTGTTTGCTGCTGACTGTAGCAGGGACATTTTGAATATGCAAAAGCCCCTGTAAGGATTGGAGTACCCTGTAGCAAAAAGGTATGACTGAAATATTAAGAAAAACCCATTCCAAAGTAAACCAGAAATTAAAACCTCACTATGGTAGTCCAGTAGTGTTTGGTGGTCTATTTATTCCCTGGTTAATTGTTATTGTTGATGATACATCCAAAGCTTTTGTGGATTTTTGACAAGTTTAGGAATTCATTCTGGAGCATGTAATGTGGATTATTTAGCCACATATATTTTTCCTGTTTTAAAAAAGTTTTACTACAGAAATTAATGCATCCTTCATAAATACATGCCAGTTGCCAAATGTATGAATTTTGACCATGTGGCCATGGAGAGCTGCTGCAAAAGTTGTAAGTGTGAAAAATGGTCATGAGTCACTTTTTTTCAGTGCTGTTGTAACTTTGAAAGGTCACTAAACAAATGGTTGTAAATTGAGGCCTACCTGTACTGGAAATTTACCTTGAATAATTACTAAGTTATCCATAGGGACTTAATGTGTACGTATATAGGGGTGGAGTGGCAAGGGAACTGCTCTCTGTACCTCCCACGTAAATTTTCTTCTGAGTAATTAATAAAAATTAATCTAGGCATTTGAGCAGTGGTGGGATTCAAATTTTTTTACTACCAGTTCTGTGGGTGTAGCTTGGTAGGCGTGGTATGGCTTGGTGGGCATGGCAGAGGAAGGATACTGTAAAATCTCCATTCCCACCCCAGTCCAGGGGAAGGTTATTGCAAAATCCTCAATTCCTCCTGATCAGCTGGGACTCGGGAGGCAGAGAATAGATGGGGGCAGGACCAGTCAGAGGTGGTATTTACCAGTTCTCTGAACTACTCAAAATTTCCGCTACCAGTTCTCTGCTGAATACCACCTCTGCATTTGAGTCATTAATAAAAGCATGTTATTGAACACCAAGGTTGGTCTCCACAATTAGGCTATAATTTTTGAACCCAGATCATGGGTTATACTGTGGTTAGGGAATAGCACATTTAATCTTAATTTGTAATCAACATTTGTCATAGATTTTTATTCACCAAACCCATGGTCTGGTTTTGGTCTTCTGGATTTTTTGTGAGTCAAGCGGTTAAACTCAGAGTTATAATGCAACCTATATGGACACAAAATTTGCTTGAGTCTTTTCTTAATCACTTTTGGAATTTTTTACTGCTTTCAAATATTAAGAACCTTTGGAATTGAAAGTTTTATAGTATTCATTAAGAGTTTCCTTCAATTCTTAATGAAAGAAGTGTTAAGTACAAAAATAAGGATTTAGAAAAATTCTATTTATGGAGGAATAAACAGCAAAAGGGTGATTAGAATATTGATTTTGGAAAGTTATAAATGGGTGAAGGGTCCAGATGGATTGGAAATAAGTTATTGAAAATAATTATAAGAATCCTTCCTATGGGAAACTCCTGATGTTTTGAATTCTCAATAAAAAAACATAAGATGGGACTCGAAAACTGGACACTAGATGGAACTACAAAGAACTACAGATTACAATTAAGGGAGAAGAACACTTAAATTCGACTTGCTAACACAGGGTGGAGAAAAGTACCTTAATATTGGAGGTATTGAAGGATATTTTTGAAAAATTGAGTCAGAAATAAATTTTAAGAATACTTCCCATTAGAGACTGTGTGTAAATGATGAGGAGCAATAGGAGCAAGTTATACCAGCCAAGACTGAAATTGATTTGAATGTGGATTTTAAAATAACAGGCTACAAAAACAATATGGAAAATATATTTATTCAATTTCTATAGCTGCACAACTCAACCAAGTAATTCTGGGCGCTTTATAGTTCTAAATCTGAAATTTTTTAAAAAACACTAAAAGAACACCCACAAATAAATAAGCACAAATAACAACAGTGATGATTAATCAACTAATAGCAAAGGCAAGTAACAAGATCCTCAGCACATTCTGAGCCCCAGTTCTATGTAAATGCCAAGTTTTTAAAGCTTTGCGAATGGCCAATGGAGTTGGAGGCATTCTGATCCCCAAGGGAGAATATTCCATAAGGCAGAGGTTACAGGAGAAAAATCCTGTCTTCTAGTCCCACCAGTTGATACTCTGGCTCAGCGGTCACCAATGGGGTCCACAGAAAAATTATTTGCATTTTTTATATTGCACTAAATACTATTTATGTTTTTAAAAAATTCATATTAGTGGTCCGTGGGATTTAAAATTATGAATTTAGTGGTCCCTGAGGTCCGAAAGGTTGGCAACCCCTGCTCTGGCTGATGGCATCTGCAATATGTCTATTGGATCAAGTTGGATGGGTATAAACTCTTGGAAAAAGATATACTGGATATATAAATGAAACCAGGTGGTTTTATTTTATTTATTTATATATCAAATTTGGAGACCACCCATTTCCCTCAAGGGAGTAATGCTGGGCAATGCACAATGAAAACATAAAAAACATATAAATATTATATTCCAGTAGGAGGCAGTTAAAACAGGAATAAAGTAATTAAAGTTGAAAACATGGGGAGTGACTTCAAGGTGCTAATCCGCTCCAAGGCTGCATACTCCTTTGCGAGCTCCAAGCAAGTTGGCAGAGCCAGGTCTTCAGATGCTTCGACCTCATCTCTTGGGATAAAATATTCCAAAGGGCAGGGGAGACAAGACTTCCTTGACCCCATCAGTTGAAATTCTTTAACTGACATGGTTTGTAACATACCCTTCCCGCCTGACCGGCTGGGATGGCTTGATAATGAGGTCGTGGTTCTGCAGGCAACCTGGCCCCATGCCAAGGTCATAACCAACATTTTGAATTGGATCTAGAAGAAAACTGGCATCCAAAGCAAGTTGCAAAGCAGAGGTGTTAACATGTACTGCCCTTGGGGTGCCCATAATTGCTTGTGCAGCCATGTTCTGTATCAGCTGAAGCTTCCGGATACTCTTCAAGGGTAGTTCCATGTAGAGCGGATTACAATAGTTCAGACAGGAGATGACCAGGGTGTGATTAAGCATGAGAAGAATTTCCCTATCTAGGAAAAAGCATAATTGGCCCACACTACGAAGTTCAGCAAAGTCCTTCCTAGCCACAATTGCCACCTGCTCTTTGAGCAGGAGTCATGAGTCCAGGAAGAACCCCAGATTATGCACCACGTCTTTGTGGGGAAGTGCAATTCTATCCAGGGCCAAAGATGATAAAACTCCCAGAAGCAGAGGGGGCTCTTGTTTGATTGATGTTTTAATAATTAAAAGGCACATACAAATAACAAACCAGAAGAATGACTTGGATTAGTTTCTTATAGTAGAAGGCCAGTTTGTTGTAATTGTGGTCCGCCAGCAGCCTGTGGAGCTGGCAGCAGTGAGACAGTGAGGAGGCTGGGGAGGAACATGGGCTAGTCCTGGAGTCTGGGGAAGGCTCGGATGAGGGCTCTGCGTCAGAGGCAGAGAAAGGGTCATCTGGGAGGTACGGGCTGCCTCCGGAGCCTCCAGTTGGACCTCAGTGAGGCAGAGGAACAGGGGGAGCCTGTTCCCAGTGCATGCATGTGCAGAGCTGCCAGAAGGCAAGAACAGTTAAAACAAAAGGGACGACTCGGGAGTAGGGCTTGGAGATGATTGGCCCCTCCCATAAGACTTAAAAGAGGAGCAAAGGCACGTGGGCCTTTGCAGGAAGCAACATTTGTTCATTCTGTTCATCTTAAAGCCTGAAGCTCTGTTTGATTCTGGACTCCATGTGGCTTTGCCAATTAGGCCTTTGGCAGCGTGTCAAGGGAGATAAAGGTGGGTGATTATCCGGAAGGACTCTTTACAACTAATTGGGACTCATCTGTGAACGAATAGAATTCACAGCTGTTGCAATAAAAGAGGTTTTGGGACTACTCACGTGTTTTAATGACTCAGGAAGCCTAGGTCAGAACAGTAATGGCTAAGGTGTTGTCCTAGAAAACAGGATACTTAGTTTTCTAGTCCTGCCTTAGCCTTGAAAGCTGACTGGGTGACTAGGCCAGTCATTCTCTCAGCTCAACATACCTCAATGGGCTGTTATTGTGGAGAAAATAGGAGAAGTAGTACCATGTATGTTCACTTCCTTGAGTTACTTATAAAGGTGGGATAAAATCAAATAAATAAGTTAACTTTCCTCTGCTGGATTTACAAAAGAGATCTGTTAAAGTTTTAAAGGATTTTGTAAGAAGAGACAAAGAAAAAATAAATTCAAAGATTAAAGACCAAGTTTATTAAAAGTAAAGTTAAGGAATATAAAATTGGTTTACTTGATCAAAATTAAAATATATACTGTATATACTCGTGTATAAGCCGACCCGCATATAAGCCGACCCCCCCAATTTTACCCCCCAAAACTGGGAAAACTTGTTGACTCGCATATAAGCCGGGGGTGGAAAATGCAGCAGCTACTGGTAAATTTCAAAATAAAAAAAGACTGGTCAAAAGTGCGAGGACCTGTCAGAAATCACTTTTTTCAGGCCTCTGGGTAGTCCTTTTGTGCACATGGACTACTCAGAGGGCTGAAAAAGTAATTTTTGACTGGTCCTCGCACTTGTGACCAGTCCTCAAACTTACGACTGTCCTCACATTTTACGTTTTTGCCCTATCTTGTCACCATGGTGAAGAGAAGCAGTTGTGAAATGAGTGACATGGTTTTAAGAATGCTGCACGGGCATAAATGTGAGGATGGTCATAAGTGTGAGGACCAGTCAGAAGCCTATTATTGGAAATTTATGGATTCTTGTCCACCATTTAATTTGTTCCAGGTTAGCCTGATGAGAGAAGCTGGACAATAGTTTCAGAATTGAGGAATGTCACCATTGTTTCCATTGCCTACTCCTTTTCATGTAATTTTAATTTAGACATTGTGTGGAAAAAGAAAAGTGAAGTCAGCATAACTTAACCCTAATATAAATAACTGAAGGATTATTACAGTGGTCATCTTTGTGAGTAAATTACTAGTCTTTCTACTACTGTACATGAAAAATAAAAGAGGATTATTTTATAGAGAAATATAGTTATCTCTTCTCTAGCATATTAACCAACTGGAAAATACAAACTCTGTTTACAAGAAAAAAATTAGAGTTGTCTCTCTTTTGGGATACACCAATTTCTTTTATTTTTTTATTGGAATCATTCAGTCTTCTGGGTGATTACAAAACTGGAGCCTCTCAGAGGGGTTTTTAATCTCTTCCCCAATCTTACATGTCTAACATCCCTCCAAAGCATGAAACTACAACTCTCAGAGTTCAAACAATTCCTTTTATTTTGCCTTCTGAATCCGTATGAGGTATAGACAAGCATCCGCATTACCCAAACCTAGTTAGCAAAAAGACCAAGTAATGTTTATGTGGGTACATCATTTTCTATTTATTAATTAATTAATTTTAAATTATTTTTACTTCAAAGTCGGGTGGCATGCATTCAATGGGGTGTCTGCAAACATTTTAACGCTTAGCTTCCCTCCTCTTGATATTTCAGCTATTATGAGAACTCCAGTGGAATTCTATGCCACAGAAGTCAAAAGTCCAGACAGCTCTCAACACAGAAGAGTTAGCTGCTTATCTCAGCATTTGCAGAACTCCCTATAAGAACAGTCAGATCTGAGTTCCAAAAATGTGGTCACTCTGGAGATAGTTATAAATTAGAGCGTCTTTTTGCTGCCATCTAGTGGTTATCCGGATTTCTGCAGCCCAGACTGGCGCCTACAACTTCCAAGATTGGGCAAACAACTGAATTTTAGCATGTTTAACTAAAGGACAGCAGCTTTTTTTTAAAAAAAATCTGTAAAGAAACTGACATGCTTTCAAAAGGAACAGAAATCTCTGTAATCTCTGGATGAATAAATCCTGCACATGTCTTTGGATAAATAAATCCTCTACCTGAGAAATATATTGGGAGAAGTCAATACAAACTCTAGTATAACAATTCTCCCATAAAAAATAAGAAGTATTCTTAGATCCCTGCATTGAAATAGGCTAAGCACAGACACTGAACCACATTATTTTAATGATTTTAACTGTATGTACTGTTTTACTATGTTTTATATTATGCATTTTAAATTGTTCTAAGCTGTTGAGTGTTTATACAACAGAAAGATGTTTAAATATTTAATATTAAATAAATATAAGGGAAATGAAGAATGTCTCTGGATTAAATTCTAAACTGACTGCCAATATAACCTATCTTCAAACTTGAACGAATGGCTCTTTACACCCATCAATACTGAACAAAGCATCACTTTAGAAAGCCTGAAACTAGCACATTTCAGGTATGAATTGTTTTTAAAGTATATTAGAATTGAGAACTCAGCAACTGTAGATTTCTCCTATCCTTTCTTTCCAGATGCCAGTTTCTCAAGCTTTTTCCTGGTTTAAAGAAGCCTTTGAAAAATGTATCTGAAAAGGGGAAAATAATTTAGCAGAAACCTCTTTCAAGAGCTAAACAACTGTGTGTTGTGCAATGCATCAGAGGCTAAGCTATGAGTGTATGTTGATAGACTTGTGCTGACCTCCTGATTACTTCAGATCTAATCAAGGCTGCCAAGATCTATGACACACCCAGACCTTTTTGATGTAGATCAGCAGCATTGCTTTCCACTTATTCCTCCTTGTAGGAATGCAAAGAGAACAAAGACATGTGTTATTCTACAGCTTGCTATAATATCACCTAAGCTGGAGATACCCAGGAAATTCATCAACATAGTTTTTCAGTAGACCATGTTCTTTTTAGACTTTAAAGAAAAATATAAATCATTACATTTTCACAGGAAAATCCATGTTCAAAAATCCCACACTGTATATTCTGCTCTGATTTGAATTCAGAATGGAGCTAAAACTAAAGTTTTCTGTTCAATCCTTTCCCCCTCAAACCAAATGATGCGTTTCATCATCTGAACTCTACCCATTTCAATTATCCTATTCTTGAAAATCTGCCATCCAAAAACAGGCAATAATCCCATTATTAATTTCCATTGTTTTCCTATTTTGTTGTCTATTGGAATGACTATATGCAAGCAGCTTGATGATAACCACATTTTATCCCTGTTGTCCCAGCCATGCTGTTTGCATTCCCCAAATTATGGACAGATTGTCCTGGAGAATATCTTTGTGATCAGTCAGAGTTGACAGCAACTTGATGGCACATAATCAGTCAATCAGTTGGATCAGATTAGCCACTGAAATGTAGCTCACTTAAAGATAGCTTTTTTCCCTATAGTTTAAATAAGTTGTATCTTTGGAAACAGTGTTTTACTTTCTCCAGTGTGTCTTTTGTAAACTATTTTATCTTGTGTCATTTTTTTTATAGCTGTGTTGACTTAATTCTGCTAAAAAGTTGGTTTTTATAATCTTGACTTTCTATAAAACATGTGACTTTGCTCTCCGTGTGAGGCTTAACATCTAATCAAAATGCAAGTGTCATTCTTCCTTCATCTTTATAAATATTGTGTATACTCTGAAGCAGGAGTCTACACAAGCAAATAATTTGGACATTATTTCATTGGGAACTGTGTGTATGAAAGATAATTAATTTCCATTGTTTTCCTATTTTTCCTCTCCTTTTGTATCTGAGCAGCCCCACTTTTAATAATACAATCTTATATATAAAGACTATATTTTGTTTTAAAGTATTCTTGAGGTAGCATTTTTCTTGTATTTCCAATTCAACTTACATATTCTCTTAAGTACTTCCTGCTGGGTAAATTCATTATAGAAATGCACCATATAATGAAGGTAATTTTTCCACTATTAATGTATATAATGAATATAAATAGCATCGTATCTTGTAAAGGAGAATGGCGTCAATGTTTATTACTTGGCCGAACAATAATATACTAAAGCGATTTTGAAGTTATGTGCAATTTCTTCTGAGAAGTTAAAGAGTATTTTCTAGCTTTCCCTTTTTCATTCTGTTAACGTAAAACTAGATTTTAACAGTAAAGCAGTACTTTCTATCTGGTTTGCCAAAATGAGCTCATGCTTGGAAATCTCTTTCATACCACCAATTCCTGCTGAAGGATCTGGCTCCAGTCAGCAGGAACCTTGTGTTCCCTATAGGGCCTCCTTTTAATGTTTTTATTACAGCAACTCCTCCCATGACATCTCCTCTGTGATTTCTTTGTCCTTTGCTAAAACTGCTGGAAAATTCCCAACTGGTTTCTTCACCAGACATAGGCACTATGAGACCTTAGCTAATGACATCATCTTTGCCTCTGTGCATTTTCTATAGGGTTACAACCATGTAGAATGGTTTTTCTAACTGAGATGCAGAAGACAGTTTCCAGGGTTCCAGATAAATTGCAAGACTATGAAAAAATTTACAGGTTATCTTAAGTATGCTTTACTTGTGTTTAGCCATTATTCCCACAATATATTAGCCTATTAGGTCATTCATTCTTAAGGGGATGGAGGGGGTGCTTGGCTAGCTCTGGAATTATTGTATTGTATCCATGTAAGAATCTGCTCTGGTCAGCCATTTAAAAATACATTTGATAACGAATAGCATATCCAAGGCAAAAGAGGCATACAATAGACAAAATACTCTAAAAGAAAGAAAAAAATAAATAAAATTATCCTATACTGCAGTCTAATTCTTAAAAGAACGGTGTAATTCTAACTTCAATTCTAGTTTATCAAGTCTCTGGATTTTTTTTTTTAAAAGTAAAGGTAAAAGATTGGTCAAATAGGCATATTATATCAAAGCACTCATTTTCCCCCCTCATACAGAAGCTTAAAGAGTTCGGTATATTTTTTAAAAACAAATAAGAGTTTTTTATATTGACCAATCCTTTTCTTGAAATATGATACATATTCCTTCTCATGATTTCCATAATCCAGGGAGTTATTAATCTGAAAAGAGGTGTATTGTCAAAACTTTGGTGAACAATAATAGAAAACATTTACTTTTTAATTACAATATAAAATGTACGTTTCTCCTTCATTATTTGTTTAGGGAAACATGAATGAAACCCATTTGGTTCAACAACTTTTAGATTGGCTGCCGGACATGCTGCTAAGTAAGAAATGTGCCCTGAAGGAATCTACTATCACACAGAGGTTTACCCTCAGTTGGACTAAATAATTAATCAAATTAATAAAAATCATTTTATGTAAAATTAAAAATATGAACCAGAACATCTATAAAGAGGATTTCTACAAGGCCTCTACTGATATTATGAAGAAATAAAAACATTCTACAATTAGTCATTAAACAGAAAGCAGAAAATCAACAAATAACTGAATATATTCATAATATATCTAAGAAACCTATTTAAGAGATTTAAACCCTTATTTGAAAAAAACAAAAACAAAATATGAAATGATTAAAAATAAACTGTTAATATAATCCTAGTATTAAAAGTGGCAAAATTAAACACTTGTTAATTATCATACTTATGTATACTTATATTGTACATGAAAGAACTTTCCCCCTGTATTCATAATAAATCATAAACTACATGTTAGGAATCATTGATTTGATATTGTCATCAGAAAAATGATCTATACTTCCTTAACAGTAATCACAAAATATTCTCTTAACTCTTAGAAAAGATTGGCAAAAGGAAATCTGGAAGATGTGCTAAATTTTGAATGCAAAAAACCGAACAGATAAAAAAAAAGGTGATTCAGAACCCAGAAAGTAAGATGGAAAAAATGTGAAGGAGTAGCACACAATGATCCTATAGAGCACAAATTTAAGGACTCACCAGTCACAATCAAAGTGATTGGTGATTAATATGTTGGGAACTATAGTTATTCCAATATTGTTATGGAATGATCGGACCAAACAACATTCCGGGTCAGTCAGAGCCAGTTTATTGCGCAAGGTTCAGAGAAGATTCATACCTGGAAGTCTGAACAACTTATGATTTTGAGACCACAGTTTTTATACCTTTTCAAACAAAGGATTCTGTTAATACAGCAGTTTTCCTTATTACATACATTTGTTACATTTAATTGACATTTCCTAATTACTAAAGTTTTACATTATCTTTGCCAAACAATCATAATTCTTCTGTAAATTACTGGAGCATAGATTCAAATTATCTTCTGTTAATAAACGACTCCTAGCTCATGTAGATACCCTTGACCTAACCAACCTTTAAGCTGTATGTCACCAGAATGTTCCTATCTTCTGACAACTTAAGAGGCCTCCTTACAAAGTATTTCTTATCCAAAAGGAATTTGGCTGAATTTGAACTTTTTCCAACCGGATGCATTTCCTGCTTTTAGAACAAAGTGAATAGAAAGTTGTCCAGTGATCATCTAGCAGATCCCGTATTAATCATATTATTATTATTAGTTATAATAATATAGAGGAAAAAATAGAGAATACCAACCCTTCCATAAGTGTATATAACTTTTAATGACAGGATCCTACTCTTAAAAATTGAGGGAAAAGCTATTTAGGTTGAATGTTAAACAGCGGGAACAATCATTTTGCAATATACTTTTTTTTTCATTTGTTGCAAATCATCTAACCTGGATCTGAAAACTACTTACAGTTAACTGCATTGAGTAGTTAAAAAGAAAAAAAAATACAAGGATACAGTTTTTTCCTGAAAAAAAAAGTTGATTAAATGAGAGACAGATTTAAGGGACATTTGGATTTGCAGATCTCAGAATGATTTCCAATAGATTGGATATTTCCTAATCACTGCACATCTTTTACCTACAAACCAATAACCCCCACTCCCACTCCCACTGTGGTGAGGTCTTAAGATTTTTTTGTGGAACAGCACTGTGAGCCTTAATCACTTCTGGAGTGTCACCTGTGTATGGCTTCTGTTTTTGCACCTGGCTTCACCTAGTAAATCTCAGGATTCTAGTTCCTAACAAAGCAGAGCCTACTAACCCAAAGTCTGCTCATCCTTGGGAAAGCAGGGTTTACACTACAGGCAATCTGGAAGAACCTTCACTTTGTCCTTTCCAAGCAGTGAAATATTCACCCCTCGAAGCCCAGTGGATCGGAAGAGGCTGAACTCGTCTGAAAATGGGAAAGTCTGCTCTAATTAAAGAGGAAATTCGGATTTTTGAAAAGTACTGCCTTGGTGAAAGGGAAACGAGAGGATTTTATTTATTTTTTTACTTACGCGGGCTAATCTATATCACAATTCGCGCCTAAAAACAACAACAACCTGAGCATAAGTGAAGCCTATATGGTGCCTCTGCCTGCAAACATGCCTGCACGCCTGCAAACGTGTCAGCACATGTCTTTTTCTGAGCACACACACACACACACACACACACACACATGGAAGCGCGCGTCTTGCCTTGCGTTCCCTCCCTTCCCTTCCCTTCCGTTCCCTCCCCTTTCCTCTCCTTGCGCGAGCCCGCCTAGGGTGGCTACTGTGGCAGAGATTGGTGTGTTTTTCTCCATCTGCGTCACATGGCTGCCCCTCCCCCCCTCTCTCCTCGCCCTTCCCTTCCCTATCGCGGCTCGCCACTCAGCTCAGGTCACTTTGACAAGCTCGCGCTCTCCTCTTCTTCTTCCTCCTCCTCCTCCTCCTTCGCCGCGCAATTAGCATATTAATCAGCCCAGCGATCGGATTCCGAGTCGGTCGGAGCGCAGGGTCGTCTCGCGCCCAGCCAGGCCAACGCAGCCCAGCCCTGCCCAGCCCTGGACTCGCCGACGAGCGGAGGGAGAGAGAGGCATCGGGCTGCCCCACTTACTGCGGTTGCTGTGCTTCCCGGCGGGGAGGCCCCACAATCGGGGGGCGGCCTTGCCCAGCGATTGGGGTCTCTCTCGGAGCGGCGGATGCCAGGACCCGCCGAGCGGGCACGTCGCACCTTTGCTGCGCCAGGCCGGGCATGTGAAGATGTCAGTAGGCTGTGCATGCCCAGGTGAGTCTAGGCGCGCGGAGAAAGAGAAGGGCTGGGGCGTACATCCTTTTTGCGAGTCCAGGGACTCCCCTTCCTCCTGCCCCTGCCCGGGCCCCTCTGCCGTTGGGAACAGTCAGTGGGAAAACAACCTCCGAGCAATCTTCCTTCTTCCAGGAAAAGACAAGGGAGAAAGAAAATGGCATTTGGGAATTTAGGTTCCCCCAACAAGCACGGGCGCGGGAATTCGGTTTCCTGGCAGAGGGGGGGGGGGGGACAAACAACCTGGTATCGGTTTGGGGTTGGGGCGCGCAGTGCCTATGCTTTTCATCGTTTTGCTTGCCGTTAACTGTTGGTATCAGTTGGGAAAGAAGTCTGGGGTTCCTGGCTGGGAGGTGAATATCCGTGGAAGTTACTATGGAAGGGGAATATCCGTGGAAGGGAAGGCAATCTCTGGGAGAAGGAAAGGGGGACTGGGGTAGTAGAAGTATGCTGCAGGTAATCTGAAGAGGTGCTGGGCTACGGAATCCATGTTACAAAAATAGTTAAGGGGGGGGGGGCTTGTCCTCAGTGGGTCCTATTCTCTAGGGTTTCTCTGCATGGGCAGAGCATTGGCCAGGACTGTTTGTGCTCATAGCAGAAGGATGCAGCTGTGCTGAGTTGGTTTTCTGTGATCTGGCCTCTCCTTCAAGGTGGACGTTGACATCGGAAACATCTCTTCAGTTTAGAATCATGAATGCCCATTATTGAAGGCATGCCAATTCTCAAGGATGTGGTTATTGAGTTTGCTCTGTTTGTGTCAGGGCAAAGCTTCGCTCCCTGATGGAGGAGGAGCTCTGTGAAGGGATAGCTCTTTGCATTGCTAAGTTGGCCTTTGTGGCCTGGGTGGGGAAGATGATGATAAAGTCTGTTTATGTGGAGGATGGACAGACATCTTCCACCTTTAGGAAATGGAACCTGCATAGCTTTTAAACATGGTTGGCATAGATACAGACTCATCATTGCTGAATAGATTATAATGTACTCTATAATGGCTCTTTCACATGAAACTTAGAAGGAAATGCTACACTGTTAGGTTTAAAAAAAAGTCAGCATTTATCTTGAGTCAGGCTTGATTCTTAGTGACTTTATTGACATGTCTTGATTGTTTGCTTGGCAACAGCGTGGAAACATTCTGTTGTTGTCTTCTCAATTGAGCCGACCATGCAATTTCATGGTCATTTCCCATCCAAGTGTCAACCAAGGCTGGCATTGCTTAGCTTTCCGAGATCATCCAAGACAGTTGGATACTGACATTATGTGCTTCTTCCACTGCCCCACAACTTTGCTCATGGAGCTTTTGGATTATTTTAAGCTTCCTGGAGTATTTTAAGCCTCCCACAGTGAGATAGATGGAAAATAAATTTAATAAATAATAAATAGTACTAGAGTTTCCTAGAGGACATATAAATGTAGAGAAGATTGAATTTAGGATGAGATATGTTCCAAAATTGGAAATGCAATTCAGGTATTACTCTACCTTAGAAACAGGATTATTTCAGCTTCTCTGCTTGAAATAAATGAACTATGCATCGTACAGGGGTAGCTTAGGACTTGCAGACAGGGAAGTCCGACATATTTGGATGCCTTTTGCTCCATGTATGAGGGATGATCTCCTCTACTGTAGTTTGACAGAGATATGATTTCTCTCTGTGAGAATTCCTGCAGTTCTTGAAAAGCAATTCAGCTCCAGGCTGAGATTCTGCCAGCTGTGGAACATCCAGGTAGTACTACCCAAGTTGTGTGTCTCAGTGCATCATGTTCCTTGCTCCAGATATTGGTAAATTCCTTCAATGTGTATAGAGCAGCACAACCTTTCCTCCCTCCTAGAAAGCCAGAACCACATGCCTGCTCTGATGCTGGATATTTGAGTGGCTCACCTCTCTGATTCCGCCATTGCCCCCTACCTGTTGTCTGGCTGAATCTATTTCCTTAGCTTGCAGCAATCCCTGCTTTAAACAAGTCCTTTCCTTTCCTGTTTCCCTTCCCCCACCACCACTGCCACTACTACCTCCTTGTCCTCCTCCTCCATCTCCCGCTGGAAGCTGCCAGAGCGGCTGCTGCTTCCTCAAGCAGAAAGTCACGTGTTCTCCCTCCAAAGCCAGGCCAAACATTTAAAGCACCAGGCACAGCATGGGCTTCTCCCCCTTCCCCCACCCAACTTCCTTTCACACTTTTCCAGGATTTCACCTCTCTCTCTCTCCCTCCCCCCTTGCCCATTGACTGAAATGGGGGCTGGCAGGATAGCTCATGGAACCAGCACCCTCCTTCCAGGCTGCAGCTTGGACATACCTGATTTCTCTGAGGGAATTTCACATTCATATTTGCTCTGTGAGCTTGAGGTTAAGTCTTGCTGCATCTGTAGCTAAGTGCTCACAAATGTCTGTACAGGCTAATGCCATTATTGCTATTTTGCTGAGCCTTGGGGAGGGTGGAGGGGCTGTGATGCAGCAAGGATTTTATTAAATCTCACCTTCCTACAACATTGCATTTGAAACAAATGCTGTGTTGTTACTATGCCATGCCCCAAGTTATGATGTAATCATGTTTATAGATAAGGTATTATAATTGTCCTGGGATTCAGAGGGCCTCCTAGAAGAATCAAATCAGCCTGCCAGTTGAATGTGGCCTTTTTTTAAAAAAAAGAAATGCAAATAAGAAGTAAACTGCTGGGTTTATATTTTTGTGTATGATTTTTCTTCTCAAATTGAAGCTTTCCTTGTGATTTTGCTCTTGGAGTTCATGACAGACTGTTTATTGGAATGAAGAACAAACAAGCTCCGGTTCTGGCTTTCTGCCAGCTAGAAACATTTAATGAACCTCTCATGTGGCTGCTCTTCTGGGGAGGGGGTGCATTAACTTGGAGGAGTTTCCAGCTGTGGGTGTCTGCCTTTAAAGAGGAAGCAGTGGCATTTGTAAGTTATAACAAAAGGGCTGCCTCCATTGGTCATTTCTACATATGGTGTAGCTCTGTATTTCTTCTATTCTCCAAAGGATAAGGCTAAGCGAGTTCCTCATCTTCATTCTTTAGAGTGGAGGAAAATGTCTGATCCCAGTATTTGATCTGTTCATTTGCTTTTTGCTTTACAGTTCTCCAGTTTCCCAAATTCAGATTTTTAAAAGAAAAAGTTTCCCATTTTTAGAGGGAAGAGAATGGCAAAAGTGTATAATGCAGAAGGAGGGTATAACTGATTGAAGCTGGTGCTGGACATGCTATCCCTTTGTCACTGTTCACTCAGTGAAGCTGCTCTGTAGAGTGCTTGATGATGATTTTCATGCAGTCTGGGAACTGTAAGAATTTCTACAATTGAACACAATTGAGCAGAAGTAACTTCAGTTCAAGGGGATTGCTATGGCTAGTATCCTCTAAAACCATTTTAATGGATTGCAGTGAGTCAGGCAAAAAAGTATGCTTGGAAAATAATGAAAATGTTTAGATTTGTGAATGGTTTTTGTTTTCATGTTTCTAATATGAAAGATTGACTGACAATTTTGAGTTCACTGTATATCACATGCTTATGTGCTGAATCTATTTTCTAAATGCATTCATTGATCTACAAGTATCTGTACTATAATATTGGTGGCTTGATTATCTGCTTCTCTAAACATTAATCTACAAGATATAAGCTTGTCTTCTGGGAATAGTAAAATATAGGAACGTCTACTTTGATCTACAGGTATAAAGATAATACTTCCAAGCTCAGTAAATCTATATATCTGTAAATATTTTGATATGCATATTTTACAAAGTGCCTTTAAATTTTTTCCTCAAAATTTCCCTCTTAGGCACAATCAAGTAAAGACTTTGGGTTGGTTAGATCTTGTAACTGTGGCCATTGTCTGACAGGATACTATTTTTTTTTTACCTTGTGGTAAAACTTACTCTTTCTTTTTGTTAGTGTGCTGCTGAGGATTTCCAAGTTAGGATTGTATTACAAGAGCTTTCCTCTCTTAATGTAAAAGTGTCATGTATTCCTGAGAATTCAGATAACCTTCCTTGCAAAGCTTTTCTTATATTTTCACATTCCTCTACATTTTTTATAAATTAGCATGGATTAATTAACATTCTCTATGAAGTGGGGTTGGTGGATTATAATACATTTGGAAATAAAGGTCTTTAAAGGGTGGAATGGCAAAGAAATACCATATTACCTTATTTCACATAACACACAAAAAACCTTTATGGTATTATGAAACCATTCCTTATGCTTGCATTTTCTTCATTCGCGAAGTATGTAATGCTGTTTATCTGTGTTATTCTACATTACTATTAACTTTGTTATTGTTTATTTGCGATATTTTTATTTCTCTTCATGCAGTTACTCAAATTTGCTGTTTATTTATTTATTATTATATTTATAATGATTTATAATGTTAATAATACATTTACAATATATTTAAGAACTCACATATTGCCTGGCTTTGTTAAATAACTGAATAACTGAAGTTGCTTACCTGTCATGTACCTCTCATTTCCAATATTCACCTGATACAGATTGCAAGAATGCAGGATTAGTAACTCAATGTTAAGTTCAGTGTGAAATCACAATGATAAATACATTTTCAAATTACAAAGGAAGAGTGGTGCCTGCACTGCAGTATTGTGTCCCAATGTGGAGGCATTCTAGATTATTTTAGTCCTTTATCCTGACTTTATAAACTCAGACAGAAAATATGACTTGGAGGCAGGGGTGAAATTCAGCGGGTTCTATTTGGCTCAGGCGAATCAGTAGTGGTGGCTGCAGGAGGCTCTGCCCACCCATGCGGACGTCATGACATCACTTTTTTGCGACAATTTTAAGCCTCTGTGCATGTGCAGAGAGCTTTGTGCATGCATGGACAAGTGGTGGGTTCCTCCCAGTTCTGCCGAGCTGGTAGCAGTGACGATATGATGTCACCAAACCGGTTCTGCCCCCACCCACCCACCGCGTTATTCTTACCTTTTATTTGGCCCCACCCCCAATCTATTGCTGCCTCCTGAGTCCCGGCTGATGGCTAGAGGGAAAAAAACTATTTAAACTCTTGCGGGGGGGGCTTGAAAGGGCCGCCCTACAGCTGATCAGCGTTAAAAGAAAACAAATGAGTAGGCCAGTGCCTGCAAAAATAAATGGGTAGATTGATACAGCTCTGTAAGAAGTTAAAAGCTTGGTAGACCAGTACCTCTGCTAAATTCTAAAGAATTGTCACATGACCATCAAGCCATGCCCACAAAATAAGCCACACCTACAGAACCAGTAGTAATTTAGAACCCACTCCTGGCGTGGACGACAGTGCATGTGAGCGAAGCGAGCACACTCATGGCGCACACACATTTGTGAACCAGTAAGGAAGGTAAGTGAATTTCACCCCTGCTTAAAACTGAATTGCCAGCAGTCATACTGGAAATTATGGCTGAAATCCTTCCTTTTCAAGTCCAACCACCACTTTCATAAACTAGGTTAACTGCTGCCTGAATAGAATAACACTCTATCATTCATCTTTAGACGACACATCACAGCAGAAAATAAAGACCAAGAATCTGATTCAGTGGTCATACTGTATTCTGTGAAGGAAATACCAGTTCTAAATTATTGTAAATATTATCTCTGAATTGCTTTTTGTATTGAGTTGTCAAGATGGGCTAAGAGAAAGATCAAGGAAATAAAAGTGATTCATCCTTTGTTCTTTTTCTCATACCGGTAGTATTTTTAAAATATATTTGAGCAAGTAAGAGAGAAATTGTCCACAGAAGTACTTGATTCAGCACAATAGGAGTTTGAGTAAGTATTTGTGTAAGAGCTTAGAAATTCTACTACCCTGTTTCCCCCAAAATAAGACATCCCCTGATAATAAGCCCAATCGGGCTTTTGAGCGCATGGCAATAAGGCCAAGCGCTTATTTCAGGGTTCAAAAAAGTATAAGACAGGGTCTTATTTTCGGGGAAACACGATATTACTTCTAGAGCAGTGATAGGCAAATAGGAGCTCTCCAGCTTTGGGGAACTACAACTGAATGCTCGTAATTGTTTACCATCACCAGAGTATGTGGGAAAGAGGTACCAGAAAAAACTGTGCAAATGAAATATTGACTGAGCAGTGTTGGGCTTTAGGGTTTAAATACTGCCTGTAATTTCATGAAAAGAGACAAATAATACTGAGTAAAATTTAAGCAAATGCTGATGTTGTCCAATTTCTCCTAGCAATGGACATTTGAAAGAGTGCTTGGCAAACCAAAAGGAAGGAGTTTTCTTATTATCCAAGCCACAGGATGGCAGTAGTTTCTGACAGGAATTTTTTTTCCTTCCTTGTGTTTCCCTTCCCCCTCTGCAAGTGCATGGTCTGTCAGCTGAATGTTGATCCTTTGGCTGCAACAGGAATTGACTGATCAGCTTCTTGCCTGAGCCTGATATCTGGGCTGAGAGAGTGACTAGACCAAAGTCACCCAGCCAACAACTTGCATGCCTAAGGCAATACTAGAACTCACAGTTTCCTGGTGCCTTAACCACTAAACCAAACTAGCTCTCAGATGCTGACAGGAATTATTGCCCAGGAAAAGAGAACTGGAGATAGGACTTTGCTGCCTGCAATGGCCAGATTAGAAAAGCAGTAGAATGAGGATGGAGACAGTAGGTGGTAAATAGAGGCAGGACCTGTAAATATCCATCGGTGACGGTTGGTGGGAGATGAGAGAGCTATATTGTCCATGTGTGTGGCTTTTCCTGCGTATGTTCAGAACTGGAGCAGGAGTTAATTGGGAACTGTCACATGCTGGGTGCATGTGAGACCCTGCCAGCCAGACTGCAGCAACTCGCTGTACTCTGCCGCTTGGCTGCCTAGGGGATTCACCAGCCAATCACCTCCAAGAGAAATACAAAAGAGCCTCCTTGCTGCCAGCCTGGGGCTTGCTCAGCACCGCCTGGGCATGCACTAGTCTTGGGAATAGAGAGGGGATGGGTAAGGCTGGGGGAGGGGGGACTGCAGGAGGCAGGAAGTGCTTCCTACTGGGACAGGCTAAAGCTGCAGCAAACTGGAATTCCCCTTTACCATCCAGCTAGTTCTCTTGCAATCACTCAGATTGTTTTCTGTTGAAAGAAGCTGATTCTAAACAAACTCTCAGGTCCCTTCTCGACCTAACCATCTGTCTTTCATATTTGAGAAGAACTTTCCTAAACTGGCCTCCCCTCTCAAGAGTCATATCTGCAAAGATAAACTGACCTCTGAAAACCTATGCTGGAGCAGCTGGAAGAGGCAATTGCAGCAGAAAAAATGGCAAGAGATGAAAGAGACTAAAAACCCCTCCTTTCTCGCTATTCTCAATTTCTTACCCTCCAAAGGAGCTTTGCTAGCTCAGGATTTAAATTTATATCTTGGTGGAGGTTGGAGGGCTAGGGAAGACATACAAGCAATAATGGGAAGCTAAATCAGTTTTGGGTTTAAAAATCTGGCATAACACTAAATACAATAAGAAAACCTTACAACTGCATTGTTCACATTCCACTACACTACAAGCTACTTTTTATTATTATTTTATTTGTGATACAACAGTTGGTTCACATATGGCGTAAAGCCATACAATTAAGCTGAGTGGGCAGCTTTCCCAGGATTGGAGGCTGCAATTTGTGTCTCCAATCAACATGAAGGTCAAAGTTGATGTCACTGGTAAGGAAGGTTCCCCATTTTTAGCCTTGGGGAAATTAAGGGTAGGAATAGAGACAGGAATCACTGGGAGACAAATTGTTCCCACTCCTATATTAAAAAAACTTTCTTAGATGTTAGGGTATGGTCCAAATCACTGCTAGATTTTTGCAATTCCATTTTGGACTCCTTGGGAGGATACATGAGTGGAAATTGAAACAGTTTGCCTCCTAGTGGCTTTTTGTTCACAACATCTTTTTAAGAAATAAAAAAAAAATGTGCTGCTGAAATCAGCCATTTTGCCACCTCTGTTTTCTCTATATTTTGTGTTCTCTTTCACCTAATCCTTTCTGATTGTACTGTGTTTACATACTTTCTAAAACTGCCACTGCCACAAATTCTCCCTGTGCAATTATATTTTAGGGAAGCACATGAAATACCGTAATACAAAGTAAATCAGGTTTCCACTGCAATACCACCAAGCAATATAAGGTCTTGATTAAGATGTGCTAGTTATTTAGCTGATTAGAACAATGCAATTATAAGATTGAAAGCAGAATAAATTTAGGAGGTTTGACCCTTTCTGATCTAGGACCCTCATAGTGAACTTTAACATAGCAAGTACAGAGCCTGTAGTACAGTGGTTTAAAGCACCCTGTTATTAACATCTATTAACATCTGCTGCTTGCAATTACTGCAAGTTCGAATCCCACCAGGCTCAAGGTTGACTCAGCCTTCCATCCTTTCTAAGGTGGGTAAAATGAGGACCCAGATTGTGGGGGCAATAAGCTGACTTTGTATAAATATACAAAAGTATGAAGGCTATTGCTTAACGCACTGTAAGCCGCCTTGAGTCTCTGGAGAAGGGCGGCATATAAATCAAATAAAAATAAAAAATAAAAAATAAAACATAGAGGTGAGAGGAAATCTCAACTTGCAGAATTGATTACAATAATATTCTAAATGTTTCTTCACCTACTATAATATTTTCAAATAGTTACTTGAATCCCAGATACATATTGCGTAACTTTGGTCACTACTATATACAACTGTTAAAGAATTCGCAGAGAAACCCTTGAGTAGCAAGGGTGTGCACATGAAAGCAACTGAGAGCAGTTATGAATAAGCACAGTCAACACACAGATACACTAAGTTGTGTTTATTTTTAGGAAATAGTAATAAGGCACAGTCCAATAAACAGTCCAGGTCATACACAGATAAAGCAGTAGATAGTTAAACAATAGTCCAGGGATATTCCAATAACAAAGTCTTCTTACCAGTCGTAGTCATATACAATAAACAGTTGCAAACAGTAGCAAAGAGCAGTAACGATCAGCAAGGAACAATAATGGTCAGCAAGGAGAAACAAACCATGTTTCAAGCTTCCTCTTAAGGACATTGGCTACAGAGCTAACCACTCAGGACACAGTATGATGCGATACAGCAACACAGTAGTCTTAAAGCAATATTGATGGTTTACATATTGCAAACCCAACAAGTTAGGTAATAGTCATTTCCTAACTTTTTCATTGACTGAAATTTTTCATCATGCCTGGTTAAAGAGAAAATAAAATTCTTATTGTATGTCATTCTTTAGCTATTAGCAGTCTTAAGGATATTATCAGAATTATACAGTAGCATATGTTTCTGTTTCTTTGCAAAATATGCTTTGAAGTCATAGTTCTATGAAGCATTTGTCATTCAATAATTCTAACTAAGGTATTATCACAAACTCTGTTGGTCCTGATTTCTAGATAGGATATGCCAGACAACAGAATTTCAGTAATCAGTTACAGTAGGTATCTTGCAAATGTATAGGGACACCGTGGGGTGTGTTTCATCTTAGCAAAATAAATTTTAAGCTGCCAGAAAAATTAAGGAAATTTAGCTTTGTATGAGAAAAGGAAGGGGGGGGATCTGAACTTGGTATAAAATCTAGAATTTAGTGCTGAGCTGATACCCTGCTGTGAAACTGGAAGGTTACTTAACTCATCCTCTGGATTTTTTTAACAAATAACTTATGTAAAAGGCCATGTTTAAGCCATAATCATTATCTCTGCACTGCATAGATATTCTTTCATTCTAATAACTCTGACTATAAAGTGCAAATAAAAATGGTCTACTTAACAGAAATGTATTGTCCTACACCAAAATATTATACAGAAATAAGAATAGTGAGAGTTGTTCCTCCTCTGTTTGTAGCAGTTAAGTGCTCCAAAAAAGCAACAGTATTTCCCTCTTTTTCTAGCTGAATGATGAATAAGAATTTTTTTTCAGCTGTTTACTGTGTGAGAAAGAGAATGCTATTCTAATATTGCCAGTCTACAAATAAGTTTCTAACAGATTTTTAAAACATTCTGTTAGCTGTGCCATTTTTCCGTGAATGAATCTCAAATAGTGAAAGTTACGTTTCAGTGATGTTGGTGTCTCATGGAGGTATTTCTGTGGACCTTTTCCATTTTGTGAGAATCACATACAGATATAAAGTACACAACAGTCACACATTCACCTCCTGCTATGGGAAAATGTATATAGTGTTTCAATACATACGGTAATATTGAGCAGAGAAACTGTGTTGGCTTGAACTACAACTATTACATTAAGCAGTCCAGAACAGTCCAGATGCAGTGATTCCCAGCAACTATAAAAGTATAATTCCATCTTTAGAATATTTCTTTGCTGGATTTTTCCACTTCACCTTAAAATATTTGGTATAGTAGTTGGTGGGAAAACAATCAGAATAGAGCTGGAAGAGGCCTTGGAGGTCTTCTAGTTCAATCCTCTGCTCAAGCAGGAGACCTCATACAATTTGAGGCAAGTGGCTGTCCAGTCTCTTCTTAAAAACCACCTGTGATGAAGCACCGAAAACGTTTGAAGGCAAGCTGTTCCACTGGTTAATTGTTCCATCAGGAAATTTCTCTTCAGTTCTAGGTTGGCTCTCTCTTTGATTAGTTTCCATCCATTGCTTCTTGTCCTGCCTTCAGGTGCTTTGAGGAATAGTTTAATTCCCCCTTCTTTGTGGCAATCCCTTAGATATCGGAACATTATCATGCCACCCCTGGTCTATCTTTTCATTGAATTAGACACTCCCAATTCCTGCAACTGTTCTTCATATATTTTAGTCTCCAGTACCCTCATTATCTTTGTTCTTTTCTGCACGCTTTCTCAATATCTTTTTTATATCATGGTGACCAAAACTGGATGCAATGTTCCAAGTGTGGTCATACCAAGGCATTATAAGGTGGTACTATCATTTCATGTGATCGTGATTCCATTCCTCTGTTAATGCAGCCTAGAACTGCATTGACTTTTTTGGCAGCTGCAACACATTTCTGGCTCATATTTGATTCTCCACTAGGACTCCAAGGTCCCTCTCACAGTAATTACTATTGAACCAGGTGCCACCTATTCTATACATATACATTTGGTTTTTCTTGTCTAAATGTAGAATCTTACTTTTCTCATCACTGAATTTCATTTTGTTAGATAGAGCACATTGTTTAAGTCTGTCAAAATTCTTCTCTATCTTGAGCCTATTTTCTGGACTGTTGGCTATTCCTGCCAGCTTGGTGTCATTTGAAATTTGATGAGTTCCCCTTCTGATTTATGAAGATATTGAAGAGCACTGGGAAAGAGGATTCTGGAATAAATTTGCTCCAATTCTTATGATTTGAGAGGCTGACTTGAGATTTCAAAAAATTGTCCTGTAATGCTGATACAATATAGATCAGGACTCTCCAAACTTGGCAACTTTAAGACTTGTGGACCTCAACTCCCTGAATTCCACAACCAGACATGTCTGTTAAAGTTGCCAAGTTTGGAGATTCCTGATGTAGATATTAATAGTACTGTATATTTTATTGTCAATATAATGCTAGAAAAGTGACTCCTTATTTTAACAATAACAGTTTAGTGACTGGATGAGAGATGTAAATTCTTTTTTTTTTTAGTTTCCTTTTTAAAGCAAGAAAGAAAGAAATTGGGGAAATAGCAGCAAGAAGAAAATCAAGCCTGCTCCTCATTTTTTATTTTTTATTTTTTTGCATAAAGAAAATGGGACTTATAGGAAAGGTTCTTATCAGGCAGCTGCAGGAAAACTTGTGGTTTCCTTCAGTTGATGGGACATTGGGAGAGGTTGAATAGCTCCTTATTCATCTTCTTGGGAGAAAAAACTTACTACTCGTTTATAGCTCATGACACAGATATTTTATTGATTTATTTGATTTATACCCTGCTTATTATTCAGGAGGTAAAGGCGGACTACATAGTACTCTTTCCTCCTATTTTCCCCCACAATATTAACTCCATGAGATAGATTGGACTGAGAGTGTGACTGGCTCAAAGACACTCAGTGAGCCTCTGGGACTGAAGATGGACTAGAATCTGGGTCTCCTTGCTCCAACACCAATGCATTATCCTGGTTTTCTAAAATTCAGAAGATGGATGGGGGCAAAGTTAGATCATTAAGGTGTCCTCAGTGAAACAAACTTACTTCAAGTGAATTTGTTAGTGAAAAACGGCTTACATTTGGTATGCCATGGTAGTGTCACTAGGAAAAAAAGCAGTGTTCTGTATTCAGATGCTTTCTAGATAGGTTGAATGGCAACTCCTATAAAGTTAGGCCAACATGACTAGCGGCTATGAGTGCTAGTAATTATGAAGGTTCTTTAGCAATAACAATTATGTGGGAGGCACCCAATATAGGAAAAAAATTAGGAGAACTGTCCACCACCTGCTGCCCAAAGGATGTATTGAGTGACTAATTTTATGTATCAGTATGCATTCCTTGGGAAATGACTACTGAACGTGGATAATATCTTGAAATCTAGATTCAAATGTGTGTGCTTAGGAAACCAGTTACCTTTGCAATTATATAAAATAAAAATATGAAATCCTGTAGATTAAAAACATCTCAGAGCCCAGATGCTCAAACATGTAGATTGAAGCACAGATCACAAATATTCACACTCAGGAGATACAAATTGCTCTATTATTTGCAGAATACCTAGTGTTTATGAATGCCTACATTTAGTATATAACATCCATATATTTGCACAAATACCCAAATGCAAATGTTTATTAACACATACACAATAGCTCAAACACATTCATTGCCCCATATCCTCCATTAGCTCTAGCATCTGGATTCCTAGGGGAATGTTGAATGCACTAGGAAGACAGTTTCTCCTGCCAGCTCTGTCCCAGGAGGACAGTATAGTCCAATCCAGACTGGCTTACAGTCCCTTTTGGGATCCTGCCTAGTTAAATAGAGAGTTCCCTACTGAGTAGGTATTTTTTTTCCTTTTTCTCCTGTTTAATCCCTCAGCCCTGTGTCCAAGCAAGAAGGAACACTTCGCAAGTTCTAATCTTAGTGTGGCAGATGCTGCTACTCCCTGCTGAGTTTGGTGTTGTTGTCTGATAACATTTTCTGTCTAACTTGGAATTCACAAACTGCCTCCCCTGTACAAGGGCTCTGCAGCAGATACAAGCTCCTTACCAAAGAGTATCCATTGTGTTATAGGGATCTAGTTAAGGTTTCCCGTTGCAAACCTACTATGTTTTCACTTTCTCTTTTCATAGTAGAGTTAATTAGAAATGCAGCAAAAATTGATTAGTTGAAATGTTTGCTTTAGAAGTATTGTACATTATTCTCAGCAGAGAAACCATATCAGCTGAAAGCCTGAAATCCATTGTGATGTATCTTTAGAAAGTGACCCTAGAAAGCAATATAACAAGCAGCAAAGATGGGGAGATTTTGGAATGGACATCACACAGCACACCCAGGCAAATTGCTGATGCCACCAGTTTTGCGTATATGCACACTATGTACCTTCTGTCGTTATCCCATCAAACAACGATGGTGCTTAGATATACAATACACAAAGAATTCTCCTGTCCAGCATCTACAAGCTACAAAGAAGTTTCCTGTCCAACATCTACAACTATACAGAACAGTGGTTTTCCTTCACAGAGTGGCTGGATTAAGCTGAGCTACTACCATTACCATATATATCTCCTTGTAATTAGCTAACTGCTGTGGTCTTTTAGTTCTCAAATCATTACTTTATCTGGCAGCCTGTGATACTGTAGCCAGAGTAGCTACAGTGTTCTATGATGATAGAAATAGCAACCTTGGTCACAGTTTTGCAGTTATTTGTGACTTTGTTGCCCTCCCCATGTTTTACATTCACAGTTCTTCTTCTGAATTTGACTGATTTTCTTTCCCTTTCTGAGTTTTATCCCATGTATTGATTTTTTTAAAAAAAATCCTTCCTCCTTTACTCATTTAAGGATAGCATCCACTACTTTAGCCTTATCAAAATTTTACAATTCTATAGAGCAGCAGTCACCAACTGGTGATCCATGGACCACTGGTGGTCGGGTGAGAAAATTTTGGTGGTCCACAAAAAAAATTATTTGCATTTTTTATATTGCACTTAAATCAGGGGTCCTCAAACTACGGTCTGCAGGACAGATACGTGCAATAAACGTTTGTGTTGCTGCAGAGAGTCTCTCCCTTTGGGATCTTTTTGTGTGGGTCGGAGGGGGGCAAAAATTCCAACTCGGGGTCTGCTTCAGCCCCCTGGTGTAGGGCTTTGGGTGAAGGCTGGAGGGAAGCGCCACTGGTGGCAAAGAGCCGGAGGGCCTTGTTCCAGTGGGACTGCATCATGGCCTGGAACTGGCTGACGATCTCAGCCCCCTGAGCCTCCAGGTGCTGGTACCTGGCCTTGCACTCCTGCAGGTCTTCCTTCTGCTTGGAAAGCCTATGCTCCTAGTCCTCAGTGAGATGCTTCTGCTGAGCCTCCTTCTCGGCCAGATCCAATTTGAACCGAGCTGTTTTGCCAACTCTTTCTCGTGGTGGCTGCTTAGCTCCAACAACTGCTTCCTGTTGGGGCTCTAAGGAGCCCAGGCGGGGAGACAAGGAGTGGCTGGCAGGGGAGGGGTGTATAGAGGCCGGTGAGGCACCCCTCAACATAAGTGACATTGAGTTGGCCATTCCCACACAGTCACTTGACCACCTAGCCACATCCACCCAGCCAGTCATTAGGCAGATCATATTAGTGGTCCGCGGGATTTAAAATTATGAATTTAGTGGTTCCTGAAGTTTGAAAGATTGGTGACCCCTGCCATAGAGAAACTTATCTTGATAAGGAGTAGGTAGCATCTTTCCCTTCCCTCTGGTTTTATCAAAGGAAAATATTCCCAGTTTATTCACTCTCTTGCTAATAGGATTAGTTTGTAATCTCCTGATCCTCCTAGTGGCCCTTTTGTGATTCTGCTCTAACTTATCTGAAACTTTTAAAAATGTATAAGATCTGAGTACAGTATTCAAATGAAGTATGCTGAATATAGAGTAACATTACAGTCTTACATCCCATGATTTGGAAGTTATACTTCTCCTAATGCAGCCAGAAATTGTGTTTCACAATGTTTATTTATTTAATAGAGTTATATGACCAATCATCTTAAACAACTTTGGAAAAACTTACAATTATAAAATCAATAAATACATAAAGCATAAAGCATGAAAATAAAATAATAAACAAAAACTCTCCGCCGTATCAATTCCCCTTGGGATGCCTCACAAAAAGGCTCAGTTCTCTCCTTCCATGTCTTCTACCACACCATCCCAGAATCTCAGTAGAAAGCCAGCCCTTAATGGCCTTCTGAAAGGCTAGAGGGGCAGGGACCAGTGGTGAAATTCAGCCGGATCTATCCAGATCGCGTGGTCCGGTACCATCAACGGTGGAAGGCTCCGTCCACCTGCCTGGACATCATCACGTCCCATTTTTGACCCTCTGTGGATGCAAAAGCTCTGTACATATATGGAGGGGGCACTCACATTTGCAATCCATTAGCGAAGGTAAGTGAATTTCACCCCTGATAGGGACCTCTCAAATTGCTTCCACAATAGGGGCAGCCACGGAAAAGATACACTTCTAAGGTCCTGCTAGATGGCAAGACTTCAGGGAGGGGACCTGGAGTATGCCCATCCTATCTGATTTAGTGGGACAGGTGAATATTCTTAGGCAGTCCTACAAATAACCAGGTCCTGTGTCAGGTAGGGCATCAAAAGTGAATTGCCTTGAATTGCCCCCAGAAGAAAACTGGAAGCCAATGTAGCTCATGCAACAAAGGTGTAGCATGGATAGGTAACCAATACTGTATCTGCTGCTGTGTTCTGCACCAGTTGTAGCTTCTGAGTAGTCTTCAAGGGCAGCACCATGTAAAGTACATTTCAATAATCCAGCCTGAAGATGACTAAATTGTGATTGATTGTGAGCAAGGCTTCCTGGCTCAGGAAAGAGCGCAATTGGTGCACAAGATGAATCCCTAGCCACGGCTGCTACCTACTCATCAAGTAGAAGCCCTGAGTCCAGGAGGACCAAACATTTCAGATTTGCAAGTTCTGTTAACATAGACTTACAGTAAAATAGAATTAGTCCATCTTGTTGTGTTTCCTGACTAACTTACCTGGAAGGGCTGACAACAGTTTTGCAAATCTGAGTACTAACTTCCTGATACTACTTTTAACTGCTTGATCTATTAGGGTGGATTCTTAAGTTTCTTTTTCAGGCAATTAAACCTCTGGGGGCTCCTGCCTCTCTTTCGGATTGTTTCCTAGGCAGCATCTTTATGCATTTCACAGCTCCCTGTACTGATGTGCTTTTATAATTAATATGTTGAAGTTGAACTTGGGAGACCCAGCTTCAAGTCCAAACTTGATCAGAGCTCACAGGGTGATTTTGGGGTGAGTCATTGTCTTGGCTAATCTATTTCACAGGAATGTTATGAAGATAAAATTAGAGAGGAATCCTTTTCCCTTCCAAGGCTACCTTGAGTTTTCAGAGAAGAGGTGGGATATAAATATAAGAAATAAGTTAAATTCAGCAAAGCACAGAAATTGCAAAGACCTATTTTATAATATCTTCTAAAACTAGTTGATAGCTATTAATGACTATCAATTTAAATGTGACGTGAAATCTCAGAATCCAGAGCAGATTTTAATTAGTAACTTCAAGGAGCAAAGAAATAAAAACGAAGACTTCAACATCTTTAGATGGGATATGATTTGGTTGAAAAAAAATAAAGAGTATACAAAATAATCAAAATCACATAATATAATATGGGGCTGGATATTTTGTTGTCTTATTCAATTTGGAGAAAAGATTGTTCTAACATTTTGCTTTAGAAAACAGACAGAAGAGATTAGAACTACTTCAGTCCCTTTAATAAAGCATGCCCTCCATAACAATACAAATGTTTGGGTAAATCCACCTGGAGATAAAGCTGTTTGTGAATATGATCCTTCACTGAGCCCCTGCTTAAAAAAAAGAAAAAAAAATGTTCTCTTGTGGCAATGGCAATCAAATTTGCAGGATCTGCAGCTCGAGTTCTTGGAATCTGAGAATTTCAGAACAGACAAGGCCTGGTGCAAAAGTCTCCTGGAAACTTCATTGAGCAAAGAGAGCACACTGTGAGCAAATCAGAATCTTTGGCTCCAGAACTTGCTCTGGAGGGGGAAACCAAGGGTTCAGTTCAGAAGGTCTGAAGAAAACACTTAACTTTCTGAAACAAGTGACAGGAAGCACCTGCTCAGCAGTGGCCTCTACACCTGCAGAGTTTACCCTGCTTCCAATTTATTATTCTAATAAGTCACAGAGCAGACCTGCCTGTTTCACAGATGGTAACGTTCTCCCTCATGCACAAACAGAACGATAAGAAATGCCGGATAGCAAGGGTAAGGATTTGCTATCAGACTGACACTTTGTTTTGGTGTTTTTTGTAGAAATTAGGTTCCAGAAAATATTGACCTTGCATTCTCGATGCCTTCAAGCCTGAATTCTGTGCACATGGTTTGCAAATTTAGTATAATTTTTCTGCAGTCTTCATATTTCCCAATGTATTGTAACCATTGCTGTTCCAATCTTAGCAAGTGGAGGGAGGCACTTGCAAAAAAGGCCTGAGTTTCTGAACAGCTGTGTCTCTTATAATAAGAGGAAATGCTGCTTGTCTGAGAGTGGCATCCATTGCCACGTGGTTGGATCAATGGCCATAAAGCTGTGTCCATGTGATTTATGTCTCCCAGAGCAGCAGTGCTAGCTGCACAGTGTGCAGTAAAAAGCCTGATGAACCAGGACATACAATAGAACTGAAAAGAAAGCTGCAGGTATAAAAGGAGGTGAGCTGGGGAAGATGGTACTGTAGGATTTCTAAATACAGGGTTTGGGGGAAGAATACATCAATGCCTCCTGCTGGGGACTAAATGGGACTTTTGCCAGCTGCATCCCAATCCATCTCAGCATTCATCCAGTGCATCTTAAATTATTAACTTGACCATGGGCATGGCCAGAATCAGCTGGAGTTGCCGCATCTCAGTGGGTCTGCATCTAAGTTACATAGCTTCAAGACTGCTGTATATCTAGGATGCCTTCACAAAGCTTTCCTCAGTTTGCTAACTGGTTGTTTTAGGTTCTGACTTTCAGAATTCTCAACCAGAATGGCTTTATTTTGGTAGGCTTAAAATACTAGGAGTTGAAAACAGCCATCTGGAGAGCACCCTATTGAAGAAAGGATAGAGAGTAAGATCTATGCTGGTGCTTATACAGTACATATTCTCTTTTACACAATGCCAAATTAACATGAATCACTATACTTCTAGTTCTAATAGCCAGAGAAGCTATTTGTTTCATTTATTTTCTAGAAACGTGGATACACATGCACACGTGCACATATACAAAAACATTTTGTATGTATGTATGTTATTGCAACACTATTTCATGTGGCATCTAGGGTGGAATTGAATCTTGATTCATCCCATCTCTGCCACAAAACCATTGATCAGAAAAACTTAAGCTCAGTTCTATTGGTGTAAAATATTAATATGTTTCACAGGGTTATTTTCATAACAAATTCAATAAAACCTATCACATAGTTTGCAAATTAGAAATGCCATAGTAACTACCGTGTTTCCCTGAAAGTAAGACCCTGTCTTATATTTTTTTGAACCCTGAAATAAGCGCTTGGCCTTATTGCCATGCGCTCTAGCATTGGGGGTGTTGTAATTTGTTTTAATATTTCATTTTATAGTAATCAGTTCTAGAAACTCAACTTCGGTGTTTAGGTTAACTTGGATATACTTCTCAGTATGATAGCAACATAAATGTGGAAAGGAGAGAGAAAGGGTTTGTAACAGGATATTTTTTGTAGCATTCTGCAATATATACAGTATCAAATTTCTAATATCTACAACAAAGAACTGTAAATGTCCACTTTAATTAGGAAGCATGAATTTTGAAAAGATACTAGATTAAGAAATACTAATCATCAATACTTCTATGCTGACAGGTATTTCGTTTCTCTTAATTATCTCATTGGCACTTCTCACTATGTAAAATTAGAACGTCACCAGCTAGTTCATGAAGGAAGAAGGATTTTCTTCAGAAAGGTTATTGTAAAGGTTTGTATTGTCATCAGTGAATTTTAGGTTTATCTGAAAAACTGGATTGTAACTAGTCCTTTTGAGTTTTCCATGGCTATTCAGCATTCTGTCACAAAGTGCTCCGCTCAGCATTTGGGGAATAATGACTCATGTTTCTGCTATCATAGTGAACCATAATTGGACCAACATACTTCCCAGTCATCATCACTGCAGCCATAGCAGCTGGTTATGCCAAATGACAGATCCACAATCTCTTTGTTGCTGCCAGAAGGAACAGTTAACCTTGTTGCTATACGTCTACTTGTAACAAGTATTTTCTGCAAACCCAAATTGGTAAAAAGACTGTTGCTAGCCTTTTAAATTTGGGTCAGCTTAACTTTAGAGGTTTTTTTAAAATATACACTGTTTTGCATTTCATTTAGTAGCATAGGAGCAATTGGAGGAATGTGTAAATACTGCCTTTGTTTACGATGCTAAAATTCTATGTTGCACTTGATCTGAGAATATGGTGGTAGCTAAGGCTTTTCATCCCAGCTATATGACCTTGATTATTTCCCTCGTCTTCTCTCTTGAGCTTAACTAGCTCTATAGTTAGTTATCTGCAATATTTGGGTGTTATGCAGAATATTTAGTTTAGTTTTATATTCCACCATATGAGATGATCAGCTAGTAGAATTAAGATGAACATTTTTGAAAACATTTTTTTATAAGATTATGGTGTAAACCAACATTTATTTTGTTAAGCAATAGACTTGCTGTTTTGGACTCAAATTCCATGGTGCTGACCATTGGGCATCCAGGTCAGGCCTGGAAAGAACTGTAATCCATATCATCTGGCATCAGGTTGCCTATTTCTGGTGTAATTAATTTCAAATAAGATGTAGAATGTTGGGTTTGGGGGGGTTGCAAAAAAAAAAAGATTCAACAGTCATTAAGCAAGATAATTTGAATAGTTTGCCTAAGATGGTGGATTCTCACAACATGCTAAGTTAAAAAAATGGTTAGTTTGTGGCTCAGTGTACTTTGCAAATACAGGGAAATAGCTTGACAAACAATGATTAACTATGAGTTAGCATGTTGTATGAATTTAGTTGATGTCTGAAGTTGAGAGGATCAGATTTTTTAAAATGAATACAGACGGGATAGATATTTGAATGCAATGTTATAGATTTTCCTTAGGGTTGATGTGTTTTTGGGAGATGCATTGCAGAGACTGTAGAGTATGGGTGTCAAACTCGATTGTATTACATGACATATTATCGTGACATTTTTTGCCTTTGCGGAGCTGGGGGTGGGCGTGGCCTGTGTGTGATGCATCTGGCCCGTGGCCCACCAGTTTGACACCCCTGCTGTAGAGTGTGCAGGATAATGACACAAAGTGGGTAGTCTATAGTATGTTTTGATATTTTATCTTTTTTTCCCCCACATATGCGGATTATACAATTGTTATCTCTCCAAAATAAATGACACTAACTTTTGGCACTATACCAGAAAAATCTGATTCATACTTGGAGAGGACTCCAGAAGAAGGCAGAAAAATGGAATTTGCCTCTTCTTAATCTGATGCATCTGAGACTGGTACTTGTCACGGAATATTAACCTAGACACCAGACCACGTAAGACTATTTTTATATATTAAGGCATTTTTATATATTACAGACCCAAATTTGGTGATTACTCATTGAAGCCAACTGAGTCTTGGAAAATTTTGTGATCTGAGTTCTGAAGCTTAGTTCTGATAATTAGAACCATGCTTGTTGTTCTATTGTTCCAAAGTGTAGTCTTATTTGTTCCAATGGTAGTTTGACATGTAGTGCTCTGGCCAAATTATGTTTGTGTGCATGTGTGTATGATACAGTATTTCAGAACATAAACTCCCAGCACCAAATCCTTTCATGAAAAAGAAAACAAACATGCAGGGCTTTAGTTTTAATCAAATGCAATTGCTCAGAATACATGGAGTAAATTTCCCTACAGCATTATGTTTTCTTCTTTTGTTTTGTTGTTTTTTGAGCTAGCATTTAAAACAGCATGTTTGCTAACTTCTAAACCAAGCACTGGATGAGAATATGGTAACTGTTTGGTCTCCATTACATTGAACAGGACTTGTTGCTGTCCATAGTTTAAAGATTTGCCTCATAGGCGTGCTTTGGGGGTGGGTGGGCAGCAAAGACAAATGATAAAACTTACACCACATTGCTGCTATTCAAACCATATGACTTGTGTCTAGACGGTTGGATGAAAAGATGGGCCTTTTGTTTTCAAATCACTACATGTTACATCTTTTCATTTACTGTTTCATAATTTGCATTGGATGCCTGTAGTTTGTTTTATTATAGTAAACCTAGAAATACATTAATTTTTTTAAAAGTTCACAATATTTTAAAACAGATGCAAATCTGTGGGGTCCTTGATGCTTTCTGAGCTCGGTTGTTTTCTTATAGGTCTTTCATTACCAAACTAAGTAACAGCATCAGTGCTAGAAAGAAGTGGGGTTTGCACTTATTTTATATACTAATGGCTTGCCCTGTCACTGTTGGTGGAAGTTGTTTTGGTGGTTCCTTCGTTAGGCTATTGTTTACTATTAGATTGTTTGTTTGAGTTAGTGGTTCCTTGTTTACTAGATTGGGTTATTGTTTTTGATTGTTGGTCTCCAAGATTAAGACTAGATCACCAATCAAGAAGTAAACAATATCATAACTTACAAGTTTATGTGTTCTCATCTTGCCTTGATGTCTTCAGGATATTTAACAGGAAAAAGTAATCTGTTTATGCTCATATACATAAATATATAAACAGGTTGATGTATGTCCACAACGGAGCCTAAAGTTTCAGTTGCAGTTGTTAAGTGAGTTGTGCCTCATTTTACAATCTTTTTTGCCACAGTTGTTAAGTGAACCACTGCAGTTATTAAGTGAATCACACTGTTGTTTATTGACAGTGGCCCTATCTTGTTGGCATCTATATTAAATATAAAAATTCAAAAGCAGAAGCTTTAACCATTGTAGTAATCCCATATTTCATCTGTTGTATTTCTGCATCATTACAGGTTGAATAGGAAGTCTACAAATTGTAGTCTAAAAATAATCTGAGGACACCATTTTGGAAAAGGCAGTTGTTGGCGTCTCCTGTTAGTGATATGTATGAAAATTGGCAACTCAACTTCTAGCTCTAAAAGTCAACTGCAAAATTGAGTTGAGCAAACCCTACCACTAAATAGCATACAGCAATAATCTCAGGATACATATCAGATTTGGTGGAAATAGCAGGGATCTTATCTGTTGAGGTAGTTTCTTCTATATTCCTTGCCCTTTATTGGAAGACAGAGCTATATAAGCTATATAAGACCTCATATATAAGAATGCATCAGATCCTATATATGGAACTCCTGATATGGAATCAAATGATCCTAAATTGTCTTAGCATATTAATATCCAATCTGTGTATAACTGGATAAAATTATGATTTTCTGTTGCTGTTATGCAAGTTTCTGGCTCATTCTAAACCTCAAACATCCATGCGATCTGTGGTGTGATCAGATACGAGTTTGCCACTATTCTCTCTCCCCTCAGTTTTTATAGAATTAGCTTTTTTTCCTGGTACAAATGTGATCTTGAAGAAATACATCTCACTCTTCCACACCCTTGAAATTGAGTCAATACTGCTTTATTTCATGCAGATATATAGGACAAGAGAGCACCCAGATATGGCAAAGTTCTGTTTCCTTCCTCCCATTTTCAGACTCCCAAAATATAACACGCACTCTGAAGCTTTCCCATCCTTCTTGGATCACGTTTTTTTTGGGGATGGGAAAGAGAGGGAACAGTCCGAGAGTTTCTTTCAAGGTGTGGGGCTCTTCTAGTTGCGAGATTTGTTTTGCAAGGCAGCTGTGCATACTTTTACAACAGGAAGCTTTTTCCCTTTCAAGGGCTGGCATCAGCTCCTGCCCTTGCCTTCTCTCCTCTGGTCTTTCCGTTGCGTTGTCTCCCTTCCGCCTTGGGGATTTACCTCTTTCTGCCGGACTCTGCCTCTCCCTTTTGTTTTTCTCTCAGCCTTGGCATAGCAGATCCCTCCCTCGTTCCTGCAATCAGAGCAGCCCCTGGAGCGGGGGAGAGAAATGGGAGGAGGAAGGAAGGTCCCCCTCCTTGGATAGCTTCTGGGCCTCTTTCTGAGAGGCACTGGGAGGTGTGTGTGTGTGTGTGCGTGCGTGTACGCGAGAGCGAGCGAGTGTGCAATAGCAGGAGCCTCCTCCATACCCCAACAGAGGGCCTGAGACAGCAGCAGCAGCAGCAGCAGCAGCCATTGTTCAGGGAAAACCTGGCAAACAAAGGACGGGCTTCCTCCTTTCCATCGAAGCCTTCCTGTTTCCTCCGGCTGCCATTCGCACAGCTAGGCCTCTCGGCGGCCCCTTCGCTCCGCTCCTGCCTCGTCCGGTTGCAACTCGGCTTTTCGCTGTTATTATTTTCATTTTGAACTTTTCTCTCCCCCCCATGGCTGGGTTGGAGTAAGGTGCCCGCGGAACAGAGATGTTCTGAGTTTCCGTCCTGCGTTCTCCCACCTTTTCCCTGCCCCACCACATCTGCACCACTCCGGCAGTTCTCCTCAGGTAAGCCTCTGGGTTGGGATGGATGTGGAGTCCCAGGGTGCTTGGAATTGGTCCGTGGTGGCAGAGGCACTTTCCAGTGGCTTCTCCCCAGCAAATGGATCTTTGCTGCTGTAGTAGTTGGTGCCAGATCCATGTGAGGATTTGTAACCAGCTATGCAAGAGAGAAAGGCAAGAGGGGCTTCAAGCCAATGCTGGAAGATTTTGGATTAATGGGTTTGGATTGGATACAGATATATGTGTGTATTCTGTCCTGTGTTCTCTGTGTGTGTGTTTATCTTTGTGTTTGTTTGTGTGTGAAAGTGATCTTTGGGTAAAGAACTTGCCATCTCTACCCATCAATTCAAGAGGATGAAAGGAATCTAAAATGCATAAGGTGGGAAATAGCAAGTTCTGCTCTCAGAAGATAGTTGTAAATTGGATTGTGGAGAGGGAAGTGAAATACAGGAAGTGCAGAGACTATAACTTTGTATGGGGAGGCTTTTGGATGTGGGTACTCTTGTTTTGGAGGAATGGGACTGGAAAGCCAGGAACATATTTTAAAAGTTCCCAATCCAGGTGTGCAGTTCATCAGGGGGCTGAATGAAATGGATGGCCAATAGACAACGAGGTAGGGTTTGACTCTGCAACTTCTAGAGATCTTGATGACTTCCAAACAGGAAAGGCAGGTTCCTGGTATCCTAAAAAGAAATCCACCTAAGAAGTGTGCAGTATAGAAATCACAAAGTGTAGCAAGGTAGCACTGTTTGTCTGGAGAGAGCTCCATTTCATGTTGTCAATCTATTCTTGCAACCATTTCTATAAGTCTCAGACCCTTTCCCCTCACTTCTCTCTTGGTTTTTTTCCCCCTTGTAAATAAGAGTAGTATCCCTGTACTTGGCTGAGGTTGCAGGTTTTTCCAGTTCCCAGACTATTTCACTCAAGTAGAAGAACAGGATTGGTTGGTGATAAAATGGAGTTTGTATTTTAAAAAGTGTGTGTTGGCATTGCTGCCAGATTATACAGAGGGGCCTTCTTAACCAAGCCACATGCTTTGCTGAATTTGCTACACCATTTCTAGATTTGAAGCAAATGGCCCCATATTTTTATGCTTTTAATAGATGCAGCTCTTGGGGAAAATAATGAAGAGCATTGTCAGCAATTTTGTTTAATATCCTTGAATCTGAACATAGTTTTTAACACTGAAGAAATTGCTTAATGGGTGAAATATATATTGAGTATGGTTGGAAGGCAGTTCCTTGTACCTTGATTTATTCATTTAGAGAAACCTTGTCATATTAGAAACATGCTTGCCTGGAGATTATTATATATTAACTAATTTTGAACATTAGAGACTATTGGTTACTCAGACCATGGTACTGAATATTGATATAGTATTAAAAATGAGATTTACAATGATAGCATTATCAAGGGTTAAATAAAAGTTGCATATTGAATTGATAGTAGTATTAAAGTTATAACCTAGATGGCCTTGGGGCTGACATAATATTGCTAACGTTTATTGTCGTGTGTATGGTGCTTGCACTAAACTTTGAAATAATATGGAATCTGCATATCCATATTTTACCTAAAAGAAGCCTAGATGCTGATCACCAATAGTTTACTTGTGCATAGGCAAAAACAGAACTGTTTCTACTCTAGCACTATTACATGTTCCTTGCAAATCTTCTGGCAGTTAGGAGAAAAGATAATTTAAACCAATAGGATTTAAGACAGAGGTCTTCAAGGTTGGGCGCTTTAAGGCTTGTGGACTTCAACTGTCAGAATTCTCCAGCCAGCTATGCTGGCTGGAGAATTCTGGGAGTTGAAGTCCACAAGTCTTAAAGCAGCCAAGTTTGGGGACCCCTGATTTAAGACATGGCAGAGTGGAATGAAATTTCTGCATGCCTTTCAGCTTGATGTTAAGGAAACAGCAAGAAGGCTGATAGATGAATTTGCAAAATCCTTAGACCTTACATGCAATACATACCCATTATGAAAAATTGGGGAATACATATTTTTAGATAATCTGGTGACTTGTTCCAATTACCTAAGTCCTTTTCTCATACGAACTGTTAGACTCACTATATGGTGATCGATGCAGTGTTGGAAAGCAATAATATTTCAGAGGCAGGGTGTCAGTATTCATTCTAATGCAGAGTCAACATTGGGCCCAGCAGAGTGTTCTAATAGGTCAATAAAAGTGAGTTTGGTGTTTAGCAAAGTATAGTGTCCACCACATAATACTAGAACTTTGGGATCATCCAGTGAAACTGAATTGGGAGAAATTCTAGTCAAATGAAGGAAGTACTGCTTCAAACAGCACATGATTGAAGTAGAATTTGCTATTACAAGATGTAAGGCATAGCTTCTCATAAGAAGTTTGAAAAACTTAGGTAAGCTATCTACCTAGTATGAGAGATAGAGATTTTATTTTCAGTACTAGAGAGATTGAAATGGGGATAATGTTGTTGGCAGCATGTTCTATTTGTGGGCACTTCCAGAGCATTTTGTGAAGATAGAATGCTGGGCTACATAAATCTTGCATCTGATTCAGTGTGATTTTTATTTATTTTTAGGTAGGGCAACAATATTTAACTCCTTTATATGGGGGAATCATTTCTAGTTGTTGTCCTACTTACTTACTGCTACTTAATTCTTTCAAATTATTAGGTAAATATATTTAGGAAGAGAAACAGAGAGACATGCATTATTGTATATATACAATATATACAATATAATTTCTTTTCTAGAGGTAACAGTGCAGGAGCTGACAGTGTCTTTACTGATAAATCTAGCCCTTTGGCTGATGTTAAAAGAGTCAAGATTGTAAAGATAAGAGAGATGGAGGGAGGGAAAAAGAAATGTAATACATTTTAAGGTTGGAAATATTTTTCATTTTTTAAAGGTAAGAATCACAGGTTAGGCTTCTTATTTCTAAGCTTCATTGCGGATGATAATTACAAGTTGCTTCAGCATCTCCTTACAATGAAAACATATCCTTTATTTGAGTGTTGGTGGAGAATGAAGAGTAGTTGAGTTTGTTAACATCATTACAGTGGTCCTTTGGAGATTTAGTAGAAATAAATCTTGTGGTATTCAGTCCAACATTGGCTGCAACTTTAAGCGTAGTTATAAGGCATTACATTTTTGCACAGAAACTTAGGATGAAAACTTTAGCATATCACAACAGGTAATAAGAATATTTAAAATGGAACGTATTATTTAGAGGAAGGTTAGACTGTAGTTTGATTTGATCTTGATTCAGATGTGAATTCAGACTTTGTCTTTGTATACCCATATACAGACCTGTATATGGTATATATTTTGTCTCTGTATAGACAAGAAACAATGGATGGAAACTAATTAAGGAGAGAAGCAACCTGGAATTAAGGCGAAACTTCCTAACAGTGAGAACAATGAACTAGTGGAACAACCTTTTTGACATCGCGTGCCAGAAGTGGGGGGAGCGTGTGGGTGTGCCCACACCCATAATTTAATGCTCCCCACCCCCCGTGCATGTGCGCATGACCCCCCCGCGCTCCCCCCACTTTTGGCATGGAATGGCCCGGTGGGCCCGGTAGTTCCGTTTTTTGCCCTCCCCAAGCTCCAGAGGTTTTCTAGGAGCCTGGGGAGGGCGAAAATGGCCTCCCCCCCCCGAGGCCCTCCGGAGGCCGGAAACAGCCCGTTTCCCAACTTCCAGTGGGCCCGGAAGGCCCGAAAATCAGCTGGCCAGTGTGCACATGCGCACTGGAGCTGAGCTTGAGCAACACTCATGTGCCCACAGATATGGCTCCGCGTGCCACCTGTGGCATGCATGCCATAGGTTCGCCATCACGGGTATAGGGTCACCTGCTTGAGAAGGGGGTTGGACTAGAAGACCTCCAAGGTCCCTTCCAGCCCTACTTTGATTAATATCTATCTGAATAAAGCTTAGTGAAAAGGAGCAAAAACAGAACAATTTGTTGTTAGGTTTGAGGCAATAGGTTTTCAGGAAAAGTTTTAACTTTTGCACAAATGCACATTTGTTTGGTAGCTTTTGGAAACTATTCTAACGGATATATGGTTTTCCATTAGGTTTATTTAGATTTAGAGTTCCACAGTAGCATGTCTTAGCCTAGTCTCTTCAGGCCCTTGATATTAAATTTAAGTATCACTTTCTTTTTAAAACACAGTGGTAGTACCAACCCGTGTGGCTGGTGGCTACACAACAGTCTGCTGATCAAACTGACCAATATCACTCAAAGAGCACACATTGAAAGAATTGTACAATCTAATGAAAAACCTGAGTATCCAACTATATAGAAAAAAGTGCTGCACTAATTAAATTTCCCATTTCCTTCAGTGGTACTTAAAGGCAGATTACTTAAGGGTTAATATATTTGGAAGACTTTTGGAAATTAAAAAAAACCAATGATGGCAGATTAATAACTGAATTTGGAAATTAGATAGTAGCTATGCACTGTCTAAATGGAGCTGCTTTATCCTTCTGTGGCTGAATATGTAACCTTTTGTATTTTATTGTGCTGGCAGGAAAGAAGCCTTGAGGTTTCATATTGGAAGGATAAAAACTATCAGCATTTTTGCTTTGCGGTTATTAGCCAGACTTTTTTCAATTATGCCTAATTTTAAAATGATAAGGACATACAGAACTAGAACTCTGAGAGATTAGACTAGAGTACCTTGTCAACAACCCAAATTCTGAGCATGTGATCGCAGAAACACCACGATGGTCATGAATTCAAGAACAGGTCATAAGTCAATTTTTCAGTGCTGTGGTAACTTCAAATAATCATTAAACAAATGATTGTAACACTAGCTGTAGAAATTTATAGCCTTAGATTATAATCCTATGAATCTTTACATGAGTGAAAGCTCAATTGAATTTAATAGTTTTACTGTGGTGGGATATATAAACCAGCAGACAACTTTCCCCCATCATAATCTTGCCTTATTGCATGATTCAGCATTGTAAGTAGGATGTAGTATCAAATCTAAAGTAATACAAATTGTTTTAAGAATTGTGTAATAGAAGCTTTGGTTTATATAGATAGATAGATAGATAGATAGATAGATAGATAGATAGATAGATACACACACACACACACACACACACACACACACCCATATGTTTTGCAGAACTCACAGTTCAGTGTAAGACACCAAATGATACATGCTGATTACTATTCTCGAATACCTAAACTCCATTCATGGGTAGCAGGAGGCATAAATATCCTAATGCCAGACAAAGGATTGGGATTCCAAAATGTAGTCAGTCAAACACATGACAAGAAGACTCTGCCTAATTACATCTTTGCAAACAGAGAATTCTGAAAGACCTCAGTGGCTGTTTAGTGATCATAGAGACGTTGATTACATTCTGGTTTCCATCTGTTTCTTTTACAATTACTTAAATAAATATTACCATACTCTAGACTCTTAAATTCAGAACTGTTACTTTATTAAACAAAAAAGGTTGATAAGAAATAGTGATATAACAGAAGGATTGTTAGGTAGGTAATGTTTGTCTTTTTGCTGGTGCCACAAGGGTGTGTAATAAACTTGATGTTCCTGGGGATATTTGTAACATGGAAAATGATTTGGCATTGCAGGAAAATTGGTCAAAATTGTGGAATGCATTTAATTGTTTCTAAATGTAAGATTATGCATGTGGGGAAAAATAATCGCCTGGCAGGCTCCAGTATTAGGGCTCCAGTGTTAGAACAACAGAAGAAAAGGATTTAGGTGTGCTCATAACAGATGACTGCAAAATAAGTAAACTGTGTGGCCAGGCAACTGTGAAGATAAACAAAATTCTGGGATGTATCACTAGAGGGATCACCAAGAAAAAGGAGGTCTTAATCCTGCTATATAGTCAGATCCCATTTGGAATACTATTTCCATTTCTGGAGAACTCATTTAAAAAACGATATTGATAAGATTGAGCGAGTCCAAAGACAGGTAACAAAAATAGTGCAAGTTCTGAGGACAGAACATATCAGGAGAGATTGGAGATATGTACAGCCTGGCAGAGAGAAGGGAAGGAGGCGGGACACGATTGAAATCTTTGAACCTAGAAATAAGGCTCTAGAAGGCAGTATTTTCAATATTAAGCGAAAATCAAAAACATGGGGGCATAAGCTTAAACTGACAGGAGGGACGTTCAAAAGTAATATTAGAAAGTATTCCAAAGGTGCTTTTTTCAAGAGGCAACTGGACTTTCTAGTTTTGCTTTGAAGACATTTCACTTCTCATCCAAGAAGCTTCTTCAGCTCTGACTGAATAGCATTTTTTTATGATACAAGTTTTTGAATTGTCTCAATAGCCTGTAATAAAGCAAAAATGGTAACATCATGTTTTTGTGGTTCTATCCACTTTCGTTCTGAGTTGAGTTGTATAAAAACATAGTTGTGGTAAGTTACTACCAATAGTTGTAAATTAGAAAATTGAGGGGGGGAGGGGGAGGGGGAGAAAATGGATTAAGGGACTGTAGTAGTCAGTGATACACATTTTAAAAATATTTTTAATATTATACATTATATAATAATAATATTATATAAGGTATAATATTAAGTGATTTGACATTCGGATCTCCTAAGCATTTGTTCCTAGCAATACAATTTGAAGTAACTGCCAAAGTAAATACCTTGTATTGGATTTATTATTGCAGTTGCTTACTAATAATGAAAACATCCCTACATGTTATACATTGGTGCTAAAGCTCATTGTAATGAAAATTAATCATATTTCAACAACTTTTAAAAACCCACATTAGATATTAACTAATACTAACTTTTATCTTTTCATATATCTATACATTATGCAGAATGTCACTGTTTAAAGTTGGTACATTTTTTTTCAGTACCTCCATAATCTCTGGATCTTATTTCATATGTCAAACCTTGTACCTCTAAATATGAGATGATTGCCAGGATATAAAAGGCTTAATATTGGTTCAAGTTAAAGATCTGCAAATTTTTATTTATTTTATTTTAGTTTTGAGTTTGAGTTTGAGTTTTATTTGATTTATATACCGCCCTACTCCCGGAGGACTCAGGGCGGTGACAAGCCATGAAATAAAACACATAATACAAATATTAAAAATAGAATAAAATCAAATTAAACAGTTTGGCCGTAAACCAATTTAAACCCCCCCCCATAATTTAAAATCAAATTAAATTTACATTAATTAAAAAGGATAGAGGGAAAAATTAGGCCAGGCCAGCCTGGTGAAATAGGAAGGTCTTGAGAGCGCGGCGGAAGGTGTGTAGGTCCAGGATCCTCCGAATCTCTGGGGGGAGCTCATTCCAGATAGTAGGTGCCCCCCTCCCCCTGGGGGCTGCCAGTCGACGTTGTTTGGCCGACGGCACCCGAAGGAGCCCCTCTCTATGAGAGCGTACCAGCCGGTGGGAGGCTACTGGTGGCAGCAGGCGGTCTCATAAATAACCAGGTCCTAAGCCATGGAGCACTCTAAAGGTGGTAACCAAAACCTTGAAGCGCACCCGGAAGACCACCGGGAGCCAGTGCAGCTCACGCAGGAGAGGTGTTACACGGGAACGCCATGTCGCTCCCATAACCACCTGCGCAGCTGCACTCTGTGCCAGTTGGAGACTCCAGGTGCTCCTCAAGGGGAGCCCCATGTACAGAGCATTGCAGTAGTCCAGGCGGGAAATGATGAGGGCATGAGTGACCGTGTGTAAGGAGTCCTGATCCAGAAAGGGACACAACTGACGGATCAGGCAAACCTGATGAAAAATCCTTCCGGCCACGGCCGTCAAGTGCTCTTCTAAAGATAGCCGTGAATCCAGGAGGACACCCAAGTTGCGAGCCCTCTCCATGAGGGCCAGTGATTCGCCCCCAATAGTCAGTGATGGCACCAACTGACTATATCAGGATGTCGGAAACCACAGCCACTTGGTCTTGGATGGGTTGAGTCTGAGCCTGTTTCTCCCCATCCAGATCCGTACAGCCTCCAGGCACCGGGACATTACTTCAAGGGCATTGTTGGGGTGGTCCGGGGTGGAGATGTACAGCTGAGTATCGTCAGCGTACTGATGATACTTCACCCCAAAACCATGGATGATCTCACCCAGTGGCTTTACATAAATGTTGAACAGAAGGAGCGAGAGGACCGATCCTTGTGGCACCCCACAAATGAGACACCTTGGGGTCGACCTCTGCCCCCCTGTCAACACAGACTGTCACCGGTCGGAGAGAAAGGAGGAGAACCACCGCAACACAGTGCCTCCCACTCCTAACTCTTCCAACCGGTGCAGCATGATACCATGGTCGATGGTATCAAAAGCCGCTGAGAGATCTAATAGGACCAGGATAGAGGAGCAACCTCTGTCCGGAGCCCTCCAGAGATCATCAGCCAACGCGAACAATGCCGTTTCTGTGCTGTACGGAATTGTCGTGCCTAAAGCCCGACTGGAACAGATCCAGATACGCTGTTTCCCCCCGTGAGGGTAGGGCCATGAATTAGTTGGGTCAGGTCCATAGCTGTCATGGAAGCCATGAACTCCCAAACCACTTCAAACGCCTCACCCACAGACGGCAGGTTGAAATCCCCCATGACCATAAGTCTAGGACTATCAACCGCCACCGCTGTGATAACGTTGAGTAGCTCGGGCAGGGCTGCTGCCACGTGGCAGGGAGCCAGGTACATGATCAGCAAACCCATCTGTACCCCATGGCCCCACTTCACAAGGAGGGATTCACAGCCGGCTGTCTGAGGAACAGTGGCCTCCCTCGGTCTAAGACCTTCTTTAATAATAACCGCTACCCCCCCGCCCCTTCCCTGTGACGTCGGCTGATGGAACGCGTGGAAACCTGGTGGGCACATTTCAACAAGGGGAACACCCCCCCTCCTGACCCAACCAGGTCTCTAATACCTGCCAGGTCTGCTCCCCCCTCCTGAACAAGATCACAAATGAGGGGGGCCTTATTTACTACAGACCTGGCATTGCACAACATCAGCCGAAGGCCCAGGCCTTGAGGGTCTGTGCTACCTGGAGAACGAGTGGAGCCTTGGGGGCCGGAGCACACCACCGCTCGTAAACAGTGAACATGTTCTCCCCTAACCTGATATGGCCCCCTGCTCCCGCCATACCTGCCCCTCCCACTCACAGTATTGATGTGAAAAACACCATCTGGATGAGCTCTAACTCCCCCCTCGACCCTGGGTCCCCCACCCCCCATGCCGCGCTTCACAGCCAGACCTGACCCTTCCCTTGGTGGGTTATCCCCCATACCCGTATCCCAAATTCTAATCCGACCCTCCCCCCCCCCCCCGGAGCCCCTTAAAAATTTAACTAAACATTTATATAAAAACCCCTCAGCCTCCTCTTTGCGGTATTTTCATTTCATTTCATTTTACCATTTATTTTATTTTTTATTCATTTGTATAGTCACCCATCTTATACCAAACTCTGGGTAGTCAAGAATTAACAGTAATAAAACAACATAAACTATATTAAAATTATTAAAACCATAAACATTAAAAGGAAAACAATTAGCACCTTTAAGCTTCCAGTAGGTAGTTATGTCATCCTATCCCAATGCTTGGGAGGAAAGTCAAGTCTTCAGGACTTTTCAAAAGGCTAGCAAGGTAGATGTCTGCAGATTTCAGAGGGAAAGTGTTCCATAGAGCAGGAGCTGCCATAGAAAAGCCACACTTCCTAGTTCTCCTAAAGTGGCATAACTTTTAAGGGAAGGAACTATCAGTAGGTGTGTGCTCACACTAATATGGTAGGACAGGTAGATTTCTTTAGGGAAAGTTACTCCCACTGATAACTTGGCCCTGTGCCATATAGAGCTTCAAAGACAATAACTAGTACCTAGAATTGCATCTAGAATTGCAGAAGTGGACCCAAAGCCTATGCAGCTACTTTGCTTATAATTCTTATTCTTAAATGGACTTTTCCTAAAATACCATAAGTTATATGCTAAAGATAAGGCCATATGATCTTATATTCTCCTTTCAGAGCAAACAGGAATGGTAAGTGAAGTGCAGCTAAGAGAACAGGTGAATAATTACAGTTCTGTCCAACATATGGTTCAATCTCAACTTGGAATTCAGATTATGCATAAATTTTTAATCTGAATGTTTTAATCAGGACTGCAGCTTCCCCTTTTCTATTTTCCCCCCCAGATATTGCAAAGATTTATCTGATTTCTTTCTGTACCTTAATAGCACTCTTTATTTCTAGGTGCAGTATCTGTTGAGTGACAATAGGCTGCTATATAAATTGGTTAACTAAATAAATAAAAATGGTTCTGTTTGTCCTGGGGCTGTGCTACTACAGGAAAGCCTTCAGGGACTAATGTCATTTCTAGTTGTTAAGGCAATTCTTTTTTCATCTGACACTTCCCCATCTTTCTGTAAATCACAACCAATATTACAGTCACTTTTATCTAGCTAAACCTTGTTTCACATTAATGGCTAATAATATCTGGTCACATAACTGATAATATAGATTTATCCTATACTATATGTCTTTCTAGACTATCTGGCTGGGTTCTAGTTCTAGATTGTCTTTTTAGAAGATCTCCATATGTTCTGAACTTATAGGCACTGCTATGTCATACTGTTAATCAGAGAAGGTATATCTGCCTCATAATTATTGCAAATTATGACAATCTTAAAATATTATTGATTAGCTGCTGTGCAGACCCAAGTTCATCCTTTGACCATAACTGATTTAATGAATTTGTAGTGGCTGGAGTGTTGAACTTGATTAGTGAAGAATGTGGGATTGAATTGCACTTAAAATCCCTTTTGCAATTGGGAAAAAGTCTTTGGATAGAACTGTAATGGCGAACCTATGGCACGTGTGCCACAGGTGGCATGCAGAGCCCTCTCTGCGGGCATGCCAGCCGTTGCTCCAGCCCAGCTCCACTGGGCATGCATGTGTGCCTCCCACTAGCCAGCTGGTCTTCGGGTCTCTGCCATGCATGTGCGGGGGACACGCATGTGCAGCGGGATGGGGCGCATGCGTGGGGGTGCAGATTGGTGCAGGAGGCTTTCCAGGCCCAAAACGGGGCACGCCACCATGCCCCATTTTCTCATCCAGGTTGGTGCAGGAGGCTTTCCAGGCCAAAAACGGGGCACGGGGGGGGGGCGCTCACGCACCTTTCCGACACCAAGTGCCCAAACCAGAACGTACGTACCGGAACGCCGGAAACCTGAAGACCAGCTGGCCAGTGCACATGTGTATCCTCGCCAGCTGGTCTTCGTGTGCGCCAGAGCCAGCTGTTTCCAGCACGTGCATGTGCACTGGCCAGCTGTTCTTCCAGTTTCCGGTGCTCTGGTGCACATGAAGACCAGCTGGCCGGCGTGTATGTGTGCGCTGGAAACCAGAAGAGCAGCTGGTGATGGCGTATGTGTCCACAGAGAGGCTGTGCATGCCACCTCTGGCACATGTGCCATAGGTTCACCATCATGGCTATATGCCAGTGATGGCTAACCTTTTTGCCATCATGTGCCAAAAGCAGGGGGGGGCGCAGCGGGGTCACACACACACGCATGCCCACATCCATAATTCTATGCCCCCCCCCGTGCTCCCACTGCTTTTGGCACGTGATTGCACGGTGGGTCTGATTTTTGCTCTCCCCAGGGTCCAGAGCCTTTCTAGGAGCCTGGGGAGGGCAAAAACGGCCTTCTCCACCCACCCCCGGCGGCCCTCGGGAGGCCGGAAACAGTGTGTTTACTGACTTCTGGTGGGCCCAGAAGGCCCAAAAATCAGTTGGCTGGCACATGCATGCGTGCCGGAGCTGAGCTGGCGTGCCCACCGATATGGCTCCACGTGCCACCTGTGGCACCCGTGCCATAGGTTCGCCATCATGGCTATATACTATGCTGTGGAACTGATGTTTTGTGTCCCTCCCCCCCACCCGGATTTGTATATTAGCATTACTATTCTATTTGTTTCAGTTGTATGCAGAATCATGTGCAGAAATACATGTTTTCTGAATATCATCTCTAATTTCAGCCCTTTTCCTGCAATGATGAACAAGGTATCTTCCTTTATGGTTTGTTGCAGTAGGTGCTTTAGATAAAAGATAAGTAAGGAGTAGAACTTCACAGCGGCTCAGTGAGGTAATTTGAATACCAGCTGCTACCCATCCAACACTTACATAACAAAAGATTTCCATTGGAGTTGCAAACTGCATATGTTATCCACATGGTCAAAAATATTTTAAGTACACCCAGACACCCTATTTCTCATTGATTTTCTATTTATCTTCAAATCCAGTGTCAGTTTTTTTTAAAAAAAATTAAATCGGTATGCAGCAGAGAAATATACCAGAGCTCTGGTGGCTCAGTAGACTAAGGCAGTGATTAACATCCACTTACATCTGCTGCCTGCAATTACTGCAAGTTCAAATCCCACCAGGCTCAAGGTTGACTCAGCCTTCCATCCTTTCTAAGGTGGGTAAAATGAGGACCCAGATTGTGGGGGCAATAAGCTGACTTTGTATGAATATATACAAAAAGTATGAAGGCTATTGCTTAACGCATTATAAGCCGCCCTGAGTCTCCAGAGAAGAGCGGCATATAAATCAAAATTTTAAAAAAAAGAGGCAAAATAGGTCAATACAGATAGTCCTCGACTTACAATAGTTCATCTAGTGACCGTTTGAAGTTACAAAGTCACTGAAAAAAAGTGACTTATGACGGTTTTTCACACTTATGACTCTTGCAGCATCCCCATGGTCACAAGATTTACATTCGGATGCTTGATAGCTGACTCACATTTATGACAGTTGCAGTGTCCCGGAGACATATGATCCCCTTTAGCAATCTTCTGACAATCAAAGTCAATAGGAAAACCAGATTTACTAACAACCATGTTGGTAATTTAAGAACTGCCATGATTCACTTAACAAATGTGGCAAGAAAAGTCGTAAAATGGGCTAAAACTCACAAATTTCTCCCTTAGCAACATAAATTTTGGCCTAAGTTGTGGTCATAAATTGGATTACCTGTACTATCCAAGTTTTATGGTAGGGGATACTTAAAGTGCTGTCACATGTTAATACAATTTTTACAAACTATTTGTAGAGAGAACAACAGCCTTTTTTTTGAACTGCTGGGGAAAAAAGAATAAAATAAATGAAGTTGGTTGATACTTTTGTGGCAATGAATGAAGGAGTATATTTTGATTCTCTGGTACAAAATCCATATTTTTGTCCATCAAACCAACATTTTATACCTGTAATGGAATTATCAGCCTATGACAACCAGACCAGTTTTATTTTACTCAGCCTTTCCCAACTTAATATCTCCCAATGTGCAGGTTTTGGAATGTTCAGTAATGCCTAAGCAGACTGAGAGATTTGGGGAGCTGAAATTCCCACATCTATAAAGCACCACGTAGTTATAGTACTTAGGGGATTTAGCAAGCAGGAGGCCAAATGGGGAAGAAAGACTCAAAAATTTGAGTTTGCAAAAAAGGATGGAAAGCAAGTTCATTACATTCCCATTTTGGTATGATTTGATACACTTCATACTTCACAAACTGATTGCAATTAAAGATCGCAAACAAAAATTGTAATTATTTTTAGTGTGCTTTTGCTTTTTCAATATAGTTATTTCATCCAGTAATACACAGTGACATAGGGTATGAGAAATACTTTTTAAGCATTGATAAATATAAATGAAAATGAGGGTGAAGGTTCATTCTCTGAGCTTGTGGGGTGGTTTCCAAACATTTCGCTACTAGCCTAGGTAACATACATGAAAATATTTGACTTGAAAAATAGATGGGATGGATCTTTGGCAGATGGAATATAAATGCAACGTGAAACAGAACTATTGCCTGTGAGATCACAGTTGCGATTATAGGTTTTTTGGCCTCTGCCTTTTAGATACCCTATACATATGTGTTCAGAGATCTTCTAGTGTAGACATAGTCTTATTCTAATACAAGAAGTAATAACTGTAAGTACTGCAGAGTATGGCAAGAGTAGACTCTTTCCATGACAAAGATGGATGATTCTCTTTGACTAGAATCCCAGAACGTATTCATTCATTCATTCATTCATTCATTCATTCATTCATTCATTCCTTTATTTTCTATGGCTGCCCATTTTAGTCAATGACTGAGTAGGTATCCTAGTTCAAAAGGTAAGCATTTAAAATTGAAGTATTCTGAACTCATGAATTAGTTTTGAATGTCAAGCAGTAGAATATACTCCATTTTTTTTCATTCCAACAGTAGAAATTGGGATAGGAGAAATGAAAATGTTGTCATCAGACAATTAAGAATCATAATTGTCAGTTTATTGCATAACATCTGGAAATCTATCACTAGATTCAGTTGTATTTTTTAAAAGTTTACATACTGTATATGTGCACACAAAATATATGTGCAATATATGCTGCTCAATACTACATTTCCAATCTAAATATTGAGCATAAACTTCGCCTCAGGGTAGAAGCAAGCAAGGCAATGAGTTTCCAAAGGAAAGTATTCTGAATGTTTTAAAGCAACTTGTTATTTTGTTATTAAGCTGTGCTAATATAAAGAGTTTTGGTTTTTTGGTCCTTTGGCCCCTGGATTTTTTACATAATTACAAAGAGATGCTACCCCACTGGCTGACTTGCTCTCTATCAAGTTTTGATATTATGAGGGTAAATGTTCTCCAAGAACGGTCACAAGGATTTGGAAGCTTTTGTTTCCGTTTTAGATTATTTTATCTATTTATTGGGGGAGGGGTTGCCTGCCTCATTCAAAAGTATCTGTGTGGGTTATATTTCCGACATTAATATGTACGAGTAAAATTGCATAAAATAAACAATAAGCAGCCCCTCCCCAAAATTAAACCACAGATGAAACCAGAGAATAAGTAATAAAATAACTATAAATCAAAGGATCCCTTAAAAGTCTTTTTAATAATTTCCTGCAGTCTAATAAGGTATTTTTTTACGATAGACAAGGCTAACAAAGTAGTTTCCTAAAATAAGTCCACTTCAAGCCATCATTAAAAGAATTAGCTTATTCTGGCAAATCAGCTTCATATACCTTTGAGATGCAGCAAATCTAAAATAAGTTTCAAATCTTTATGGCTGACCCAGTGTAGAGGGAAACTACATGAGTTTTTGGTTGTTAATCTTCATATAAACTATCAGTATATTGGCTTTCTGAGGCTTTCTTGCCTCTCTCTCTTGCTGCATATTAAGGAGGAACTTGGATATTTTGGAATGCCAAGTCTAGATACTGTCAGTTGGCCAGAATAGTTGACTATCTTTTTTTGGTCAACCTGGGGTGCAGTCAGCCTGGCAAGCTCCATTACTCACCCAGCAGCAGATGGTGACTGTCAAGGGATGCTGGGAGGGGAGGAGCCGGGTGGTTGCCTCGGTGATTTCTCTATCTCCACAGCAACGGAAAGGTCACCCAGAAGGTCCCTCGTGCTCTCCTTTTCTGTATGAAGCTCAGAGATCTGTTGAAACATGAGTTAGGGGTATGGCTGTAATTAAGGCTCTGCTGGGGTGAGGCAGTATACAGTGGGTGAATGGGGTTTATATGTGAGTTTTCAAGCTAAGTGGGATTTATTTTGGGGACGCCACTCCAGAACTCTTCTAAATCTTATAAATTGGACTTATGCTTCATGCAGGTAAAATGAAAACTGAATTCACACCGCTTTATCCTCACACTGATAATAATCTATTATTATCCATATGTCTGTGTCAAAATAAAGGTAGTCCTCAACTTACGACCACAGTTGACCTCCAAAATTTACGTTGCTAAGCGAGACAGTTAAGTGAGGTTTGCCCCATTTTATGACATTCCTTGCCACAGTTGTTAAGTAAATCACTGCAGTCGTTAGGTTAGTAACACAGTTGTTGTTAAGTGAATCCAGTTTGATCCCGATTGATTTTGCTTGTCAGAAAGTTGCAAAAGGTGATCGCATAACCCCGGGACACTGCAGCCGTTGTAAATATGAGTCAGTTGCCAAGCATCTGAATTTTGATCACATGACCATGAGATGCTGCAACGCCCGTCAGTCCCTTTTTTCAGTGCCATTGTAACTTTGAACGGTTACTAAACAAACTGTAAGTTGAGGACTACCTGTACATGCAAAACTAACTTACTTGTCTTGGATTTTGTAAGTTTCTGAATCTGTATCATTCAAAGCTAATGTTCTGTCTGATACATAGCAGCCTCCATTTTATCATAAGAGCATTCCTACATACACGTTGATTGGGTTGTGTAAAATTCGGTGAATATGAATTACAGTTTTGCTCAATTTTTCCAGTCCAAAATTTATTTCAACCTATAATCCATGTCATTTAATTATTTAAAAAATACACAAATATTGTGTTAATGTTTATGTACATTTCTCATCATGCGTTTAGTATACTGTACTTGTATGTGTATTATGCACAAGTGATTTTTTTTACATATATGGGTTTGTCTGCATTTTGTCTCTAAATTCATACTTCTTTAAACACATTTTGTTCTTTCACATGATTTTGAAAAAAAAGTGGATTTTGGCATTAGACTGTATATTTGTTTGGATTAAATAGCACTGAAATGCAATCCAAATTTCTTGGTTTCCAGAGCAACTGCTATAGAGCAACTATATCTTAATTGTAAAGAAGTATATATCTTCCCTGATGTAAAGAAGTATATATCTTCCCCGATGCCCTTGAAGTGATGTCCCAGTGCCTGGAAGCTGTACGGATCTGGATGGGGAGGAACAAGCTCAAGCTCAACCCCTCCAAGACTGAGTGGCTGTGGTTCCCGGTTTCCCGATATAGCCAGCTGACGCCATCGCTGACTATCGGGGGCGAGTCTTTGGCCCCCGTGGAGAGGGCGCGCAATCTGGGAGTCCTCCTGGATACGCAGCTGTCCTTAGAGGAACATCTGACAGCTGTGGCCAGGGGGACCTTTTATCAGGTACGCCTGATTCGCCAGTTGCGCCCCTTTCTTGATCGGGATTCCGTGTGCACGGTCACTCACGCCCTCGTCACCTCTCGCCTGGACTACTGTAATGCTCTCTACATGGGGCTCCCCCTGAAGAGCACCCGGAGGCTCCAACTGGTCCAGAATGCGGCCGCGCGGGTAATTACGGGGGCTACATGGCGCTCCCACATAACACCGCTCCTGCGCGAGCTGCACTGGCTCCCAGTGGTCTTCCGGGTGCGCTTCAAGGTGTTGGTTACCACCTTTAAAGCGCTCCATGGCATAGGGCCCAGTTATCTACGAGACCGCCTTCTGCCACCGACAACCTCCCATCGACCCGTGCGCTCCCACAGAGAGGGTCTCCTCGGGGTGCCATCAGCCAAGCAATGTAGGCTGGTGACCCCCAGGGGGAGGGCCTTCTCTGTGGGAGCTCCTACCCTCTGGAATCAGCTTCCCCCTGAGATAAGAAAAATCCATGACCTCTGTGCCTTCCGCCGGGCCCTTAAAACATTTTTCTTCCAACAAGCCGGGCTGGCCTAAGCGGAGCCTTTTAAATGAATTTAAAGTGGGGTGTTTTTAAATTCTGGGCCAAATTTAGATATTCTTTTTAATTGGTTTTTAATTGTTTATATTATGTGTTTTTACTTGGCTGTACACCGCCCTGAGTCCCCAGGGAGAAGGGTGGTATAGAAATCTAAAAATAAAATAAAATAAAAAAATAAATATCTCAGGAATGAGTAGTGTGGGCCACTCCAGCTGTTTTCTTCATATCAGTGCTGGGAAAGTGACCAAAAAGAGTCTTTGAAATGCCAGGAATAAATATGCAATTATAGCATGATTGATCAATTGATTATATGCCATCAAGTTGGTGACAATTTTTAGCGGTCATATAGATTTTCTCCATGAAGATCAGTCCCGAGCCTGGTTCTTCCAAGTCTTCCAATGGTGCATCCATTGCAGCTGAATTAAGTTCATCCACCTTGCTATTTATCATCTTTTTTCTTTTTCCTTCTACCTTTCCCAGCATTATAGATCTAACAAGAGAGCTAGATATTCACAGAATTTATGTAATACTTTATTACTATTGTATAATAATTTATACAATAATGTAAGCTTATCATGCATACCTTGGACAACAGCTGTGAGTTAATTTATATAAAGATGCATTTCTTTATTTTCTTGACTATGCATGGAATTCTCAGGAGTCTTCTCAAAAACCAGTTTAAAGACATATATGTTGTTTCTGTCTTGCTTTTTGAAATTCAATTTTCACAGAGCGTCACAAAGAAAGCCACCCCGATGTAGACACATCATGGTATCTGAATATCATTTCTAAGTCCCTCTTTGCTACTATACTGAGTGCTAGTCTGCAATTTTTCTATTGCAGATAATTGATATTAAAAGGCAGAAGCTATCCATCACTTTAGTATCTTCATTGCCAGGTGAACATTTGAAAGGTGATTTGCTGTACCTGTTGTTGTTAGTTTGGTCTTTATCTTTAATCTTAATCCCATATTTTTCACTGTGCTCCTTGACTTTTATATAAAGTCATAATGCGTAAAATTCCATGTCTTGGCCTGATTTTTGATCTGGTACTTTTTAATTGTTTCTTAGTCACTTTTATTGTGGTGATGTTTCTGCAGTTGTCAGCTAAGCATTCCCAACATTAATTAAATAATCAGTACCAACGGCTATACCTGAACGGAGAAAATGAGGTGCTGCAACATGTGTGATATAGACATGATGGCACCTGCCATGTATAGAACTGGTCTTTCTTGCTTACCAAGAGCTGTTAATGTTTTGGCATGTTGCTTCTTCTATAAGAACAAAGGCAAGCTCTGGCTTTGTTCTGCTGATTTAAATGAGGAAAAAGGGAATGAGTGGAAAAACACCCATAAAAATGGAATGGGAAGGGAAAGAAACTGGAATCTTTGACAATGAAATGCATTGATTATAGGGGAAATTGATGAGCAGCACATGGAGCCCTCTAGTGACATTTGTTGGCTGGCTAAGAGAATATATCTAGAATCGCACTGCTGCTTTAAAGAATAATCCACCAATTGTTTTTGATATGTTTAGATGTCATCTACCTCAGTCCCCATGCGCTTTTCTGAAATTGACATGGTTTAGGAAAAAGCCATAACAGTTTCAGCATTGGTTATTGAAACATGGACTAAAAACCCAGCTGCAAAACATCTCTTCCGTAGAAGAACATGGTGGTTATAGGCAATAGAAATGAATGAATGTAACTTGATGAAATAATCAAATTTGCAGTGGATTACTGTTTCCTATTTTTGGGGAGTTTTGTGAAATTGCCAACCCTTGAGGTCTGTAATTATAGAATATTCTATTCTATCATGCTGATCTAGAGGATAGGATCAATAGTAGCATTTTGAAACTGAAGCCTTATATAATATGTTCCATATAAATTTGCATTGACAGGAATTCTCAAATCCAGGGTAAGCCCCTTATAGTATATACTTTCCTTTTCTTCAATAAAAGAACATTCAGATAAACTATATTTAGGATTCTTGGAGTCAGTAACCAATAGTTCATCCAACAGTGGTATTAATCTGCCTTTTATTGAGGGAAGATATTGTTCTGTAATGATCTTGAAGCTTATCTCTGTTAAATGCTTTGATGGTACCAAATCATGTGCCCATAAACAACTTCAGAAAGGTTAGAATATGAAAATAGACTCTACACTGAGAATTTTCATCATTGTGCTTAAGCTGCAATTGTCAGCAAGCAGGTCTTGTAATCTTGTGCAGAATGAAACACCATCTATAAGCTCGGAACAATCCAAGTAGTTAGAGTACAGTAATCATATATACAAATTGGATTATACATATGAGAGAGTTTTCCAACATTGAGTACTAAAAGCTGCAATTTTTATGTGTCACTAAGATCACCAAAAGGATCTAGGCAACATTTCTAGTATATGTATCAGTGTGGTATCTGAAATACATAAATTTATAATTCTGAAACACTCATTTGTCTCAGATAGTATGGATTATATATTAAATTCTTTTGTCATAATTTATTTCTAGTTCTTCTGCTTATTTTTTGAGGAAACTAGCATCTCTTAATGATCTTCCAGAAGACATTATTCTGGTAATTGCGGATGTATACATCAATACCACATAGAAACTGATGTATATTGCCACAAATATTATCCTACATAATGCTAATTGGTTGCTTAGTTTTGTTAGTTGGTTTCATTGATTTGAAATCCAACATGTCTGTGATATATTACTACTTTTGATTTGTACCGTCTTAACAAAAATCAAAATCCTTTATCTACAGTAGGTTTGGCTGAGTAGAAAAAAATAATGCTGCTTATTAATTGTAGATATTAGTTAAAATTCCTATAAGAATTATCAAGGCTGTAGAGGAAAATGCTTCCTTTAAATATTAGATTTTTCTCTAGTACTGATCTCCTTCCATGTAGCGGTTTGAAATGACAGCAGTGGGCTACCTTAGTGAGTTTAACCACTTCTATTAGGAGCTTGAAGACATGAAACCTAGTGTACTGCAGGGTGAATCTTCGAGTGTCTGTAACATCATAATGATATTCTACAAATGTTTTGTTTTTTCTAAGTAGCATTCGTTAATCTATGGCCTTTTTTTCCTCCCTCAGGCTGTTCCTCTAAGTCATTCAAGCTGTACTCTCCAAAGGAGCCCCCAAACGGCAACGCCTTCACCCCCTTTCACTCAGGCACTATGCTGGATCGAGATGTGGGGTAAGTGAAAAGCTCTATAGTCCAAAATTTGGATGTTCTTGATCAAAACCAATAAAATCTCAAACCTGCTTCTTCTATTCATCTGTGAGGCATAACCTTTATAGCCGGTGAAGAGTCTTTAAATTCCAAATCAGAAGAGATGAAAGAAATGGGTTCTGACATCCAACAAAGATCATTCATGAGCTGTATGTACCTTTTAGCCAACCTGGATATGGCCTGCAAGCTCTCTGCCCAGCTAACCAGTCACTGTCAACCTAATTAGTGTAATTTATGGGAAGCATCCCAACATTGATTACTTTGGAAGTGAGGTGGACATTAGGACTGCTAAGATACAGGAAATAAAATTCTAAGGATACTGTTTTCTTCCCATGTTGAATCAAAATCAAATACAAAACATTACCTCCTTTATTCATATTTAATTTATATTTTTATGTTTTTTCAACTGGCAAAGTGAGCGTGATTTGTTTTTGAAGTTAAAATTAGAGAAACAACCTGAAAAAAAAGATTCTATCCAGGATACAAAGCAGCTTTTTTCCCCCAAGATCCATTCTTGATTGGAAAGAGGATAGGCCAACACTTATTAATCATGCAGAGACACTGACGATACTATTTTGTGCTGATAATAAACTTGTGATTATTTATATTCTCCTGGCATGCTAGTGTTCTTAGGAGCACAGTTTAAGTATCACTCTGGAGCAACGTGTTTCAAGTGGTAGGAAGTTCCCGGTCAGTTAATGTGTGATTGTTGGAAAATGAGTCCACTTATTCAATGATACACTGACCTATAACATACTGCTCTTCAATGATGAGGAATCTGAAGATAAATGTGAATCTTAAAATAGAGAAAACTTTCTTGCAGGGATTTTGGACAGAGATGCACGGTTCTTATAGCAGAGTTAACAACCTGAATATGATGTAGGCCATGAGAACTGCCTGCATGTAAAAAGGAAAAGGAAGTATAAGAATCAAAACTGCCGAGTAGCTTCTTGCCAGACAAAACATGCTATCAAACTCCTTGACAGAGCAGGGGGATCTCCATGGAGTAGGAATGGTCAGATTCATAAGACTTGGATAATCAGTTTCTCCTGGCTCAGTCTCCTGTGGAAGGGTTGCAGTTTCCCTTTGGTATGGTTCTCCGTCGTGCTGATTGGATAATACAATTCATGGGTTGTTCCTCTACTTCCTTGCTTGAAGCTGAATCAAAAGTCAAAAACTGATTTTTAGGGTTCCCCCCCTTTTTAAAAGATGCCAAAATACAAGAAAAAGCACAAAGAAGTATTCTCCACAGATGTTCACTAACATACAGTGCTGTTAAATCACTTCAAATATTCCATGACAAACTTCCTTTAATTATATTTTTACTGTACATCAATGGTTCTCCAGTGTGAACTTTGATGCAATACTTTTGGTTGTGAACTTTGCCAGTAATAAATAGTCAAACTGATCTCTAATTGGGGTTGTAGCTTAAACTCTTCATCCAGTCTGATGTATATGTGTTTGAGTACAGTGTGAATTATCTACAGCACTCAGTGTGTTATAAGTTATGGTGATCATAATAATACCCCATAATAATAATACTTCAATAACTTTGAAGTCACTGGAGGATCTCTAAGCTAGGAAATAAAATCTGAAGTGGGAGGTGGACATTGGTAAAGCATGTTCTCTCCCTCCCCTTCCCCCCCCCCCCAAGTTATTTGTCTGGGATACACTCTGCTTTGTAATGAAGTGATTTGATGGAGTTTTGATTAATCTTGTATGGACTTATTTCTTCGCAGACCAACTCCTATGTATCCACCAACATACCTGGAACCAGGGATTGGGTAAGATGCCATATAAAGTTTGTGCATATCCTTGTTCAACTTAATGCCCTCCAAATGTATTGGTCCTGCTGGAGAGGGGAGATAAAATTGAAAAAACTTCTTATAATACTAACCAGAGTACAGCTAAATCATAATATTTCAAGTTTGATTAAAATGATTTCTTGATTATTATTATTTTCTTATTTATAAGAAGTAAATACAAATAATATCTTATTTATTTATTGCTTTTTAATTAATAACAAAAAGAAAAACACAAAGATAATCATGATGGGAAAATATTGTCAAAGAGAAGGAAAAAAGGAAAAAAGTGCTTTAAGAAAAGTGAAAAAAATATGACAAAGGAAACATGATATGGTTTTACAACAAGAAACAGTTATAATTCTATATATACTAATCTAATGCAAATATTCAAGTATGTATACATTTTATTTGAACAATTCTATACTGTATTCTGTATAAATGACATTGGGCTATACCTGATAGATAATACTTACCTCTTAGCACAAAATATGTTAAAAATCATCTTCATTTATTAGATGAAGTTAATATACCCACTTCCATTCAATTTTTTATATCACCATCTTTCTCCAATTTTTAAAGTTGGGTTTTTCCAAAAAGTCAATTTGCCAGGCTATTAAAATTCCATAACTTTCTAACTGATGTAATTGCTTCCAGAGATACACTGCAAGCAGTTGTAAATGTAAGGCAATTGCCAAGTGGGGTAGTGTTCTAGTAGTTATAACTTCTAGAACAGATCATATGTAACTTTTTTCAAGCTCGTGGTAACTTCAAATGGTCATTAAGCAAACTATCCTAAGTCAAAGACTACCTGTAATTTTCTGCATTTTCTATAAAGATGTTCTCAGAATTGCAGAACCCCAGAAAAATTGTTTAGAAATTTTCTAAGCAATTTATCTTCTGAAAATATTTTCTAGATATATATAAAGTGATTTCTTAATCTTTATAATCAGGATAGAAGAATTTAGAATTTCCCATTCTAGAAACAATGAAGTAATCAAGTCCTATGAATATTTAAAAAGTCAGCCTTTTCATGTTGTTGTAGTGATTTGCACTCATGAGATAATGCACTTGTGTACAGAGTCCTGTTTAGAAGTTTCTAGAGCCTACAAACATGTTTAGTGAGAGCCCTGACCTGTCCAGACCAAAAGCTAATGCAGCTTCTGCTGTACTGCCTTAGTTCATTTAGAAATGTCTTAGGTAATTCTCTCTTAACTGTCCTGTTTAGCATCGTTCAAAGTTATGATGCTGCTGAAAAAGTAACTTTACAAATTTGTCCTTGCAGTATGACTGTTGCTGCAGCAACTTTGTGATCATGTGATTGAGATTCGGGCACTTCACAACCAGCAGACATTTGTGACAGTCATAGTGTCCTGCAGTCATACGATCGCCATTTTGTAGAATCAATGAAACCAATGCAGAAGCCAGCAATAAAATTGCAAATTATAATCACACGATATCTCGCTTAATTACTGTGGATGAGTCACTTAATAACCACAGCAGAAATGTGTCTATAAGTCCATTCTGGTCACGTGATGTCTTGCTTAATGATTGTTGCTTAGCATCAGAATTGCCAGTCCCAGTTGTAGCTGTTAAGTGCGGACTGTCTGTAGTCATCCTTTCAACTCTACTAGAACAATATAAAGACCTGTGTCATGGATTTCTAGCCCTTTGGCATCGTTTCATAAGGTTCAATACTGTGGGAATAAACTTCCTCTTCTGGATGCTATTGTGCTATTTTTCCTCAGTAGATTATAGGAGATGTATACAGTAAGTTCACTGCAATTATTTCTCATGGTGAATCTCTCAGAGCAAACTCTAAGGGCAGCAAACTGAAGCATCATCATCTAAGTGTTTCATTATATCCCAGAATTGATTGGGTGATTCCTTTACCTCTTCCAAGAGACAGGCAAAACCTCCCTACCCCTACTTTTGCTGTGCCATTATTGGAGACTAATGAAACTTCCCATTAAGGGCTCAAAGGTTCCTAAAAGTGCTGTTCCAAGCATGAACAAAAAAAGTGGGATAAAGGCTTGTTGCTCTCTAATTCTGGGCTTGGTGGCATCAAATTCTGCAAAAATAACTTCTCTCAATCTGCTGATCTTTTTTAACCAGACCATTATGCTTCCAGAGCATCCTCTGATATCTCTTTCTACTTTGTTACTCAATGCACAAGTTGAAGCTCTTTGATTAGAAGACTTCTGTTTCTATACTGGTACGATTACACATCCCTTGGCCTTGAGATTTAGTAGTTTTCTCAGACAGTAGACCACCTGATATACAAATTGGTTCAAAATACGACTGCTTCATCAGTCCTTATTCTGATGCTTTGTCTTATTGATGGAACTCCTGGTCTAAGCTAGCCAGTATTTGCTTTCTTATCTAATTGCAACTTTTTCAAACAGAAGCAATTTGTTTTGCCAAGCAGAAACTGAACATTCTTACTACAGTTATCTTTCTTTACTTTGCATCATCATGCCTGCTGCTGTTCCATTAGTCTCTCACTGGAGACTAAGATTAGAACTGAAGACCATCCATTTGATGGGAAATTGTCTATTCAGCAATAAGACTAATCCTGGATAGGGTCCAAAATGTTTCATTTAGCAACCTACAAGCTGTCTATAGCAACCATTTTTCATTTCTGTTCATTAACTTTTATGGTTCTTATTTTGTCTGAAGATAATTTGGTTACGTGGTAATAAGTAGTAGATAATTAGTTTTGATCAGTCCCTCTTGTCAGGTACTGGAACTGTCAGTTTCACTATTTTTCAAATAATATGAGTTCTGTAACTGTTTTTCAAAGTTACAATGCTGAGCTTTCATCCAACTCAACACCAAACTGCCCTCCTGATTCCAGAACAACTGGAATGGATATAGAAATAGAATAACTGAGTTGGAAGGGACCTTTGAGATCTTCTAGTCCAACCCCCTGCTTAGGCAGGAAACCTATACCACTTCAGACAAATAAATGATGTCAGAAGTTTCCTGCAAAAATAAGCAGTTGGAAATACTTCTCCAAAGGAAAATAATTCCACACTTGTGTCCAACTATTTTACATTACTAAGAAGGATAGTGGACTTAGACTTCTTGTTTGAGGTATTCTTTATTTTAGAATATTTATCACACCCCTCCTTCTACAAAGTGAAACATGACCTGTTTTTATAGACTGCGGAATGCTTATTTTCATGTTTTTGTAGTGTACTTACTATTGCTTTAATTTACTACGATTTTGTAGTAAATGAAATCTGTGTGTAAAATAATATTCTATCGTTTGCCGTTTTATGGCCCTGAAAATATTTTCTAAATTGATGGAGTTATGCTTTTTTTATCTGCAAGTCATTAGTCCATTCTCTTAAGTAGATGGCTGTTACATACTCCTGTGTAAAGTTATCCTGCGAAGTGCTTCTCCTTTTCATCCTCTTGGTCTTCAGATCAGTTATGAAAAAAGCTTCCTTCTTCCCTCATAGTTTATTCAATTTACGGGGGCAATGATTATATTGTCAGAGAAATTGCCTTGATATCATTACCATGGCTCTGTATGTTTCAAGCATGTATGCATAAGATCCTTTTTTAGCAAAAAAGAGCCCACATTATTCCTCAGCTCTTCACATGGCAGCTTGCATTCTTCACTTGACAACTAATTTCAGTGTTTTGTTCTGCAACCTACATAAGTGCTCCCTGGAGCTGTGGTAACTCCATTAAATTTCCCTGAATATGAATGTAGGATAACTCTTGCTCCCTATTCCACCCTAGAATGTGGCTGTTTTCTTTTGATTGTAGTTGTGGCATTAGCTCATCAGGCTAAAAAATTGCACCCTACAAAGAAACTCCCTTCTTTATTTTTTCATAGAGTGAATATTGCCTAGATATTTCCAGTTTCTGTTTTTCACTTTGACATAATTGTGCCTCCTTTTCCCCCATTGGAAACATTGCTCCATTCATTGGATGTCTATTACACCTTTTACCTGGACTTTATGGCAGTCTTCTGCCAATTCAATACTTATTTTTGGCCTTCTAAGGGCTTTCTAAAAGTTTGTAGGCTTTCTGCTCAAATGGGTGGTTGTAACCATCAAGGATTATTATGAGCTGCCGTGCTTTTCCTCAACAGGAAGACCAGAAGCCTTCCTCTGAGACAGGAAAACTGTGTATCATTTGCCATTAATAGATGTCTCAGAGCTTTGCTGGGCAGGTGCACAGTCTCAATCTTCCTTCCTTATTATAGAGTGGACTTTTGCTTCTAAAAGGATGCAGTCTTTATGGAGTTCTTCTCTGGTCATCTTAGTGGGCCAAACCATACTCCTAGTAAGAAGCTTGCTAATCAGCAATCTTTCTGAATCACAAGGACCATGATGAAGAAGAATGGGTAGTTATTTGTGATTGTATTTCTTTGATTGGTCAGCTATTAATTCGTCCAGTATGTCCTTTTACCTTGTTAACTCTGAGGTGATTTGGCTGTTTCTTTATCCCACTGTATTATTGTTAGGAACGGAAGGGGTTCAGTGTAGTTCCTCTAAATGTTTCTGTAAACTCTTGAAGGTCCTGTGAAGGTGCGCAACCTAAGTGAGTGAATTCATAGATGACCTCTGAAAGAACTGCTCTTACAGATAAATAATTAGTTTATTTCCTGTTCCATCTGCCTAATAATATTTTTTTTTATTTTTCAGCAGAGCTACACATAAGAACCACTTAAAAATTGTATTTAATTTTTAAAATTCAAATAAAATAACATTTGAATAACATATGAAATAACATTTCATAAAAATATGATTTGAGATTACAATAGCATTTATGTCTCCCCAAATAATAAAACATTTTGCACACTCAGGTTTCTTGGATAAATGGCTTTTTTTGTTAGATAATTGCTATGGTTGTTTGACAGGAGACACACACCATATGGAAACCAGACTGACTACAGAATATTTGAACTGAATAAGCGGCTTCAAAACTGGACAGAGGTATGTTACTGTGGCTTCTGGATGACTGAATTAGAAGAAAAGAAAAAGCTTTGGAGGGATATAGTACATATAGCTGTTACGATTACACAAGAGAGGAAAGAACTATGGCTATTAATCAGTCCTTGGTTTTTATTTAACTTTTGAGAACTGATTTTACTTATTGTAATTCTTTTCTGTATCATTTGCCATTAATAGATGTCTCAAAACAATTTATAATTTAAAATTACATTAATAATTAAAACAACAAGTAAAATTAATGAGCATGTATGTTAAATGTTTTATAAAAACACATTAGAAAAATATAAAATAAACTCAGCAAAATAAATGACAAAACAACAGTAGAAACAAAATGAAGCAATAAATAAATTTAAAATGACAGCCAAACTAAGAATGAGTAAGAGTCCTGGGAGAATAAAAATATTTTTGCCTATCACTGAAGAGACAAATAAGGATGGCATCATGCATATCTCACTAGAGGAAGAAATTTCAAAGTTTAAGGATCACCATTGGAAAGAGCCTCTCCCGATTATTTACTTGATGTACCTCAATGAGAAGGCATTTGGAGCAGATATCATTTTAAGGGACTGGTAAGAAAATATGGAAAGAAGCCTCTTTCACATAGTGTTATTTCAAACTGCAAAACTCTTTATAAGATAAAACCTACACTTCGACTTGAAACTGGAAGCAGATTGGAAACCAGCTTTGTATGTTTATATCACCAAATTCCAGTCAGTGCTCATGTCTCAACATTTTGTATTAATTGAAATGTCTAAACAGTCTCCAAGGGCATTGCAGTAATCTAAAGAAGATATCAGTAGTAGATGAATTACTGTACTGAAGCTAGCTGTATCCAATAGCATAAGTAGAGGACCAAACTAAGTTAGTAAAAAATAATCTTGGCTGCAGTGGCCACTTGCTCCTGAAGCAACAAGGATAGATCCAGAAGTACTCCCGAACTCTGAATTTAATAATTTATGTGGAATGCTCCTCTATATGGAACAGGTTGAATTCCACTCACTTGGACAGATATGCTATTCATTAATAGCACCTCTGTCTTGTATTTGCTCTTCTCTGTGTCTACAGGAATGTGACAATCTCTGGTGGGATGCCTTCACCACTGAATTTTTTGAGGATGATGCCATGTTAACAATCACCTTCTGTCTGGAAGATGGACCAAAGAGATACAGTGAGTCACTTAGAGTTCCATGCCTGTTCGATATATACTATTGTCTTACTTCATAAGTCTTTCATGTATAAAGCCACAGACGCAAATGGTTATCTACTTATCCACCTCCTGGAGTAAATCCTAAGGGAACAGCTTCCATTGTCATTATGATCTTGGGAACTAGTACACATTTGCTGTAGCTGCCTCAGATGCCTCTTTGTCTTCATAGTCCATCACAAAAGGGAATATTCAGAAGAATTTTGAACATTAAATTCAGAAATTAAGAAAGTTGGTTTTAGACTAAGTAATGTATATATTAAGAGGCACGGTAGTCTAGCGGTAAAGACACTGGGCTTTTTGACTGGAAGGCTGGCAGTCCAAGACACAAGCAGCTTGCAAAAGCATGCAAATACAAGTAGATAAAATAGATACTACTTTAATGGGAAGGTAACAGCATTCTGTGTATCTTGCTGACCACATGACTGTGAAAGTGTCTTCGGATAACATTCCCAGCGAGCATTTAGCACTTATCATCTTGTATAAGAGTTGTACTCCCCATTGGATATTTTTTGAAATTACCATGAAATTCCCAGTTAGAATTCATTATCTTTGGGTTGACAAACGATTTTCAGGAATGATTTATGTTGAAAATTCCTTGTTCCACCTACTTATTAGTATATTTTTGTTATTCTAGGGGTATTTGTATTTCTTACATAAAAATTATGTATCACTAATCACAATACTGCTGGAAATCCACTTTATGTAAGGCTTCACATTTTTTCCTTTGCTCTCAACTTCTAAAAATCAGTATCTGATAAGATTTTCCTTTGGTATTTCTTCCAAAATGTTAGAAGTTACATTAAAAGGATGCTTAGGGTGTTTGGAAAAACCATTAAATATATCAGCAAATGGATATTGTTCCTATTTCAGAATATTAAACTTTGAATAAAGTATTACTAACACATTGACAGATTTCTGGACTCAGGAGTCATGCATGCATTGACTCCTTCCACTTGTCATGTTCTAGAAAGTAGATGAATTATTTTAAGATGTAAAAATAAGTTGTATCTGTTTAGAACAATGTAAAGCTGTTGTGTTACTATGGGAGAATAAAGTTCTTTTTGAGATAGTTCTGTGCTACTACCCATACTTTTTAAATTAGAGGAATCTAAAAGAAATATAATTAAGATGGGTAAGGGACCTTGGCAGCATCAAGGAATGATCAACAAAAACATTATTGCTTATGAGCAGTACAATCAGGACTTGGATCTTGGCCTGTTGTCAGTTCCATTCATTGTTCATAATCTCCAAAAAATGCTTTTGCCAATGCTAGTCATGAATGTATACGACAAAGAATGACAAGTAATTTGATTTTTATCACCCTTTTCTTCCTGATGTCTAGCAATCGGCCGTACCCTAATTCCTCGCTACTTCCGCAGTATCTTTGAGGGGGGCGCTACTGAGCTGTATTATGTTCTGAAGCACCCAAAGGAATCCTTCCATAACAACTTTGTTTCACTTGATTGTGATCAATGTACTATGGTCACTCAGCATGGCAAGCCCATGTTCACCCAGGTGAGAGTGCAATGGTGTTCTCCCAGCCCCTGGGGAACTTGTGTATAATTACAGTCTTCAGCATTCTTCATGTATTCTTGTAAAGAGATCCTCTGCTTGGGAAGAGTTGGTAGCTACAAATAGAATTAGAACAAAATTATGTCACAGTGTATTTTAAAATATATTTTTATTCTAAAAAATTAATAAAAATGCAGTTGCATATAGCACATGTTTAAATTTAATTTTAATTCAGCTCTATTTAGAAATGGGATAGGCAGGTACAGCAATTTTTTTAAAGTAGAAAAATAGGGCCTGGAAATTACATTTTAAAAACCAAGTGCTGCAAAACAAGGAATGGATGGATTTATATTCTTTGCAGTCATTCTTTGCAGAGAGCTAACCACCAGATGACCCCAAGCAATATAACTCCTTCTGTTCCCCACCATTCAGTTAGAACTAAAGAAGCTCTTGCATGAGAAGCTACATGTTTTCAAGGAAAAAACCAAGAAAACCCAGTGGCCTTTTGGAAAAGCACCTTTGGGACAACCAACTTCTGCCTAATATTCGCTGAGGCAAAGCAAATTTTGTCATTGTTATGTTATCCTCATTTTAAGAGAACAGGAAATTAATTTCATATCAGTTAGTGAAATTGTCTATTGATTAATGAGAAAAGGACATTCAAGCTTATTATAATATAATGATGGGCTCGTTACATCTGCCCATCCCACCACATTCAGCAGAGAGGGCCTGCTGAGGTTATTTCATTTGGTAGATCTTAGGCAGCAGGCCTTTCAGTTTTTATTGACAGACCAGGAATTTCTTATTTGTAAAATTTCTAAAAGGGCAAAATAACGTTTTGTTATTCATTTATTTGGTCCAGATGCAATTGCTCTTTAATGGTTAGAGATTTTGGATAATTTTTTAAGGCTTCTAAACCAGTAATCCTCCTTTATAGAAAGCTGAAGAAAGTTAAATTAATGTTAGTTATTTATATAACCTTTGAAATTATTTATTTATTCATTAAACGTATTTATATAGCTCCCATCTCACAATCAAGTGATTCTGGGTATAGCATACAACAAAATTAAAAACAAAATCTACAAAATTAATATTACTAATAATATGAATGCAAATATAAAAAGCCACAGAGCTAAAAACAGAATAAAAATGAGATTAGGTGCAGGGGAGATATTAATTAATCAGTGGTCATCTTAATATTTCACTGGTCCCCAGGCTTGTTGACCCAACTTAAACCTGAGGAACCTCAAGTTACAAAACATGAGGCCAGATTTGTTTTGGAAAGGAATTTTTCTGTTAGATAAAGCAATAATTCTTTTAGGAATGTAGTCTGAAATTATAATGGCTTCTATAGCTCGTGTTTTAATTTTAGATACCAAAGAATGAGAAACCAGGAAATAATCTTAACAGAAGGCAGTTATAAGAAAAGAAAAGTATATGCCTGCTGGGAAAGACTAATAGAATGTCAGATATTCACTAAATGAATTTCAGATGTGGTCTAATAAAATAGTATAACTCTGGGGATATAATTTGAATAGTGGGATGTTATAATCTAAAAAGCAATCCAGAATTTGATATATTATATGGCTCATAGACTTTATATACAAGCGTTAAAATAATTACTTAGAGAATACTCACTTGAATGCCCTTTGCATTCTGCTTGTCCAGGTATCTGTGGAGGGCCGCCTCTACTTGGAATTCATGTTTGATGACATGATGAGGATAAAGACATGGCACTTCAGTGTCCGGCAGCATCGGGAACTTATTCCCCGTAGCATCCTTGCTATGCATGTAAGTTCAGAGGTTAGTAATAGCCTCTGTTTAGACTGGGTTTAAATATTTCTGAGAGTGAGTCTTGACAAGTTGTTTCGCTTGCTTTGTGCCTATTCATTGTGTTGAGGGTTTTTCTGTTGCACCATTACTTTTTTTGAAAATTTCAAGCTTCAATTTTTATTTTGGTGTCCAAATATACTGTAACATTTTAAAAGATTAACCTTCCAGTGCTCCAATGTACACTTTATGTGTTGAGGCAACATATTTTTGTTTAACTGTTTCATTTCTGCTTCTAACATTCTCTCTCCAGGCTCAAGATCCCCAAATGTTGGACCAGTTGTCCAAAAATATTACTCGATGTGGACTTTCAAACTCCACACTCAACTACCTCCGAGTAAGTACTTTTCTTCAGCACCTATGAAACTAAGAATTACATTCCTTGGTATTTCCTCCTTCGGACAGTAACAGAATTAAAAATGTCATTTGGACAATAATGTTTTTCTATATTTTACACTACTTTAAAAGCTATTGTAAGGGGTTTTTTTGATTGACTGTTTTATGTTTGTGAGAATATACATGCTTCTATGTTTTAGATGATTATTGGCAGATAATGTATATATATTCTCACCAGCTACATGTTTAGAGTAGTGGCAGTATTGAAAGCTATTGGGCACTTTTTCTATATTACTATGATAGAATAAAGGGTGTAAATTCACTAGCGATGTACAGAAAACGGGAAATATACTTTGCTTCAAATCTGAGCAAACAGATCTGGAAGTTCTACCAAACCATTTTGGATGAACCATGACCGGTGAAAACAAAGTCTGCAGGAGTCTCAGAATGGTTGTACAGGGCAACTAGGGTAAAGCTGGTATACACAAAATCAGAGGAATCATAGGGTCTGAAATGACTTTGGAGGCCTTGCAGTTCAACTTCCTATCCAGAGCAGGAATCCTCAAATCATCCCAGCTAAATAACTGTCCAACTTTGTTTGAAAATCTCCGTAATGGAGCACCTGTGATTCTAGGACACAAATTGTAATGGGATGTGGGAAAGACCCTGGGAACCCAAGTAAAGAGACTGTTGCCAAAGGAACAGTCAGATAAGAGACAGCCTAGCCTGCAACTGGATAGTGGGCAGGGTAAGAGGTTCAGAAGACCCACCCTAGTTTCTTGGGCTATAAAGGAGATGAGGGGAAGGAAATATTCATCTGTCCCATATGAGGAAAAGCTTGTAGCTGAACTGTTTTCCTACCCACACTAGGAGGAAGAAAGCATACAGGGAAAATACATCTCATACGTTTTGCAAATCCAGATTTGACTAAACATATTTAGCATGAAAATCAGTTTGCTACATTATTTCTGGTAAAAGCTTCACAGGTGCTCCAGGCAAAACATTTTTAATTTTTGATTTTGCTAGCAATCAAGAAAAGCCTGTGAATTCTAAAGGTAATTGAAGCTCGTGTATAGAAACTGCTATCCAGCTTGATCCCAACTAACAAGAAATAGCCAAGATTGAAGTTAGAGAGCCACCATAAGTCTCTCCTTAGCCTCGAAAGCCAGTTGGGTGACTTTAGGCCAGTCACTCTCAGCCCAACCCACCTCACAGGGTTGTTGCTGTGGAGAAAATAGGAGGAGGAAAATGTATTGGATATGTTCGAATCCCACCAGGCTCAAGGTTGACTCAGCCTTCCATCCTTTCTAAGGTGGGTAAAATGAGGACCCAGTTTGTTGGGGCAATAAGCTGACTTTGTATAAATATACAAAAGTATGAAGGCTATTGCTTAACGCGCACTGTAAGCCGCCCTGAGTCTCCGGAGAAGGGCGGCATATAAATCAAATCAAAATAAATTTTAAAAAAATGTTCATCACCTTGTAAAAATAAAAAAAAGCGGGTTAGAAGTAAATACATGTAAGTCTGCCTGCCTGCCTGCCAAACAAAAAAATTTAAAAGATGGAGGAACGCTCTCAACCAACCATATCCTGGGTTGTGTGCCACTTTTAGATCCCCATACCAGTTGATGGACTTAGGTCTTAATTCTCTTCTGGAGCCTATAAGAGTGGGCACCCATGTCTCCTCTGGGGCATGATATTCCACATGGCAGGGTCAATGACAGGGAAGTCTGTCTTCCTAGACCCTGCCAATCAAATTCTTTAATCAGTTGTGTTTGTAAGATACCCTCCTGTCTAAGTGGGTGCTGTCCCATGCGATGAAGGGCTTTAGAGGGAATAATCAGCACCTTGAATTGTACTCAGAAGCAAACAGGCATCCTTTGTAGCTCAGATAATAGTGGCATCACATGCACAACACTAGGTATACCCAAAACTGCCTACACCACCGCATTCTGTTCCAGCTGCAGCTCACAGGTACTCTTCAAGGGTAGCCTCATGTAGAGCACATTGTGGTAGTCTATATGGGAGATGCATACAGCATAAGGAACTCAGAGAAGAGCTTCTCAATTCAGGAAGGGGCATAACTAGTTTACAACACAAAGTTGACTAAAGGCCCTCCTAGCCATGGCTGTCCACCTACTCTTCAAGCAGATTCAGTAGTCTAGTGGGATCTTTAAATCACACACTTGTTTGGTCTGGGGCAATGCAACCCCATCCAGGATCAAGGATGGCAAGTACTAGAGTATAGAGGACACACCCCACCCCCGTCCACAGCCACTCTGTCTTACCAAGGTTCAATTGAAGCCAGTTATTTACACCCAAACCTCCAAAATCTCCAGGCACTGCGAAACGGCATCCACAGCATCACCCAGGACATGACTGTACAATTAGGTATCACCTGTATACTAATGATAGTACAGTCTACGGTGACAGATAAACTTACCCATGGCTTTGTATAGATATTAAAAAGGAGCGGAGAAAGCACCAAGTCCTGCAACACCCTAGGTGTTTTGGGCTGAACCTCTCACTCTTGACCAACACTGTTTGGCATTGGCCTCAGAGAAAGGTGAATGTTCTTTATTTTTTAACAATAATTCTTTATTGATGCACTTCATTATTCTTTATTGTACGTCCCAGATATCAGGCACTAAGAAATAGTTTGTTTTGTCAGAATTAATGTGTCCATATCTGGCCAGGTTCAGATCAATGTCTAGAAATCTATCTATGGCTCCAGGAGGATTCCATCTGGGATTGTCCTCTACTACAAAATTTCTCTCTCCTCTTCTTCCTACCAGCTGTGTGTAATCCTAGAACCAATGCAGGAGTTGATGTCTCGACACAAGACCTACAGTCTCAGTCCTCGGGATTGCCTCAAGACGTGCTTATTCCAGAAGTGGCAACGTATGGTGGCGCCACCTGGTGAGACTTTAGAGCGGTAGGGAAGAATATCCTGTGCACTGACCAATAAACCAGATGTATTTCCTACCAAGCCCACCTGAGGGCAGCAAGGCATTGGCTTCCTGCAGCTGGAATGCCTTAGCGCTTTGATGAGTGCTATCCTGTGCTAAAATCCTATCTCTGAAACTATAGCACAAGACGTAAAAATGAAAGTGCAAGATAGTGTGGAAATATAGATATGCTATAAAGTTTGAATCAGATGGTATATTAATTTATGAATAAATAATGGGAAGTATTTTCATTTATTCAGGTCTTGCTTGGAACATGCAAATTTACAATTTGACTATGTTGAAACAATTGGGAACATTAGATTCTTTTTTACTAAAGGCAAGATATCTCACCAAATTTTATTTCACAAACACCTTCATAGCTGAACCTGCACGTCAGCAGCCTAGTAAGCGCCGGAAAAGGAAGATGTCTGGAGGTAGCACCATGAGTTCCGGTGGAGGCAATACCAACAATAGCAACAGCAAAAAGAAGAGCCCAGCCAGCACCTTTGCCCTCTCCAGTCAGGTACCTGTAAGCATCCCCTTTTCATTTTTTCTTTTCCTTTTAACCTGAGAATTCCTTGGCCTGGGGCCATGTTTCATACAGCCGAAGCACTTCCCCAAAGGATGGGTGATGCTTCCTACTACAAACCTGGTAGAATTCAGGTTTCTAGGGGTCCTCCTAGAACTTAGGGAAACACCCTAAGAGTTAAGGATAACGTCTGAGCATGTAAACCAGACAGAATTGATCTCTCAAAGTCCTTTTATCCAGAAATCCATTCCCGATTTTCCCTCAGATGTTCTTTTTCAGCACCTGGTTTAGAAAGGGAAAGCAGCTTAGTTGTTGCTGTTAAATGAATATCAGGAATCCTTACTAATCTATTGTAGATTTCCCAGAGATATTTATCTTGATTATGCCCAATCCTGTCTGACAACGTAAAAAGGATTAATGTAATCCCTTAATGTAGCTGTTCATTTAAAGGCTCTGTGTAGACCCTGTTAGGGCCAGAGTCTCATTTTTTTGTGTGAGTAGGAAGATATTCAGATATTATAGATTACAATAGGTCTTGAACCATTCAGATGAGAATTGAGAGGAAACTTTGATTCTCCAATATCCAGGGCATCCATTGATTTATCAGATGCTGTCTGTGCCCAGATACAATAGAAACAGATAGCAGCATCGTTCTAAATCCAGAAAGGGACAATGTTGGAAGGGAATATTGAAACCTTCCCAAATAAAGTGCATTCTAGATGTTCTGTTCCACTCCTAGTTGTTGAGTCTCAACACATCTGGAAGGTGCCAGATTAGGGAAGGGTGAGTAAAGGCTGAGGCTAATTCATTCTAGGAGGGTAGGGGGAGATGTCCTTGCTGTTGTGACAGCTGGCTCCCTTGAACATTGTGATATGGGTCAGGGCAGTCTCCACCTCGATTATGTTTCGGGACCCTCTTCCCTCCTCAGGATGTGATGGTGGTGGGCGAGCCAACCCTGATGGGTGGGGAGTTTGGCGACGAAGATGAGCGCCTTATCACTCGACTGGAGAACACACAGTTTGACGCTGCCAATGGCATTGATGATGAGGACAGCTTCAACAACTCTCCCGCATTGGGCGCCAACAGTCCCTGGAACAGCAAGCCCCCTTCCAGTCAGGAGAGCAAGTCTGAGAATCCAACGTCGCAAGCATCACAATAAAGCCCCCGAAACAGTGCCCAGCCGGGCCTATATTTGACTTGGCTGGTGCCCCACGGACTGAGTCGAAACCATTCTACCTGGACAATTGTGAAGAAGAGTGGCTGGCCAACAAGGTATTAAGGCCTATGAGCACTGCAGCGCCTGCCTGCCTACAGTTAACCTGGCCACGATTCCCTGCTGTCTGCACTCTTGGCTGTCCCCTTTAGGGCAGAATTGGAACAGTGGGCTTTTAGTCCCAACAGAATTTTAATTCCTTCTCCTTCCCTGTCCATGCGTCCAGCGCCCTGGATACCACAAGCAACACTGTTAGGGAGTGGTATTCATAGCAGTCCCTTAGAGCCTCAAAGCTTTGGTGGATCAGCATGACGTACCTTGGGAGGCCAGAGGACTGAGTACTTAAAATGGGCAGGAAAAATCTGGTCTAAGGCCCCTTTTATCATTCAGTTTTCTATAAGGGGCATCAAGAAGGTTCCATTTTAGCAGGAGAGTCTTAAGAGTCTTGTGGACAATGTCATGACTCACATAATGACTCACATTGGGGCAGCTATGATTTTTGTGGGTTGAATTTTAAGCAGTTCATCTTGACTGACTTAGAGATGGCAGAGCAGTAATTCTCTTTTGCCTGAAGATCACAGAAAGCCAATATGGCAGGAGATTATGTGGAGTTTTAAATTTTCTGGAATGCATTAGAAAAATATTCTGCAGTTACCTGGAAGGGCACTTGCCCTTTTGGTCACATCTTTAGGCATGGGCTGTTTAGCCCCAACCTGCTCTTAAAGGAAATTGCAGTCCTCATACATACCCTGCCCTCAGTATTTTGGGCTTTTTTAAAGAAATAAAATAAAATTGTAAGTTTAAAAAAAAATCTGCCCGCCCTCCCTATTTTCCCCAATCCTGATTTTTGTACAGGCTTGTCTACTAATTGGGAGTCTTAGTTTTTGTATACAGTTCTGAGAGCTTCAAACCAAGGAGAGACTTTGCAAACTTCCTTTATACACTCCTTTGAGGACAGCATGGCTGCCCCCACTCCCCCCCCTTGTGTAATTTGTGTGTGCTGCTGTTCCTGCTCCACCCTCTTCTACCATATCCCTCCCCTTTTCAAATTTGTGTACCTCGTGCTTGTATATTTCTGCGCTGTATGCTGTGTGTATGATGCTGTTCTTTCACTGTGTTCTCACTAAGGCTGCCACTCCCATTACCATTGGAAGTGGGGGAGGAGTTGATTGTGATGGGTGTCCTTCTTGGGAGGCAGGAGAGTTCAGAAGGTACTGTCACCAATTTACAGCAGTGCAGAACCACAGGATTGGGGCTGTGGCATCTGGGGAAGCAATATATCCACGTTTTGCAAAGAGAATATAATTGTTTCTTCTCCTTATGGAACGGTCTCTAGGGAACCATTGCCCAGACAGACACATCCATTTTTATTTGAAATACTGGTACTAAATCCCCAAGGAAACAAACCCACCTACTTTCCTTTCTACCTTCCAATGCTCTTCCTTAAAGCCTAGGTTAATTCTGTACATCTTGGACAGAAAAGATGCTTTATTATGTCACAGAGGCCTCAAAGTTGCGAGTGAGGCATGGTTTTCCACTTTTGAGAAGAGTGAAAAATATCTTTTAAGATATTTTGGCCACCTCATGGCCTAGACCACGAGTGTCAAACTTGATCATGTTACGTGACGTGTCAGGAAGTATTGCGATGTTTTTTGCCTTTGTGAAGTTGGGGCAGGCATGGCCTGTGCATGACACATTCGGCCCACGGGCCGCCAGTTTGACACCCCTGGCCTAGACTGATTGTGAGGGTGATTGCAAAGGCTGCGCTGTCATGGCACAATACTCTGTTAACTTACTTAGGGTATTTCTTCAAGAGGATTTCTATCTGCAAATATTTTTCCCCTTTGCAGCATTATTGTCATCAGTTTGCCTAGAGCTGTTAGTTTTGACCATGATTTGTCTAGCGCTGTGAGAAGAATTTCCTTTCAAGTCATGCTCTGGAATCCTAGATATTCTCTACTCTGATGGAGCCTAGTTGGATGAACATGAGATATATTCATGGCAGTTTGGTCACTTTTGTATTACTGGGCCCAGGTCCTCCCCTGCGGGCAGGTAATTATAGCAGCCAGTAGTGTAATTTACAAGGGATTAGGGTTTTTTTTTTTCTGTATCAGTTTCCTACTTCAAATAAGAGTGTCACGTTCTCTACTGCTGTGGCTCAGCATGTAGTGATGACGTGTACTCTGTCAGCTCTCTCCACTTGTCCCTTTCCACTTCCCTGGGGCACTGTAAAGCTTTTTTTTTTTTTGCATAGTTTGTGCCATTTATGGTCATGTATGGTACCAATAAAACAACTTTTCGGTTTGGTGCTTCCTTCCAGTGTCATTTCTAATGTGGATCTTGAGAAAGGAGATATTTTCTTACATGCAGGTTCTAGCCATTAGAATTCTATGATTTAGACTGAGGTAAACAACTGATATGATGGAATTTAAGGGCTAACACTTGTTCTCTGCTGCCAGCATCTCCCAGTTTTAAATGTGGTCCTTGTTTCCCAGTTCCCTTTCCATTTCTAAATAGCTCTGTGCTGAGCACATCTAAAGGTAACAGAAAAGTTTCTGGAGCCGAAGAACAAGTGTTCTTGTGTGGAAAAGGGAAAGAAATATCACAGAGAAGCCTGAGCCATGCCCTTCCTACGTTTGCAGGCAGCCAGGCAGTTTGCAATCCAAATACGGTTGCATTGTCAACTGTTTGATTAACAGAAAATAGGGCAAACAAATTTGATAGAAATCATGAATGTCTTGGAAAATGAGCTGGTTTGGTAGTTGGAACATTTTATCTCCAACAATGGAGTCCCTTTATTACTAATTCAATCTACAATCACCCGTGTCACATTGGGTAAGGGGTGGGGAGAAAAGCTAGCCATGTGCCTAGTATTGGCAATGCATGAAAAGAGATAGAATGATACCCGAAATATTTCTGCCTCACTAGCCAAGGGAACTTTAGCATTATATTAGCCTGCATCTTCCCTTCTTCCATTTTGTAAGATGTTAATACCTGTGTCTTTCAAAACTATTGTAATCTTATGCCATATTTCATTCTTGGAATCAAACTTTGCAACATTAAAGAGACACAAGGCTTTGGCTACTCTTTTGCTTCTCTCCATGTAAATTTTTTTAAAATGTGGGAAATATATTTCAGGAAACAATTAACAACTTCTGTATATAGACTTTTTAGTACTTAAGCTCAATTATAGGTTTATCCATCATAAACCCATATGATGGATTGGGTTCCATCATAAACTGTTAGACAGCAGAGGAACAAATCTGCTTCCAGGAACTTGACACATTTCATTTTAAACATTTAGCTAATGGATCTACAGTCACATCCCAATAATTTTCCTATCAGAATGATTCTTGTGGAAAGAGAGAAAATATATCTCCACTATTCTGGTATGAGTTGGATTCTTGGCTTTCTGTTGTCTAGCTTCTGGTCCCATTAGTAGAAATGGTAGGCTTAGCAGGAGAAAAAGCTGTCATTGGTGGAGATCATGTCCATATGGCTGAGGAGGCAAGGAGACTCAAAGTACATTTATTTTTGTTATTAATTAAACTTGAATAATATAACAATAAGATTGATAACATGAAATGGGGTTAAAAAGGAATGCAAAGTAAGTTTTAAAACGTCAGTTCAAATTGTTCCTAGTAAGGTCTTGATGGACAAAATTTGGTAATATTATAAGACAGTGCATTACTCTGATAATAGGTTTATGATGTAGTTTGCACTAAGATTGGCAATAAAGAAAAACAAGGCTTGCTGTATAGAGGATACCACCATATTTCTAATAAAAGCATTTTATTTCCCCCCAAAGACAGAAGAACAAGATCAGTCATTAAACAAACAGAACTAAAAGAGTTTGGTTAAGAGGGTTAAGGCAGAATGAAGCCTTATAGAATCAAGCCTTGCTCATGTTTTAAAGCAATATCAAAAACACAGATTAGTCTGGGAAGTTACAACCAAAACAAAAAACAAACCTCAGAAGAAAAGAAGGCCATCTCACTTCCATATTGAAGTAAATTTGTCTCTTAAGTTATCAGCAACTGAGTTTGACTAGGAGACTTAACTCTTTAAAGGATGTCTTTTGAAGCCAATGCTTTGCTCAAGGCACCCATTCCATCCTACAAAGCCCACAAATGCCAAAAGGGATGTGTGTGAGTCTAAAAAAATCCAGTCCCACCTATATTTTTGGTCCGTATCATTTATGAATCCGCTCAACCAGTCTTCAGTACAGAAACATGGAAAATAGACAGCCTTGCATTGTGAAGTGATCAGGTACTGTATATGATTTTTTTTTTAGTTTTCATTATGCTATGTTGGTGACACATAAACTTGATATCATGGATTTTAAGGGGGAGCATTTTAAATGTGGACCATTTACATCACTAATAAACTATATGCTCATAATCTGCTTCATTACTGTATGGATAGACACACATCCTTTAAAATTACATTGAATTTTACTCCATTGTGCATTATATCAAACAAAAAATTATTTCGCTGTAATTAAATCATTGTTTCTTGTCCTGACTGCTGGAACAACTTTGAACATTTTTGCCCAATCTTTTCTAGTAACTCCAGATACTACTGTAAGAAAACTATTATGTCTCCTTGCAATGTTCTGTAAATCAAACATACCCAGGGTCTCCAACTACTCATCTTTTTATTTCCAGACTTCATCTTTGTGTCTTTCCTCTGAATATAACTCTAGTTTGTCAGTATCATCCTGAAATATGCCCCAAACTAGATTTCTGTTAATCTTAACATTATATTCTATTGATAAAGGGTAGGATTGTATTCACTCTTTCTCCAATTGCATCATCCTGTTGGTTCATGTTCAGCTTACGATCCACCATTTATTGGTATGTATTTTCTTCCCCTATGTCAGCCAAAAGTTGGTGCTAAAATGGCTTCCTGTCCTAGGATATCTTAATGAACACTGAGAAAGAAATTAAATAACAATTGGGATGTATTTTGAGTCATATATATGTGTGGAAGGAATGACTCTTAAAAACGAGCATTTGTTGATAGTCTGTTGCATAATGCAAATTTGTCACTTTCCTGTGACTATTACCAAGAAAAAAAATGTATCAACAGTCTTATCCTAATAGTGCACACAGCTGGAGAATTATGTTTCCATTTAATAAGTTGATAAACTTAATTATGTTATAAAAATCTCTTTTTCTGTATTTAAGAATTCTAGAATACATGTATAATGGGGAGGAATAGAATGTGTTTTGTGTAGTATAAACCCAACACCTTAATGTTTATGTAATATATTTCAATGCAATACTAGACAAAGTCACAATATCAAGGAATGGCTCCCAAAGACAGAATAAATTCCATATCAAAGCCAGAACACTGTGGCTCTACCCCCTTCCACCTGCTGATTGTAAATTTGCTTCCTACTTCTGTTCTCATGCATTGCTAATCTCTACAAAGGTGTTCCTGTCAGCCGCACCCATTGTAAAAATAAACAGTTTCCTGTAGAATAAGAACTTGTCCAAGAATTCCAAATCTAAGAATAGAAAATGGCACTTTCTTTTTCTTTTTTAAAAGTGTTGTAGCCATTTGTTTTACAAGTTGTTAATAACTCTTGAGTTCTGGTTGAGATAAGATAGTGAAGGTTGCATATCTACAATTAGGCATATCTACTTAAAAGGCTTTTAAAGGTTTTGGCAAAGATTAAAAATGGATCTCCACACCCACAAAATAAATGAGTTCACACATGTGCTTAAGTAAAGTAGGAAATCCAAGTGCTTCACTTTACCTCTTAAAGGGGAAATGATGAAACAAAATTGGTAGAGTCAGAGATGTCTAGTTTCTAAATTACAGCATCATTGAACTTACACTGTGGGTGTATGTATCCCGTCTATCTCCACGTACAATGGCAGGAAATCATACTGATTTTAGCAACCATAGTTAGAAGTAATTCTGTCCATGGCAAAAATGGGAGTGGGGAGCCACAAGTGGCTCTGGGGCCTCAGGTTACCCACCCTTATTCTAAGCTGAATTTAGCTTAATATGAACCCAGTCATTTTGATTTATTCCACAGAACACAGGGTTCTTTCAAGGAACAGAATTAACATGCAGTCCTCCAGCAATTGAGTCATCAGAAAAGTATGGCTGGCATAAATTATTCTGCCCAGACTGCCAAGCCCTATTTATGTCTTCATAGTAAAACTGCTGAGTGGCGCTGTCCTTTCAGCTTGTAAGGTCATTTATGGATTGTCCAGCTTTGTTCCATTTCATGATGAGCATCACTTAGTAGGAATAACAACCACTCCACTCTCTAGTGGGATGGGGTTGGATGACCAGGCAGGGGTCCTAGGGTGAAGGTTTAGCCACCTTGTAAGCTACCCAAGTGACTGAGGTCAGGTAGTGCTCCATACCTAAGATCTGTAACTCAATCTATTTCTGAGAAATGACCTACCAGTCTTGTAAAATCACTAAATTTAAGTTCAAAATTATGGCTGGAGGAGGAATGTAGGGATGGTGCAGGAGGAAGCAATAAAGATGTGCTGACAGTCAGTGACTGTAGTCAGCAGCACTTTCAAATCCAGTTAGAAAGGGAAGAGAGAAACAGTCTTTAGATGAAAGACACAATCATTTCTATGCAACTTTGATAGCAGAAGGTACTACCCTGTTTCCCCCAAAATAGGACATCCCCTGATAATAAGCCCAATTGGGCTTTTGAGTGCATGGCAATAAGGCCAAGCTCTTATTTCAGGGTTCAAAAAAATATAAGACAGGGTCTTATTTTTAGGGAAACACGGTACCGGAAATAATCAGAAAGAACTGGTCTTTCCCACCTCCTTTGCCCTCCCATCTTTCGGGATAGCTCTGGTCTGTCCCACTTTCCTATGATTCTGATCCCACTAGAAAAATGTGGAAGATCTGGTCTTAGGAGCCAGGCATATGGCCCATCTAGACTTTTAAATTAAATGAATAGTTCTTTAGGTTGCATTAGGAAAACTACTTCTGAAAACTCACTAAGAAAACTGCAGGGACTTGTCCAGGCAGACACCAGGAGTCAACATTGAGACAAAGACACCACAAAAAGAAAAACAAATCACAGCCAGTACAGAACCCAATATGTCTCTATTTTCTTACCTCTTCGGTTTTTATTTCTTTGAGCTAGTCTCCCTCTTGTAATTTTTGGATCTGATGTTAGAAGATCTTAGCTCTGTCTTTAGTGCAAGTAGGAGGTGACACCCATTTTGTGATTCTTTGAAATCCATTCAAATACTGGAAAGAAATTTTGCAAAAATGTTCACCATTTTCTTTGTTTATCTGCAGGATCACTCTCTGAATCTTGTACAGAATACAAGATATATATTTAGTTTTAAAAGGGAACTGGCAAAAGAAAGAAAGATTTTGTTAGGACTTGAGCCAAATTGGGCCAGGGATTGTGGAAGTAAAATAAATCCCCAGGGAGGCAGCTGGGCAATGCCTCAACACCTATTCTTCCATTTGATGCCTCCCCCCTTCTCCTTCCTAATAATGTGAAAACAGAATCGAGCATATAACTCCCACATTGTATGATATGCTCATATATGGAGTTGCAACACATTCTTTTGTTAAAAATAAAAATGTCTCTACTGGTGAAGAGATTTGGAAAGAACTCCAGAAGCCATGAGCTATAGTGCTTTTCCTAATGTATTTTAATTGTCTTGAGATCTTTGGATGGGCAGCAACATTTTTAGTGGGAGGGTCAATGGTATAAATCATAGTTTACATTTGGTAAATCCTATCACAATACCAGATATTTCTTAACTGCCAATTTACTAGCAAGATTACGGTATTTTGCTCTGCTAAAAGACCATGGAGTCCAAATGAAACAGAGGTGGTGCTCCTCAGCAGCATTTGAGGTGAGCCTGGCCAACAGTTCGTCTCAGGCGGGCGGTGAATCTCGTCATCTACTGAAACTTGGCATCGTATATTCTGTTATATTTATGTTTGTAAACAGTACAGTAGGTAAAGAGAAAGGTAAACCAATGGATATCAGGCAGATTTAGCAGCAAGCCTTTGAATATGATACTCTAGATCAGGGGTCAGCAACCTGCAGCTCTGGAGCCACATGTGGTTCTTTCACCCCTCTGCTGCAGCTCCCTGTCACTCAAAATATGCATCACAACTGCCAATGTGCAATACCCGCCAGCACGCAATTTAGTGAGCTTTTCAACCCCCTGTAGGCCAACCATGGATAAATCCAAGAAAAGAAAAGTCAGAAGAAAACAGAACGTTTAATTCAACTACATATGATAGTTTTGTGGCCCCTCAAGAAATAGTCAGGCACGGGAAGGGTTTTGTGGTTCCCGATGTTTTCTTTTCTGTGGGAAAAAGGTCCAAATGACTCTTCGAGTGTTTTAAGGTTGCAGACCCCTACTCTAGAAATTAAGAAAACAACATCCTTTCTCTCTCTCTCTCACACACACACACTGAATTAGCTCTTGCATCTAAACTCACAAGATTCTTGGGGAGCGGCAGTGGAACTGAAAGCTTTGGACACATACATACCATTTCCTATACTGTACACCAAGGTTCCAGTAGCTTCTCTGAAAATTAGCCTTTTCTATGTTGTTGTTATAAAGGACACACCAGGGGTGAAATTTAGCCGGTTCTATCTGGTTCTGGCGAACCAGTAGTGGCGGCTGTGGGAGGCTTCACCCACCTGCGCAGACATCATGACGTCCCTTTTTTGTGATGATTTTCAGCCTCTGTCCATGCGCAGAAGACTTTGCGCATGTGCAGAAGGCTTTGCATATGTGTGGATGATGGTGTGTGCGAGCGAAGCAAGCACGTGCACATTTGCAAACCGGTAGGGAAGGTAAGTGAATTTCACCCCTGGGACCCATTATTTTTAAGTCATGGTTTGGATAACAGGCCTTAATTTGTGTTCTGTTTTCTGTTATAAACCTGGGTATCTTTTGTCCTTGTTCCTGATGTTCCACAAAACTAGAGCAAGGGATAATACCTGGTGGAAGAGAGGCAATTTGCTGATCTGTATGACCCTTTTCAATTGCAAGAGCTGTTTGCTTTGTAAATTTGCATTTACTGGCTCTGATCACTAAGCCAACAAATGTTTCTTCACGTCAGACATTGCCACCTCTTTTGTCAACAAAGAAAACTGGTCTTTACATGTCCCATGTTGCCAAAGCACCTATGTTGATCATCAAATAACATTTTACAACAATTTTCCCCAAATAAAATATTTTGGATTTATAAGAAGTGCTCGGTACATTATTAGACTAGCTTGAAAACTGAATTTTTAAAATTATTTCTCCTTGAAGGCAAATTTAAACTCACGTTTGCATTTGTACAAGCTTTAAGAGATTCCAGAGATTCTTGATAGGTTGCCACTACTAACCCCACTATCTACTACCTGATAGTCGGGCTGTCTTCCTTTCCACACAATTGCCTCAGCTTGCCTCATTTCAGCAATATACTTCAGAAAGGACCAAAATCACTTTATCATTGGTATTGCTAAAGAAATTCTTGCTGATCTCATGAAAGTAGAACCAACATTAAAAACACAAACCTAATCTTATCTATCTAAAAGTTTCTGTTGCTATGTTACCATTTTAAATTTAAATATTAATCATTTCAGAAATTACTGGTTTTTTTCTCATTAAGAAAGATCATATCGAATAGAATAGGTTACTGTAGTTTCAGTAAAGCATATGTTTCGAGGGCAGAGAGTAAACTACTGTATGAAAGCAAAGCTGTATTCTTTCTTTGGTAATCTTTGTTAAATTTCATTATCTGAATTTTGTTTTATTTTGCAAAGTGATTGTTTTTTTTTCAGAGGCATGAGCTGATTTCAAACAAAATGCCCTTTTCAAAGGACAAAAGGAGTTCAGACTCTCAGGCAACTACTTCATTCTACCCCAAGGCACTCTGAGTGAACAAGGACCTTTCTGTCAGAAATGCTTCATTCTCCAGACTCTACCACCATAATTTAGCATCTGGAAATGGGTGATACAGGACCCACTCGATGCTGTGGAACAGGATGGTCTAGTTCCTCTCACAGGAAAAGAGACTAAATAAAACAATTTGTCCTGGGTTAGATAGCGCAACAAAGGAGGGGTGCAGTAATAACCTCACTAATTCTTGTTCAAATTAAAAATAAATGCATTAACACATTTCCTCAAATTATAAATTTCTCATATTTAATAAAATTGCCACACCCATGCTTTTTATTTCAAATTTCTGACTTGTATATCTGTGAATGATGAAAACTTATTAAGTTCTTTTGGCAAAAAGAAAAGTCACCTGTCCTTTAGTAAAGCTCAGAGGAAACCTGACCTTAGCACGACATATTCATCCTGTGTCACCTTCAGAGTTAACAAATATAACTGTGAGTCAGAACTCAATTGAAGAAAAGCTTCAAGCGTGACATTGCACAGAAGATCTATCATAATGGAATAAGAGTGAAATACATATGTACAAGAAAAAATACCACTAAATAATAGCGAAAGTCAAAATCTTTTTTAAAAAAGGAAGAGAAAATAGATCCTGATGATGGACATGTTTGTATACTTTTCTTAGTAACAGGATCGAACTGATCTGCCACTGCCTACATATATAATAAACAAGATCCAAACATTATTTAAGAAACTTGGAATGTATGACATGGAAAGATCTTTATTATGCATACCAAATTATTGTACTCTTCCTTTCTGGATAAATGTTATATAAAACATAAAAGAGTTAGAAATAGAAATAAAAAATAGAGATAATAAAAATAAAAAATCAAAGGAAATATAGCCCAATTTAATTTATTTTGATACAATTCATATTTATGTTTGCAAACTATCCCTGCTTCCATTATATCCATTCACTGCTTTATGACCCAATATTTTGTCCCTTAAACTCACTTCTCTTTTAGGATCTCATTAGTCCATCCAACCATGACTTCCATAGTCTTTCCCTGCTTCTCAAACCGTTCACTCTTCATGTACAGGTATGTACTTGACTTACAATAGTCTGAAGTTACAATGGTACTGAAAAAAGTGACTTATGACTATTTTTCACACTTACAGCTGTTGCAGCATTCCCATTGTCACATGATCAGAATTCAGATACTTGCCAACTGACTCACGACTCACTCATGATGGTTGCAGTGTCCCAGGGTCATGTGATCACCTTTGCAACCTTCTGATAAACAAGGTCAATGGGGAAGCCAGATTCATTTAACAACCATGTTACTAACTTAACAAATGCAGTGATTCACTTAACAAGAATCTGGCAAGAAAGGTCATAAAATGGGGCAAAATTTACTTAACAACTGCCTTGCTTAGCTTTGGAAATTTTGGGTTCTATTGTCGTAAATTGAGGACTACCTGTATATGTTTTATGATTTGATCTTCATTCATTCTCTCTGTTTCTACAAACCAGCTCAATATAAGTCTTTTGTATTCATCCTTCATAGTATTTAGTTCATATTCACACAGCAACCATTTGCTTTTCATCTATATCTTATCACACCTTTCTTAAGTTACCTATTGCATTTCAACTTTCAGCCTGACGTTTTAGTGGGTTAAAACAAATTTACAGTAAGTCTATTAAAACAAAATATTGTTTCAAGTGTGAACAGTTATAACATCTTTTCAGTTAAATACAATTTAAACTACTGATTTGGTAAAACACGCACAGATGGAATCAGCTATATTCTATTAGGGAGAAAATACTGTGGGACAAGAGGAGGTTTTCTCTTTGGAGCCCACATACAATTCTACTGAATGTTTTGGTAGACCAATAAATCCTTTGAAGATAATCTTAAAGAACAGAAAAGTACATGCAGGGTTAAACCACCCGAATTAAAACTTTTAAGGCTTTGAAAGAGGACACAGAACTTTGAATGGAAACCAGAAAAGATCTGGCAATTCACATATCTAATACAGGATGGGTATAAGCATGTCAGCAACACAAATACATTCCATTTAGTACCAGTAGAAGCTTCTATGAAATGTTTTAAGGTTCTACAAGTGGATAGATCAAACTAAAGCTACCACAACCACATACAATACAGGTAGTCCTCAAGTTACGAATGGAATGGAGCCTGCTCATTCCATTTGTAACCTGAGGATTTGTGGGAGTGAATCTTGTACTTTGAATGTGATCACTCCCTCCTTTTGCCAACACATTTGCTAATCAAATGTATGGCTCATTAAGTGCACATGAGGTATTTCAGAGTGGGGAAGGTCATGCGGGGGAGCTACTGATGGAACAGGTCACCAGCTTAACACTACCCAAGGCCTCCCCAACCCACTGAAATACCTCATGCTCCCCACAATTCCTCCCCCCCCAGTCACTTACCGTGCTGTCTCCTTTCCAGCCTCTCAGCTGCGTGTGCCCCTCTGAAGCTCTGTTTGGCATGGGCAGGCTTTGTCCGGCACTTTGCAGCCCAAAACAAAGCTTCAGAGAGGCACCCCCGCTCCTCCAGAGTTCCATTTTGGGCTGCAAAGTGCTGGACAAGGTCTGTGCACACCAAGAGCTCCTGAAGAGTGCACCTGCCCCTATGGAACTCCATTTTAGGCTGCAAAGTGATGGATGAGGCCTGCACACACCAAACAGCTATGGATCTCCATTTTGGGCTGCAAAGGCTTTTGGCAAAGATGGCAAAAGGCTTTGCAAATGGAGGGAAAGCTTCGATGTTTCAGGCCTTCCCTCCATTTGCAAAGCCTTTTGCTGCAGATCTCATCCAGGCCTCTGTTGGCAGAGAATAGAGGCCTAAAGTACCATGAGACAAGAGATCAATAGCGTGAGATCTCGCACTGATCTTCCATGATCATGCAGTATTTTAGGCCTTCATTCTCTGCCTACTCTGTGACTTGAAGCACCAAAACAGGCCAAGAAAGAGAAAGATCTCTAGATCTTCGCAATGTGATATCCACAGGCCTAGTGCCTATGAAAACCCAGCGCAGGGTGGGGGAGGGGAATAGGCTGGGCATGTTGCAGAGCCTCTGCAGTCGTTCATAAGGGTGAACAACTGCTGTGGTGTGCAACGTTCGTAGTTTCGGAAGTTGTTTGTAAATGCTAGGGAGTGCATATCCTGTAACTTCGAACATTCGCTAAGGGAAAGCTCATAACCCGGGGATTACCTGTACAATGTGTTTGCACAAAATACTAAGCTAAAATATGGTTTAATGGTGATGATTCAGTATGTCATATGACATACATACAGACCCTCAATTTCTCTGAGATTCTGTTAGTGAATGTATTGTTATGGAACTCAGACTGAAATTTTGAAATGCACAAAGTATTGTTTTGGATATATTGGTCAACATATGTATTATATGTATTACACTCTGGCATCTTCTGCTTCTCTAACTATGATAGGTCTCTCTTGATCTCCTCTTCCTATCTGTAGATTTTTCTCTCTTTTTTTGTTCTCTTCACAAATTCTTCTCAATCTTTCTCTGTTCTTGCCAACAATCATAGAACCTTCACATTCTGCATCATATGGATATTTGTACTTGATGTGAACACTGATATATTTTTATGAAGCATTATTTTTATTGTAAGTATGAATTGCTAAAGTAGAATCTCTAGTCACAGAGGTAAGTGTTTGTATTTATAGAAAGTAATGGCAGAGTTTGCACTTGAGGTACCTTCCTTTTTATCAGAGCTCCAAGATCTACAAGTCAGAATCATCTGGGGCAAAACTGTGATTTAATTAAACGAGACCAGAAATAAAAGGGCAGGTGGATGATGAAATGATTTAGTGTATCCCATGAAAATGGTATAATGTATGTAATGTAATGCATCCCATTACAAGATATTAGGCTACCTCGGAACCCTAGTTTGCACGGCTGTCTTTAGAAGAGCATATGATGGCCGTGGCCAGGGGGGCCTTCTATCAGGTCTGCCTGATTCGCCAGTTGCAGCCCTTTCTGGATCGGGACGCCTTGCGCACGGTCACTCATGCCCTTGTTACCTCCCAGTTGGACTACTGTAATGCTCTCTACATGGGGCTCCCCTTGAAGAGCACTCGGAGGCTCCAACTGGTCCAGAATGCGGCCGCGTGGGTGGTTATGGGCACAACCCGATGTGCTCACGTGACACCCCTCCTGCGCGAGCTGCACTGGCTCCCAGTGGTCTTCCAAGTGCGATTCAAGGTGTTGGTCACCACCTTTAAAGCGTTCCATGGCATAGGACCCGGGTACCTTCGAGACCGACTTCTGCCACCAATAGCCTCCCACTGGCCAGTTCATTCTCACAGAGGGTCTCCTCAGGGTGCCATCGGCCAAGCTATGCCAGCTGGCGACACCCAGGGGGAGGGCCTTCTCTGTGGGAGCCCCAGCCCTATGGAATGAACTGCCCCCGGAAACGCATAAGATCTCCGACCTCCGGGTATTTCGCTGTGCCCTTAAGACCCTGTTGTTCCGCCAGGCTGGGTTATCAATGTAATAATTTTAAATCAGGTGTTTAATTTTTGGGGACTTAAATTGAGCCGAATTATTTAATAATTTTAATAATTTTAATTTATGTTTGTCTTGTGTTTTTAATAGGCTGTACACCGCCCTGAGTCCTTCGGGAGAAGGGCGGTATAGAAATAAAATTATTATTATTATTATTATTATTATTATTATTATTATTATTATTATTATTAGTTGTGCAGGACAAATGCAATTTTGTCACAGTTATATTATTTTAAATCAGAAACCATCAACTATATGCTAGAAAAAATCTAAACTATTTGTTCACACCAGTTTTAAAGGTTTATTTTGTCTATTGTTACTTGGTGATATTTAGTAATAAATGTTCATTTATAATAAATGTTTAATAAAACAATAAAAGAGACAAATATCATGGAAAATCTGAACATTTCCAGAAAACATTAAAACAATCACAAGAGGGCTGCCTGCTCCATGCTCCATTCTGTGTTCTTTGTCCTTTACAGACCAGAAATGAGCAGTGTTTGCCATTTGAATTCTGTTTTTGTGGCCCTATAATCTCCAAAAATTCATCCCAATGCTTCCAAAACACGCCACCAAATATGTGATGCCCTTTAGTTTCCCTCTGGCCTGAAAAATATGGCCCTGGCTTCTTGTTCTGATGGCAACTGTTTTTTTCTTGCTGGGCCTCCAGCATAGCCAGCCAGCAACAGAGCCTTCTTCTTAAGCCTCTCTCTTGGCTCCCTTTATCCTTATTCTTCCAACTGCACCGCTATCTTGGATCTTCTCCCTACTATTATGTAAAAGAGGAGAGGCATTTTATTAGCCTCTTATCACTGTTTAGATACCTGCCATATTAGGGCTTAGGAGATATTACAGATAGTCCTGACTTGTAACTTGTTTAGTAACCATTTGAAGTTACAATGGCATTGAAAAAAAGTGATTTATGATTGTTTTTCACACTTACGGCTGTTGCAGCATCCTGATGGTCGTATGATCAAAATACAGATGCTTGGCAACTGATTCATATTTATGACAGTTGGCAGTGTCTCAGAGTCATGTGATCACCTTTTGCAACCTTCTGGGGAAGCCAGATTCACTTAACAACCGTATTACTAACTTAATAATTGCAGTGATTCACCTAACAACTGTCTCGCTTAGCAACAAAAAAATTGAGTTCAATTGTGGTCATAAGTCAAGGACGACCTGTATTGATTTCTCACCAGATTTTCTGGGGATTGTCCCTCTGGATAAAATTGTCTCCCTGGACTTTCCTTGGCAGGTAGCACTGACATCCTTTCCCAGGTTGGCCTTATTACCTGATAATATTCAGCATCTGATCTGCATCCCAACTCCACCTTCATTGGTAAATCAAAATCTGTGAATGTCTATGGCAGAACAATGAAATCAGATACAGGCAAGATAGATGTTCTTGACTCCTACATCAATACATTCACCTGATTTTTTAGAAAACATAATTAAATCTGTTCTATGGGAGCAGTATATATGCAGAGCCCTCACCTCCAAAACCACATATTAGAACAGTGGTCACCAACTGGTGGTCCATGGACCACCGGTGGTCCATGAGAAAATTTTGGTGGTCTGCAGAAAAATTATTGGATTTTTTTTTTTAATAAAAAGTTTTTATTGGTTAAGAATATACAATATTATAGTTTACAATATGTTGAATTTTCAATATCTTTATATAAAGATATTTCAGTTATTATTTTCTTTTTTTTAAATTTCTCACACAACAGACATTATTATCTTAAATCAAAACAAACAACCAGGTTATATAAAAATTATATAAACAAAAAAAAAGAGTGTTATACAAAATACAATAAAAGAAGAGAGGGAAAAAAAATGTCAATTAAAAAAACCTTAAACAATAGATTCCCCTCCTTTCTTCATTTCCTAGTTCTGGCTCTTAAAACCATGGTCTGGCCTCCCTCCCCCTCCCGGGCCGCAACAGCCCCGTCCGCCTCCGCTCCTTGATCATCTAATACTTCCCCCTCTTCGGCTCCTGTATCTTCTCCACCTAGGAAGGATTTATGTTGGTCAAAAAAAGCCTTAGCTTCCGTTACATTATTAATTTTCTTCTTACTGTCCTCCCAAAAAATCATCAAACCCTCCGGAATCAACCACCTAAAACCTACTCCCTTGAGGTACAGCTTATTTGATAAAAAATAATATTTTCTTCTTAATTCTCGTACCTGTCTGGGAATCTGCTTCAGGATGGTGATCTCCTTGCCCCTGTACATCAGCGCCCCCAGTCTTTGTTTTCTCAATATCTCATCTCTCAGTTCCCTTCTCACAAATTTAATATGAATCTCTCTTGGTAAATTATGTAAAATTGCAAATTGTGAGTTTACTCTGTACACCAAGTCCACATCCCTTCTAATAGACTCCAAATCTCTTTCTAAAAATTCACCCAACATTTTAACCATCACTTCTCTCAAATTTTCCTGGTCAAGTTGTTCCACGTTTTGGAACCTGAGAAAATAAGACATCTTATCCAATTGTAAGCTTAACATTGCATTTCCTCTCCCATCCTCCACCTTCTGGAGTGCCCGTACCTTCCCCTCCAGACCCCCCATCTTCTTCTTGTTTTGCTCTGCCAGCTGCTGAACATCATTTAAATCTTTTTTCATAAGTGTCATTTCAGATTTAATTTCAGATAATCCTTTTTGGACGTCATCTAACTTGTCCAACTTCTGGTCCAATATCGCCAGTCTTTCCAAAATTTTCCCCATGTCAGTTGCTGCTGATTTGTGGCCCTTAGCCATCTTAGATCAGTAGAAGATGAGAAATCAAAGGGCAAACCTCCAGAGAAGAAAGAGGGATTAGCAATCAAAGTAATTTTTCAACTGTCCACCAGTGGGCGCTCACAGGAGCAACGAGTCCGAAGTATAGAGTAGGTCAAACAGGAAGCCAGAGGAGAATGTTGTCTTCAATCATAAATAAAGAAGCAGGAAGTCAGACCGCCGCCATTGCCTGCCGGGGAGTGGGGCCACCAGGATTTTTTATATTGCACTAAATCAGGGGTCCTCAAACTATGGCCCCTAGGACAGATACGTGCAATGAATGTTTGTGTTGCTGCAGAGTCTCCCCCTTTGGGGTCTTTTTGTGTGGGTCAGAGGAGGACAGAAATTCTGACTTGGGGTCTGCTTTGGCCTCCTGGGGCTGGTGTTTGGGTGGAGGGAAGTGCTGCTGGTGGCAAAGAGCTGGAGGGCCTCGTTCCAGTGGGACTGCATCATGGCCTGGAACTGGCTGACCATCTCAGCCTGCTAAGCCTCCAGGCACCGGTACCTGCCCTTGCACTTCCACAGGTCTTTCCTCTGCTTGGAAAGCCTATGCTCATATCCTCAGTGAGGTGCTTCTGCTGAGCCTCCTTCTCGGCCAGATCCAATTTGAACTGAGTTGTTTTGTCAACTCTTTCTTGTGGTGGCTGCTTAGCTCCAACAGCTTCTTCCTGTTGGGGCCTAAGGAGCCCGGGCGGGGAGAGGAGAAGTGGCTGAGAGGGGAGGGGCAAGTAGAGGCTGGTGAGATGCCCCTCAACATGAGTGACATCAAGTTGGCCACACCCACCTAGTCACATAACCACCTAGCCATGGCCACCCAGCTGGTCATTAGGCAGAACATATTAGTGGTCCGCAGGATTTTAAATTATGGATTTAGTGGTACCTGAGATCCGAAAGGTTGGTGACCCCTGTATTAGAAAGTGTTGAGTCCTGAGGGTCACAATTAACAAAGTTGCTAAAGAAAGAACCATAGTGTTTGGATGTGGCTGATAGACTTACATATCTTTAAAAGAATTAAAGAGTTTCTCTAACCACTTCTACATTTGTTTGACATGATAAGCTAAAATGTGGTTAGCTAGTTTGCAATTCAGTGTTTTCTGCAGATCCAGTCTTTGTTAAGTATTCTTCACTTGATGTCACATATAGAAGAACTTTCTTGCAAGAGCCCAGTTTATATCGGGACAATCCTAGGTGAATGTTAGCCGCTATCAGCTACAAGAAGCTCTCCAAATCACAGAAGAAGCAGAATAAGATATGTTGCTATAAGAAAAAAATAAAGTCCATTTTAGGAAAATATCTCAGGGCAACATCTCTGAGGGAGATGGGCAGTTAAGAAATAGAAAGTATAGACTTCCGGTGGGATCGCAACATCGCCTGATGCTTCTTTTTGAAGCGCCAACCCAGGGCTCCGTAGAACTGCAAGAACAGCGACTATCAGCTGTCTTGCGGTTTGGAAACTTTCCTCCTGGTAAGAGGCGGGAAAGTGAGTAGACGGGTGGGGTAGAGCTCCCTGAGAGTGCCAGATTTTACCCATAATCTGGCGCTCGAAGATGAGAGCTCCCCGCTAAGCCTGTCAGTACTCCGGATCCTGGATGTCTCTGCTTTGCAGAGCTAGATGTCGTGCCCATCCCAGCAACCAACTTTAAATAAATACTTTTTGAATCGAGCTGGCAGAGCATAAGCAGCAAGAATAAAACAGCAAGTGTTTTCTCTTTTTTTAACTCCAAAGATTTACCTTCTTTAAAAGATTTTATTTAAGCAGAGAAAGTGAAAGCAAGATGGCGTTTGAGTTTCAATGGGGCGTGAAGAAGTGAAAGTTAAAAGCAATTATTGACAAGCCCCTGTTTGAAACGTAAAACTCTTTTTTGAAAAGTGGATGAACCAAGAAAGGAAGTAATTATAATAATTGAAGCAGTAATATAAATTACAAATTGCAAAGGATCTTTTTTTTCTTTTTGATACTTTTTTCCCCCCTGTCCTTTTGGAAGGGAAGAAAGAAGGGGGGGGCAAGATGGCTGGTCTTTTTGAAAGCAAAGAAAGCAAAGAAGGGTTAATTAACCCTCAGATATGGTCTGATTTTGAGGAAGCTTGGAGCTCAGTTACCTTTGCTTTATTGGAAAAAATTGATACTATATTTCAAGCTTCTCAAGCTGGAAACAATGAAATACATGGAAATACTGAGTTGCAATCTAGCAGTGGGGGATTGATTGAAGAGCTGGGAGAAGGAAAAGAACAACAACAGCTTATAGTAGTTTTTTTGGAGAGAAAGATGGATGCTTTGCAGAATAAGGAGCAAGAAATTTTGGGAGCTGATGAGACTTTGGCTACACGAATTTTTTGTTACAAAGTCCAACCTGCACTTAAAGAGCTGTTTTCAGAAGAAGTTATACTTCTGCAAAAAATTTATAATATGCAATCCCAAAAAATGCAAGATTATATTGGAGTTAAAAAAGGCAGAGGAATCAAAGTTAAGAAAAGAGTTCGTAAAAAGGAGAAGAAAGACTGGAGACAAGGAAAATAACCCTGCTTGATGAGATGATGGTCCCTAAAAAGTATTGTTTAAGTGTTTAAATATTTTGAACTTTTGGAAGAAAACATCCAACAGCTTAATGCCAGTTAACTAAGCGATGAGCGACGATGAGGAGGTAACCTACAGCTGTATTGGAATATTTTGAGAAGAATAAACAGATCACTGCAATGCTGGTGTGTTGGGTTGTGAAATAAGCCTTGACCTGAATGATTTGGAATATTTTATTAAGGACTGTAATAAATTTGAACTTAATTATAATTGCAGAAGTTTTATTGAATATAGTAAATTGGAGTTTTCTGTTTGAAGGTAATAAATATAAGGCAAAAGGATTATGGGCCTAGGGCAATTGCAGTTGATCTGGTGGTTTCCCTAATACGTCTGATGAATTTATTAATCTAATTTTTGACTGAATTTGATGGATATTATTTGAAATACAATTACAAAGTCACTCGAGTTTTTTTTTTAGATAAAGAAGCAATTTTTATTTAGGTGGGTAGACGCAAATGAAGACATTCTACATGCTGTTGGAAGATGTGAAGATAAGAAGATTAACAACTGGTTTAATCTAGTATGAAGAATTTAAATGTTTGATATAGCTATTAAATGATGTTTTTAGTTGATTTGTTAATATGTACTGATAAATTAATAAGAGGTTTGATTATTATTTTTTAGTTAGAAAAAAATTTTTTTAAGTGTTTTAACTATAATTGGACCTTGATGGTTTAAAAGTGGAGGACGGAAGAGTTTATATAGTATTTTATTTTAAATTTGGGGGTTTTGAATGAGGTTTTTTTTTGTTTTCAATGAAAGAAGTTATAAAATATCTTGTTAAACTGTATAGATCTAATAATCTGTTAAGTGTGTATTAGTTAAATTGAGTAATGATAGGTTTGATTAGGTAATATTTAACTGTTTTATTAACTGCTGTAACTATAAATGGATACTAATTCTGTTAAATTAGATGGAATAAGAAGAAAGAAGACTTGCTTTCCTTTTATCCATTTGTTTAATGATTATGATAAGTGAGAGATGGAGTTGAATTTAGAGGATTTAAGCTGTATTTTATATTTTGTATTTGCTCTGGGAAGTCGGGGGGGTGGTTGGGGAGGGGGGAGAAAATGTATGTAAAACTTTTAAAACTTTTTCAATAAAAAAAAGAAATAGAAAGTATAAATAAATAACAAGGATGAGGCTAGCAATAATTTTTCTTCATTTCAGCTGCTCTAGGTTAAACCCAGAGTGCAACTTCAAACATTGTATCACTTTATCTGGGTGTGCAGTTTCAATGTTATTTCTCTGTTCCAATCCATAGAAATTGTAACCAGGTGGATTTCATATTTTCAGCAATATCTCACCTATGGTTTCTTCCTCCAGGTCCTCCAACTCCATGCTTTATAACACCCTGTCTTATCTTTCTGAGGAAAGTTAGAGGTATTGCTTAAAAATGGATTGAATTGCCAGGGTTTAAAACAGCAACAACAATCAACCGGGGGTATTTAACAACTACAGGATACCTTTGCAATTTCAGGACCCTATTTCAACAGAGGAAGTGCGAAGCTACTTTTGTTGAGAAACCTTTGAAGTCCCGTTTGCCAAAAGAGGATGTTGCATTAGGCGGGCCCTTGGCGACCTTACACCGCTGGCCAAGAAAAAGTTCACAAGTTTTCTAAGATTTGTTTCTTTGAAATCCGAGGGGCGCCGGTTGGAAACCGAAGGCACCACTCATGAAAAACAAGTCAACGAGAACTCTTCCGTGCGGGGCTGGGGAGAAAATGGGGGCGAATGATTCTCGGGAGCTTCCAAACTCCCGGCTCTGGTCTAAGGGTCGTCGTTGCTTCGGACTCCACGCTCACGTCGTTAAGGAAACCAGCCATTAAGCGTCTCTGCCTCCAGTTGCTCCGGATTGAGGTGGAGTCGAGCCAGTCCCACTTTTGGAGGTCAGAGAATAGCCAAGCCGCCCAGAGAGAAAACGAGGGCGCAGAAGGTAAGGAAAGGCCGGGCGGGGATTGGATCAAATCCCAAGGGTAGTGAAACTAATCCAGCCCCTCCTTATGCAGGGCAAATCCGCTATGGGAATTCGCGTCGACCCTCCTTAAAGATCTGGGTCTCCTTTCGCGGGCGCGGCGCCCCCCAGTGTCCGCGGAGCTGCAGCATTAAGTGAGCCTCTTCTATTCCGACGGCGGGAGGGGTGGATGGGTGGGGGTCCATCACCCCCACTTACTCCGGCTCGTGGATTTTCCTCAGCAAGAAGTGGAGATCGAGGAACAGATGGAGGGACGGGAAGTTGAGCCTTTGCGGACGGCTCGCGCGCGCAATCGCTCGCTCTCCAGGGCCAGGGAAGGCGGGGGGGGGGGGGGGGGGGGGTGTTTCGCGCGGCGGAGAACTCTCGGAGCCTGCCTGAATCGGAGCTGACCAACAGCGCGCCTTGGTCCGGATTGAACCCGCTCGATTCACCGCTACTTCTCTCTCTCCCCCTCATCTATCTATCTATCTATCTATCTATCTATCTATCTATCTATCTATCTATCTATCTATCCATCCATCTATCTATCTATCATCTTCTTCCTTCTCTGTGTGGAAAGGTCGGGAGTGTTATTTCATCAAGCCGGGTTTGCTTAACCCAGGGAGGACTTGCAGCTGTGGTGCAGTTCACTAAGGATTGAGTACAATAGTTTTATGGCGCTGCCAGAGCGGAATAACCCTGAGAAAGGCGCATTCCTAGGGCCAGCCGAGCCGTGTTTTTTCTGCCTAGCTCCTCCGGCGCCCGCGGCCCCCTTCCGGTCTTTCTCATTTCCCCCAACCTCCTCCCAGGTGGCGAGTCATTTTCCTTTTTCTCTGCAACTTTTGGAAGAATTTGGACGCATGGCAGCGAAGTTGGACTCACCTCCCATCCGGGGCATCTTAATTTAAGAGAGAGGCAGGAAAAATAGAATAGAATAGACTTCTTTATTGGGCAAGTGTGTTTGGACACACAAGGTGCCAGGATGAAGCTGGGGGTAATTTTTAAAAAGGTGCATGGGAAGCTGAGGTAGCCAAGACTGCATTTTCCTCTGGGTGTTACTTAGGAAGGAAAGGCGGACAAATATTGAACAGGAAGTATCCCCCAATAGTCCTTAGCATGAACTAAGGACGGATGGACGGATGGCTGGCTGGGTAGAGAATGTGCAGTGGAGCAACTTGGGTCATGTTCATCCCCCATTAATCTGTGACATGGGGTTCCCTCCCTCCAAATGTGAAAGTAGAAAAGTGCTCTCTCGGAATACTTGTGTTAAGCAGGTATTAAAGGGTAGGGTTTCTAACATTATGTCTCATAAATCTGATAATCTTTTAGTTAAAGTAGGTGACACAGGTGTTTCAAGGACCCAATATCTGTTGAATTATGAGATAATCATTGCATTCTAACAGTAACATAGCAACTAAACATCTGCTAATATGGACCTGCTAAATAAGGGCCCTTCTCCACCATATTTTACACTGGCATTTTTCTTCTATGTCCACAGCTCCTCCACTAACCACTGTACTTTATGTCTGGGTCCTGTTGGTGACTCAGATTGGCAGAAGGGAAAATAATAGGAAGTATTCAAATGAAGGGGAGTGCAAAGGAACACCTTCTCCCTAATGTTTTGTGGAAGCTACTGTATTTAGGCAAAAAGAGAAGGCTTCAACATTTTCCTTCTGAGAAAAAGCTAACATTCTTTTAAGTTTGAAAAAAAAGTATTGATTGGGAATGTAACTGAGACATAAAAAGAGAGAGAAGGGTTTTTTGTGTCAATCTTCTCTTCAAACACTAGGACCAGGGATCATCCAATGGAACTGATTCAAAGGAGATTTAGAACAGTACCTCCACCTTACACCAGTACTTCTTCATGTAATGTATAGCTATAACATGGAGTTCATGGTGATGGCCACTAATCTGGATTGTCCTAAAAAAAGGACTTGATAAATTTAATGAGGACAGATCTGTCAAACCTGTCAAGTGTTACTCAGAGTGACCCCTGATTTCTCCTGCTCCCTAGGATAACTTGCCTCCTAGGGAGCAGGAGAAAGGCATACCTCTGTGTTTTCCTTCCAGAACCCAATTGGCCATTGTGAGAAGCAATATTCTAGATTGAGATGGGTTTTGTCTGATTTTTTTCAGACTGTTCGTATATACTTATGGCTTGATTTGGGGAGAAGTGGGTGAGGGGCTTTGGGGCTTTCAACCCTCCCTTCCATTATTTGAGCACTGAAAGTTGAATGCCACCTGTCCGATAAAATCCACATTAATCACTTTCCTTATCCTATTTTTGTCCTCATAAGAAAGCTGATAATGTTTGATGTTTCATCTGACTTTTTCCTGGTGGTTGCTGGGTTATACATACTTCATGGTACACACTCCTGCTTTATCATCACCTAGGTTTCCAGGGCTAGTCAGAGGAAGCTTCAAAGAGTATTATATCTATGTAGAAGTAGCATTGGACAGAGATTCCTGTAAAGAAAACTGAAGATCCACAGAGGCTTTCCAACTTGTCCTAGGATTTGGGATTGTGCTGCCTATTCACCCTCTGAAGATGCCTCTTCGAAACCTCACACAACCCGTCTATCACCAACCACCCAGTAACTCACATGGTGACTTACAAGGCTTGTTCAATATGGTGCACGGTTACTTGGGGATCGTGCAACCCAACAGTTTCCCCAAAGGTAAGAATTATAATGATGCAGGAACCATTTCCATATCATCAGTAACCATTTTAGTACAGAATGTCATTGGGTTCTTCATAAAACTTGATCAGCTGTTTGTTTTTTCTCATTGTGTGGACTTCTCAGATTAAATGTTGTAAAGGACGCACATTTGAGAATTCTTAGGAAAGTCTTAACTATTTGAATACCAAGGTTGATGCTGGCTAGGTAAATGGCAGTAAGTTTGCTATGGCACTGTGGGGGAAAGCCAGTTTAACTGTCTTAATGAAACAGTACTGGAAGCAAAATACTCAATGCTATCGTGCTGAAATGAGAAAGGTGTTTGTTGATTTATTGTACCAGGTATAACTGGCATTGAAATTCTGAATGGTATGATAATTATTGTGCTAGGAGGGGGTTAATTCATTTGTATACTTGAGCCTGATAGGTAACTATCATCTACTATTTGTTTATGGTACATTTATTTATTTCACAATATTTCTTTCTTCACATACTGAAAAAGATGAACTAATCTTTGGAGAATGCCCATATTCATTGAAAAATCAATGACTGCTATAATTTTGTTCAGAAAAAATAGCATTAATTTTCAAATAGTTTTAATTAATCCCCTTGCCATCGGTAAGATTTATGTTCGTCAGTAATTTGCTATACATTTTTAATATTTTTCATTTGAAGAGATGAGTTTAAGGAACATTACTAATGAAAAGCAGTTCTGGGCCAATCTTGTTTTTCATTAGAAATAAAATGTAGCCGTGGATTTCGGTGGGTGGCAATAGCCTGAATGGATGAGATTGGTCGTCCCAAGAGACATTCATTTTTAGAATATTTTATTATATATCTATTTTTAAATGTGAAAGACGTATATTCCATTTTTTTCTCAATTAAAAATATCTGAAAAATATTTCACTGTTATCTTCTGGTGGTTTGCTACCACAATTCCGGTTTCTGATATCTATGAAACCTGAGTTTGGGGGTCAAATGTTTCCGATGCATATTAAAGTGTTGAAACTGTAACATGACTCCACACATAAATTTTGCTTTCCGATCCCTCTGAGAAATAGACTACTCTATATAGTAGACCTGTCTGTGGCATTCTACACACACGTCTTCCTCCCTGATCTGAACTCGGGATAACCTGTTTTTCCAGCTTACAGCAAAAATAGGCTATTTACAAATAGATTTTTCTTTATGCCAGTTAGAAAATACTTTCTTTTTCTGGTCTAGCTCCAGTGTCAATCAACTCTTCTCAGATTTTTTTAAAGTGCAAAGAATCTTGTGTAAATAAGAACAAAGAACCTAACAAGCATTTGATCTGACAACTGTGCAGTCACTTGAAAAAGAGAACAGAAGCAAAAGGTCCACTTGAATTATAGGCTAGATACCGAATTCATAGTCTGAAAGTGAAGGATGAAAGGCATAGGGAATCAGCTCACCATGGAGTAGAATGAAATGAAAAAAGAACCCACAAGTTTTTTCTTGTTTCCAAGAATCTTTTTTTACTCATAGGTGGTCCAGGAAGAACAACCACAAAACTTTCCACTTGTTTTCATGCAATTTTGGTTATATGATTAATGCTGTTTTCCAATAAATTGTGTCAAAGCGTCAAATAAAGCTTCTATGGAAGACTTCAAAAGTGTTAAATGGTATAGTTATCCTAAAATTTACACAATTTGTAATTTAATTGCACAAAATTTGTAATTTAAAATAAGTCCTGCCTTAGGCATGAAAGTTGGCTGGGTGAGTTTGGGCCAGTCTCTCTCTCTCTCTCCCTCTCTCTCTCTCTCTCTCTCTCTCTCTCTCTCTCTCACCTCAACTCACTTCATAGGATTGCTATTGTGCAGAAAATAGGAAGAGGAAGGAGTATTAGAACATTTGGTGCCTTGAGATATTTATAAAAATAATAAAGGCAGGATTTTAAAAAATATAAAATCTAGAATCAGAAAATGCTCCTTTTCATCAATTAAAAGAGCAATAAATATATGAACTATTTTAGAACAGTCTTCTGAAATCTCCAATATTATGGCTGAATGTTAAGTGTAGGTGTAATGACAAAGCTCCACTCATTTAATTCTGCCACTGCTGACATGCAACAGGACTGTGTTTTAATAGGAAAAATGGGGTGGGGGTGAAGGAGCTATAGCATTTCCTGGGCTATTTATCAAGGTTGGCTTCCCAGCCCTTTTTCCTTTCTTGTGGCTTTGATTCCAGAAGTGAAGAACGAGAAATTGACCACTACTGAATAAGCTGGAGGAAGTGGTGTCTTGTTTCTTTTCTTAAAAAATATTTCTGTGGTACTTTTAACATTTTAATAGGATATTTTAATAGAAACCAGAATGAAAAACATATTTTTATTAAGAATATTCCAGGGTTAAACACCTGAGAGAAATAAAAGTCTGTATCTGATAACAGTGGAGAGAGAGTTCCCAGCAAGGCCCAAAGCAGAAAATACCTGTAGCCTATCCTAGGGGCTCAGTGGCTAAGACGCTGAGCTTGTCGATCAGAAAGGTTGGCAGTTTGGCGGTTCGAATCCCTAGCGCTGCATAATGGAGTGAGCTCCCATTACTTGCCCCAGCTTCTGTCAACCTAGCAGTTTGAAAACACGTAAAAAATGCAAGTAGAAAAATAGGGACCACCTTAGTGGGAAGGTAACAGCGTTCTGTGCGCCTTTGGCATTTAGTCATGCTGGCCACATGACCATGGAATTGTCATCACACAGCGCGGATCTTCAGAAACGGAGATGAGCATTGCTCCCTAGAGTCGGGAACGACTAGCATGTATGTACGAGGGGAACCTTTACCTTATCCTCTACAGCCCTCTCCCTTGAATCAGATATTTCAGGCCCCTGAAAAAATTAACATAGGATAAGGGTTTTTTTTACATTTTGTGTCTGCACAAAATTTAAATACAAACACCACTCTTTGAATGGTGTTTCAAAATAAATTAGAAACCTAGTATAGATCTCTTCAAAGCTTATAGAGATGGCTTTGCAGTGTCTCCTTCCACTTACTAGCCCAAAGTCTCTGCTTTGAACTAGCCTGAGTTCTAAGGCAGCCAACATGCTGTTCATTCAAATGTTTAACCTGAAATGCACTAGAAACTACAGCATGCTTAATTATAGTCAAGTTGTTTTCTATCCAGATTGAATTGAAGCTCAGTTGAAGCACTGCACAGTTTTAGCTTTAACACACATACACCCCCATTGTATACAAAGGTAGGACAGAAAGAGGATTAAATAGTATGCTAATGGCTGTATCAGTTTGACCCTAAAGAGGCTGCTTCATTCTTTAGAATAATGAGGCAGGCCCTGAGCTATGATTTCTTATCTTGAATGTAATGCTTCTTGTGATGCAACTCAAAATGTTAAGATCCTTTTGACAATAGCGTTGCGTGTTGAATTGTATTTAGATTGCAGACAACTTGATAATCTAACCCTTGTGTCCTTCCTGAAAGTTATTGCTTCTTTCTCTTTTGAGGTTAGAGAAAATTCTTTAAGCTTCTGTGTTTAGTCTCTTGCAGTTTAAAAGGGTTGAGAATAAGAGCTAATGAAAGTTGAGAGTCTTCTTCTAATTATTGTTCTTCTGGACCTTCAATCATTGAGTATGAAATTACAAATTAGTTAGATATAAGTAACTTTAAAGGCCCACGGTGCAATATTTTGCTTTGAAGAATAGCCATCTATCCCCCTCTTAGCTGGTAGTCTCTGTGTTTTATTACTTCTCTTTAACTATTAAATAGCAAGCAGCTATTTAAGTATCTACTGTTAGTTTATCTTACCCTTTAAAAATGAATCTAAGGTCAGCAGGCGCATTGAGCAACAGTGTATTTGTTGTATTTAACAGTTATCTTTCCATGAAGGCACCAGTTCTTTTATTCTTAAGAATACTAGGTTTGCTTGGATATCAGGTGTCAGGTAAAATATATGTATGGTGGCTTTTCCTTGCCAGGATGTTTCTATTGGCAATTTTACACAATCATAAAATGATTCCTTAGGCAGCGTTTGCCTGTGAAGCACTGGACCTAGACAGTAGGCGTTCTAATCAACAAGGCCACATAATTGCCAGAATCCAGCTCTTTCTTAGCTGTTTTATTTATTTATTGGTTCGATTTATATGCCGCCCTTCTCTGGAGACTCAGGGCGGCTTACAATGCGTTAAGCAATAGCCTTCATACTTTTGTATATACCTGCTTAGTAGGGCTTTTGGCTCCCCCTAAGCGGTGTTCTTTTTTATACAAAGTCAGCGTTTTGCCCTCACAATCCGGGTCCTCATTTTACCTACCTTGAAAGGATGGAAGGCTGAGTCAACCTTGAGCCTGGTGAGATTTGAACTTGAACAGCTGGGTGCTAAGTGCTACTTAACAGCACTTTAGTCTGCTGCACCACCATGGCTCCGTTTTACCATTCTGCTATTCTGTCAGTCACAGACCTTTGTTATTGTGGCTATTTTTTACTTTATCTTTGACTGACACCAGATACAGTGTCTGGACAAAGAGTGTGTGTGTGTGTGTGTGTGTGTGTGTGTGTGTGTGTGTGTGTTTGTGTGTGTGTGTGTGTGTGTGTGTGTTTGTGTGTGTGTGTGTGTGTGTGTTTGTGTGTGTATTCAATTAAATGTAAAATTTTCCCCCACCCCTGGAAAGGGAGGTAGTTTAATAGGCTGTGGAGAACTGAGGATGATATGAAGATTGTTTTGAAGTCCATTTTACACATTGGCAGTTGCTGTGTTTTTCATTAAAGGCTTGAGTACCAACATTTTTATTTATTGTAAAGGAGCTGTTCCAGTTCAGTCAATCATTAATTTTTTTGTTTAATCACCAGGCAGTGTGTTTCTAAATGCAGAATAAAGAAATTAGTTAGAGTAGGTGGAGGGAGACCAGCATATTAAGATGGGAAAAGAGATACAGAAGTGACATGGCAAAGGAAGGGTGGTGCCTTTTCAGAGAACTCTTAACAGGGTCTCCAATTATCAACATTCTGTGCTATAAAACTTTCCAATTTGTTTTAGAATCATGTCCCCTGACCTATCAGTGCTCACTGTATGTTTGGATAATTTGTATACACCCTGTACATGGCTTTTCGTTATCTTTTATAATGTGAGTTTTTAAAACGTTCAGTTGTTTTTCTAGCTGCCATTGTTTAGAGCTATGAATTAAATAGAACCCAGCAGTTCCCACCCTCCACGCCCCCCCCCCCCGTCTTAAATTTAACTCTTTGGAGTATTTCTTTTTCTTTGAAAAGTGCAATACTATACATTTAGCCTTATGAAAAATTCATCTGTGAATTATAGCTCAATATTTTGATTTACTGTTTCCTTCTACATCTTTTTTTTATAAGATCACTCAGCTGACTCACATTTGGATCACATTCCAGTAAGACACAAGTTTGATAATACTAAAGTTTAACCAGTTTCTCTAGTTTGTACATTTGGATTTTTTGTTTTCCTTTCTCCCTCCATTAAAATATATCACATTTGTCAATGTAATATAATTCTGTAGATTATAGATTAATGTATCAGTGCATTTAGTTTTAAATCATGCATTGTGCCATATCTACTTAAGTTTGCTTAATTTATTCTAAATTTTCCACAGTTAGAATGGGGTTTAGAATAAAGTTTTCTTGAAGGTTTGAAAGTTTAATGAAGGGCAGTTTAGAGGTCTGTATGGTTTTTTTTTTTACTAAGATAAGTAACTCATCCTGTTTTCACTTAAGGAAATACTAATTTTTAATGGTAATTGCCGATAAGAAATTTTCAAATTAACATTGCCATTATGATAACTGATCATCATGATAATATAAAAACATGAGATAAACTTTATATTGTGATACCCACATACACAAACAAAATTTGATAGCTATATATTATGTATCATATTTATGTAGTATCACATAGTATAATATTAGTTAATATATAAAAATGTCTATAAATTGGTAATAACAGATGCTACAATTTTATCCTATATTTAAAGTTTATGTTAAATATAAAAGTAAAAAAAACTAAACAATTGGAGATAATAAACAATGATATAAATGCATGGATATGACATTTATTTGATTGAATTAACAAAGAAATCAAAATTCATTTGCATTCCCAGATAAAAATGACACATGAAATAGCAGCAGAACAACAACAGTAGACAGACCAGTTCGGTCTGGTGGTTAAGGCACCAGAGTAGAAAACAGGAGACTATGTGTTTATCCCATCTTAGTCGTGAAAGCCAGCTTGCGTAACTTTGAGCCAGTCATTCTCTTTAAGCCCAACCCCACCTCATTGAGTTGTTGTGGGGAAAATAGGAGGAGAAAGGTGTGTTGGATATCTTTGCTGCCTTGAGTTATTTGTAAAAATAATAAAGGCAGCATATAAAATAAATAATAAATAAGGAATAGAAATAAATTATTACTGTGTCTGTAAAATTTATCCATCCACCTAATCTACTGATCGTTTGCAAGTTTTGCATTGCAATAATGCAAATTTAACCACAAATATGTTACTTTAGAATATTTAATAAGATATATTAAACATACAATGCATCCAGATAATCAAGTAATGTCTTAAATAATGATTCTATCTGACAATCGCTGCAATCTCTATAAAAGTTACAGAATAGCATGACATGGACCAATGAGAAAATTTCAACTGTTAACTGTGAATTCATTTGCTTAAATATAAATGAAACAGTGAAGACATTGAAGACAGTTATCTTCAGTTAAGCCAAGATTAATTACCCTGCTAATTTATTTCTGTTATCCTGCTAAACTATCTCTGCTAAGTTATCCCTGCTATCCTGCTAAGTCAGTTATCCTCCTCAGCCAAAAACAATATGAATAAGCATAAAGACAGTTTCTTGTCTGCATTCATTCCCTGGATGACCTATAAAATCATTTTAATTGATAAGAAGTTGAACCTCTAAATGTGGTTTCTTCATATTCTACTACCAAGAATGATCAGTCTTTGATTGGTTCCTACTAATCCTATTAAGTGAACCAATGCCTACATCAGTTCAGTATTCTATGTATCAGAAACAGAAATTCAGTTAGCATAGGAGCTCTCCCAATGCAGAGCACAGTAGGAAGAAGCTGCTTTAGCAGGAGCTAGATTCTGAATGAAGAGAGGTAAGATTTCTTCTCTGCCTCTTTCTGGTATTTATTGCCATGATCCACACATCATATTTCTTCTTCATGAATAGGAGCCATAACTTTATCTAATACGCTGTTAACTGAACTTTGTACCATCAGACTACAGTATTCCATTGTTCCTAGAATTTAAGAGGGGAATTCTTTGGCATTTCCAATATAGTGATCCAATGTTGAGTAGAATATCCCCTGTGTAATAGTCAGAGCTATCAGCCTCCTATAGCTTTCCTTGACATTGTACATACATACTATACTAGGACTAACGATAAAACCTTTATTATTTTGGTAAATAACTCAAAGCACCTCTTTGTAAATGTTCCTTCCCTCTTTGCCTCAAAGCTACCCTCTTTACTCTCTACATCTAACTCTAGTGGCTATATATCTCATTGCAAAAATTGCAGAGTAACTTTTCATTTTGAAAAGTTATTTCAAAATCATTATTAAGACTTTTCACTTCCATAAGAAGTGAGTAGAGCCACCAGAAATCTCTTAAGAATAAGAAAATACCATTGGAGGGTATCTTAGATCAACGTGGATATATAAGTTGACTTTAGCCAAATATCAATTTTTTGAAGTTCCACAAGTTGCCCAGTTACTGAATTGGCTTCAAATGACCTTCTTGAAATAATCTCAATTTTTCAAAATCTCATTAGCTTTGCTCAAAAATATATTTAACTTTCTCTTACCTCTTCTTAATACCAATCCACCAGAGATCCAAACCCTGTTATGATAATGAATACAGCCAGGACAGGGCTACCATATAGGATGGCCAGAACAACTAATGATTTTAATACCTGTGATTTTTTTAAACACATAAATATAGGTGAATGAAGGAAAAAACAAGTTTGTACTAAGTTCTGAGCCAGGAGGTTGTATGTGTTTATGGCTATGTTTTGCCTATTTATATCCTTTTATTTGTGCCAATTTTTTTCATGTGTCCATGTCTATATCTATACTGTTACTTGTTTCCTTGTACTTGTTGACAAACAAACAAACAAACAAACAAACAAATAGGTTGTAATGAATAACAATCATTGTCTGTTTTGGCAGCTTTTCTAAATCTATAGCTAACATAAACACCAATAATCATAATTATCATATAGTTTCTCTTCATACTTGGTCCAGACACTTCTGAGGACTTTTTACTATCCAAGACAGTACACTCAATATTCGGTGAATAAGTATCTTCTGTATCTTCTGCTGAAATAATTTAAAAAAAAATCAAAAAAGTAATAAAACTCCTGGCAAATATTTAATCCCATCTGAATTTTTAAAGCTAAATCCAATATGGTGGGAATTGGTGTTAGCCTCTCATTTGAATTCTATATATTGTATGCATACCCAAGAAATGGCTTAATTCTAGTACTCTCCCAATATAATGCTAATGATCACCCAGTCCTCTTTCAGTAATTAGTAAACTATGTGCCAAGTTTTATGTCATAAATGTTCAGATTGGCTACACTCTAAGAATATTTTTGTACTTGAGCAGTTTCAGATCTGGATTCTTCGCAATGAACCAGCATATATGGTAATTCTGTATCATTTAGCAGAAAAATAACAATAATCTCTCAAATGGAACCCTCTACATTGCTTTCATAGATCCAAAGGTGGCTTTTAATTTTATACCTTGAGAGAAACTGTGGAGAAAATTAGTAGTCTCTGAGATACCCTCTAGAGGAGAAACTACAAAGTGCCTAATGGCATTTTAATTTTCAAAAATTATTGCAAAAGAGCTATTCCTATAGAAATTATTTGTAAGAGCTAAAGGTAAGCAAGCTCACAGCAGCCTTCTGTAAGAAATCAGATTGGCTTCTTTCATGTTGCCTTGATGTTCTTCCTAGGAGGCAAGGAGAGCCATTTCCAATGCTTTACTGGTATGAACCCAGAATATGCTGCCCTTTAGTTATCTGGATTTAAGAGGTTTTTAAAGAAAAGTTTTTTGAACAAAAAAAATTGTTTCCCTTTTCCTATTCTGTCCTATGTTATGGTAAAACAACAAGTAATTTGATGCTAGGCTCCAAAACCCAAGAAAGATATGCAGAGTTACTTCTACTACACTATAAGCAATTTCCTTTATTGTTCTTTACCTATAGATAGAAATCTTGCCAAACTAAAGCAATTACTTGCATCATTAAAGACCTACTCTGAGAACTTCTAGGGAGCAGCTATCTTGACCCTCTTTCTCCCAACCAAACTATTTAAGCTTCATGGTTTCCTGGTCCTCTGGAATGCAGCCCCTCATTCCTGGGAATCCAGACTACATTCCATCATTCGATTTCCTCTGTGAGATATAGCCTGCATTCAAACAGAGATATCTTTTAAACATTATTTTACTGATTTATCTTAGATGCTTAGGATGCAATGCTCAAACTCTCTTGTGCAAAGAAGTCTACAGAAGCTTCAATCCCAGCAAAAATGTTGTTTGCCAAATGCAAACTGTGCTCCTGCAAATCTGAAGCTTTTCTTTTTATAAAAGAACTACTTCTCATTCTTTGTAAAACACCTTATGTGCTTTCTTCAGTGCTTTCTTTACTTGTCACAAGAGATCTTAGTAAATCTAACTCATTTAAATTTATATTGTATCTAAGTCATTTAAATTAAATCTAATTCAGTTACTGGTAAATTTATTTATATGTTATATAAAGTGCCTTTCAGAGGAGATTAGTTCCCAAGGTAGCATTAAGAAAACCAAGATCATAAGGGGAAGTTGGGACAATGCATTAAAAGGAAACAAAACCAAAAATGTTTGCTAAGGGAGGTATTTATGCAAATAAAGTGAGTTTTACTAGAAGTACAAACAGCTGAGAGAGGGCTGGAAAATTATAAAAAGATTTTGATGCTCAGAGGCTACATTTCAAGATGAGAGGTTTTTTGATAGAGGATGGCAGCATCAATTCTCACACAATATACAATTATGAAAATAAAATGTGCTGAGGCATCAATCTGCCTGATAGGTATGCTTCCAAACCTGAAAAGCATTTAATACAATTGCTACACACCTTTTTTTTCTTTTTACGACTCTGTAATCTCTTGCTTTGGGGTGGAGTCAAGGTACCTATTGGAGTTGAGCATCTACCTGACCAGATGCCCTTTCTGATGCCTACTAGAGTTCGCAGCAGATACTTTCTCTTTGCACCTTGATAGAGAAACATCTATCACTGTGTAGGATTGAACTCTAAACCTTCTGAGTGGGAGGCGAGCATTTTCAGCTCTAGGCCACCATGCTGTTCCCTATTGCTACATGGTTTTTTTTCTTTTTTAAATCCCATATTCTCTTGGATATTTTTTCTGAACCCTGGGGATTTTTGGGTCAAATGTTTACTTCATACTAAATCATATATTTTAACAAGCAAAAACCACACTTACGCTAAGCATTTTTAATATCTGAAAATTAGTACATGCTGTCATTTTGGTCATGAAACATGTAGGTCATAAACTGCCTTATCATAACTTAAAAAAATAAATAAAGGCCTACTGCAAAACTCTTAGAGCCATCCACAAGGTAAACACTGCTGATTTACATTGTTAGCATCTATTAATCTCCTCCCAAGTATTAAATATGGTCCTCGGCCATCAAAAAGTTGTTCATCACTATTCTAGTTTATAAAAACTATAGTCGATATGTTGACCATTAAGAAAGCCTATATGAAAATTCATAAAGGTGCCTTTATTGAAGTTGTCTGTGGAGATTCCTAGAAAGTCCAGTTGCCTCTTGTACAAAATTGTTACAAGATGAATACTGTTAAAGAGTTATTTATCAATCATGGGAGTAGAAAAGAAAAAATGATGAAAAAAAGAATGTTTGGTCATGGAGCCATGTTTTTACCAGCTTCTCATGATTAGATAGAATAATGGAAACTTTCAGATCTACAGATTGGTTCTTCACTGGTGCAGAGTAGCCGTTCATTGATTACTATATGGATATATTATAATCTTATAATCTTCAGATGACTTCCTTGTAGATGTACCTAATCCCCATGTAGTGTTCATCTGCACTGCGTTGCTCAGCAGCTTGGTCAAATATTTGTTATGGTTATTTTCTATTGCACTTGGTCTATTCCTTCAGATCACTTCAAGCTGATAACCTTTAAAACAGAGAACATTTGCAAAACATGTAGTATTGCACCACTTAGAGGCAAAGAGGAAATATTGCTTGCAGAGCAATTTCTAAGGTTTCCAGAAGTCCATGGGCAAAAGGTTCATGAGATTTTTCCTGCATCCCATGCCATTGTAACCTTTTCTTTTCTGGCCATTTAAGTTAGTGGTACACCAAACAAACATATGTGGGAAAAGTCAAAATATTAAAATCTTTCTAGGCATTATTTTCATTTAATTGTCTTGAATGAAAAATGTTTTTACTCTTTTAAAAATGCTATATTTTCCATACACATATGCAGTAGTAAAATGGCTTTGGAGAAAGGGAGCTGGAGAAATGACATTTTCAGCCTCGTGGCCCAGGATACAGACAGAAATTTTTCAACAAATCCAGGTTTGGGATTATCTATAAATGTTAATAAATAAATGATAGCATTTTTCATCAACCTCTCTGTGCTTCTCCCTAGATCTCCTGACATACATGATCAAGAATCCAAATTTCCTTCAAAACCAGACAGTGCATAAAGAGGTGAGTAGAGTGTGATCCTTGTGATTAATGAAAATGTAGAAATGTCTAAAACTTGATATGCTGAGGCCTCTTTGTCCTTTGCTAGATGATAGAGCTAGTTAATTGATTGAGACTTGAAAATAACACTCTTGCTGCTTAGTGGGGGTTTTTTAGGCAGTAAAAGTAGTAAAACAAGGTAGTATCTGAGGTAAATCCAATGGAATATGCCCACTCCTGGAGGTAGTCTTCTGTTTAGTCTTCTATCCTTCTCTCTGTATTATGAAATGGACAAGCATCTACAGATTAACTCTCTCTTGCTTCCCTCCATGTCTAGATGCTCAAGTATGAGACGGGCTTCCTAGTTTGTACTGTCATTGGTCTTCTGTTCATTGTCCTTGTGCCACTAGTGGGCTTGTATTTCTGTTGCTGCCGCTGCTGTGGACACTGTGGAGGTTTCATGTACCAGAACCAGAATGAGCACACTGCCTGCAAGAGATGGACTCTTTTTTGCTTTCTGCTGGGTATCACTGCTGTTCTTCTGTAAGTTTCATCCTATGGAAAATAACAGAATGAGCATGTGGGAATGTGACTACTGTATGGGCTTTTACTTATCTTTATAGTCTCTGATTTAAAGTAGCTACTCCTGCACCACTGCATTGGTTTACGTTGACAGAGAATTGTGTAGCACCTTAAAGTTTATAGATGTATCTCATGAAGTGAACAGTGATCCATGAAAGATGAAGGTATAATAAATTGATTACTCTTTAAAATGCTTCTTGTTGATTTTGCAACCTGACTGACCTTCTGGAAACACACTGAAATCAGATTCCTTGATGGATGGATAGGACTAACACAGCAGATATTTCTAATATAATATGCAGAGTGGTTGAAGGACAGAGTTAACTGAGATGTGATCCAGTTCTTTTGTCTCCTTGGCAAGTCTGTCAGGATTGTTTGTGCTTGGGGAATGGTTTCCTGAAAGTTGGGCCTAGGATGGGATGGGCCAGGCGAGGAAGCACTAAAGGAAATGACCATGGTGGGAGAGCAGATTCTACTGTGTGGGACTAAACAGTTACAGACTTGCTCTATGACCAAAGAGTACAACCATGTGATAGCAGCCTGGAATATTCCTGGTAATGCTTGATTTTGCCAAAACTCCCTTCAGCACTTCTTTTCAGAAACAAGCACATTGTTAAAACATAAATATGCCCTTGAGCATGTGATCACACCCACCCTTATTTTTCCTTACAGAAATTCCCATGCATTAGCGGGAACCCTGAGTATATAATTTGTTTCCATGCTATTCCCAGAAGGACACAAAGATCAAAGTTAGCCATAATGTATTTTTGTTAATTAGTTTAGTTTATTGTCATTGCACCTCATACAATGAAATTAAATGCCATCTTCAGTGTACATTATAACTATAAAAATAAAACACAAACACACATCTTTCACATTCCGGTTTTAGTTGGGAGATTTTTAAATTTTCGGCCAAAGTTTATAATTATTTTTAAATTTTTAAATTTTGTATTGGAATGTTTTTTATTTCTGGCTGTGCACCGCCCTGAATCCAGCAGGAGAAGGGCGGTATATAAATTTAAATAAATAAATAAATTTAAATAAATAAATTCTATACAATTGAATTGAAAACCCCTGATATTGCATTCATATTGCACTATACAGTAGAATTCAGTTTGGTTACTGCCCTGGGATAGAAGTTGTTTTTCAGCCTATTTGTCCTTGTTTTTATTTTCCTGTACCTTCTGCCAGATGGTAATAGTTCCAAAAAAGGGTGCCCAGGATGAGATGGATCTTTAAGACTGTTTTGAACTTTCTTAAGGCAGCAGGAGCTATAAAGCTCTTCCCAAGAGGGGAGAGGGCAACCAAAGATCCTCTGGGCAATGACCTTAACCCTCTGGAGCACTGTCCTACCTGCCACTGTGCAATTGGCAAACCATACACAGGTGCAGTAAGTTAAAATACTCTCTATGGTGCAAGGGTAGAAGGCCACCAGCGGTTTTTCATTCAGTTGTTGTTTCCTGAGAAGTTTCTGCTGGGCCCTTTTGACCAGTGCTGCAATGTGAGTGCTCCAGGTCAGGTCCTCTTTTATGCTAACACCCAGAAACTTAAAACTGGCTACTTGCTGCACTATGTCTACATTGATAAGGAAGGGCTGGATGTCTGATCTGTTCCTTCTATAGTCCACTGTAAGCTCCTTGGTCTTACTGGTGTTAAGGACCAAATTATTGTCTCCACACCACGAAAGCAACCAGTCCACCTCATCTCGATAGGCAGACTCATCCCCCGCCAGAGATGAGTCTCATTGCTGTTGTACCATCTGCAAATTTAGTAATAATAGCATGAGCGGGAATGCAGTCATGCACATAAAGAGTATAGGGTAAGGGACTCAACATGCAACCCTGTGGTGTACCAGTGTTGTTAATAAGGGCTGAAGAGATATGATTACCTAATCTGACCCTCTGAGAGTGGCCAGACAGGAAATCCATAATCCAAAGGCAGAATGCAGACAGGATAATGCAGACACAGGATTACACAGAGATGGTGCATGGCATTATTAACCACAAGTGAATTGATGGGGTTAGAGAGAGAAGGTGCTACAGAATTAAAAAATACTTTGACAAATCACATAACTAGGGGATTCCAAGCTGAAATCACACTATGATTCTGTAATGTTAGAGAGAACACAAGGCATTAAGTGCTGACTCTGAATTATACCTATTTTTTCCTTATATTATGCCCAGCTTCACACATAATGCGAAGGTATTTTTAAAAAATGTATTGTTGAATATAATAAACTAGCTCATAGGTAATGTTAAGGCAGAATTGGTGGCTTCATACATCATGCAAAGCCAAAAAACCCTCAACTCATTTACATCTAAACATTTTACAAGATTTGTATCCCTATAACTATTCAAATACTTAACGCAAGATCAATGTCTAAGTAAATTTTTATTTATTCACTCACTCACTCACTCACCCACTGCATTTATATCTTGCCCCAGTTGGACAAGACCTCAACATATTGTTATGTTTGCAGCCTTTTGAATGATGTTACTAGTTGTCCTTCACAATTTTGTTCTTCTCTTTTTTTTACTTCTTCTGCTAAAGGGCTGGAGATATATGTGCATATGTCAGCAACCAACGTATATCCCAGGGTCTAGGGAGAGGTTTTGTCATTTTCAACAATACAGTGAGCAACCTGAATGCTTATCTGAATTCTATACCTCAGGTAAATGTAACATAGTCTATATTATATCTTTACCGCTCTATCTTATCCTGTGTTTTTCATACTCTATTCTGTATCAGTCCTGGTTGCCATCTTAGTTTTTAGTATTAAAAAAATGGTTGTTGAGCTTTATTTCCAATGAGACCATGCCAAAATTGGAGAGCAGTTAGTCAGATAGCCGTGCTTCAGGATAGGAGGGCTTCTAAAGATGACTGTAATGTACAAGTTACACTTCTCCTTTCAGAAGGTGTGGCCCCAAGTTGTGAAAGGCTTCATTGGTTGGTATCAACTCTTTTTACTTGAAATGAGCTAGCGCAGGAAACGTATGGCCATAATGTCCAATCCAATTATTCATCTAGCTGCTGTATTCTGTACTAATGGATATTTCTAGACTATCTTCAAAATTAGCACATCTCTTTCCCTCTTCCTCCCTCCCTCCTTTACCTCCAGAAACCAAATATTGCATTTATTTTGTGTATCATATTTTTTTCGGTGACAAAAAACTCATAGGACAGTTCCTTAGAAGTAGTCCACTAAGGTCTTCAACAAATACTGTTGCAGGGCAATATAGGACCTATTTTCTAAGTGCACTGTATTTCAGTCTTTGATGTTTATATAATGACTCTTTTGTTCAACAATTCTGATGGTTAGAGCGACTTTGCCAACTGAATCTATATACGAATAGTCAATATATGACTTTATATCTGGCAAACATACAGGAGGGCATTTTGGTACGATAAAAATATTTTAATAGTTGTGTTCAAATTGTATATGACATCCTACGTTTTTCCTCATAATCTCCATGAATCCTGAGTTCAGGATTTCAGTTTTGTGTGCTATCTTCTCTACTAAAATGGGATTTTATTTCATCTCTCCCACAGGAGATTAATGAAATCGTCAGCTCTAGTAAAGTGCCATTGGAGGAGGTCAATGATAGCTTGTCGAGTAAGTTTATGCCTTGGGTACAATTTTGGGGGGGGGAATACATATGCAGTCTCTAATGAAAGAAAGTAAAAGATGGGATTCACAATGACATAATGGAAATGTCTCAAATTGTGAAATGTCATTTTTGTACTGCATCCTATAATTATAGATTTGGAAAATACCTCTGAATGTTTCTATTCTAGAGAAACAGGAGGGAAGAGCATTATGTACGCTATCTTGAGTTGTACAAAATAAAGGTGGGATATATTTATTGTTATTTTTGAGTGCATGAATGCACAAACTTTTTTAGGTCAACTGATGTGAATCATATCATTTCTTGCGGACTTGTGTGGGTAAAGTGAAGAAAAAATGGGTATGGTCAAATCAGAAAGTATACGCAAAAACATATTTCCATTTGCACATTTCTGTCCATCCATCCTAAAAATTTTAAATGACCGTGGGGTCTTACAGGGAAAGGACAGTGGAAAAAGAATTTTTGTTAATAACTTTGTGTTGATGCCTTCCTTCTTTGCAGAAATTGGTGATACTTTGGGGAGCAAGATTAAGGATAAACTAGGTGGACGAGTAAACGACGTATTAGACAGAACTGAGCAGCTTCTTCAAGGTATTGCAAGAGAGACTGGATTGGGAAATGATATTGGGATATAATAGTAGAGTGAAAGCACAGATACATTGGTAATAGAGGGCAGCTTAGAAGTTGAAGGGACTGTTACAGAAAGTTCTCATGAAAAAACCCTAGACTTTGTTATAGTTCCAGAGACAAGTGATTTGCCAACTTAATCATAAGAGATGTCATGACAAGAAAAAAAGTTCTTGTTTTTCCCTCCAGAGCAAAATCATTGGAACCCAAAGAGTATGAAACTGCTGTAGATCTATTGATCAACTCCATTCTATTTTATACGTTTAAGGGGTAATTCCCTGTGGACAAAATCAGTGCCAGCCTTTTGAAAATCAGTGCCAGTAGACCAGTTCAGGAAACAGACATTAAAGGGATTCCAGGAATGTTGTTTACTGTTATATAGGATTTAATAACAGAATCTTGATAGCCTGTCCAAGTTTCTCTCTGTCCCATCTTATAACAAACAAAATCAAGATGGCATTATTTTGAGCTTCTTTCTCATGCTTCTTTCTATTTCTGGACTATGTAATATCATATCCAATGCCTTCCTTAATGGTTTCTTGTATCTTGCGCAAGATCAACTCTGAGTTCTTTTACTTTCAAGAACTAAGTGGTCACTTCAGATTGGGGAATTGTTCCTCAGTCTTTACTCTGTCCTTCCTACTTTTTTTTAAATAGACATTCACAGCATAGACCAGGAACTCCAGAAAGTCGACCAGACTGGTGCTCGCTTGCAGGAAATGCAAAAGGAACTGAACAGAAATCTGACTGACCTGAGAAATGAGATCAATGAGACTCTGAAAGAATGTGGCAGCTCATGTGGGAAAGTGTCCGTAGAGAACCTGACACCTGAGGCCAATTTTGATACGGTAGAATGGGGTTTGGGAGAGAGAGAAATATTTGGATGGGCAGCGTGGATTATTTGACAGCATAGGAAAAGACCTCATGGGTATGGTGAACTGTTCAGTGTGTTTTGGGGGGGGGCATAGAAATGCAATTCATGATACATCTTAAAAGTCAGGCTAAGGAAGCATAATGTAATTGGGATAAGACTGCTGAGATAATTGACCCATGGGAGGCTGAAATCAGAAGCCATAAGATCAAATGTGCCCCAATTGTAACACAATATAGGATAGATTACAATGTAGGAGTATGTTTTCAAGATGTCTAGATCTCTGTTCATTAACTCCCAGTCATCCATATGTATACACACATTTCTAAGTGGCAGCTGTTGCTTCATGTGTTTTCACTTCATCCCACCTGAAACATAGTGCATTCCCCATTGCTTAATCGGGGTTGATCAAACAATAAAAATATATGTTTCACATTATTTCTTTCTGCAGATTCCTGATGTCAGTAAGCCACTTAATTTGATATCTGATCTGACAAGTTTAGATCTCAACAGTACTGTAAAAAAGGTAACACCCTCCCTTTCTTCTACAATTATCCTTTCAAGTATCTACTCCAAGTGCCAGTGCAATAAGATGGGTTGCCCATGAGAGGAACAGGACAAAATGGTCACTTCAACAATCATTGGTCATTGTTTGGAGTCATTTTGTTCATGGACTGATTTATATGAAACCTGCCCTATGTCCTCTAAAGGGATTAAATCTGTTAATTTGGGGAAATGGCAAATGTATCTTCTTGGGACTTTGTCTTTTGTTGAACAGTTTGGGTCATGTTTTACTTGACTGACATTCTGAGATCTGAGCTTTGTTTGTATGTGTCTTCATCTGTGTCTGACTGTATCTCTTTTGCTTGTAGGCAAGAAATTTCATGGAAGAAATACCACAGAAAGTCTCTGATCAAACCAAAGAGCAGGTATCTGGTAAGTAACCCAATCACAGAATATCTTCTTCATTTCACACATTATTCTGTGGTTTCCAAAGGCCTGTAGGTGTACAAAATTATTCACATGACTGACATTATATATGGGGAGAGGATGCATTTATAAGAAAAGGTCTGACATATCCCTCCCTCATTTATGGATACCTTACAAGCATCCCCACTTCAGCTAAATACAGTTGTCCAATATGCCCATCTTTCCAAAAGAAAGGCTTCTATCTTCCTCCTCACAAATGTAATTAATTAATTTATAATGTATGTATTATATTTATATCTCACATTTCCACTAGAATCATAGAATTAGAAGGGAACTTTTAGGTACATTAATTGAGTTCCTTCCTTAATGCAGAAGTTCAAAATAATGCCAAATTACCTCCCCTGAAGGACAGCTCACCATGTTTCACATATTTGGTTCCAAGGGTGAAATGCTCCCGGTTCGGACCGGATTGCCCAAGCCGGTAGCGATGGAGGCGGGTGGTTCAGAGAACCGGTAGCAAAAATCTCTGCCCCCCCAGCCCCCCCCCCACCATGCCCAGCTGAGCTGCACAATCATCAGAGGCTTTTTTTTTACTTTTAAAAGCATTTTTTCTTCAACCTCTTCAGCCAAAAAAATGCTTTTAAAAGTAAAAAAAAAAGTCTCTGATGATCGCGCAGCTCAGCGGGGATCGTCAAAGGCTTTTAAAAGAAAAAAACCCTTTTTTTCTTTTAAATGCCTCTGATGATCCCAGCTGAGTTTTTAAAAAAGCCTCTGCCGATCAGGCAACTCAGCTGGGATCATCAGAGCCTTTTGAAAGCATTTTTTTACAATCTCTTCGCCGAAGAGGTTGTAGAAAAAATGGTTTTAAAAGCAAAAAAAATAAAAAATTGGCCATACCCAGTCACATTATCCCCCACCACCATCAAACCACGCCCACAGAACCGGTAGTAACAAATTTTAGATTTCACCACTGCTTGATTCCACTATCAAAAGGTGACCTTTGGAATTTTCTAACATTCAGCTGGAATCTCTCTTCCTGTTTCTTATGACCATCACTCTATCTCAGGGATAGAGAACAGGTCTTGACTTCTGTATGACACTTCTTCATTTCCTTGGAAAGTGCTCTTATATTCCTCTTCCAAAATATTTGCTCAGGTCTAAACATACCAATTTGCTTTGGCTTCATTTTAAAAATAAGAGTTTCTTTTAATCCCCTTGTTGCTCTTTTCTGCAAGTTTTTAACTAAAGTTCTATTAAAGCGTGTTGCCCAGAACTGGACACAGTACTCAGAATAGAATGTAATTATAACTTCTCCTGACTAGGTAAACAAAGTTTTGTTCACACAGTCTAAAATTGCATTTGACTTCTGAGTAGCTATATTTTGAGTTGCCAATTCCTATTCAGTTGTAATTTTTTTTTTCAGATTTAACATTATCAGGCCAGATATCCTTCCATGCTCTCTACCTGTGCATTTATTTTATTTTTTCCTAAGTGAAGATCTTCCTTTGTTTCATTAGTACATTTGCTTTTGTGATTTTTCCCAAATCTATCAATATAATTTTGTATTGGGTTTTAATTCTTTCGAGCAATATTCTCCAACCTGAAAACTTCTAGATATACAGACTTTAAGAATTCTGGCATTTTCAGGAATGGCCAAACTGACTGAGAAATTCTGGGAGTTGAAAATCATACATCTGGAAACACTGTCCCAAATATTAGCCCAGGTTGGGCTATCCTACAGTATTAGCAATCTACCTAGTTTTATGTCATCTTGATATTTGATAAGCATTCCTGCCAACTGTTTATTTAAAATAGTTAATGACAATGTTGAAAGGTGCTATAAATAATAACTAAATATATAGTTATTAATAACAATAAAATATAGACTACTGATAATTAACCTACAGTTAAAAATATATGTATCTCGGTCTCTCTGTATGTATATCTCTGTAATATAAATGTCTGTGGTATAGGCTAAAGCCTCTCTGAATAAATATATAGGTTTCCTGCTAGAACAGTGATGGCTAACCTTTTTGCTGTCGCGTGCCAAAAGCGTGGGGAGCATGGGGGGGTTGCACGCATGCGTGCCCACATCCATAATTCAATGCGCCCCGCCCCCCATTCATGCATGCGTGACCCCCCCGCGTTCCCCCCCGCTTTTGGCACGTGGTGGCCCAGTGGGCCCAGTAGGCCCATTTTCTGCCTCCCCAGACTCCAGAAGCTTTCTTGGAGCCTGGGGAGGGCAAAAACAGCCTTCCCCACCCCACCCGGAGGCCCTCTGGAGGCCAGAAACGGCCCATTTCCCGACTTCCAGTGGGCCCGGAAGGCCTGAAAATCAGCTGGTCGGTGCACACTGGAGCTGAGCTAGGGCAACACTCGCATGCCCACAGATATGGCTTCACGTGCCACAGGTTTGCCATCACGGTGCTAGAAGGAAGCCTGACACCTCTGGAAGAGGGCTCCAAAGCCCAAGTGCAGCTATAGAAGATGTCTCCTCTTGGGGAGACTATTCCCAAAGGGTAGGATGTCTCCTATTCCCAAAGGGTAGGATGTCTCCAAATGATTTTGGCAAGCATTGATGGCATTTCAAAAGGCTTCGGCCCATGCTGAGTACAGCTTTATAAATCATAAGCTGCACTTTGAACTGTAGTCAGAAATTTACGGTAAATGCTTTACTCTGCTAGGATGCCATTATTTCAGTTCCTCCCAAGCCATAATCTTGCTGGCTTCCTTAACACACTAATGTCAGTGTCAATATTTTTTGCCTAATGATGCTTCCCTTCTTGGCGTGAATACAATGGTCAGTATGGTGTAGATCAGGGGTGTCAAACTCAAGGCCTGAGGGCTGGATCCAGCTTATGCGGTGCTTAGATCTGGCCTGTGGGGCCACCCTGGAAACAGCAAAGGCCTGGCCCATGGTGCCTCTGCCAGTGAAAAGGAGCTTGAGAGGACCGTGTGCAGCCCACCCGAGCTCTGTTTTCACTGGCAGAGGGTTGCTGGAGGCTGTCGCAGCCAAAAATGGAGCTTGCATTTATGCTGGCAGAGGGTTACAGGAAACTGTCACATCCAAAACTGGAGCTCGAGACCCCATTTTCACTGACAGAGCACTCGGGCCACCACAGGTGCCCCTGACAGTGATGTCGAGCTGGCCACGACCACCCAGCCCCCCAAGGTCAAATGCAACCCTGATGCAACCCTCAATGAAATCGAGTTTGACATCACTGGCATGTCAGCGCTCTAAATCATTCTTGCTCCATCGCTGACATGAAAGAAAAAAAATTAGAAGTAGCAGTTTGGCTTTTCACCCAGTTTCTTCTCTCCTCGGCAAATAACGTCACCTGGAGGGAGGTGGAAATTCCTGTGATTTGTAGCAGCCGGGTTGAAAGACTGATTTGGAAGATGGCCAATGAGGCACTGGGATTTGAGGAACAGAAAGGGAGGGGTTTGAGATCAAAGAATCAATTTTGGCTGCAAATGAGTTCAGGGCAGATCGTTATTTTTCAATAAATGAGAGATTTCATCAAAGACTTTGTGTTTGAGAATGAAATTTATTTGAAATAACATCGGAACCTGACATGGCGTAGATTTTAAGTAATTAGTACCCATATATAACAAACCTACTAGTTTTTGCATGCAAAAAAGCCCAGGTCCAGTCTCTGGCTTCTTCAGGTAGGACTTAGGAGATCCATAGCAGAAAGTCTGAAGAACTGCTACTCATTAAGTAGCCTGCTTGCTTACTGTATTAACTTATCGGGTGGTTTATTGTCTTATGTAATTATTTGCCACTCTAAAGACATTCACATTGTGGATGCAATATGTTCTCACTGAATCAAGAGTGGAACAAAATTAGCCTCATCCGATGTCATCTCCAAGTTTCCTATTTCTAACATCTGTGCAAGTTAAGAAAGACTTCAGTAAAGCAGTACTTTTCCAACTTTGGTTAGAGGTAGAGGAGAGTCTGCCAATCACATAGTAGAAGAAGGCTGCAAGGAAACTCTCAGGCACTGAGAAGGTGCGGTAGACTTCTATGTAGGTACCCTTTTGATTTTTGCAAAAACTCCCAGATGTTGAGAAGTGGTTGAGAAGCAGTATCCCTCTGAGGATTTGCACAGTCTAATCAGTTTCCTTTTTTTTTTTACGCTTGTGTAAAGGCACACATTCATCCTATTTATGTATGAATCAGCCCATTATGGCTTGCTTAATTAACCATTAAAATGGTTAAAAATCCTGGGAGTTTGTAAGAAAATTAGACACTGTAGATCATGGGTGTCAAACTGAAGGCCTGCAGGCCGGATCTGGCCAGTGGGGTGCATAGATCTGGCCCGCGGCAGTGCCCTGGAAACAGCAAAGGCACCTGCAGTGCCTCTGCCAGTGAAAATGAAGCTCGAGGGGCTGTCAGCCCTCTGCCAGCGAAAATGGAATGCACGGCACTCCTGGGCTCTGTTTTCGGCTGCAATGGCCTCCTGCAGTCCTCTGCCAGCAAAAACGGAGCTCATGAGGTCTGTTTTTGCTGGTAGAAGGATGCAGGAGGTCATTGCAACATGAGACATGGCCACACCCATCCTGGCCATGTCTCCACATACCCCCGAGGTCAAACACAATCCTGATGTGGCCCTGAATGAAATCGAGTTTGACATCCGTGGTGTAGCTAATATGTGTAAGATGAAGATCTGATGCAGTATTAGGCAGATATCCTATGTTTTGATATGATATATTGTTTTTCAATTTCTTTGCTCAAACATATTTAGTATCCTGAATTATTCTACTTATTCTTCCCATGTGCAGCTGTTTTCCTGCTCTGACTTTAGTTTATTTCACTTAATGAAAACTGATCCCCCCCCCAAAAAAGTAATCTTCGCTCCCAGAATTTACAGTCAGCTTTGTCTGTTGTTTATTGATTTGTTAAAGATGCTTTAATAGAAGTATTTGATTTGCATCAATAAAAGATTTTAATTGCATCACTTAAATTAAGATGCAGTGTGAATTGTATCTATACAGAGTACGAGTTGGAGAGCTTAACATATCCATTGCCCTTGGATAATTGTTATTGTTTAGGCGGTGCATGATAATACACATAGTATAATGGGTTTATCTTTGTTTGCTCCTATTATTAAAGACATACAGGATATACTTCGCAGTGTCAAGAAGGGAATTAATGCAATCAGTGATAAGTTTCATGAGCTGATCTCACTGAAGGATATCTCTGCATTCATGGAAAATATTGTAAAGAAAGCAAATGACTACAAGCCATATGTGGTCAAATATGATGACTACAGGTAGGAACAAAACTTTTTTCAATTTTTCATATGTTGCAGAATTACTTGGGCTGAATTCAGAGTTCAGATGGAATGATATCTACATTCCATTTTAGTAGGTCAGTTATAGAAAAATATGGTGTAGCTCAGAAGAAAAATGAGGCCTGTAGAGTTCTCTGTTTCAAGCGTTGTTGTTTGAATGACCAGCACCACTATCTGCAAAAGTTCAAAACTCTATTTAATCACCATTTAATACTAGTTCTTATGCTCTGGCCTTGAACTGGATCTTATTACTTTCATTACTTCCTTTAATTTCTAGCGCCTGGTTCATAATGCACTGAGCTACAAATGATCCAAGCACATTTTAGCCTAGAATGCAAACCCATTTCATGCAGTTACTTTGTGGTTGAATGTATTACGCACCTGAGAAAATGTGGTTAATTGAGAAAATTATAATCCTGGTTGGTAAACATCCTGTTTGAACAAAACTAGTCTGTTGTAGCTGTTAGCACAGCTAACTGTGCTAACTAATAAGAAATCTTATTCTGATTTCAACTGAATTGAACTGATTTGACCCCATTGAGCATGTTTTCACCTCTTCCTTCCTGCATTGTTGTTTAAAGTCTGAGTGTTAACTAGTTGATTTTTTTCACTACAGGTGGGGTGTTGGCGTCTGCCTTTGCTGCCTGCTGCTTGTAATAATTGCATTCAATGTGTTGGGCCTTTTGCTTGGTGGTCTTGGGCTAGATCCAACTGGAGTGCAATGGCCTACCAAACGGGGCTGCCTCTCCAACACTGGTGGAAACTTCTTTATGGCGTAAGAAATGTTGTGTTCTCTCCCTCCTCAGTATAGGGAAATAACTGACAATAACCTCTTTGTACCCTTCCAGATCATAGCCACAAATACTGCTTGTATTTTTATGTAATGTTAGTTGCTTTGGAGAAAGCACTTTATGGAAAGTTTACTAATTTTACACTTAGCATAGATTCCTACCAGGAAAATATAGAGTGGTACTGTACACAAGTGCCACTGTTGATGGCAAGGTACACTACTAAGTTGAAAATGTCCTCTACTTGCCTCAGCACATTGTTTTCCTGCCTTGCTCTACGGATCTTCACAGAAGTGGCACCATGAGAATATAAGACCCAACTGTAGAAAGTTCTGTGGGTTGTTCACATCCAAATCAATAGTTGTATTGTAGACCTCTGATTGTTTCTCATCTTTCATGACAGGAGTGTTGGATTCAGCTTTATATTTTCATGGTTGCTGATGTTGCTGGTTCTAGTATTATTTTTAGTTGGGGGCAATTCATACACATTGGTGTGCCGGCCTTGGGCCAATGGAATTATCCTTCAGGTAAGCCACCCAGGTTGCTACTGTATTTATAACTGTTGTGTCCCCTCATGATTAGGAATGAGGAGACAAGGGGCTGCTCAGAGTTGGTTGATAATTGAAGTTGCACATAAGCCTAATGAAATAAATGCATAAATATTATGACACAGGGAAGGATAGCCCATGGTTATAGAGTTAATAATGGTATATTAATTTGCCATCTTTGTTTGCAGTTCCCTCTTCCAACTTTCATAAGTCATTTTTATTTTAGTCTCTGGCTGCAGCAGTTTCAGTTTCAGGAGAGGAGAAAAGTTGGAGGAATCAGTAAAGAGTTTAAGAAAATTTAGAAAAGATTTCATCAGCTGCTACTTATCTTTTTTTCTAGTATCTGGATACATCTGGGGTGCTCCCTCAATTAAATGTGAAAAAGCTCATGAATTTGAATGGTTCTGATGTAAACCTGACCAGCATATACAAGTAAGTGCCAGACTGCTTGGCTGAGCTGCCATTATGTTTCTCTTCAGCTTCCTTAAGGAGAAGGACAATCTGGAAAGAACATAAATGTTGCAGGCCTAGGGAAATAGATTTTGGAGGTTGTACAGAGGGAAACCTTGTACAGAAGAAGGACATAGTTGCTTATCAACCTGTAATGAAATACATGGAAGCACTACACAGATTAAAGCAGTGGTTTCCAACCTTTTTTTGGCCATGCCCCACCTAAGCATCTCTAAAATCCTGATGCCCCCTGCCCCCCGTGACATATAATTCTTTGAGTCTTGTCTATTCATATATTAAAAAGTGTTGCTAAGGTCTAGAGTCTAGATTCTAGACACTACACATTTTCGAATTGCCCCCATTAAAAATCAAATTGCCCCCTGTGGAGCGTGGGCCCCATGTTGGGAACCACTGGATTAAAGTATTTATAAATGAGTAAAAGCTTGGTAGAATATCATATGAACCATATTCCCAGAATGTGCTTGCACAATCTGGGAATATGCACAAATCATGTGCTTTAGGTTAGCGGCCTCCAAAATTTGGGCACCAGGGATCCAAACCTTCCATGGAGAAAGATTTTCCGTGGACTGGAGGGTGCATGGTTTTGCGTGCTGCCTACATCCCAAGGATGGAGCTTCGCTTGTTTGTATGGACTGGTTGCTGGCATGCCATGGACCAGTGCCGGTCCAAGGACCTGGGTTGGGGACCACTGCTTTAGGTCCTACCTTGATGGAATTCTCCTAAGCAAGTCCCTTCAGTTTTTCCTTCCCGGTAGATGAGCGCCTCTTATCCCAGCCCATCCTTCCATTCCATTGGTCCCAGATAGTCTGTATATCACCTAAGTGATTGGAAACAAGTTGCTGTAATTGCCATGAAGCAGTTGAAAATAATGTACATATTTTTGCTATCAGTTGGCAGAAAAAGCTGAACTTTTCTCACCTGCTCTTTGCAAGGAAGAAGACTTGTTTATGTGTGCAAGTGATAGGAATGAATACAGATAGTTCTCAATTTATGTTCACAATTGAGCCCAAAATTTCTGTTGCTAGGTGAAATATTTGTTAAGTGAGTTTTGCCCCATTTTACAACCTTTCTTGTCACAGTTGTTAAGCAAATCACTGCAGTTAAGTTAATGACACTGTTGTTAAGTGAATCTGGCTTCTACATTGACTTTGCTTGTCAGAAGATTGCAAAAGGAAATCACATGACCCCAGGACACTGCAACCGTCACAAAGATGAATCAGTTACCAAGCATCTGAATTTTGATCACATGACCATGGGAATACTGCGATGGTCATAAGTGTGAAAAACAGCCATAAATCACTTTTTTCTGTACTATTATAACTTTGAATGGTCATTAAATGAACTGTTGTAAGTTAAGGACTACCTGTAATGTGCCTGCTTCTACAGTAAGGCCATTCTGAAGAGGCATCCTGGCCTCTTAACTCAAGTTTTCCTCTTTTAAAGGAATTGTGAAGAAAATGCACCCTTGTGGAGTACTTTTCACCTAGATGAGATCGTCTCTTTGAATGACACCTTCAACATCAGCAAGGTAAATGATGGCTGCTTATACTGAATCAATCCGGTGCTAGAGAAATGCCATCATCAGTTAACATTTTGTTCCCAGACATCAGCTTAGGGTTGTCACCAAGAATAGTTACAGCCTCTTTGAATGGTTCTAGAGAATGTACTGCAAAACAAATGAAGTTGTGTCTGCATATACTCATCTGGCATGTCTCTTTTCCCTCTAGTACACTCAAAGCATTGATTCAACCTTGAATAAAATAAACATCAATATTGGATCTATTGAACTCCTGAAGGATGACCAAAAAAAGAGCTTGCTGAATCTGAGTTCAAAAGATGGGCCTCTGAATGTGGATTTTAACAGTACTCTTGAACAGGTAAGATAAAAAATAAAGAAAAGGCTTGTGAAAGAAAGGAAAAATGTTGTTATAAGTTCCTTCCCAGAAGGAGCTCTATAAGGACCAGACATTCTTCTGTATCTTTTCCAACTGCTCTGTTGGAGAATGGGTGATGTTCACATTTGCTGGGGAACACATTGCTGTTTCCTGGCACAGACGTTAAAGAGTCTGCTACTAGAAGGATTCTGAGTTGATATTGTCAATTATTATAGCTTATTGGCAACTGCTCCAGTTGTGATTGTGTTTGGCTAAGCCCTGAGGTTACCATCTATAGCCAAACATTTGACAGTGTATTTACAATATGTACTTTGTGTAGGTTTTTTAAATTGTTCATTTTTTAACATATATGTTTCTTTTTAGCATTCTGTATAGATTAACATCTCAATATAGTATAATGAAATAATAAAAATGCAATAAAAATATTCTTTATAAATAACAGCAACTACAAATAATTAAATAGTGATCAGATAGGCTAGCATGATTGATCAATTTGCCTGCTAATACTGTTGTGAAGAGGACACACTTTACCTAGTCCTTAAAGGATAATCAGAAAACTTGTTGGATTGCTCTTCTGTCAGAAAACAGTCATAAAAATGCCTATGTATCCAAAAGCAAATAATCTAACAGTTGCTAGTGGACATTAGAAAAATCTCTGATAGTAGATCAGCAGAAAAGAGGGATGAGGTGAACTCACTCCTCCTAGAGATGAGGAAAAACAATAACATGTATTATATTAAAACATATGAATATTGACTGGAAAATATGCAGAAATACTCAAAAGTAAATCTGCCTTCAATTCCATATTTAATTCATTCAAGTGTATTTTGCTTGCTTGACTTCTGTGTTCTCTTTTTATCCTTTTTCTATAGCTTAACCAGAATCTGACCAAACAAAACCTGAATACCTTGGTTAATAACTTGGAAGAACTGGCAAATACCGTGAGTAGTCCTTGGGAAAGGATACCCACATGATCCTATATAACTGTCTTCCTCAACTTCTAAGATATACAGCAGATGTTATGGGAAATCCTTTTGAGTAGACATGGAATTTGGCAGATATAGCTATTCTCCCAGCTACAGGGAGAATACAGCATACAGAAGATGTAAACTAATTCTGTTCTAAATTGTGTCTTGGAATGTGGCCTTCAAGTAGCTTTGACAGTGAACGGCACAAAAATAACAAGACATTAGGAAGTTCTGAATAACAACAACAACAACAACAATAATAATAACAACAGCAGCAGCAGCAGCAATAATAATACTCACTGCTCAATAACAAGCACTACAAACTAATGCCATGAAAGCAAAAATACAAAAATTCACCAACAATCCAAACTGCTTCACATTTAATATGTGAATGTAGCAGAATTGCACAAACTGATTACAAAGCTAGACATGACGAAGTTGCTAAATTAATCCATTGGTCATTATGTAAAAAATACAACTTACCTGTAACCAAAAAGTCATGGGAACATAAAGTGGAAAAAGTTATAGAAAATGAGAAGCTGGAGATCTTATGGGACTTACGAATACAGACGGATCGTCACTTGGAACACAACACGTTAGATATCACAGTTGTCGAAAACCAAAATGTACAATTTATTGACTCTGCGGTACCAGGAGATGCCAGAGTCAAAGAAAAAGAACTGGAAAAAATCATGAAATATTGCGACCTGGCCATTGAAACTACACGGCTATGGATGAAACATGTAACAGTGATACCCATTGTCATTGGGGCACTTAGTACCATGTCCAAGAATTTTATAAGATACATCAACAAAGTGCAGTTTCCTGCAATAACACCAGTAGAACTGCAAAAAACTGTGCTACTTGGAACATTGTACATCTTAAGAAGATCAACTTGGTTGATACCTAGGACACTGGCAGTAACCCATATCAATCAGTCAGTGGTATTTGTGGTGCATTTTTGAATGTTCAGTTGACTGAGGTTCATGTTTAATGAATAAAGTAAACAACAACAACAACACCTGTATGCTACCTGATTCCCTACTACCCTGGATAGCTCACAATAATCAATCAAATACATTACAATAAAAATCAATAAAATATAAAAGTTAAAGAAAAAAGATGTCAAGCACAACAGACCAGGTGGAATGAACTGAGAAGTTTCACTCACCCTCACCAAAGGCATGGGTGAAGGCATGGGTGGCTTGAATTGCACCTTAAATTATACCCAGAAGCAAACTAGCAACCAGTGCGAAGCAGAGATGTTGCATGGGCATACCAAGGCATGTGCATCACCGCTCCTGCCATTGCATTCTGGGCCAGTTGAAGCTTCTGGAAAGTCTTGAAGGGAAATCAGTGTAGAGCACATTGCAGTAGACAAACCAGAAGGTGACTAGGCATGGCCGACTATCTGAAGGGACTCCCAAACTAGAAAAGGACAAAACCTGTACACCAGAAGTGTACACCCTTCTGGTCGCAGCTGATACCTGCTCCTCAGGCAAGAGCTGCAAGTCCAGGAAGATTTCCAGACTGTGCACCAAATTTGAAGAGACAGTGTTACCTCTTCCATGGTCAAAAATGGAATATGTCTGGGTTTAGAGAAAGGAAGAGAACCCCTCTAAAATCCCTAACCCATGGATTTATCTCAGGATACTGTGGTTAATGATATTGAAAGCTGCTAAGAGATCAAGGAACACATGATCTCCATCTTGGCTCAACCATATGCTCAGTCAATAAGCATGGCCAAGGCTATCTCAATACTAAATCCTGGCCTGAAACCTCTGAAACAGTTGGAGTAGAACCTGTTTTGAACTAGAAGGTAATTGTTGAGGGAGAATGGAGTGAAATGGGGCATTGAAGTTACAGAGTACAAATGCTAATTGGATATGACTCCATGTCAAATTTAATGAATACTGTGTGTATAAAAACAATAAATAATCTAATATCATTCATTCATTTTCAGACAACCGGTGAAACAGGTAAAAATTTGCAACGCCAAGCTGATGAGCTGAAGAAAATCCAAAATCGGATAAACCTCAAATTTCCTCCAGAAATCGTGAGTGTGGTTTCCCTTGTCTCTCTTTATCTTCTTTGACCAAACTTGATATCACTGAATGAGGAATTTATTTGTTTTCTCCCTTAGAAAGCCTTGAAGGAAAGCATCCAGAGCTTGAAGAAATCTACACCTCAAATTCCAGTAAGCAGGCTGGGTGAAGTGAAAAACTGGGGAAGAGGCTTTGGATTCTAGGGTTTCTAAAGATTTCTGTAAACGACCTTCGTTGAGATAGTTTAGAAGTTCTGCTAGAGGCCAATCTGTTGGGGTCTTGAGATAAGAGATAGAAAATTGTGACTTCATATTACTAAGTGCCAGTTGGGAAGTTCAGAAATTTATCTTGGCATAAAAAGGTTTTAAATTTATTAAACTTATGACAAGACTGAACACAAGAGGTTGGTAGATATCACACAAAGGAAAGAATGAGTATGGAAGGTCCATTTATAGCACCGGTGTCAAACTCACCACATTACATAACATGAGACTTTTTTTTCCCCTTTGCAGAGCTGGGATGGGCATGGTCTGTATGTATTGTATCTGGCCCATGCGCTGCCAATTTGACAGCCTTGATTTATAGCATTAGCAGAGCTATTTGTGTGAAGTTGAATATCATTGATTTAAAATGCTTATTGACATCATTCCCTTCATGTTTAATTTAATAAAAATGTATCAGAGAACATGTCCCAGCTTTCAATATGCTGTGGGATTTGTGACGCTAGATGTGCAAGCTATTTTTCTTGAGCAGATGTATCTGAATAGAAGCTTTTAAAAGAACTTAACACCGATATATCCCACCAGAATCAGATAAACCTCACGCTGTCGGAAATAAATGAGACCAGTTCATTTATACAGCACCAGACCGAGAATGTTATAAAAAATGTAAGTTTTCATCAGTACCTTAGTATGTTTGTTTGTTTATTTATTTACAATGTGAATAAACTGTGCCAGTTGGTCCAGCACTTTGGTCAGAACTGACATCAGCAATCTAAAGTGAGATGTGATGTGGGGGGGATGAGCAGAAGCTCCAGGATACAGCATATTATTTCCTAGGGCTGTGCATGAAAAGTGCTTCAGACATTGTGGGAGGACTGTTGTTCATTAAGTGGCCTGAAGGAAAATGCTGCTACTTTAAGGAATCATCTCATTAAGCCAATAGGTAGATACCTTAGGCTAGCTTCAAACCCTGAAAAACATTGTGCTACTTTCATCAATATGCAGTAGGTAGCTTTTGACTTATGACATAGTTGGGGCCAAAATGTTGGTTGATAAACGATATTGTCATTAAGGAAGTCCATCACGTGATTGGATCACAATTTTATGACAGTCATTAAGCAAATCATATCATTAAGCGAATCACATAGTGTTTAAATGAATCTGCCTTCCCCAATTGACTTTGCTTGTAGGAAGATAGCTGGGCAGGTCGCAAGTCTCAATCACATGACCACAAGATACTGCAACCAGTTGTAAATTGGAGCCACTTGCATTCCTGCATCTATAGGAGTGGTATGATGGTCTTAGCTTTGAGAACTGGTCATAAGGCACTTTTTCTACAATCATTAAACAAATAGTCATAAGTCCAGGACTACCTGTAGTAGAATGGCCAGGCTTCTTATGCTTGCAGGAAATCTGAAGTACCGTATATACTCGAGTATAAGCTGACCCGAATATAAGTCGAGGCCCCCAATTTTACCACAAAAAACTGGGAAAACAGTGACTCCAGTATAAGCCGGGGGTAGGAAATGCAGCGGCTACTGGTAAATTTCAAAATAAAAAAAGACTGGTCAAAAGTGTGAGGACCTGTCAGAAATCACTTTTTTCAGCCCTCTGGGTAGTTCTTTTGTGCATATGGACTACTCAGAGGGCTGAAAAAGTAATTTTTGACTGGTCCTCGCACTTGTGACCAGTCCTCGAATTTACAACTGTCCTCACATTTTATGTTTTTGCCCTATCTTATCACCATGGTGAAGAGAAGCAGCTGTGAAATGAGTGACATGGTTGTTAAGAATGCTACAATGGGCATAAATGATGACCAGTCATAAATGTGAATACCAGTCAAAAGTGCGAGGACCTGTCAGAAATCACTTTTTTCAGCCCTCTGGGTAGTCCATATGGACTACTCAGAGGGCTGAAAAAGTAATTTTTGACTGGTCCTCGCACTTGTGACCAGTCCTCGAACTTATGACTGTCCTCACATTTTACGTTTTTGCCCTATCTTATCACCATTTCTCTCTCCCCCTCTCTTTCTCATTCTTTCTCTCTCCCCCTCTTTCTCTCTCTCTCTCTCCCCCACACTCTCTCTCTCATTCTGCCTCCTTTCTCAAAGAGAGAGGTGGTAGGTTTGAGGAGAAAGATTGCTGTACAATAAAAAAGATGAAAGGGAAGAAAACCAACCCCAAACAAATATAAAGCTATCAAGATAAAGAATGAATTGTTAAACTTTAAAGAATAAAAGAGAACAAATATGACTAAATAGCAATAATTAGAAACACACATACAAACATACAATGTATTTTCTTTGAACAGAGTATTTGGCCGGTTCACAAATTTAAACAGTGTTTAGTCATTTCACTTAAATTTACAATTTCTATATTTCCTTTTTGCCATATTTATTCCTCATCTATTTTTTTTAAAAACCAATATTACCCTTCATCCTCATCTCTAATCTTAATCAAATTCAATTTTTCACTTCTATTCTATATTATACCCCTTCCCATTGTCATCTATTTTTATATCCATCCTCACATTGGTTAATTATGTAATATTACAGTTGTTCAATACAAATTCAACATTTTAATATAAATCAATTAGTTATATAACTATCTTTTTTGTATATTAATCAATATGAACATGAATATTCCAATTATTTCCATGCAATCCAATTTCTTACAAATCAATTACCGGTAATTATATTTACCAATAATAATAAACCAAATAATTTCCCCCATATATTCTTCCAAACCACAACTTAACCATTTCTGCTTTCAACACAATATACAATTAATAATATCTCAATTATTACAATTCCCTAGTTAAATAGAGCTTATTTTTCTTTTGTGTTTTAAAATCTTGAACCTCCTCTTTTGCCCTAAATTTCCCATTGTTTGCAGTTTTCCACCTACCTTTTTTGGTGAGGAAAAAGAAAAAGAAATCTCTCTCTGCCTCATTTTGTCACGTTGCAGCAAAGCCCCTGCTTTACTTTCAGTTTCATGTTTCAGCATGGCTTGGGGGGGGGGAATCTGCACCTCTTTGCAAATCAGCTGAGAGTCGGGAGGCTGTTCAAAACAACTTATGGTAATTAACCTATACTGAAGCTGAAAGGGCTGTTTTTTCTATTTTTGCAGACAGGGGTCTACTCATTTGTTTTCTTTTAAAAAGGCTTTTTTTTCGTGACTCGAATATAAGCCGAGGGGGGCTTTTTCAGCCTGAAAAACGTGCTGAAAAACTCGGCTTATATTCGAGTATATACGGTAGTTCTTCTGAGTTATTTAAGCATGGAGAGACTTATTACCGCTAGCAAATCTTGCATGAAAGATCTCTGCTTGCTTGCTCCTTCTCTCCCCACCACCCTGAGTCTTCTAGATGCATGTAATGCACAGGCCTCCAGTTTGACACCCCTGACCTAGAAGCACATGTTGTCTCTAAACAAGGTATTCATTATTTGGGAGAAAAAAAGTCCATTCATGGACTGCAATGCAATTTATATAGGAAAAAAGCCGTGGTGGTGCACTGGTTAGAATGCAGTACTGCAGGCTAACTCACTGCTCACTCCAGGTGTTTGTTTCTCACCGGCTCAAGGTTGACTCCACCCTTCCAAGGTTGATAAAATGAGGACCTAGATTGTTGGGGGTCAATATGCTGACTCTGTAAACCTCTTAAGAGAGGTCTGTAAAACACTATGAAGTGATATATAAGTCTAAGTGCTATTGCTATATTTATGCTTCAAAACTCATGGATCTGCAATGCAGTTTATATAGAATATTTACACCCAAAACTGAACCATTTCCTGGATTTGAACCCATCCTCTTCTCTACTTCCATGTAGGAGACCAAGACTTTTATATGGAACATAGTGCATTATTTTTCGTCTTATCTGACATGGGTTGAGCGTTCTGTAAGTATTATCAATCATTTCTAATGGAATAAGGATGGTCTTGCTGGGCTTACACTTTTATCTTGCCAACACTATGTACCAGTAGTTATCTGTTCTTGGTCAAACCCTTACCAAACAACATGTAGATTCAAGAGGCATGACTTTTTTAAGCCAAGAACCTTTTCATTTCCTTGGTATGTTGTATGAAGATCAGTAGAATTGTTTGGTGACCCAGGCAAAACTTATCTATTTGTTTCAATATACCAATTGTGCTTTGTTATTCTGGGTTTAAGCATAGAATATTGAATAAGGGCAGCCATGAAAATGCAGTATACAATTATTGAGGGATTGAACTTTTCCTTCTGGGTTGGAAGATAAATTATTGTAGATGATTTCAAAACATATGGTGGTCAAATAATGAAAATTATTGTCCAGAAGATCAGAGCTTGGTTTTCTCTGAGGAAACGTCTAATGAAATATGTTTGCTTTTAAATCTTTGTTGGCAGATCATAGGAGAATTTGGTCGCTGCGGTCCTGTAGCCTGGGCACTGGATAGTGTGAATACCGTTTTCTGCAATTACCTTGTTGATTCTTTGGTGAGAAAATCAGTAGGACTAATCAAAACATTAATTGAGATGTAGGATTGCTAATCCTGTCAACATGGAATTAAGGCAAGAGATGGTTGTTACAACAGAGTGTAACAGTAAATTGTAAATAAGAGGAGCATATGATTATAATTGTCTTGGGCATCAGTTTGCTGTAATAACCCATGTCTTAATTTTGAGGAAAAAATGCAGGGAGAAATTAGAGGTGCACATACTTCTGAACAGAAACAGGAGTGGGAGGTACATAAAGAATGCTCTAGCTAGTGCATATTAAGACCAGAAGGTGCAAATATCTACTATGTGAGGATATGTCCATCATTAGAGATATTTCTCTTGGCAGTCTCAACCAACTAAAGCTGTGCTGAAATACGTAAAGCATTGCCTCCAACAATTTATCTCTTCTCTTTCCCCCTCCTAGAATGCCTTCTGGTTCAGTCTGGCCTGGTGCACAATCTTTCTGTTGCCAAGTATCATCTTGGCTGTGCGGCTTGCCAAGTTTTATCGTCGAATGAGCGTTGACGACATATATCAGTAAGGATGATTTATACGTAGTAGGGCATGCTGCTCTCCCCCCCCCAATATTGTCTATGAACTGGTTTGAAAATTTCTTCAGAATCATCTGTGCAAGTACCCCCAACCTCCTGGGGCTACATTTCTTATAAGTGCTTCAGAAAAGTGATCTTGCCATAGCATAACTGAAAGATCTTCCTTTTCCCTGCTTGTGTGATGATGTCCAGTTCAATCACTAATTATTTTTGTGGTTCCCAGTCTAGTTTTTGTGAGATCTATCATGTGGAGGTAGCAATATACTGTATATATATATATATATATATATATATGTCATTGACACTATCCCTTTCTTCTATTAGGGATGAGATTATGGAAAACTTTGAACTGTGAGTATCTTTCCGATATGTGTGAGCAATTTTTGCTAGGCAGCATTGAAGTTCAAGCAAATGTATTAGGCTAAAGAAGAGCTGTTTAATTAGCCACTAAAGGAGTGTGAAATCCATTTGGGGTGTAGAGAATACCAAATATAGTGTAGGCACCTCCCTGTTCTGGTGTTAATACTTAACAAAGAAATGAACATAATGGTCTGCAGAGTGGGAAACTCATTGCAATACTGTAAGTTTTTGCAATACTGCAAGTTTTTGTCACATGCTGACAAATAATGCTTGGGATGATGTGGAAAAGTAGTGTGTGGTATGTTTATCAGGGTACAGGATTTTTAATACCCTATCTCCATGATGGCGAACCTATGGCACAGGTGCCACAAGTGGCACGCGGAGCCATATCGGTGGGCACGTGAGCTCAGCTCCGGCATGCATGTGTGCGCCAGCCAGCTGATTTTTGGGCCTTCTGGGCCCACCAAAAGTCAGGAAACACACTGTTTCCGGCTTCCGGAGGGCCTCTGGGGAGAGTGGGGAAGGCCATTTTTGCCCTCCCCAGGCTCCTAGAAAGGCTCTGGAGCCTGGGGAGAGCAAAAAACGGGCCTACCGGGCCCACTGTGCCATCACGTGCCAAAGTGGGGGGAGCACGGGGGGGGGGTAGGGTGCATAGAATTATGGATGTGGGCATGCGGGCGTGTGACCCCACCGAGCTCCCCCTGCTTTTGGCACGCGATGGCAAAAAGGTTAGCCATCACTGCCCTATCTTATAGCATGAACCAACAGTAAGGGATTGAGAGCTGTCGAACAACAGCAGCAAAATCTCTAAAGGCTTCATATTTCCAAATCATCTGTACCCTTATTGTGGCTTACCAACCATCAAGGTTCGATTTTCTTAATTTCTTCTTTTCCCATTACAGGTCAAGGCAAAACATGTTCAAAATGCCCCGGGCTGAACTGAAGAAATAACATTTCCTTTTTCAACATTCCACCTCTGAGAAGCTATGAATGCAACAAACAACGGTCAAGAGAATTCTTGGGTTTCTCTTGACATTGTGCAGTGTGTGTGGATCTTTGCCACATTTTTTTCCTGAACAAGTTTGCAAGATGGCAACCACTTTTTCCCTTCAAGAGACTACTGTGCCATAAGCCCTGTGACAGAGAAGTGTAGTTTGGCTGTACACTCAGTCTATGAAGAGGGTTGTGCTCTTCTCTAGAGATTAGGCTTGCAGTCTTTATGCTGTCCATTTTACAGGAAAAAACCCTGATACTCAAGGGACTCCATAGTGATACCACTGCATTCTACTGAATTACTGTACAGACCCCAATATATAGCAGAACATCTTTACAGTAATTCTTTTGACCCTCAACAGATCTAGAAATCTTTGCTAGATTAAGCTGAATCGCAAATAGTGCCTTCCTGGATCAATACCTACTCCATACCTACTTTAAAGGTTGATACTCTGGAAGAAAAAGCAAATATGAGCCATAATGAAATACTACTGAGCAGTTTTGTATCGGGAAGAACGAATTGCCTTAAATTTTATCTAGAGCACTTTGCAGATTTTGTCTTGTCCTTCAGTATATCATTGCAATCTAGTCATGTATGTTTTTCTCTTTCCATCTTCCTCACATTCTCCAATACTTGATTTGCAAATTGTGGGCATTTATCCTCTCCCCAATATTATACCCAATAATATTGAACCATGAATTTATTTTGTCAGAAACATGATTCTCTCATCAGAATGGGGGAAATTTTCTCATGAGATGAATAGACTTAGTAGTATTTATTAAGAAATTAGTAATAGAAATGAATGCATTTAGATTAGTGCAAAATGAAGACGACTCCAATAATGAAAGATGATACAATAAAGCATTTGGAAGGAGAACATGAGGATTCTATTCCTTTCAGATTAGTCTTACCTAACACTTCAGATGTGTGACATAATTCCTAGTCAGCATTGGAAATTTGAAGTTTAGGGAAGGACTGGATTAGTAGCAGAAAATACTGGAGAACCTGTAGTGGAAATTTGGAGCAGCTCAGAGAACCGGTAGCAGAAATTTTGAGTAGTCTGGAGAACCGGCAAATACCATTTCTGGCTGGCCCAGAGTGGGGTAGGAATGGAATTCACTTAGTGACCGTTGAAAGTTACAATGACACTGAAAAAAGTGACATGATTTTTCACTTATGACCAATTCAGCATCCCCATGGTTACGTCATCAAAATTCAGACACTTGGCAACAGTTTCATATTTATGACAATCGCAGTATCCTGGGGTCATGTGATCACCATTTGTGACCTTCTGACAAGTAAAGTTAATGGGGCAACCAGATTCACTTAACAATTATGCTACTAATTTAATAACTGCAGTGCTTCACTTAACAATTGTGGCAAGAAAAGTCATAAAATGGGGCAAAATTCACCTGCCTCACTTAGCAACAGAAATTTTGGGCTCAATTGTGGCTGTAAGTCGAGGACTACCCGTAGTGTTTTTAATGAGTTACAGATCAATTTATTCAAAGTATAGCTCATAAATTAATTGCTGGTCTGAATGTAACATTACAAATATTTTACTTCAAAGTATTAAATATTAGGATAGTAGGTATCATTTGTTACTTGACTTTCTATTGTTCAATTTGCATATAAAACTTTTAAAGACTCTCATTTGTATTTATAATAAAATTTAAATCAGATTCCTTGCACAGTAGCAGAAACCTTTTGCACTACATTTTTCTTGCTCCAGAAACAGCAATAGCAAATTTATTTTTCAGGCTTCTGGTTCTAAACTAGCTTTTGTGTGAAGAATGACTTAAAGCAACAGTAAGAAATGAAATCCTCCTTAATCAAGGAAAAATGAAAAATTTTCATAAAATATAACATTTTCTTATCTCACCCAGATATTGGGGGTGGGGGAGTGGCTCATATTTGCAAACTTTCAGAGCAACAAACATGCAAACAGTCAGAGTTTAATGTACAGTACACATTCTCTCTTTTACTCACTCACCGCTAGCATATCATTAAGACTGACTTTCTCCTGGCCAATTCAAGATTGTTATCATGCTATCACTTAGTCTAGGACAGTAATTGTTCCTAGCAGCTTCTGTCTTATTTAAATTATATCTTATTTCCACTAAGTTTGATAGAGATATATTCAGTTTCCTGGATTACATGATTTCTATTATATAATAAATTTTATTTGATTCTATGACGGAGCAGGACTGAAAGACTAATCTAGAGTGAAAATTATTACTCAACTCCCCTCCCCCTCCTCACTTTACCGAGAAAGATACTTGAATCTGTATACATGCTTTTGCTTCTCATTTGAATGAATATAATTATTTTTATTGGTGTATTGTTTGTCTTTCATTTGTAAATTCAAGGAAATTACATTTTTCATGGCTTTTATAGGATTTGAGGTAGGCCTTGGATACTTAAGTATTTATAAATTGCTGTTCCCCAAGAATGAGATCCACAAAACATCTTGCTGTTACTGGAATTGCAATGTAAATCAAGAACAAATCATCATGAAACCAGTTTTGGACCTTGCTTGAAAACCAGCTGGCTGCCACAGTATAAGAAAGAAATCTAAGATGTTTTGTGTTTTGTTGGACTCAAAGTATTTGTAATTAATTGAACTATAATTTCAAATGCCGCTATTAAATATAATTTTGATGTATTTTTGCAATGGTGTGACAAATGCTTATTCAACAGGAATACTTGCCTCAAAAATTCAATGGCAGATCAAGCCAGAAAATTCACCAAGATAGCTGTTCCATCAAATTAATAATTATAGGCTTACACATCTAAGAAACAATTACTTGTCCTCTTGATGTTTTGCACTCACTTCCAACTCCCCTCCCATCATATTATAAAAGCTAATTTCAGGTCGATTAATGATCTCTTAGTAATATTTGAATTAACTCTTAATTTACTCTTCCCTGAACATTCCAGTTAGATAATCTAAAGGCAGGTATATTTCCGGTTTTATAGAAGCTGGGAAGTTAAGATCACAGCTCTTATGCTATGGCTCAATAGACAAAGAGAAACTGCTAGCAGTTTGCTTGCTGTAATTTTTCTTCCCAGATTTGTTCTCTTAGCTGACATTATTTCAGGTCGGACTATGAATTATCTACTAGTGTTGGTCCCCATTAATGAGAGTGTCAGACTGAATCAACAAAAATACTATAGAAGATACAGCTGGGAGTATATAATGCTTATTCAATAAAATTATTCATTAAAAATAGCCTTAAAAGCCTATTTACCTGCCAAGGTACTCAAGACAGGCATGGTACAAAGCATCCAGGCAAATCTTAAGGTTGCTTACCTTTTCACCCCCTACTTCACGAAAACAAACATCCAACCTCTGTCTGAAGTCCAGCACTAGCGAAGGATCCATTAGTTTATAGAGAGTAGAAAGGACCTTGCCTCTTTATAATCAAGAGGGGCATTTACAGTAATTCCCAACTCTTAAAAAATAACTTTAAAATGGCTCTGGAATGAGGAAGCTTGAGGTTTTTGAAGAATGTTACCTATAGGAAGTAAAAGTATTGTACATTTGGGGTGGCCAGTTTGGTATGAGCCAAATGTTTTGTGTTCCTTCATCACCTGCACCTCCCTTGTTTGCTTCTGACAGACTAAAGGGAGATTTAGAGTAGCTCTTTGAGTTCTAGATGTCTATCTTCTACTCCAGAAAGGGGAAGCTCACAACTGGAAAGAAAAATATTTGCTTTACACTAAAACCCCCAGTTCGCCAAGGACGTGAAGGCAACTCAAACCTAGTCAATGGATACATTAGCTTTCATTCATGTTTCTCAGATATCAGGGCAAGGACCTGTGTAACCACAGAGCCTTTTTCTGCTAAACACTCAGAAAACTTTCCAAGCTGTAGGGTAGGGCAACAGAAGTACAGCATAAACAAACAGTAGACAGAGTACCTGCTCACAGCCATCTTTTCAAAATGTGTGGGGAACCTGTGACCATCCTTAATTTCTAACATTTCTGAGCCTTAATCAAACGGCTTGGGAGATTCCAAAGATTTTAGCAATTTTGTGAGGGCTTCAAATTCTCCATCTCTTAACTGTTTTCACGTGTATCCCATTTTAACTTTAAACTTTTAAACCAAACGTTGGCAGCAAAGCAGCTGTTAAAATCAGTCTAAAACAGAGAACTGAAGTAGGATAGCCCTTGATTTTATTCAACAAGCTACCTCCTTTTTGGATCACATCAGGGAAAATATTTTTAAAAACAATCCTGTCAGTTTCATGAGAATTAAAACAATGCTGTATCACCAACTACCTACACATAGTAAATAATATTCATGGTTAGACCACTTAAGGATTCCTCTATTTCTGTTAAATCTATGTAGAAAAAGACCCCATCATTATACATGTAGGACATGAGGATGCCAGAAACTGAAACACAGCAATGTTTGGAAGACAAAAGTTCTCCATCCCTGATGGAGAGGGCTATTTCTACTTAAATGGAAAAGCAGAATGGACCAATAAGAGCATTGTCAAGAGTTGTATTATAATAGCACTTTGTTTCAAATCTCGTCATTTTAAAGCAAAGAAGAATTTGCTTAAATATGAAATGCAGCATTAGGAGAATTATACTTTCTTACAAAGAAATATGGCATAAATTATTATAATAAATCTTTTCCACTTCTCTAAAAAGCAAAAAATAAAGGCCGTACAGGGGACAAAGGTGTGCATAGATAAAGGCAGTCAAAACAGTGGGGCTTTCCCTGCTTAAGATAAATATTGCTTAAATCTGTGATACACCTGAGGAGTAATTATTTTCAGAGATACAGCAGCTGATGATTACATTTAGGGAATTTCAAAAGCATTAGGAGGAAGTAAGGCTGGTAAATGAAACTTTTAGACTTATTATCAAGAATGAAATAAGAGTTTAGAGAAATCTTCTCCAACTTGATCTCTTCAGATGCCTTAGACCAGGGCTGTCAAACTTGCGGCCCACGGCTCAGATTCGTCATGCACTGGCCATGCCCATGCCCGGTTTAGCACAGAAAAAGGTCTTGATACGTCATGTGACGCCATGATGACTCGAGTTTGACACCCCTGCTTTAAGACTATAATAATCAACCCCTTATCCACATAACAGCCTTGGAGGAAGACTACTTCTGAGCACAAAAGAACACTGCTACTCCTCAGTGAAACTCATATACAAATATAGTTGATGAATACAGATTGGTATGTTATCAGAATGTCAAACAGTCCCATATTATTATTCATGAAGCGACGGGAGTACATCAGTAGTAACATTTCAAATTTTACTGAAACAATTGTGTTATTTTGATATGCAGCTGTCCCCAACTGATGCCCTCCAGATGTGCTGGAAATACTGTACAATCCAGAATTCTCATTTTGAGAATTATGATCCCAATATATCTGAAAGTTTAGGGAAGAGATGCTTTATTTACCCTAGTTTAAAGATAAGTTTCCAATCCTTCCTAGCTCTACACTCTTCCAAACAAAGTCATTGACAATACATGATTCTGTGATTTAACTTCCCACTTTAGCTGGACGAGCTTGGAATATAAAGACTGCAGGTCCTGATTTTGTAGAACCATTTTTAAATACCATGTTGCTTGTTCTAAGCCTGAGACAATAAAAACTACGTTTGGTTTTGAAAGAAGGTTAGATCTTCCTGGGAGTCTGCTTTCGGAAAAGACTGATGGTTCCTGGGTGGTGTTGGTGGGGGAAAGGTTGGGACCTGTAAGACATGTCCAAAAACTTCATTCTGGGATGTTTCACTTTGTGCCAGTCTGTACAACAGTGGTTTGAGCAGGGCAATAGTAAGTTGGGATGACCCATCTTGTGCAAAAGGAAATGGTTTGAGCTCTACTGATGCTAGGTGTCGCTGAATAATGCTCAGGACATCAGCGGCACTCATATCTGCCGGGCAGAGCTCCCACAACTTGTCCAAATAGGGGTCCAGTGCCCGGTGCCGGGAAAACTCCCCCAGGAGGTTAATAAAAATCTCTTTGTTTAGCAAAGGGCTCAATAAGGAGAATTTCTCCGCTGTCTCCATCACATGCTGCCATTTCCCATATTGGATAAGGAGATCCATGGCTTGGAGGATTGCTTTGGGCCTCTGGCTACAGAGCAAGAGCTCAACTTCCATTTCTCCATCTGCTCTTGGACATCTAGCACACCTTGGCAGTACAGCCAGTGCTCTCTTATACAGGGGCACACCGACCTCAGGCCCTTCTTTGCTTTTATAAGTCCAAGACGCACCCAAACATTGTTGGGATAGTTCCACAAACTGAGGCAACCATTTAGGCTTGAACTCAAGAAGAGAAAGACAGACAAGTTCAAAGAAGGGGAATACTCCATTTAGAGAGCTTTCTTCTTGCTTAGTTGGGCTAGGAGCAGCTCCCCCCAGAATTTTTTTCCATACATCTGGAGTGGCTCTAGCTACCAAAATGCCATCCCCATTCTCTTGTAGCTGGAGATGGTTCTGGATAGCTTTCCAGAAAGCCCCAGGGAAGGCAGTGAATATGACATTCAGGTATGCCAAGTTCTCTCTGCTCAAGTCCAAGTGTAGAAGGCGGCTAAGTTCTTGCTCCACCAGGGCTTCACCATAGCTCTTTACCTCACTTTCTGAAGCTTGAACCACGTGCAACTTGAGGCACTCCAGATCTTGATAATTTTGCAGTTCTAACTGCATTGTGCTCAGGAGCTTGGTATAAGATTCTGGGAGGGCCGTGAGCTTTTTTCCTTTGGGATCAAGTCTATGGCACAGGATGGAAGACAGTGCAACAGGAGCCTGAAACATGCCCCCCTTCTTCAGTTTCTCCACAGTGAGTTGGGAACTACTGAGACTCCGTCTTTGATAGTATTTGCAGGCTTCTTCAAACACCACCTGCACCAAGTTGGATTCAGACTGGCAGCCTTGATCTGAGCCTGAGAAGTCAAGAATGTAAATGCCATCCTGAGCAAGGAGCTGGATTTCTTCTTCTATGGTAGGAGAATCCAAAAAGTGTACTCTTTCAGTGCTCAGGACTTTGCTTTCTATCAGCTCTCTACTGTTCAAATCCACAAGATAAAGTGTATCCTTCAGCAAGCAAACCAGGATGTCCCCAAATACCTTTAGTTGGACCTGCTCTCCTGAAGACAAAATGCCTCCTGCAAAGTCAAAGACAGGTCGCCACACGCCATTAGGTTGGACTCCCTGGATGGTGCCTGTTCGCATGATTAAGAGCAGTTCTCCACAACTGGATAGGGCACAGCTGTGAATAGCCAAATTTTTCATGGATTCCAAGAATCCCACGTAATTCAGCACTAGCTTTTTGAAGTCTATATCGCTGCCTGTATGCGAGGCTTTTATGGAAACACACGGACCGTGCGGCGCAGCAATAACAATGTCAGCCATTTCAGGTCGCCAGATGAGGACAAACTTGGCTATTCTTGGGAAGGTGGCTAGGGTGGGGACAAGGAAGACTCCAGAGGGTTTGGCCAAGACTTGGTAAACAGGGCTATTGTGCAAGATAACCCTGAGAGGGCTCAGCTGGACTTCCTGCTCTCCAACCTGAAGGCCTCGAACACAAATACAATACTGGAAGGCTTTTCTCTCAGGACTCGGTTGAGCATCCAAAGGAGGCCTCTCTTCACACCACACAAGCTGGTCCTCCAAGCTGCAAATGGAGACAATCCGAGCCCGGGCTCCATGGCACAGTTCCAGGCTCTGCAGCAAGTGCCATCCGGAGGTGGGTACAAAGCGCCAGATTTCAGTCCTGCCTTGCTCCCAAATGATAGCCAACACCCAGGAAACAGTTGTGGCAGGGCTTTCCAGAAAAAGCAGCTCCACCACTGGGGGCTGAGGTGGCTTCCAGGTCTTCTCCAGGTCCCCTCCATCGAGCCCCAAGCGCTGAAAAGCCACCAGTCGAGGCTGGGAGGCCGGCTGGTTCCACAGGAGAATCAGATGATGCTTGTCCGGGCTGGTTAGGACGCGGCTGGGAGGCTCCCCGGAACGACGCTGATCCAGCAGCTCCCGCAGCCAATGGCCTCGAACATAGTCACTCCAGTCCGAGACCTGCCGAAGCTCCACCGCTCCCTTCATTTCGGGACGTCCCGAGCGGCTGCCGACTACATAGGGCCGGCCGGGAAAAAGGCTGACGAGCTGTACTAGGCCAAACTTCACCGACCCACCGAGGCAAATGTGAGGTTATTTTATTCTGGCTTCTTGCAGCGGGGAAACTCGGCCCTCTAGCGCTCCTGCATCTGCGTTATTACGCGCTCCTTTTTCCTCCCCACAAAGGCGCATAAGCAATTCCACGCCTTTCCTTCCAGCCTTTAATAACCATTCGCTTTACAGCAGCCTTAGCCGAAGCATTCAAACCCCGCTCTTTCCACGTTGCCGCGCCCCGCTCTCTATTCCCACCGTCTCTTACGGTTTCGGCCTCCAACTCTCATACGACGAAAGTCTGCAAGTTGCCCAATTTCTCTCTCTCTCTCTCTGTCTCTCTGGTTCACACGAGCGCGGAATTCCGCTTGAGCTGCTCGCGCTCAGACGGTGCGTAGCTGTTTCTTCGCTCTCCCGGAACAGGCCAAAGGCCAGGCTCTCCGGCTCGCTCTAGCCGTTTCTTCCGCAAAGCAGCACTCAAGGAAATCCAACCAGCCCCTCCGCAGTCCAGAAGTAAACCAGCGCCGAATTCCTTATTGCAATCACGAGGTCTTCGGTTTCCGGACTGAGGCACTCCCCTCCGGTACTTCGGCACCAAATCCGAACTCCCTGCAATTCTTCTACTTCCGTCCCTGCCCGATGAGGTTAAAACCTGGCCGCCCCAATTAAGCTGCCTTTTCGTAGCCGAAAAGAAAACGAGAACTCTTTTTGAGTTAAAGGGACGATGCGTCGATGGGCGGGGAAGCACCGACTGGGCACATACAGGCGCAAACAAGAGTTCAGCCTAGAAGAGGCTATATTTCGCTGTTAGTGCTAAATGGTTGAGCGGCGCTTTATTGTTAAATCAAGAAAAGTATTTAGACCGAAAGGAACGGGAAAAAATAACTTCTTCCCCTCCACTAAATCTCCCGGATTAATTATTAATTATTAATTAATGAGGACCCAGATTATGGGGGCAATAAGATGACTTTGTATAAATATACAAAAGTATGAAGACTATTGCTTAACACATTGTAAGCCGCCCCGAGTCTCCGGAGAAGGGCAGCATATAAATCAATTTTTTTAAAAAAAAATTAAATCTAGACACAGGTGGATTCCAAATCACTCGGAAAATTAGTAATACCATCCCAGATGCAGAAACAAATTACCAGGAAGAAGGAAGATTTGGATTATGTGCAAGTTTTGGAATCTGCTGGAAAAAAAAAAGCTTGTACCTGCATCTTAAAATGCCGGTTAATGACATTTTTCTTCAAAAGTATGCATTAGCACTGCTGCTTTAATTGCATTCAAGATTAACAAGTTTTCCTCCTTATAACAATTGCAGTACATGTGGTTCACTGTAGTCTCTTTTCAAGACAATTAGATTAACAGGAGACCTGCTTTAGCATACAAGTAGTCCTCGACTTACAGCAGTTCGTTTAGTGACCGTTTGAAGTTATAACGGCACTGAAAAAAGTGACTTATGACCGTTTTTCACACTTACGACCGTTGCAGCATCCCCACGATCACATGATCAAAATTCAGATGCTTGACAACTGACCCACATTTATGACGATTGCTGTGTCCCAGTCATGTGGTCCCTTTTTGTGCCCTTCTGACAAGCAAATTCAGTGGGGAAGCCAGATTCACTTAACAACCATGTTCCTAACTTAACAACCGCAGTGATTCACTTAACAATTGTGGCAACAAAAGTCATAAAATGAAAAGGGCAAAACTCACTAAACAAATTTCTCACTCAGCAACATAAATTCTGGGTTCAATTGTTGTCGTACGTTGAGGACTACTTGTATGTGCATTTTCAAAAGTAGTACAGGTAGTCCTCAATTTACAACAGTTCATTTATTGACTGTTCAAAGCTGCAACGACACTGAAAAATGGGACATTACTGTTTTTCACAGTAATGGTCATAAGTATGAAAAATGCTCGTAAGTCACTTTTTTCAGTGTCATTGTAACTTTGAACTGTCACTAAGCGAACTGTTGTAAATTGAGCACTACCTGTATAAGATTCATCTGCATTCTTCACCTCATTTACTTATTAAGAATGCTCTGCTGAAATTACCATGTTTTGAGAGAGACAATGAATGGTGCAGACAATTGATTTGCCATTGTGTGCTGGCTTTATGGCCTGTTTTGTCCCATGAAACTGCTTCCTTTTTCTCTCCAGTGAAGCAATGGAAGGGCAAAGCCAATGGAAAGTCAAACAGAAGCACCTGAATTTACTGACTTCTTGTTTTGCTAAGAATGTTTTGAAACCAGCACAGAGAAGTGTCAATGCGCCTGCAAGCAACAAAGAGGGACTAAGAGAGCTGGGTTCAAAATATCCATACCCAGCAATGAAGAATGCTTTCAGGCCACTATCTATTTTGGGGTGACTCTGACCAATAGACCATGGCTGAAACACGTGGCTCAACTTTCGGATTCTCCTATTTCTCTCCATTTGATGCATTTGTAATCACTGGCCTGAAGAGTTCTGAGGAAAATGAAAACTTCACTCGCCTATAAGTGACATTTTGATTTGTCATAATAAAGCCTTTGTCTTACTTGGAGTTTCCCCCTTCTCTAGATTTACCAACAACTCTGGGGAATTCAGAGCAGAACCTTGAGAGATGAATAGGGCCATTCCTGTCAGTCTACAACAAGCAGGAAACCCCATGCTATCAATTTGCCATTCCAAAAATACATGTTGTGTACACCACTAATTGAGTACATACTGCTTGGCAGCTCCTAATGAATTTGAGCACGTTAAGAATTATGCATTTTGTAAACCTACCACTGAAACGCAGCTCTTTATCACTACTGTACAGTAATGAGATCCGTGAAATAAGGTCAATTCGTTTCTTAGGGATAACGGATCAGCTAATTAAAACCGGGATCATAGAATGGCTTAAAATTCCTACAGTGAAGTGCTGCTGAATCGATCTTTTTTGCTTTCTCTGGAAGAAATTCCATTGCATTGAGACAACCGGTATTTCAATGCCAAGGAAAATGTGTGCCACAATTGCAATTGTTATTCTGCCTTTCCATCTATGCAACCCAAAAGATTAAAGACACTATCGACTAATTAGTCATTTTCATTTATAACCCCGTAAACGTATCTTCCAAAAGTTAGCCTCTTTTCCGCGGCCCGCTCCCATTAGAAACTCTCACGAAAGGGAATTCGCGAGGCGATTATAGGCTGAACCGTGCCGATCACGGATTATGCGCCTGCGTGATTTGAAGAAGGTGGAGCCAAGGCTCTCTAGTCGGCGCATGCGCTTTGGCAGGCATCGCCCCGCGCAGGTAACAGATATGATCCTTTCCCACCCCTCAAAATCCGGCCTTCCTTGTGCCCCGGTCGGCGCCCCAGCCACCCTTGCTGCGGAGAGCCAGGCGGGAGGGAAAAACTGGGGGTAGCTTAGAGGCGGCGATGGGATCGAGAAGGATCAGGGCGCAAAATGTAATGAGGGTGGAGGAGAGGGTGGGGGAAAGCATTGGGGTGCACCTCGGCATTATTTCAGTAAAATGTGGGTGCTTGTGCCATGTTCGCGAGAAAGACAGACTGTTTTTCTTTTTCAATTTCTGTGTACTTAGTTGCTAAGAAACTTTTCTGGGACGGAAAGAGGAAGTCCTGATTGTCTTATAGGTGGAATAGTTTGGTGCCATTGATGACACCAGCTTTAATCTGTGCTCCAAACACTGATATATGTTTCTTCCCAGCTGCCTTGAACCCCATAAACTGTAGCCAGGATGATAAGAAATTATGGGAGTTGAAGTCCAAGCATATGCATGGATGTCAGAATACTTAATATACCTTCCTCTTTGGGGGCTTTCAGTTTTCTGCCCCTTTTGCTGTATAGGGTAAGGATGTATTTATTGTAGGACCCCGGGTAACTGGCGGTCAGATAATAACATTCCTAATTATTTCAGAGTAACAGCAGCAAGATAATTCTTCCCCCTCTGAATTTTGCTTGAAATGAAAGTTTACTGGGTGTAACGGAGAATCTAAAAGGACTCTGCTAAGTTCTGATACAGTAATAAAATAAATGCTTGGACCTGAACTCTGTTCATTCTAAGCCCATGCCTTTCCTACAGTGCTGCAGTTGATAGAGTGCAAGGTTCTCATCAAAATAAAATATACATAAGTATAAAAACTGCCCACCCTGTTATAAAAGATGAAAGATGTTTTGGAGGAATGCAAATCTGGAGGAATGCAAACTATTGCCCAGATATTTTTCTACTCACATGGTTCTTCTATTTGCAGAACTTTGAATAATTTTACTTCTATCTATTCCTACATCTTTAAACATAATGCAGAATTTTTCTCTCCTAATATAATTTGGAATGGAGTTTACATACAGTACAAGTCACTTAATGAGGAATCAAAGGCTTTTTATTTGTTCTTCAGAAGAAGAAACCAGATATTCTGATCAAAATATAGAATTTACTGTTTGTGATTCCTAATCACTCCATTCCCCCATTATTTATTTTTTAAGAGGGTGTGGAGTAGACCATATTTCAACCTAGCAAATCCAGCCACACTGGCTGATTTATGTTTCATACAAATCCATGAAATATGGTTGACTAAAACTTGGTTCAGCTAAGGAAAAGTGAGTTACATGGACATAATCATTAATATCCCCTTTTGAAAATTGCAAATATGAGGGTAAAATCAGCCAGTGTTCATAATAAATAGAGATTTAAAGGCAGTTATATTGCATTTGAAAAATAATGTTAATCACCTTACATTGATTGAAAACTTGCCTGAAGTTTGGTTTTCTATTTTGATGGGGGTCTGGTTCATATACTATGTTTTAACTATGGCTTTAATTTAGTATGTTGCATGAAACCAGCCACATGGCTTATACACAGTGACTGTATTTTTAGCTATTTTTAAAAAAAATGTGGCTAAGCAAACCAGGACTTAGTGTGACATAAAGTCCTACATTTTAATATAATGGAAATTGGTCAATATAATATTCTAAAGACACAAAATAATTTTACTGCAGGATTGGTAATGTAAAATGCGAAAACTTTATATAAGCCATTCTGAAGAACTGAGGAACAGCAGCCATTACAAGTAACACTTGTAAGTATCATAAATAAGATTTGTTGCGTGTATGTGACTGATAATGCTGGATGTGAGTCACTGTTGGCTTGCTATCAATGTCTACCATTCTTCAAATATAGTTTTGCTTAATCATGCTAGTTTTTTCCATTAACTCTTCACTAGTGTTCTATATACACCTAGACATACGCTCACACACTTCTATTTTTCTATTTTGAAGAAGTAATAAGGACAGGCTGTTGGAATTCCAGATGGAGAAATCTGAGAATTTGAGCTACTGAAGGTTTAGAATGGTGGATGGTTAAGTTTTAAAGATTGATAATTTAAGAGTTGAGTTTTTCAAATCAAACCTTAAGGCAAAACTGAATTACAAGAAAACAACAGCTTTATATGTGATTGTTCCTTTTATTTCCTGTTTATGTAACAGATATTTCATAGAGTCATGGTATCATAAACTTTTATCGTGATCTAAGATAATCAAAGAATCAAAATTTATTTTACTGAAGATAGCTGCATTACAGTTGGAACCTGTATTGTTGGAAAGTACACCAGCAGGATTTTTTTAGAGTGGGATGGTGGAGGGTTTTTTTAACTTAATATTTAATACAGTAAAAACTTCCCTCAGAAGAAAATAATTTGATACTCTGTTTCTGTAGATACACTCATTGTTGTAGATATTAGGATGATATGCTCTTTACTCCCTTTTATTACTGGGGAGTGGCTTTATGACTTATTTTGAGATACTTATTTTGAGATACTTCTTTGAGATGTTGCTCATATTAATTGTTTTTTAGTTTCTTCCAGTTAGTTATAAAGGTAGTCCTCGACTTAATGACCAGTTGCTTAGTGACTGTTCAAAATTATGACAGACCCTCCTCTCACAACCCCCCCCCCCACTTATGTCCAGGTTTTGACATTATGGTTGCTGCAGTGTCCCTGCTGCAGCACCTCCCATGACTATCCCCCCACCTCCCCAATCCTGCTCTGCTGGCTCTTTGGAGATTGTATTGAGGGGGGGGGGGTGAGGAGGAAGAAGGTGTGGGACCCAGTGGGATGGAAAGCAGGCCCAAAGCCTGTAGAGGCCTTGAGGGACAGGAAGTGGAGTATGGAGTGCTTCAGGGGAAAGGGGAGACCTTGGGAGGTCTGGGATAGGCCATGTGTGAGCCAGTGAGTGCTGCAGTGTGGGGTTGGGCCCACATTAGGCCTCCAAGTACTTTTCCCACCCCTGAAGCTCTTCTTAACATCTAAAAGTGACACCTCCTGTATGCTGTAGCATTGTCTAAGTGCTATTGCTATTTTACCCTATTAAAACTTCTTCCTTTTTACTTTTCTGATTGATGATATTGTATTTTGTCATAAAACAGACAATGGAATGACTTAATAGCTTTTGGTGATACAGATTTAAATTATTTGGCATTTACCAGAAGTTCTTAAGAACCAAAACCAGCAAGTCTAAATAACTAGAAAGTAATGGCAGTATATGAACTGATTGACCTGCCTGAAGTCATCCAATATATACTACAGCAATGTGCTCTTTATTGCATATCCTGCTTCTGAGTTTTGCAGAAAATAAATCTCTGGGCGATGGTCTGAAATGGATGTTAGCCACTGAGAATTCTACCAAATAGGATTGTTGTGCTAGTTATTCTTTTTTAAAAGTAACTGTTGCATCTTTAGTTGCAGAATTAATTATTTACATTCATAGGCACTGTTACATACTTTGCAATATCTAGGCTGTTCAATATATTATAGATTGTATCTGGAGATAAACGCCCTTCTGCTTTACTACTACATTAGCACAGGTGATTGGATGGGAGGTATGCTAGAAAATCCAAGGAAGAGGAATCAGTTTTAGCATTGGGTGAATTGGGGCATACTGAGCCACTTGCTTTATTATCTTTTATGCACTAAAGTACATTTCATCTTTTCACTAGAAACATTGAGTAGTTCCCAAACAAGCATTACATGTTAACTGTACTTTATCACAATATAATGGAAAAGTGCACAAAATTGGCTCTGTGCATATGTAGGATCTTTATATTGTCCAAGATATACCTATGTGCTGGTTTATGGGCAATAATTTATATGTATTGGAATTGAAATGAAGATACAATGCAAAGTTTTATTTATATAGAACAACTTTTCAAATGCATGTGCGTTATTAAGAACCCTACAGAATATTTACAGCCATAAATTCATAATGTTAAAACAATATATGAAATATTTTTTATGGTAAAAAACATTTATCAAGTAAATAAAATGTTTAAAAATTCTTCATTGATTAGTACAAGATGGCAAAAGAGAGACTACCTGAATTTTATTGGATGGACAATTCTACAGTTTGGTTATGACCAGTTAGAATAGACTTTTTTCTTCTTCTACCCTAATCAGGTTACTACCACAGAAAAGTAAAAAGAAAGAGCCTTCTAGTAAATCTTAGAAATTGGATAGCTGATATGGAAGAAAAGTTCTATGATCTACCCAAATGTGGGTTAAATTAATTTTCCCTATAGGTTGGACATATATCTAGCCTAGAATGTAGCAGTTTGAGTAGTTATGGATTTGTCTCCGTTTACCCATATAACCATTTCCAGAGCTGCATGGATTAATAGCTAGCTTCTGTGGAATTAAATACGTTTTATGTCACCTTTGAAGTCCTACAGGACTTGGGTACCTTTGGGACTGCCATCTTCTAGTTAATTATGCCCCTCTACTAAGCTTAGGAAAGGTAGGCTTCCTAAGGTTCCCTTTCTCAAAGAATACTATTACCAGAGACCCAGGTGGCAGACCTTCAATCACTCTCTTTTTTTGAAACAGCAGGTCCTCTGCCATCCAAATGACCTCTATCTGCTGTGATTTGGGAAAGGCGTTAAGCTTGGCTTTTTCTTAGGGACAGCTGTGGCTGTTCTGAGGCTCTTCCTTTTCCAATGAGGTGTCTGCTTAATAGCATTTTATTGCTCCTTGGCGTGTCACAAAGTTATAATTGCAATTGTTACTCTGTTGTTTTAAACTTCTTTTTAAAGCATGATAGCTCCTTACCTATTGGTATTGATTTGAGCAGAGTATAAACCCAGTTAAATAAAACAAGATAAAGTTAAAATATCTGTTTTTTACTTGGCGGGATTAAGTGATTAAGTGACTTGGTGTGATTAAGTGATTATTAACCCATTACAGCTCAGCCTTATTTACAAACCACTACAATGTGATGATTCTTACGTATATTTCACAATTTCATTTGTGAAATGAAAAATAAAATGTATACTTAAATGAGCTACAGTTGTTCTCTGAACTACATGGATGGGTAGTTGAGCCTTCATTTGATTTTCTTTTAAGTCATGCGAATGCTTCACACAAACCTGTTTGCTGGGGAAAAAATACACACACTTCCCTTGTGATTCTTCATTACAAATGAATTCCTACACCGTATACAAGTGTCAACATTAAGTACTCTATGTCCACCTTTTTGGGTATGTAAAACATATGTATTTTAGTAAGCTTTTGTTCTGTGTACCTTGCACTCTAGGTAGGAAACATACGTCTGAAGTAGGCTAAGGTCTATCATACTTTATTTTTTTCTTCTGTTTAATCATATCCAATTTTTGGAGACTGCCTGGAGAAGTCTCTGCCGGTTTCTTGGAAAGGTTTTTTCAGAAGTGGTTTGTGGTTGCCTCCTTCCTGAGAAAAAATAACTGGCTCAAGGCCACCAAGCTGGCTTTGGGTTTAAGGTGGAACTAGAACTCATCACTTCCCAGTTTCTAGCCTGATGCATTAACCACTGCACGAAACTGACTGTCATGATAGTTGTTACTGTAGTATATAGTAAATATAGTATGGATTTTGATAAAGGAGAATATTTGTAATGCAGGGTTGAAATGAGGGTCCTTAGAGCTTTTTAAGCTTGTTTGTTTTCTTGCAGACATTTCATTACCTAAACTAGGAAACATCATCAGTGCTAGTGATGCTAGCTAGTTTCAGTAACTATCACTAGCTAATATTAGCACTAGCACTGCTGATGTTACTTAGTTTGAGTAATGAAATATCTGCAGGAAAAGAACCAAGCTCAGAGAGCACCAAAGACCCTTCACAGCAGTGGTGAAATGTAAAATTTGTTACTACCGGTTCTGTAAGCGTGGCTTGGTGGTCGGGTAATGTGACTGGGTGGGCGTGGCCAACTTTTTTTTTTTTAACTTTTAAAAGCATTTTTTCAACCAAAGAAAAAATGTTTTTAAAAGTAAAAAAAAAAAGCCTCTGATGATCGCACGGCTGAGCTGGGCGGGGGGGGGGGGGGCAGGGATTTTTGCTACCGGTTCTCTGAACCACCAGCTGCCATCGCTACCAGATGGAGCGATCTGGTCAGAACCGGGAGCATTTCACCCCTGTTTCACAGTATGGGTGGGTTCTGAGAAATTGTAAAAACAATTAGGAGAAATTAGAAAGATGTAAACGTTGTGGAAATTTTTTTAGGATCGATTACTTTGATGTCTACCATTTCTTTCAATTCACAGGTTGTAAGCCATGGCACAATCTGAGAAAAAAGGTGGATTACTTCGGAAATCTTCATCTAGTAAGAAACCCCTGAAAGAGAAGGTTGTGTTAATGTATGATGAGATCTTCACTGTAAGCATTGGATTTATTTTTCTTTCATTATAACAAGAGTTCGGTATTCTAGTATTATAACGTCTTGTGGTATGAATGAGAAGGAAGACTAATGTTCCTTAATCAAACATTATCTTGACATGTTTTTACTTTCATGGACAGACTGTTAACAATATAATGTAAAACTAAACTTGCTATCTTCAGTTTATAGCCGTCACTGTAATAGTGATCCCATTCCCTTTCAGACAGAAGATCCCAGTAAATATAACCCTCGGTTTTGGGAGGAGCTCTTTCTCATGAAGGTAATATACTAAAGATTGAAACAATTTCTTTATGTTTATTCTTACAATGATCAATTTCTAGTTTTTCTTGCCCTCAGTATAATTCCACCATCAACTTAAGCTCTACCTCTTGCCTGTCAGGTGAATTTGGAATATCTGGAAGGAAAGCTGGAATCTCTGGATGGTGAAGAGCTAATGAAGATAAAAGATAATATTAATTGTTTGTTCCAGCGTTGCATCTGGGCATTAGGAGAAGAGCATCCAATCAGAGTGGTCAACGCATTACAGGTGCTGTGAACTTCCCTAGGCTTTCATTAAACAAAATTTATGAATTGACAACTAATAATCAGTTATGTTAGTGCTAATAAAGGAATTAATCTGTATTACTGATCAAAAATTGGTCACTAAAATATCTGTTGGTTCATTATGCTGAATCAGGCATCCCTTCTTAATTACTTTAACATCTTAAGCAATAATAACATATTTTCCTTTTTTAGATGATTCAAGACAGCTTGATATGTTATATATTTTGATAAAATATCAGAAAGAAAGATAGGTGAAGCCAGTGAAATTCTTCTGCTGATGTCACAGTTTCCCTTAGTGAGATATTTCCTATCTGCCTTTGGAGGTCTGGTTTTTTGTTTGCTTGTTGGTGGAAAAGAGAAAGTACAAATGAATTTCTGGTCACACCCTATTGGATTTATGGTATTGAAATTCACTCTAAGCGATCTAGGGTATCATACGTTAAAAAACCCAAATACCATACATTTAAATTTCTGCATCGGTGATGGCAGTTTTCACTGCCCAGGAGGCTTTGTCTCACAATTCATGCATGCGTGAGTTTGTATTTTCTGCTGCAGACACTATGTGCGCTGATCCGTGGGGTTCATCAGAAGAACAAATCCACATCTGGCTTTGACATCATCAATATGCTAATGGGCTTTGACAAAGCTGAATTGTGCATGAAGGTGAGAGCTTGTTATACTGAAATAACTGGTTCATCCTAATACCATGTATGTTACGTTGACTTCTGAATTAGTCACATGATGTCAGGAAGGCATGGATTTTGGGGAGGGACAACCCCATTCATCTTGAAAATCCCACTGTGGCCTGAGACTGTTCTTCCTCCACTGTTCATTGCTGCATTTCTCCTACTGCAGAAGCAGGAGTAGGATGGAAGGAGGCATTGTTTATGGTATGCTCCCGCACAGAGAGAAAAAAGTTCCTTTTCCTGTCACCCAGAGCTCAAAAGTTTTTTTTTCTAGCCCCCAGTCCTCAGAGACTAAAGTTTCTCAGCCCCAAGGGAGAGAAAAGCAGCCCCACTTGGAGAAGAAATTTGGCTTTATTTGGTTTGCAGGCTAGATTTTCCTCATCCTTAACTTAAGTTGTGCTGTGCTGTTCAAAAATAGACATGTATTCAGTTGGCAGAGTAGCTTGTGCATAGAAGCATGCATAACATGCTTCTTTCGCTTCCTAGCTTCCTGATAGCTCCTAGTTTAGATACTGACAAAATGTATTTGGACTGTGTCAAGGAAATAACAGAAAATTACAGCATGATAATAAGTAGCTTCTTTAACAATAAATCAGGAGCACAGAGTACCATATAGTTAGGTTCTTTAAACACAAAATAAATAATGAAATAGAAGTATATTAGTTAATCAGCTTGACTTAGATATTTACCATCTCTTGCATAAAATACCGTACATAAAATCCCACAAAAAGGGATTCAGTAGACCATAGAAGCACAGGAGTAGTGAAGGTTAAAAGCAACTTGAGCTTGCAACTAATTATAATAACTCTTCTCTTTTCTAGAATCTGATGGAGAGTTTGGATGCATTACTTTGTGCAGAAGGGTCTGAAAGTCTCAAAAGTTTGTGCCTGAAACTTTTGCTTTGCTTGGTAACTGTAAGTAATATATAATGACTGGTTAACTATAGAAAAGTATTTATTACGAAAATATGGAAAATGTACCTTTAAACTATTAATGTAAACAGCTTATAAACTATTATAAGCTGTTGAGATTCTGTGGTAATCAGTGCAGTATAACAAGTTTTAAAAATAAATAAAATAATATATTTAAATTGCATCCTGCCCACTTCTTAGGGACCTTGGGCACTTAATATTACAGCCTTCTAAATTAAGATTTTTTGATCTAACTATGAAATTAGATATATTAATGAGAAGGTCCCTTTTCCGCTTCAGTTATGAAGGTGATTCCATATATAGACTCTGCTTTAATGTGTTTAAATAAATGTATACAATATGAACCGAACACCCATTTCCAAAAAGAAAATGGAAATAATTATGAAGAAAAAGAAGTGGGTGATAACCAGGGGTAGTATTCGCTACTGGTTCGCAAATGTGAGCGTGTGCCTCCTCCACGCATGCACAGAGCCTTCTGCGCATGCGCAGAAGGTCAAAAACAGGACATGATGACGTCCGGGCGGGTAGGGGGAGCCTCCTGCTGCCATTGCTACCGGATTGTGCAATCCAGATAGAGCCGGCTGAATTCCACCACTGGTGATAACTAAAGTGAACTAAAACTAATAGAAATATAGGAAGTTCAGCTTCATTGTTATTAGACAGCATTAATGTGGTTTCAGCTCAATTGAATAACCTTTAGCATTTCTTTTACTCACTGTTCAATAGTACAAGAACTCTGCTGACTTTATTTCCAATATTAAGTATTGATCTCACGATTACCAAAGAAATGTTTCAGAATTTGCTGTTTAGAAAACATTCATAAGACTAAAGCCTGAAACAAATCATTAAGGAAAATAGTACCATGAAGGCAAAGTAAGCCTTCTACTAAATGACATTTTATCTGTATGGTGTTTAATGAACCCAAAATCCATAATCTTGGGATAACAATACATATGTATGAAACACTAAATTTAAAGAACTCTTTACAGGAGAGTTTAATAAAAGATACAATTGAGACACTTTTTTTTCAAACTGTTGGATCTTAACATGCACAGATTTATTGCTTACAAGTGGTAAGAGCATGTTTGAATTATTTTGGAACTTAAAAACTAAAAAAAAACCCCATTTCTTTGATTCTACTCAGGTGACAGATAATATCAGTCAGAACACAATTCTGGAGTATGTGATGATTAATAGTATTTTTGAAGCTATCTTACAGGTAAATCTCCTTATTCCCCTCTATCTCTGGGCTGCTAATCTTTGATAAATCATTTCTATACATTGTGACCCATGGACTACATGCGTTTTTGGCTACTTTGTTCAGGCTTCATCTGGGTAGGCATAGTAGGAAACTAGAGTAGGATTCTTAGGAGTGAGAAGGACCCTTGTAATACATATGACTATGTGGCTATGTTTCCATTGACCCTAACTTGGCAGCATAGTACTGAAATGGTTGTCAGCACACTTGCTATAATCATACATAGACTTTACCTTCATGTTGCTTAATGCAAATGTGGGATAATTGAAAGCAGTGCGGTAAAAACAATTTTCACGTTGGTAGGTTTTAAGATCCGGGTAATTTAATAACTTTGTGCAAGAGCAATCACATAGGATATTGAATCTAATTTCCAAGAATTGGATGGGACATCTAGGACTATGCCCATTTGTTTATTTCCTCAAAACTGCTAATTATTTTTCATGCAAGAATTTAGTTTCAGTTTGTGATTTCTACATGAAAGAAGATAATTTAGTTTTACTCTAAGTGTACAAAATTTATTTTGGATATAGCAAATTTTCATCACGCTACATGGTTTTGAAATCTCCCAGCATGACTCCTTGAAATACATTGTTTTGATTAATCAAAGCTTTGCTTGTCTTATTTTTAGATCCTTTCCAATCTTCCCAGTCGCAGGGAACACGGTTATGAGGCCGTGGTCCTGCTTGCATTATTAGTGAACTACAGAAAGTATGAGGTGAGTGCTTGACATATGATTAATCTGGTAAAGCTGTAAAACCAAAAAAATGTGGACAAATATTCTGTCTTTCCCTCAATGGAAAGGACTCTTGTTCTTGGTATCTCACTGTTCCTTGGCGGTAAATGTTCACATGAGGACTATTTCCAGCAGTAGTTTTGCCTATTAGAGGTATACTAAATTTCTTCGAAGCTCAGTGTGAAAAATAGCCCAAGTTCTTTCTTCCAGATTGGAGCTGACACTGGTTTGGAGGTCGTTACCCTTGTTTCTTGAAAATATGTTGTTACTGCAGGGTGGTCTCTTTCCTTGCTGGGATTCCTATTTGCTTGTTTTGGGTATGTTTCAGAATTACAGTAACAGCACTGTATGGCAAAACATAACTGGAGAGAAGGATCATTCCCATCATTGTGTTATGTTTCACAAATATGAACAATCATACAAGTTACAATGGAGAATGAATCTGCTCCTTTCCGTAGGTTAAAAGTTGGCAAACAAGATGTAGATTGCTTCATTCAATTGATGGTGATAAAATGTAGTTCCAAGGAGAACTGAGGACCTATATCATGCTGTTTAATAACGAAGTGATTGTGTTATCATGTTAAAAATATGAGATATGCTCCTACTATATTTTCTATATGTTTCAAAAATATTTTATGCTGTTGCAACAGACATTGTATGGGGCAGCCTTTGAAAATAATGTTCAAACTGTAGTTGGTTCAAAATAGGGGTGAAATCTAAAATTTTTCCCTACCAGTTCTGTGGGCGTGGCTTGGTGGGGTGTCCTGTGACTGAGTGGGCGTGGCCAACTTGATGTCACTCACAGCCAAGCCTATTCAGTCACAAGACCCCCTCCCACCAAGCCACGCCCACAGAACCCGGTAGGGAAAAAAATTTAAATTTCTATTCTGCCGATGTTTCCTTACCTTTCTCCCGCAGCTCCGCCTATCCGCCCCATTCCCCGGAGTCGGGGAATGCACCATTCCCCGACTCCGACTGCTCACCTTTCTCCCGTGGCTGGCTGTCAGGGAAGGCAAGTGCTCGAAAGATACCGGAGCCGCTCACTCTCCTTCTTGAATGAGCCGCTCTGGTCTACGTGCCGGCTGCGCAAGCGGATACCCAAGCTGCCGCTGAATTAAATAAACAGTGTGCGCTTGTGCAGCCGGCGCGTGAACCAGAGCGGCTCATTCAAGAAGGAGAGTGACCAACTCCAGTAACTTTCGGGTGCTTGCCTTCCCTGACAGCCAGCTGCGGGAGAAAGGTGAGCAGTAGGATTCACCACGTGGCGAAGGGCAAGCAGGCAGCGGCTCCGCGGCAAGGCTGGAGTCGGGGAATGCTGCATTCCCCGACTCCGGGGAATGGGGCGGGTGGGTGGAGCCTCCAGCTGCCATTGCTACCGGGTCTCTGAACCCCTGGCCATCATCGCTACCTACTCGCCTTAGCCGGTCCGAACCGGGAGCATTTCACCCCTGGTTCAAAATGCAATGGCCAGTATGCCAATGAAACAAACAGGTGTAGCAATATAACTCCAGTGCTCCGATTACCATATTCGTTTCCAAGCCCAGAACAAAGTGATGGCTTTAATCTAGAAAGTTCTACATGGCTTAATCTCTCTGGATTTATAAAGTAATCTTTCAGTGAAATAGATATGGTTTTCTCTGTGTTTTGACTGAGAGCAGATTGGGAAATTAAAAAGATAGGGTCCTAAGGGAAGCCCCTGCACTCTGTGGAACAACATACTCCAACAACAACAAGCTTAAAGCCCCCAACCTATTAGCGGCAAAGACTCATTTTTCAGATGGCATTTGATAGATGACAGGGGATACTAAGCTGACTTTCATTGATTTTGATTTATGTGACTTGGTTTGGCTGTTACGTTTGTTCATATGAAGTTATTGTACTACATACGTTTTTAGCAAACCATCTTGAATTTTGAAAGTGAGCAGCATAGGATTAAATAAAACATATGGAACTTTTTTTTTTATAAAATAAGTATTTGATTAAGTAGATATAAGTTTCCTTTCTCCTTTAGAAACAAATATTAATCTGGAAACAAGTTTTTTGGTCTTTCTAAAGGAAAGGTTTATTTGAGATTCTGTTATTCTTAAACTATTCTCCCCCCTCTTCTCTCTAGTTTGCAGGTGGCACATAATATTTTGATAATGTTCAGCTTTTGATGAATTTCTAGGCCACGAGTTTCATTGTTTTCTAAAAGTTGCTGAAATCTATAATTTTCTGACTGAAGAAGCAAAGTCTATAAAAGTTCTTTAACTTCTGTGGTTCCTTTGGGATAGTAATGCTATCTCTAGTCAGCACAAAATGCATAAAAGGGAAATAAGCATAAAAATATTATTGTACTTTTGGCAAATTTGGCATCTTTAACTCTTATCTGATAGAAAAAAATCTTTTGAAACCATTTGCATAAGGTTTACTTTTTTCTAAGTATTTATTTTTTGCTTTGCTTTGAAGCTGCAGTAATTTTCAGATAGTATATATAATGCTAGAAAGAGACATATTTTTAAAAAATAGATATTTCTTTCTTCTAATCAGGCATGGGAAACATTCTTATAATAGCTAGAATTCTGTTATTGTTATGTGCATCCTATTTGCAACAATGAAAAACTTTTCTTGCTGCTCATATGTTTAAATATGTGTGTATGCATTTTTATTTGCTTTCTTGGATCCTTTTAATTTGGTTGCTACTGTTGCTAATCATACTGTTTTTTCCAGAATCTTGAAGGTGGTTAAGTTGTTCCATTAGGTTAAAAAAAGTAATTTCACTGAATATAATTTATGTTTTATGATGTTAGTGTTTTATTTTCTATAAAGTTTTAGACATATTCCATATTTAATGAAACAGCTGTTCTGGTGTTTATTATTGATCCAGCTGGTCCTTTTAGTTTTTACTACCAAATCATTCTGATTTATAGAAATTGTCCAAACTAGTACAGAATTTCAGTTTATTGTCAGACTGAGAGCTTTGCTGTTACCACCAAGGACCTTCTTCAGAACTATTTGATTTTATTGACCATAAAGTGGCAACTTCATAGGTGACGGGCATTCCTTGTCATTATTGATTAAACATTTTTTTGGCTCAGAAGTCTTTGATATTCAGTTGTGAACATCAGGCTTCTGAAATACTAATTCAATACAATAATTAGTCATAAACTAAGAAATGGCTGTTGTTACTTTAAACTTCCAATGTGCCGGTAAGTTTACGTGAACCGGTTTGTTTTTTAAAGACCCACAGCATTAATTATCTTAAATGGTAAGACTAAAAATCAAGCTAAGGAATATGAACTTACGCTTTCAAACATTGCTAGCCCATGATTTGGTGCATCATTTAGCTCTAAATTGTATAGGGAAATTTGTTTAGAACAGCTCCCCTTCTATAATCAAACGAAGCAGGCTGCTATGAGGTTTAAATTAGTGCAGTTTTAGATATATGTACTCAGAAATCAGCCCTACAGAGTTTAGCTTAAGTTATCTACATCTATATATGTGTGTGTGTGTGTGTGTGTGTGTGTGTGTGTGTGTGTAGGTCTTTGGTTATTCGGGTTTTCTCCCGCGTAAAATTGGAAGTGTCTTGACAACGTTTCGACGAAGTCTCATTCGTCATCTTCAGGCTGGTGTTCTCGGCTTTGTGCTTCCAGGAGCAATGTGTGATCGCAGCTGTTTCTTCCTTTTAACTGCCAGTGGGGGTGGGAGCTGATTGGGTGGGAGCATGGCTGTGTTCTGATTGGGTGGAGGTGTGCTTTGATTGGTTGGGGGCCTGGCTGTGCTCTGATTGGATGGGGTTGGCTGTGCTCTGATTGGATGGAGAGAAAACCCGAATAACCAAAGACCTACATACAAATACCCGCGAAAACCTCAGAAAACAAATGTGTGTGTGTGTGTGTGGTGTGTGTGTGTATATATATATATATGTGTATATATATATATATATATATATATATATATATATATATATATATGATTTATATATTTGTGACTTTAAAGAGCTCTCTCACAGTTCCATCCACTTCTCTTATCTGCAGTTAATTTTTTCTTCTCTGTTATACAAGTATAAAACACATGTCTCTGAACTCTGCCTGTGGTCTTACTGTCCAGTGACTACAAAACATACATGTGATAGAAATGTTGCAATAATTCTTCTTTCAGAAAATACTTTCATGCCAAGGGTGAAATCTTGAGTTACATGCAGAAAAGTAGAAAACTACCATTTTAATAGAAATTGTATGAATTTACTGCGATGAAAAAATGAGCAAGGTTTGAATGAGGTTGTTAACTTTGCTGATAATTAGATTAGCCCGTGACTTTCTTTTCCCTCTTGCAGTCTGTGAATCCTTATATAGTAAAACTGTCTATTATAGATGATGAAGCTACACTCAATGTGAGTATGACATTGTAAATTTTGTGTGATAGAATGGTAGGAATAAAGTGAGAAATGAAAATGAATTAAAAAGGATGCTCAAAGGTGCTTTAGGTTCCATATCACATCTGAAAAAAAAGCTTATTTCTATTATTCCTAACTCTGGCTTTTGAGGATCCCATGATTTAAAAAGAACAGATTCAAGCCTGTGGTTAAATTATTTTGACTCTTCCAGGAGAATTGCTAATATGATTTAAAATGTTTATCTCATTTTAATGGCATTCTATATCCTGCATTCCTCCCACCCCAATTCAAGGCAGAATATTGTACATTGAATCCTCATAACAAACTTGTAAGTGAGGTTAAACTGCCAAGATCACTTAGGGAACTTAATCAAAAATATTGACTTACTGATTATTTTCATATAATTACTCTTATAATCTAGTCAATATACCAGACTGAGTCCAGTTGGAATGAGGCTTCTAGGAAAGCATTACTGTATACAACTGTTCTGTCCCCGTCCTCCACACACACAACCCACACAGACAGACGAGGGTTAAAGGAGTAGCACACACACGGAAGGTTCGTTATCACGGCTTGGCAGCCCTTTGTAAACCGTCTGCCAAGGTCTTTACTAAACAAGGGGGGGGGAATACCTCCACCAGATAACAAAACACGTACACGCCAATTGAGGGAAATATAATTCAAAAGTCCAAATCTTTCCAGCTGGCTGATGCTTAGCTACAAGGACTAGCCAGGGTAAAACTTTGTCCGTCACAGAATTCCAACTGCTACCCACTCCTTTAAATAACCTGTGGGGTGTGGTCCTGTTAATCCCTGGCACGCTTCCTCATTTGTTGAGCTCTCTTATCACGCCGGCGCTGGCGTGGGTCCAGCCACCTCTGGCCTTCCTCATTATCCTCCGACTGATCGGAGACACCTGGCTCCTGACTCATCTCCTCTCCTTCGGCCGGCAGCTGATGAATTACCAGGGAGGAGGGGCCGGGGGAGGGAGGCCTGGCTGACTCCTCTCCCTCCTGTTCGGAGCCTTCTTCCTCCGATGCGATGGCCTCCGGGGTCGGAGCCACAACAACAACTTACTTGGAGAATAGTCAGAATCTTCCATAAAACACGGACTTTAGTTCACTAACAAGTGTTTAAAGTGTTACTGTGAATTATCTAAAAAATTTTGAGAGCAGAGAGTTGCACCTCTGCCCTAATTTATATGGACCTTTCTCTTTTTTTCTTCTTGCAGGGAATGGGTCTTGTAGTTGCCCAGGCATTATCAGAATACAACCGGTAAGTAACATTAAAGAATGTTTGTGGATTAAATTAATCCTGAGAAAATGTATTCATATTCCTACCGGCAATTTGTATGAGTAAAGTTGTGAAATAAATGGATTTTTGAAATGCTTATTTATGACATTCTTTTTTTTTTTTTTACACACGGGCTAGGCTTCACATAACAGATTTATTTGCAATTTTTGATGCCCAGTATATCATTTAGTTCTGTCAAAAATCAGTTTGGGTGAAAGCAGTTTAAATTAGAAACTGGTACTTTAGACTAGCTAAATCTTGGTCCTCTTCATTTAATGTTCAGATATCCTGATATCAGCTAGTGTGAATTGCTTGAAGGAAAGAACTGAATATCATTTCTATCAGGAAAGACCATGTTGTAAACACTAGTTGGTTTCCAGTCTTACTTTTTTGAAGGTTACAGGACTTTCTTTAGGTTGATGTACAATGACATCCTCTGCTTTTTCATCACTATGCTAGCAATAATTCACTGTTGTAAGAGAACTGCCCAGAAATTTAAATGCACTTTTTGCAAATTGCAACTCCATTTGGTTTGGTGTCTGAGAGGAAAAGAGTGCACAAGAAAGAAGAGTAAAGAAAGCTAGCTTAGACTTTTTAAAATATCCGAGACGGAGCTATAAGGCAGCTAGTTGGGAAAGTTCCCAATTGTATCTTTGAGATTTCTCTGTTGAAGCATCTTGTGGACCAGTGCTGCTGAGAAATAGAAAAAGCTTATGTTTCTGCATGAGAAAATGAAGGCAAATCAATATAGAAATAAACAAAGAACTCGAAGCATATTTTGTATAATAGGCAGCATTGGGATGGATGGAACATTTCATTCAGAAAGCTTTTATAAATCATGTTCTTAGATATCTTTCATTATCAAGTTTGTTAGAAAGGTAAGTTTCTCATTGGCATTAGAAAGGTGTATTTCTCATTGGCATCTAATGTTATTTCTTTCCTTTAAAATAAATCCAGACGTCATTTGGAGGACCTGTATTTTTAAAAAAATGTTTATGTCATAATTAAAAAAACAGATTTTTCTTGCTCTGTAATGATGCTCATGGCAACTTCTATTGTTTTATCTCCCACTGCTGTTCTTGTTCAGACAGTTCAGAGACAAAGAAGAAGAACATCAGAGCGGGTTTTTCTCAGCCTTGACCAACATGGTAAGAAATCAGTGACTCTGTTGTCAGTCAGTGCTTGTCATGCAAGGAGCCTGGTCTAAGAGATTTGCAGGAAGAGATGTAGAATCTTTCTGTACATGTTATAATGGGTTTAAATTCTGACTATATAAAATACCAGGCTTCTTTACTACTTTTACCCTGTGGACCAGATAGGTTAGTGGAAGATTTCAGTATATCCTAAAGCTATGCAATACTGCTTTTTTCCATAGGTGGGCAGTATGTTCATAGCTGATGCTGATGAAAAAATCTCCGTCCAGTAAGTACATCCATCAGACGACAAATTTAATTCTTTGGTTTAGAAGTCTAAAATATAATCTATTGTTTAGTAGAACTGGCACCTAATCTTCTAGCTCAGCAATCGTTACTGGACATAATAGCATAAATACTATCTAGAACAGTGATGGCTAACCTTTTTGCCATTGTGTGCCAAAAGCATGGATAGCGTGGGGGGGGGGGGTGTTTCGCGCACACACGTGCCCACACCTATAATTCTATGCCCCTTGCCACACATGCACACGCGATCCCCCTGCGCTCCCCCTGCTTTTGGCATGGTGGGATGAAGGCCCATTTTTTGCTCTTCCCAGGGTCCTTCCCAACCTCCCCAGAGGCCTTCCAACCGGATGTTGGCAAACGGTCCATTTTGGGCCTCCGGGGAGCCTCTGGGGAAGGCCGTTCTTGCCCTCTCCAGGATCCTAGAAAGGGTCTGGAGTCTGGGGAGAGCAAAAAACAGGCCTTCCTCACACCCCCAGGCCCTCTGGAGACAGGAAACGGCCTGTTCCCTACTTACTGTGGGCCCAGAAGGTCCGAAAATCAGCTGGCTGGCGCTGAGTTCGCGTGCCCAGTGATATGGCTCTGCGTGCCACCTGTGGCACACACGCCATAGGTTCGCCATCATGAATCTAGAATATGGGCAAACTAGCAGATTTGCATTTTATTTATTTATTTATTTTATTTAATTTGTATATCGCCCTTCTCCCAATAGGACTCAGGGCGGTGAACAGCCAAATTAAAATACATATAAATACAAAAGTTAAGATAGTTAAAAATGCATTAAATTAATCGGCCTCCCAATTTAAAACCCCAAATCTTATAAAATTTAGAATCCCACTAAAAAACTATTTAGGCTAGGCCCGCTTGATAGAATAAATATGTCTTCAGGACCTTACGGAAGGTCCGGAGGTCCAGGATCAGTCGTATTCCGGGAGGTAGCTCATTCCACAGGGTGGGTTCCCCCACTGAGAAGGCTCTCCCCCTGGGGGCCGCCAGCCGGCATTGCTTGACCGACAGCACCCTGAGGAGGCCCTCTCTGTGAGAGTGTATTGGCCGGTGGGAGGTTATCGGTAGCAGGTATTGAATTTGTTTAAGCCAAGGGTTTTTTTTTGCTCTTATTAATTGGAAATACAAAGAACAAGTAGAAAGAATTGCAATACACAGTTGACTAAGCTAGCATTATTTTGGAGCAGGAGCATCATTCAGCCCATAATAGTTCATATCTAAAAGCTAAGTCCAGGACACTACAGATATTCCTCGACTTACAACAGTTCGCTTAGTGACCGTTTGAAGTTATAACAGCACTGAAAAAAGTAACTTATGACCATTTTTCACACTTGTGACCGTTGCAGCATCCCCCTGGTCACGTGATTTACATTTGGATGCTTGACAGTTTATTCACATTTATGACAGTTGCAGCGTCCTGGGATCATGTGATCTCCTTTTGCAACCTTCTGACAAGCAAAGTGAATGGGGAAGCCAGATTCACTTAACAACAGTGTCATTAACTTAACAACTGCAGTTGTTAAGACTTGACAAATGTGGTAAGAAAAATTGTAAAATGGGAAAAAAATCACTTAACAAATTATTCACTTAGCAACATAAATTTTGGGCTCAATTGTGGTTGTAAGTTGTGGACGACTGTACAGAAATAAGTGATTTTCATGATATTTTGAGCTGAAGACCATGAAAAATGAGGATTAATGGCTAAATGCAGTTAATAAAAGCGCACAGGATAATAAAACCAGATAAGGTCTGATTTACCGACATATTCTGTGGCAAAGGCGAAGAAGGCTTGCTTGGCTGCCCCTTGCTACCCCTGCATCTACGCAATATAGACTGGTGGAGCTATTTAAAATAATTTAATGTTAAAGGTCTTGTAAAGGCTTAGAATATCTTGTTGTGGTAGTCATATATATATATATATATATATATATATATATATATATATATATATAAATAAATAAATAAATTTGATTTATATGCCACCCTTCTCCAGAGACTCAGGGCGGCTTACAATGCGCTAAGCAATAGTCTTCATACTTTTGTATATTTATACAAAGTCAGTTTATTGCCCCCACAAACTGGGTCCTTTACCTACCTTAGAAAGGATGGAAGGCTGAGCCAACCTTGAGCCTTGGTGAGATTCGAACCTGCAATAACTGCAGGCAGCTGGTGTTAATAACAGGGTGCTTTAGACCACTGTACTATCCAAGGCTCTTATATTTTGTAGATAAAAACCAACGAATTTGAAATATCAAACGTTATGGTTTAGAAAAGTCAGTGAGAGCACCATCCTGTGCTTTAATATGTATACCGTATTTTTCGGAGTATAGGATGCACTTTTTTCCCTCTTAAAAGAGGGTGGAAATGTTGGTGCATCTTATACACCGAATGCAGCCATTTTTTATCTCCTGAAGCCCTGCCCCACTCGTCCCATTTTTGCGCAAAATAGGCCCGTTTTTCACAAAAAAGGGCCCATTTTTTGCAAAAACGGGGCACACAGAGGGTTTGGGAGGCCTGCAGAGTGCTCCTGGGGGCTGGGGGAGAGCAAAAATGGGCTCTTTTTTGCCCATTTTTTGCAAAAACAGGAGCGTTTTTGCCCTCCCCCAGCCCCCAGGAGCAATCTGCAAGCCTCCGAAACCCAATGCGTCCCCCGTTTTTCCCAAAAACGGCCGAAAAACAGGCCCATTTTTGCAAAAAAAAGAGTGCTCCTGGGGACTGGGGAGGGCAAAAATCTTTTTTTCCCCCTTACTTACCTCTTCAAAATCTTGGTGTGTCTTATACACCGGTGCATCATACAGTCTAAAAAATACGGTACTTACCAGCTTATGGAGTCGGAATAGAGATAAATTGTTTGGATGATGCAGGCTTACCAGCTTTCCCAGCTTCCCCTTATCACCAAAGATATGAGGAGTGAGTCAATTCTTGAATCAGATCTATTTCTCATTCTCTTTTAGTTACAGGTACACATAAATGTCAGATCAGTGTTCTTTTGAGTTCAGTTTGTTAGAATTACATGTCTTTTCCATTCCTCTTAATGAAGAAATGTTTGAATTTTGGTAAGTCAAAAGAAACAGAAGAGAATTCTTTTCTTTCTAGGCTAGCTAAATTCACTGCATGCACGTATTCCTAACTTATCCACCAAACTGTATCTCACCTATTTTGGCCATGTCATGTGGGGGAATTCATTGGAGAAAGCAATTATGTTTGGAAGAGTTAGCGGTAAAAGGAAACCAGGTCATCGAAGAACCCGATGGTTGGACACCATCAAAGCTGACACCAGCCAGAGCATAGAACAGCTCAGAGAAATAGTGCAAGGTAGGAAGATATGGAGGGATCTGGCTCACTGAATCGCCAAGAGTCGGACACGACTGAATGGATAACATCTTCATCATTATCATTTCCTGCTTGGAGAGCTGTATCTATGTATAGTTGTTGCTATATAGTTGTTGCTGAATGTGCATGAAAAAAGAGGCAGCCACCTTAATCCAGCACCCCAAATATAACTAAGCACATTGGAATTTGAACCTGATCTGTTAAGGCCTGATCTGCCTCTTGGATGAGAAATCTTTCAGTTTCATTTTAATTTCAAAATGCATGTAATCCTCGATTTATGGCCACAATTGAGCTCAACATTTCCATGGCTAAGTAAGACAGTTGTTGTCTCTCTCAAAACATGGTAATTTCAGCAGATTTTATAAGATTTAATAAGTAAATGAGTTGAAGAATGCAGATGAATCCTATACAGGTAGTCCTCAACTTACAACTGTTCGCTTAGCGACAGTTCAAAGTTACAATGACACTGAAAAAAGTGACTTGTGACAATTTTTCACACTTATGACCATTACTGTGAAAAGCAGTAATGTCATATTTTTCAGTGTCGTTGCAACTTTGGACAGTCAATAAAGGAACTGTTGTAAGTTGAGGACTACTTGTACTACTTTTGAAAATGCACATACAGGTAGTCCTCAATGTACGACCATAATTGAACCCAGAATTTATGTTGCTGAGTGAGAAAATTGTTCAGTGAGTTTTGCCTTTTTCATTTTATGACTTTCGTTGCCACAATTGTTAAGTGAATCACTGCAGTTGTTAAGTTAGGAACATGGTTGATAAGTGAATCTGGCTTTCCCCATTGACTTTGCTTGTCAGAAGGTCACAAAAAGTGATCACATGATCCTAGGACATTGGAACCATCATAAATTCATGCCAGTTGCCAAGCGTCCAAAGTCTGATCATGTGACAATGGGGATATGCAAAGGTGGTAAGGGTGAAAAAATGGTCCCAAGTCCCTTTTTTTCCCAGTGCATTTTAAACTTCAAATGGTCACTAAATGAATGAGTAGAGGACTACCACATTTCTGGAATATTGAGGTTAGATTGTGGTAATGCCTTCTGTTTGGTTGCTGCCTCTGAAGATTTTCCAGTAATTTGATATGTAGGTAATCCTCATCATATAGTTATTTGTTTAGTGACCATTAAAAGTTACAAAGGCACTGAAAAAAGTGACTTACGACCGTTTTGAACACTTTTGAGCGTTGCAACATTTCAGTGGTCACGGGATCAAAATTGGGGCACTTGACAACTGACTCATATTTATGACGGTTGCAGTGTTCTGGGGTTATGTGATCACCTTTTGCAACCTTCTGACAAGCGAAATCAATGGGGAAGCTGGATTCACTTAACAAATGAATGAATTACTAATTTAGCAATTGCAGTGATTGCAACTGTGACAAGAAAGGTTGTATAATGGGGCAAAATTCATTTAACAAGTGTTTTAATTAGTAATGGAAATTTTGGGCTCAATTGTGGTCATAAATCGAGGACTACCTGTATAGTATGCTGAGATGACGGTGGGAACAATAGAACATCTCACTAATTCTGCATAAATGCACTAATTGTCAGTGTGTTTCTGATTTCAATTCAAAGTGTTGATTGGTTTATAAAACCAAAAACGTTCGAACTGTTGGTTAGCATGAAAGACAGAACTGATTTCACACTGATTTCCTCCATATTGTTACAGCTTTTTGCAGTCATTTCCAGTGACAGTTCTGTCCACTATATATAAAATGCATTCTTTGCTTCTTTCTTATCACAAATTAACATACTTTATAACATATTCCTATTTAAGAAAAGGGTTATTTTAATTGATCTAGGTAGATACATAATGTATTTTATTGTATCTCTTAAATGTTTTGATTCACCATGTAAAGTATTTTTACACAATACTGTTTATTATGTTGTGTGACAAGATGGCTAATTAACATTATAATAAATATGAGAAAACACTCTGAAATGATTCATGTTTCTGATTTGTGGGTTCTTTTGTTTTGTCAGTCTGAGTTTCCAAAATGACCTCTTCCCCTTACTGTAACTTGGCAAAGTGTTCCAAGAAATTCCATTACCACAGTAAATGTGTTTCTCTTCTGCTCTTTTTTGTAGAACTAATGAAGCTATCCTTTTGGCTCTTTATGAAGCTGTTCACTTGAATCGAAACTTCATCACTGTATTGGCACAGGTGTAGTACAATTCACTTTTGTACGTCTGAAGAGTCTGTAGAATCCAAATTGAAAAATAGCTTAGATCCGTGATGGCGAACCTATGGCACGGGTGCCACAGGTGGCACGCGGAGCCATATTGGTGGGCACGTGAGTGTTGCCCTAGCTCAGCTCCAGCGCACATGTGTGCACCGGCCAACTGATTTTCAGGCCTTCCAGTCCCACCGGAAGTTGGGAAACTGGCTGTTTCCTGCCTCTGGAAGGCCTCTGGGAGAATGGGGAAGGCTGTTTTTGCCCTCCCCAGGCTCCTAGAAAGCCTCTGGAGCCTGGGGAGGGGGGGAAAACGGGCCTACAGGGCCCACTGTGCCATCGTGTGCCAAAACCAGAGGGAAGTGGGGGGGGTCATGTGCGCATGGGCAGGAGGGCAGGGCGCATTGAATTATGGATATGGGCACATGTATCCACAACCCCCCGCCGCTCCCCCCACTTTTGGCACGTGACGGCAAAAAGGTTAGCCATCACTGGCTTAGATCTTTGAAGGTAGCTGCTTTAGCAGAGATTTAAACTCATCCTGTTTGTGTATTTGTTAAGTGCTCTGTTTGATTTCAGTAACTTGCTAATATTTCAATTTGGAAGTTGGAAAATACGTTCCTTTAACTGGAATATTTAAAGCATTCCTGTTTGCTTCCCCCCCTCCCCCCCAAAGACAGGAGGCAGATCAAGTATCTATGCAGCTGTCAGCCCAAAATGGGTTGGGTTAACCAGCATAGTCTAGAGATTGTAGTATTGGAGTGGCCCCATGAAACTTAGGTTCTAGTCCCACTTCAGCTATGGAAAGTCAGGGAGTGATTTTGGCCAGTCACTTTGTCTCGGCTCAAACTGTCTCACGAGGTTCTGTTGTGGGGATAAATAGGAAAAAGATGCATTCACTATACAGTATTGTTTTGTATTCCTGTACAAAAGATGAGATTTCAATCTAACAAATATCATGATGAATTACTGAATCAAGAAAGAAGTTAGTTTTGAATTTATTTACAAATTTGGCTAGCATGTATGCTATAATATGCTGCACAACAAGCCAGTGTTGTACAGAATGGTACTTCACTCCCTTTTGAATTCTTCAGGCCATGTTTATGAAAGTAAGGGAAGATAAGTAGACCAGGAACATATAAAGTTGTCCCTAAGTCGAGTCAAGAATATCATACATAGTCGTGAATGTCTTGATTCAAGCTATCTGTCAGCTGATTAAAATCCAAAACTATACAATATTTCCCCCTTCATTTAAAGTGCTTTGAAAATTCTGGTAGGGATCAATCTCCACTATTTTTCTTTTATTTATGCAGAGTTTGTGGAAGCTTGCAAAAATAGTTTTTTTTAATTTGCCATTCTGAGTTTTGTTCTTGGGTGCTTTTAGCTGATGTTTATATGTGGTGAATATTGGTTCAAATCTGGTTTAAATGAATCTGAATAAAATCAAAATTTAATCATGCTGCTAGTGTACTTATGTTGCTCCAAATAAATATTTCAAGGTGTACGCTGTCATTTTAAAAAGAAACTCTGTATCATAAATAATAAATCTAGCATAAAGATGTGAGTAGTTTACATACATGTTTTGTTTGATGTTGGGATCGTAGCTATGATGAAGATAATAATTTATGTATGAGAGTTGCTTTATTCAGCTTATTCATTTTTGTATGACCTGGATGTTTTAGAGCAATGCTGTGCAGGATGCACGTCGGCTAAAGCTTTTTCAGTTGAGCAATATAGGAATTGCTGCAGTTAGTGCAAACTTAAGTTTCAGAATTGCCACACCAGTATCTTGCTGCTAGGCGGTGCTCTTACACTTAGCTGGAAGAAGAGTTATAAAACCTGATTATAAGAGAACTCAAGTCATTAAACTATTGAAATGGAATCATTTGTGTGCATTATTTTCAGTGGACAGCTTATTTCAAAGTTGGCCTCAGAGGTTAATTTCAAAAATTGAGAAAATGTTAGTTAATCCTTATAAGTGCAGAATCCATTAATAAACCCAGCTTTCAAAATTTCTGCCATAGCAGGCCCCTGTGTGAACTTACATGAAATATTGTACCATTAAAAACAGATTGGTAATTCCAAAATGCATTTCAAATCTGCTTGCTGCTGAGAGAACATTTGGAAATATGTTGATATGAAAGGTACTCTGTAAAACAGACTTCATTATTTCACAGTTGAGCATAAAATAGAATAGTATGCTGATGTAAAGTCTTGCCTGCTTTTATGGATGACAGTATTACAAATGGAACCCTATAGTTAAATCAGCAATTAGATGAGGAGCTCCTGGCTGAGATGAAATGTAGAAAGAACTAGTAGAAGCAGGCAGGCAGAACAGGTAACAGTAATAATATTTGTATAGCCTTGTGTTCTCCTGAAACACCTGGGTTAAGCAGCAGGGTAGCAACATGATGCATTGACTTGCTGTATAATCAGGAATATATTAAGAGAGGGAATGGAAGAAGAGGGAAGGAAATATTGCTTTCATAGCAACTTTTGTAAGAAGATTAATTTTAAGAGACTTTTAACTTTTAAAAAGCTTTTCAGTAATTTCTTATATGCATGAAAATAATGTCAGATTCTAGCAAGGATTTTAGGTGTGATAAGAAAAATAGCTGCAATATTAGGAATAGGGTGAAATTGCACTAAAGGATACTTAAGGTAATTCAGGCATCACTGAATGTAAATTTATTCGGATATATGTTTAATTCCTAGAGTCATCCTGAAATTGGTTTAGTGACAATGCCAGAAAGCCCAGTTCCAACGACACCCGTTACTCCGCTTGGAACCACACCACCTTCTTCTGATGGTGAGCCCGTTCTATTTTCTATACATGCTTGTTGCATTTCTGTACTCTAGGGAAGAGAACAAGTGGCCCTTTTATACAGAAAAACATAAGGGCTTATAGATCCTGGAATCCTAGCAGAAATCCTTGTCAGGAATAGCTTACAGAAGCATGATATTACCTGGCTTAATCACGAATTGTGATTAAGAATCCCAAATAAGAATCTCTCTATGAATGTTATTTTTATGTGATAAGACATTGCCCTTAGTCTGGCGGCACATTCACACTTGTGCATATGAAAAGGTGGATGGCCATCCTAGATAATAGGATCAGTTGTCTGTATCCAATTGCGTAGTTGCCCTGTGTGTGTTGACTGCTTTATGTGTTACAGATATCTTAATGGAAAAATAAGATATATTTCATAAAACTTTATAAGCATTTGAGTCAGAACGGAATCTTATCCTGTAATAGCTGCTATTAAGGTCACTCTGGCATCCTGGTTAGAAGAGTATTCTTCTCTGAGAAGATAAATTCTTCGTTGCCATGGATTCAAAAGCCTAATGTTTTTTTTGAAAAAGAATTCTGTCTTCTACCTCTCTCTGTACGTATTCTATATGATGCTAAGGGTTGAGAGCTGCTTAAGCTTCTTTCATATTATTCAATGCAAATATATCTGCCCACACACTTTTTTTTTAATGCAGTAGGCAAAATTTGTGTGCATACCTTCAATTCTCTTCTCCTCTCATTTTCTAATTTACATAGACAAATCCAAATTGTTGTAAATATGCACAGAGAGTGCTACTTTCCTATTTCCTGGAGATTAATTAATGTTGTAAAAGGAATTCTTATTTGGCCTGTTTCAACATAGAGTTTATTTATGGTTTTCATTCTTTTTCTGTACTTTCAGGGACCCAATGAATGAGTCCACATTTTCTTATTCCCCAGTATTTCTTACTTCCCTTTAAAACAAAAAAAGCACGCCAGGATGATTCCCACTTATACTGTGCCATAAAAAATGAAGATGAATAAAGCAATATTTTGCTTTACAGTTTATATTAGATGTGGCCGTTTCAAAGTCAAAGGGCAGTTTATATCTTGAAGAATATAGCCCAGAGTACTTGTGATCCTCAGTACTTTAACTGCTGCCGGATTTTGCAAAATAAGTCTTAAGTCTTGGATTAGTTACATTGTTTTTACTTGTATGACACTTTAATAACTGTTCTAATTTTTCAAATTAATATTTATTTAGAAGATTTATTATGCCCTCCAAATCTGTGTAATTACAGTTTCAGGTGGCACACGTCAAGTAACTCCCCCCCAAAATAATAATTAGAATTAAAAGAAATATACAAAAAAGAAACAAAAGCCATAACCAATATATTAGACCACACACAGCCTGGGTTATCTAAAATGCATACCCAGAAGATGGCTTCATATGTAACCCTGTCCCATTGCCTGGGGAGAAACCAGGTTTTTAAACTTTTAAACTAACAAAGTTGGACTCATCCTAATTGGGGGATGGGGTGGGGGACAGAATTATTCGAAGGGCAGGTGCTGTCCTAGAAAACCATACCTCCTCAGTCCCATCAGATGACTTTGCCTCAGAGACAAGCAGTTCCACAAATAGTATCTATTTGTGACACATTTATGCTGGGCTTATGTTGCTCTAATCGTATCTGATTTTTGAGCAGCCTCCAGAGCAGTAATAACTGTAAAATAAAATATAACCATATAAGCATTACAAAATAATAAATAACTTCACAAATGCCAAGGAACAACCATGACAAAATTCCTGTCCAAGAGAATGTGCTTTATTTGGGAGTGACCCCATTTCATTGTTTGTGGGCTCCAATGGCAATGTTGCTGGATTTTTCTTACATCCAAGTTAATCTACAATGATTCTGCCTGATGTCATAAACAATCGTTAAAGCAAAGAGAAATGCTTGTAATATTTAATAAAAGAAACATGTTGCTTTGCCTCCACTTGGAGGGATTTCAGGATGGTTCAGTTCTACTGATGAGCAAACCTTCTCTGATTTTTCCCAGTCATAAGCACTGTAGAGCTGCCCTTGGATGCTGATGTGCAGACAAGCAACCTGCTGATAACCTTCTTAAAGTACAGTTCTATTGTCATGCAGGATACCAAAGGTAGGCAGCTGTATCAATACAGATTTGCATTTCTGAAATCAGTTGGGGGGGGGGGGGAAGCTTGTTACTAATTTGACTGCATAAAACAATCTAGCTAATTCATCATGGATAATACATTTCTTCAGACTGATAGTATGAACTGGTTTTTTATTGCCAGATGACAATTATAAGAAATCAAGGAGCTTTGATGCTGAAGGAGAGAAAACCAAAATATAGAAGAAAATGTGTAAAAGAGATTTGTCATGTTCTTCCAAGGAAATAAAACAGTAGACAATTGTATCTAAGAAAGCAAAGGATAGAGAGGTATATAACACCTCTCAGGTATATTTCTGAGAATACCCCAAAGGGAATACTGCATAAGACAGAAGTCTGAGTTGAGAATAAACGTTATGCCCTCTTCAAAACAAATGTGATGCTTCATAGCTAGCAAAGCTGGCTTGTTGTGAGTTGGTACAAGAAAGCTGTATGAAGGTGATAAGGTTTGGCTTGAATTTAAAAGTTTTGGCTTTCTATAAAGAGTAGCATATTGAAGAATGGTGATTCACATCTTATATGTTGTGGATGGATAACTATGTATTCATTTCAACTGGCTAAGCCACAATGGCCTGTGCAGAAACATGCACAGGCAAACTTAGAGTTTTATGTTATGTTGGCTGTATTCATAGATTATTTTGATCGTTTGTTGAATAAGGCGGGTAGTCCTTCAGATAAGTAAAGTTCTCAATTCTTGGGTTTTTACTTCACCTCTTCAATCCAATACTTTTATATCTATGTGCGCGTGTATTATATACACACACAGTCTGTAGTAATATATGTGTTTGTCTATGCCAATATATGCATACAGTAATGAAATTTCTTTTGCCTTTTATGTCTTTTGGGGGATATCTGTTCAAGTGTGTGTGTCCCCGTCCCCATCCCCCGGACAGTTTCTGTGGATTTTGTGTCAGCAGTTTTTGTGTCAACCTTTTTAGTGGGATACATGTCTGTTTCCTTACTGAATCTACATTTTTCAGAATAAATGGTGAATTTTTATGTAGAATTCAGCCAGTCCTCATTTAATGACTACAACCTATGCCAGCACCTTTGTTGTTAAGCAAAAAAGTCCCTAAATGAACCATATGACACAGAGAAAAAGAGAGACTTCTGGTTGCTGCTATTTCAATTAGACAAAGTTCTCTCATGCAGCAACTTTGGCATTTTTCTCACTCTGGCATGCATTGCTCAGATGCAAAAATTTGGTTAAGTGTGCGTGTTGGTCAAAAATAATTTTTTATTACTGTTCAGTAATGTTGGATTTATGAACAATCACTGATTGTTGCTAAACAAGTAATATAAGTTCTTCTTGGGGGGGGTTGTTTTAGAGAATCACATTTGCTTTTCTATGAAATTCCTATAAAAGTTTATGCTTATTTTTTTGCATATGAAGTCAGATCGTCCCATCTGCCTTGCACTTTGAGTTGAAATAGACATTAGTTGTCATGGAACAAGTATGAATGAGATGGAAGGAGAAAGCAAATGCGGGTGGATAAGCTTGAAGCATGTTTCTTTAATTGTTTGCATTTTGGTTGTTTTTGCTTTGCACCATCATGCATTGGTGATCTAATTATAAAACCACATTTTATTTTGGTATATGTGATATTGTATCATTAAAATGGGAATTATAATCCATTTGAAATCATAGATTCAAACTGGTTGATTTCTAGAAAGTTAACTATGAGTTACTGCTTGTAGTGTTTTTGAACATTCTGATTTACCCCACTTTGGTTAAACCAATCCTGATTTGTAATGTCCAGGCCACACCATTGAATTAAATGATAGAAGTAGATGTGATGAGTCCCCAAATTTACCAAGGTAGCATTATGCAGTTCCTTTTACATTTGCATTGCAGTTTGAATAACTATCTATGTAGACATTAAACATTTTTCTCTATATTGTGTTATAACAGTAATTTCTGCAAGTCATGGGTTGCTTTAAATTTCATGTTCAAGTTTTCATTTGCTCTCTGTTTAAATGCAGAATGCTTATAAATTCTATTTGTGCTGTTTTCTATTAATTGGGAGTATGATAATAGTTCAGTATTGAAAGCTGTACAATATTGAAAAGTGGGAGTGACTGCTACAATGGTTGGAGTTTTCAAAATTGATGCTTAATTCAATTCTTGAAATATTTAGTATGGCAATACTTTATAATGAATCCTCTAATTACTATTATCATGTTGGTGTTTTTATTTGTTAATAGTCTCTACTTTGTTTGACAATGAGAAAAAGGAAATTCTAGTCAAATATGTAACTACATAGAATAGTCTTCACTCTGTGTTTCTTCTCACCCATAAGAAAGGGTCAAAATTGCCATTGTTCTTAGGGGACTTGTGCTAAGGGTACTATTGTATAATGCATTTAAGACTTGGAAAGTTGCTTCAGTGCTAAAGCACAAAGCATTGCACTGCTTAAAGCAGTTATGTAGGTAAGAAAATGCTGGTAAATAAACATATCACTAGTATGTAACTGCAGGAATCTAAAGTTAAATGCTTGGCATGAAGGAATAATGCATGCAGTGTAATCCCCAAGGATGAGATTTAACTGTGACACCTGAGCAGTAAATCTTTGGATTTTGCAGTGAAAAGATAACAAGACTCTAAAGTATTATGGGTCTCTGGAGCTGCTGTTCCTGGAAAAAGAACATTTTAGCTTGTTTTTCAGTTGTCATCAGTCAGGTGTGTTAGTGATATTTAAAGGTACCTCTATATAGCTTTACAGTCACATGTATGTAGAAAATGATCCAGATGTTGCGACAAATTAAGATTGTCTAAGGAAGTTATGATTAATGTAGATTGGTAGTCTGCTTTCTCAGCAGGAAGACTAGAGCAAAACAGCAGCGTGCAAATGTATGAAAGTCATGCAATTCCCGGTTTATTAAACCAGGATTCATTTGGGTGGGTCATTGAGAACCTGCTCCTACGATAGTATGGGGCCAACAGCAATGCTGGGTACTGTTTTGATAGTCAAGAGACTCCTCATCTCTTCAACAGTGGAAAATACTAGCACTGAAAACTATAAAAAGAAGATAGTTCCAGGGTTAAAAGCAAAAATAACAAAATCCTTGTTATTGTGGGATCCTAGGTAATAGCTTTGAAGTACTATGTTGTATCACCTCTTGCTCTGTTGTGCTTATAGATTTCTGTGATTTCCGATTCTCATATTGACCTTTTCACATGCTAAGGAATGATGGCTTTTATGTGTCCTCATATTTATTTGCAGATGAACACCGACTCCATAGTGGAAAGCTCTGCCTGATTATCTTAACCTGCATAGCAGAGGTAAGTTTTTCATCCATCTTAATAGCACATGTAAAAATCAGTCCCTTAGGATCTATGCATTCCTTTATCTTCCTCCATCTCTGAAACATATTTCCCATCTGGCTACAATTTTTATTAGGATAAAAAATCAAGACTGTAATATTGGACACCGTTGTTTGTTTTTCAAATATAAAAGGAGGGCCTTTTTTCACTTTAGAAAACAAGGAGGCTTGGGAAAAGGAACTTATAGTCAAAAATGGGAAACTTTTGAAGTATAATGGTGCTTTCCTCTTTCCATTTTTATGAGAGAAAGAGTATTTGTTCATATTCAAATACTCTTTCTCTCACAAAATACTGGAAGAAATACTGGAGGAAGAAAATTGGAGAAAGAAATATCGATAAACCTGCATTATGCTGATGACATTAATGTAGTAACACAAGATGCAAATAATCTGGAAACACTAGTAATAAAAGACAAGTACAGTAAAAAAAATGCGACTAAGATTATATATTAAAGAAGACCAAGCTAATGACAAGTACTGCAACCTGTCTTAGAACTGACAATAAAGATACACTGAAGTAGTAGATGTGTGATATGTCTATTCCTACAAATACCAAAATTATGAAGGCAATGGTTTCCCCCATTTATGAAAGCAAAATCTGGAATTTGAAGAAGTAGAAAAGAGTATTGACATTTTTGAATTTTGATATTGGAGGGAACTCCTGAGAATTCCATTAAGAAAATAAACTTAATTCATAGAAAAATCAATTCAGGGTTTTCACTTCAGCTACAGATGACCAGGCTCAATTTATACTTTAATATACTATGCAAACATCTAGCTCTCTTGAGAAGTCTATAATACTGGGAAAGGTGGAAGGAAAGAGAAGAAGAGGATAACCAGGAGCAAGGTGGGTACATCCAGTTGCAGTGGAGATGGATATATTGCAGGAAAGCCTGAAGGACCAGGTTGGGATGGAAATTCTGGAGGAGATCTCTCTGATCGTTAATCAATTTGAACAATCATAATTAGTCAACTAGATGAGAAATAATTTGAACTATCTGCCAGGAGTAATGTTTCTGATTGTTTCATTCATAAATGTTGTCTTTCAATACTACTTTGATGTTAAAATGTGTGATCTTGCTTACTTTGGTTATTTTTCTTTTTCCATAGGACCAGTATGCTAATGCTTTTCTGCATGATGACAATATGAATTTTCGTGTAAACCTCCACAGAATGGTTAGTTGTCTTGATCAGGAACTCGGTTAGGTCAAAGTCAGCCTTGGTGTTTTTTTCTCTTTCACTTCTTGGTTGTATTGGTGATTTGGGTTTGATGTTTTTCAACTGCTTTGTATTTTAACCTTTGTTAGTTTGGGGTTTTTTAATTTTAATTTAATTTAATTTAATTCTGTTTGCCACTTGTTGATGCTTAGCCACATAAATTGGATAAATAAATAAAACAGATGCTTTGGTATTAAGCATTTGCATATAATGTTGGTAAATATCTGAAAGTTTCTAGTGAATGTTCAGTGTACTTGGTGTTCTGGTTTTATTTTTCTTAATCTTCCCACCCCTATTCCAGTAGTTCATTGCAGAATGCAAGACTAGCTCATAGTCATGGTCAAGCAGCCTCATAAAAATTTCTTGAGTGGGGTGAGCTTGTAGAACACAGTGGAGAACAATTTGCATTGAGGCAATGAGAGAAAACTAGATCTAGAGAGATATTAGGGAATAATATATATGTATGTATATTTTCATATGAGGACAAGGCTGATTTAAGTTAAGTTGATATGGCTGATGGAATCAACTACTATCCCATGGGATTTTTTCATGGGTTCCTGGCTATTTCAGGTGTCACTTTCTCTGTTCTTAACATTTTTGGAAGCAGTTGGGACACTTATTAACCCCATTCATTTCTTTCCCTGTTTCATCCTATACTATGTGACTGCAGGAAGAAAAAGTTAAAAATAGAATGGGGAAAGAGTGGAAATTCCTAAAGCACTCATTTTTAGAGCAACTGTAGGATTTCATTTTGTTTCAGCAATAGACAAAAAAAGTTAAACCTTCGTTAACACTCTCTTTGGTATTCTTACAACACAGCTGATAAAGGAAAGTGAGCTTAAGCACAAACAACCCTGGGCTGTTTTGAACTAGATCTAATATATTCTACCTCACTGATTGGGTTATATTAAAGCCTCTCTGAGTCAGCTAATCAAAGTGTATTGGGCAAAAGCAGCCTGTATGTATCTTGTGTGAATAGCTGCTTTTTCTATTTTTCCAGCGAATAGATAAAGATATAATGATTACATGAAAATCTGTCCAACTATCTCAGTATTTTCTCTCTACTCTGGTTGGTATTGCAGTTGCCTAAGCTGCCTTTTTGCTTTAAAGCTTAATGAACAAATTAACTGATGTGGGGTAGAAGAGCTTATCAGTGTCTGCAGGGAGAGGAAGTGAAGTAATATGCAGCATGATGTTATCACAGAAATTCCCAAAATTATATACTTGCATCTGACATCAGGATGCTAGCAGATAAAGACTGGATTTGCATGATGATAACATTGTGTGAACATAATGATTTCCCCCCTGTTGTGACCAGGTATGGATACCCATACGAGAGGATGAAACTGTCCTTTTCTGAGCAGTTTGATTTATATGGAAAATACTAGTAGTTTTGGTAATCATTTTTTATTCCTTCTGACTAATTCATCTTCATGTGTTTGAAGCCTATGAGACACAGGAAGAAAGCCGCTGATAAGAATCTTCCCTGTCGACCTCTAGTTTGTGCAGTCTTGGGTAAGTCTACCTGCCAGATTTTGTCAACAGCTTCTTCACAGATTTTTTTTTGGGGGGGGGAATAAAGAGTTGATACAAGAGGGAAAATATTTATAAGCTAATTCTGAAATGTATTTCATTTACCAATATAATCCAGTTCTGAGTTTCCCACAGTAAAAGCTTTTCTAGACAAATCCATTCCAAACTAATTGAAGGGTGAGCGAATATACCTATTTTAAAAGACTGTTAGATCGTAATGGAATAACTGATTAAATTCTTTTAGATGGGGCAAGTGCTGTATATAAATACAATAAAGTATAGAAGGTTTTATGGAGGACTGAATGCAAGGATCCTTAGGACCTCCTCTATTTTACAGTTTTTAAAATACTGATAGAGGAAAACTAGCAAAGCTGTTTGGGTTATTTTGTCAACTTGGAATAAATATATTGTGTTTGTATATTGGAGTAAAATGTTTCTGAGTGTAGGTGATGTGGTAACACTTCCGTTCTTCCAAATTATAGTTATATTTCCTGTCCCTTAGTTCCTTACTGCACACGCTGTAGGATTTCTCTCTTCCCAACAAGTATAGCTTGGAATCATTGTACATAATGTTATATCTAGGCCATTGTTAACAGTGGATAACACTAGCCAAGAATGATATAACTTAGAATGTAGTTAATTCGGTTAGAATGGCAACTAATTATAAATCCTGTATTTTTAAATATATGTATCACTTTTTTGTAGATCTGATGGTAGAATTCATAATAACGCATATGATGAAAGAATTTCCCATGGACCTCTACGTGTAAGTAACAACTACATGAAATTCTAGCTAATTTTAAGAGCTCTTCAAAATTCCAAACAATGACGTTTCTGTTCAATCCATCAAAAAATTAAGAAAAATGATTTGAATCCCCATTTTTCTTTCCTAAATTATTTAACGTAATATGGTAGTTGTTATCTTCTCTGGTCAAATGTTATGTTTCAATGCATCCCTAAGTAAACAAACTGATATATCCTCTCCTTGGTACAAAATTAAACATGACACCTTTCTGGAAAATGGAATGCACTTACTATTTATGTGTAGATTTTTCAAAATAAGGAAAACTGAATATGGCAGGTGCAGAAGTTTTGACAGCCTTTCATTCAGTATTTTTTAATACTGCCCTTGGCAGAAATAATAGCTTCCAAGCGTTTGCTATACTGCAGCTAACTAAAACTCTTTTTATTTTTGCTTTTGGAACTTTTTTCCACTCTATCCTTCAAAATCCTCTAGTTCAAAAATATTCTTAGAATCTTTGCATGTATTGCATCTTTGAGATTCCCTACAGATATTCAATAATTTTCATATAACATAATTTTAAGCCATAATGAGTGGATCCCAGTGGTGAAATCCTCCGTGGATTGCCATCAGTTCGCTGCCCGCGCACGCGTGATGCATGCCAAATGCATGCTCAGCATGCACACGCACAGTGTGCGCCAAAGCACATAGTGCACCTGCACATGTGCAGTGCGGGCCAAAAGCATGCTGCGTGAGCATGCACATTACAACGAAATGCATGCTGTGCGCGCATGCACAGTGCACACCAAATGTGCACTTTGTGCAGGAAAAGGAGGCTTAACAAGGTAAGTAGAACAGCGAGGGCGGGGAGAACAGATGTGCCACGAGATTTAGATTCACTAGAAAGCAGGATTTAGCTTTCTTTTACTACTTGTTTGCCCGAACCAGTGCGAACCAGTAGCATTTCACCCCTGGTGGATCTTATATCACATTAAGCCTAAATAAACAAGCAATGCTACAGTTTAGCATTATAGGTGAACCAGGGTGATTTTCTAGTAACTCTTGAGTATATGATATTGTGATGTGTTAGAGTGCTGTAGCTTTTAAACTTCCATAAGTGGGCATAGATTTTGTTAATATAAATAATATGGTTAGTATAATGTGCTAAGCCTCAGTTTGTTAATCATGATTTATTGAACAAACAATTTTTGATTAAGTTCAGCGAACATATTAAGCCATAAATCATGATTTGCAAATATTAATGGTTGGGTTCATGCAATACATGTAGCCAAAATAATAAAAATCATATTTTGCATTTGATGTGAACCCAATTAATATTATCTCCAGTCTAGTTGGAAGCACTATTCTTGGTTTGATTGATTTGAATTCCAAATTAAAAAAAAAAAAAGCTGTTAAACATATTTTATTTTCCTTTTTCTTGGAATTAAGATTATTTGTGTGGAATATTAGTCAAGTACGCATTTCAACCACCTTTAGATTTCAGATTTCCAACTAAATACCAACTAAATTTAATAACTCCACATGTATCAGTGCTATACTGGTATCCTGAATATTCCATACTGATAGTTTGAGGTACTGTTTTACAAGTAGTTGGGATCACTTCTTCGCTCATGATTATGTTGTGGATTCCTTTCTTTTTGCTCCAGATGCTGTATTCAAATAGTACACAAGCTGCTTTGCTACCAGAAAAAGTGCAGAGTGAGACTTCATTACACTTGGAGGGAACTCTGGTCAGGTACGTTTTTAGTCTTATCGTCATAAGGGCTGACATATTCCTTCATAGGGTCAGTGCTCATAGTTTTAAAATAAACGTTAAATGCAATGCTAATGTATACTACATTCCAGTACTTGACTGTAGGTGATTTCACCTGTAAATGCAATTTGGAGAGTCAAGAAAAATGAATTAATATTTTTAAATTCTAGCTTTGTTTTTTGTTAGTGCCAAGACTGTTTTCCATGTAGAGAAACCTTTTTATGGGATCTACTGTGATAAGTTTCATATTTTAGAATCGAGATGCTGTAGTTGTTTCACCTCAACACAGAGCTCCCATTTTGATGGCAGTTTTGTTAGGGTCTTTTCCTGTGTGTGTTTTCAGCATACTGAATCTGTGTTCTGACATGGCAGGAGGAGAGCCATGTTAACCTATGGTGACAAAAAATCAGAAGGAACCTGGTAGCACATTTTCTAATCTATCTGTTATAGGAAAAAGCATAAGGTTTTATGATCTGCAGGTATTGGATGAAGTGAATTGTAGTTCATAAAAGTTTATGCTGTTTCTTAAAATTGATTAGTTGGAAAAGGTGTGATCACCCTTTTCCTGATTTTGTATTCTGACGTTTTAATATGACATATTTTCTGTTTTAATGTTGGCAGCATATTCAAAGATATGGAAAACTACAAAGGGATGCAAGCAGGCTTTTGCCTAGCAATTCTGTCAAACACTATGCTCTGAATGGATGTTTTCCATTCAGTGAGATGGGGGATATTAAAACTTAATTCTTAGAGATTAGCAGCTATTTTGGGAACGAATTAGATTGCACCACTAGATTTAGCTAGTCTCTTATTTTGTGTCATTGTTCCTTGCTGTAGTACAAGTTTTTGAGTACAACTAACTGTTCTGTCTTTACAAAAGTCTTCCATGACTTAATTAAGTTTTTCTCAAAAAGCCCAGACATTCTGCCTATGTTTAAGGAACTGTACGTTATACTTGTAATTTAGGTTTTCAGTGAATTTCTTCCTGGTAGTGCTTTTCGAAAGCTTTGTTCTTAAAAATACTGTGGATAGCTGGCTAGCAGTCTCCCTTATGGGAACTCTATACAAATAGATGAAACTGCTGCCATTTTCTGATCTACATAAGTTAATTAATATTTCCTTTTGTGAATATTTCCCTTAGCAGGTTTCTACATGTATTCTGTGCATACTATTGGGAAGCTAGTTGATAGAACTGATGTTTGAACTGGATTTTCTGGCAACTCTATAATTGTTGCCTCTTATTCCCTGCTGCCCTCTGTTAGTTGCCTTAGGATAATGATATAACTGATAAGATAATGTTGCATCACAGTTCACATCTCTAAATATTAGAGATACAAAATATAAGATGTATAAGATAAATATAAGATGTTGCTATATTTAATGCTACCTAAAGTAGTTTTTGCAGAATCTAATTCTAAGTTAAAGCTAAGTGAATGCATACTTTACACAACAAATATGTAGGGAGTATAGAATAATTAAATAATAGGATTTAATAGCCATAGGACAAAAATTATCTGTATCTAGACAACTGGATGTAGATGTTCCTTTTGTGTCTCATTGTTGAAATTCATAGTAGTTTTCTGTAAAATACTTGATTTAAGTACTGATTATTCCATTTCTCTCTAAAAAGCTGATACCATGTCATATCATTGATCAGAAAGTATGGATTGTGCTGGCTTTCTTCATAAGTACTTAATTTCCAAGGTTCAAAACATTTCATAGCATTTGTATTGGAGTAATGAATGGATAAAATTCTGATATCTTAGTTACTCTCATTAAACAGTGGCCTAACACTGAGTCATTGAGTTTAGTTTGGCCAGGAAGAATCTAGATCAGAGATGATTGACTTTTTTGTTTGGATGGTTGCATGAAGCTTTGCATACAGGTAGTACTGTACCTGTATTCTAAGAACTTCTAATGAGAGACTCTCTCCAAATGAATGAGTTCCCTCACCAAATGAGTTGAGGTGAATCTCTACGGAGGGGGGGGGGAGGGCAGAGCTTTTTCTGCTGTATATCCTCCTAGAAAGTCTTGACTGGCATCCATTCTAGCATCTTTTTAATTACAGGTGGAAAACCATTTTTCCAGGCTTTTAGCTGGCTTTTAATTTTGTTTTAATTGAATTTAAAGGCTTATGTTATTTATTTTGTATTTTATTGTATATACTTTTATTCAAATTGTGTATGTGTGTGAATAAAGAATTTAGAAAATAAACTAAGATTGAAAACACTTCAATTAATTAACCTGCTTAATTTCTCAAATCTGCTTCAAAGGGTTTTTTTATCTTACCTTGTGCTGAGACATAAATAAGATAGTTATTGAGAAGAGGGCCTTTTTGGTGGTAGAATCTCATTTGTTTTTTTATTATTAAGGTATGCTTGTTAATGTATGTAGATCTTTTCTATTTATGCAGGCTTTTAAAAATTGTATTTCTGGTGACATACCAGATTTATTTCTATTTAAAGTATGTAAATAACAGTTATTTTAACTTTAATGTTATACATTTTAGTAGATTATGTTGAATAACTGTTGGTAATTCATTCAACATTCTTTGCCAAGATAGCCATAACTTTTTGGAATAATATATGAATAATAATAAATGCATTTATCAAGGCATTGAAGAAAACAAAAATACAATAATTACAAATCAATGCAATACAATGAAATTAGCTCAGAATCCTTTTAATAAGACCAAAACAACTAACAGACACTATATTTAAAATATCTCAGAACAGGACTGAGCACATATTCATCCATAATTTAAAGCAAATCTTAATCTATAACCGACAGCAACCAGAACACATCCTAAAATATTAATCTAATAAAGACAGATTTTTTAAATCCCTCTTACAAGCTTGTTCAGGAACTATGGGCCTATATCCATAAAGGACTGGAACCTGGAGACCCTAGAACTGTGGGCATGCGAGCTGTTGCCCCAGTTCAGCTCCGCCATGCATGTGTGTGTGCCTTCCGCTGGCCAGCTGATCTTTGGGTCTCTGCTTTTCATGTGCAGGCGGCAGGGTGCGTGCAGGGTGCACGCACATGTACGGGGTGGGGCCCATGCATTGGACCGTGTGCACATTGCAGTTTGGGGATGTGGCCATGCTTTGGGCTCTCAGTCTGGAAAAGATTAGCCATCACTGCCCTAGAGGCAGAACTGAAAGAAGGGTGTGTTTAGACCAACTTAAAGAGAAAATTGTAGGGGAAAATAAAGAGAGACAGATATTTGTAGGAGATTGTGACTGGCAGAGACCTTGAAACACAAAGACCAGTAATTTGGAATGGCTCAAATGGGGCTCTGTACAGGCCTTGCTTTGTACCAAGATATGAGAATAGAGTTCTGGGCTAAGATCAGGAGACAAGAAGAATCAGGAATTTCTGCCAGGAGGCTAACACTTAGATACAAAACAATCAAGATGCTTTACAATCTCCTCCATTAGAAAAACCACAGATCCTTGGAAATCTTTATCAGGTAGAGGTTTATTCACATAATTGTGGGACTAATCCATTGTTTGATTGTGAATTGCTTTAGATATTTTATTCTAATCGGAAAGCAACATTTAACAAATTGGAATAAATAAGCAATGTGTCATCATAGAAACTGTTTTGGCTAGCCTGAGTATTGACTCTGATATTTTGTGCTGGCTTCTGTATCAGCAGAATTTCCAATCTGTTCTAATATTTCTCTGTCAGGAACACATATTTCTATGATTTTATGATGGGTGGTTTGCGAGTCTGAGATTTATAGAAACAAGAAAAAGCAAAAAAGGGTGTAGACAGCATACAGCTACTGTAGTTCTCAACTTATGACCATGATGGAATTCTGAATCCTGGTTGTAAGTTGTTGCATTTGTAAATCAAGGTGCAACGTGACTGGATTTGATTTTGTGACCATTTTTATGACAACCGTAAAATGAGTCACTGCAGTCATTAAGCAAATCCAGTATACCAATAGCTAGTTTTTGGCATTTTTTTAATCAAAACCATTTTAAAAATGGTGTCATCTCTGTCACATGACTGTAGCATGCTGCAGCTGGTTTTGTGAGCCAGTTGCCAATCACCCAAATGCGATCACATGACCGTGAGGGTGTAATGTTATAATAGTTATAATTTCAAGGACATGTTGTTATTTTTGAAGTCCATCATAATTTTGAGTGGTTGTTATGCAACCAGTTGTAGGTTGAGGGCTATCTGTAGTTTGAAGCATTCTAGAACATGATATCTAGCATGTAATAAAAGCTACAATTAAGCCTGGGCTTCAATTAGTTTTATTGCCTTTATGGAAGCCCCCAGTATACCAGTGGAGTTACTGGTTCAGTTGCATTTTACATGCAGCCGTCAAGTTTCACATTCATGTATGTCCTTTTCTAACACTTATCTGATAATCCATAACAAAGGTACCTTTTTCCTGCCTCCAAAGCTATATGGCCAAGTGTGTCTCAGCTTTAGTTTATAAGATATGTTCGGATGTGTTGATTTAAAATCAATTCTCAACTCACCTTTGGCAAAATGTCTTTGCTTTCTTGATCAATTGACGATCAGCCTGCCAGTGTAAATTGTATCCTGTCCTAATTCCTGCTATCTCTCTGAATCTGTGGTAATTGTTCCTTGGGAAGGTTTGATGCCTTTATTAATAAAAAAGAAGCTGATAGTCTGATTTTCTTCTTGTAGGATGTGGCTGATGCGTGGCCCAATTTGTAAATAATCCCCTCTCAACCAGTGTTTTTGAACACTTACATAGCAATTTGGGGTTCAGTGTAGCTAGTTCTTGTATCCCAACAAATCCCTACTATTCCCTTAGGAACTTCATTTATTTCTGCACCTTTCTCTTTTCTACCTTTTAGTAGTGGTTACGTCTTAACAAACGTAAATGCAAGCATTGAAATATTAACTTTGCTAAAAAGTTGTTCATTATAATAAATTAATTTGATTTAATAATGAACCTTTTTTAGTTTTCAGAACTATTAGCCTTGATTACTGCTTCTTAATTCAATGAACATTTCTAGGCAATATATGCCCTATGATCTGAGTCATCCAGTTTAATGTGATTACCGCATTGTCTGTGAGATCTTGTCCTATTTAGACTGAAGTGGGCAAATTTTTAGAAGCAGCATTTCATGTTTAGGCAGAGCTTGAGAATAGCAGGAATAGGTCTTAGATTTTTGCCTTTCTTTCTTTGGATTTTGAGGAGTTCTATCTTTATTTTTGTTTTCCCCACTTCTCCACAACTGTTTTAAGCCTACATAAGGACTTTCAGTTTTCATGTGTTTCTTGCCCTAGAGTTGCTAAAAACAATACCACCCAAATTTTTAGTAATTATTGTCATAATAGAGAAAATGTAATACTTTTTAACAGTATTTAAACTTGATGCTTTCTGATTCTATGCATATCTCTTTAAATGCCTGAAGATAATGGTCAAATGGTCCTTTTGCTGGCATAATCCAGCTGACATCCATGTCGGCTTGCTTCTTATGCTTTAACTTCCTTCTCTTGACTTGGCGAGACCTCAAAACAAATGCTACCACTTCAAGCAATTAATCTTAGTGACACATTTCAGGTCTAACCTTTCTCCCATTATATTTTATGGGCCTTTCTCTGACTTCTACTTTTTCATAGAATCATAGGGTTGCAGACAACCATTTAGATCTTCAAGTTCTTGTGTTCAGTGCAGGAATCTTCCCTTGGGGTTTGTGATCTGCTCTTGCTGTTTTTCTTAATATTCAGCCAGAACCTGTCTTTTTATAACTTCTTTATTAGTCAGTGTCTTGTACCTTTTTGAATAAGATGGCAAATAGCCTTATGCTTGGGTATTTTTTCTGAATTTTTTTTAAAACTGCACAGTCAATTACTGTGGTGTTCCTTCCCTCAGCCTCTTCTCAGCTGAAGTGTTTATTAATAAATCATGGGCAGAATACATTTAGGAAGATTTCATTTTTTTCCCTAATAGGTGAGTGTGGCCTAAGGCAACAGCTGACATGATGTAAGTTTTGAGGCATAGATTAGGTAAAAACTTTCCAGAGTCTAGCTTCCTGCTTTTGCCACCTTGTATTTTCATACTTCAGGATGTAGGGCATCTATATGAGTAAGAACTCTGGAGTGTGATTTTTAAGAAGCAAGCAGAAAATCTTTCCACAGGATTTTATGAGGAAGTTGCATTAAGAGACACAGCATCCAGTACCCTAATACTTAATGTTAGCTTGCTTTATCCCCAAGGTTCACTGCAGCTAAATTTTTAAAGCATATTTCTACACGAAATCATTTCAGCAGAGCTTTCTATCTGATCTGCATTTGACTATACCAAAATTTTAATCTGATGGTTAGAAGAAGGAAAGCAGGATATATCCTCTTCATTCTGCTGTATATAACCTGTCTGGCATACCGAAGATGTATAACATTTATGTTTCTTTTGTGGTGGACATTTATCTGTGTAATGTAACAAAATAGTAATTTCGTGCTACAAAGAAATGCGATGCTGATTTATGTATTTCAGTTTAGGATAGTGTTGCAATATTAGAAAGAATAGCAGTTGGAAAAAATATTGTTTTCCTAGGTCATTTTATTGAAAGAGACAAGACTTCAGTATTGCTTTCCTGAATGGTTGGTGCTGAGAGATAGTACATATTTGTAAACAGAAAAGTCCCTTTGTGCTAAACGGGAAGTGCCCATCTATAAATTAGTCCAAGGTTTGTAGCAATCTCAATTTTTTAAAAATAAAAATCTATGGATAACAACTGACTGAAAAACTAGCTATTTTGTATTTTATCCTCTGACATTATCACAGCAAAAGGAAATTGGATAAGAGATGTAATTAATTCAATTAAACTAAATGCCACTGCTTCCTATGTGGGCCCATTACCTTCTATAAATTTTTCTTGCTTTACCATAAAATGTGGTACTGGCTTCTAGCTTAGCTGGCTTTAAAAAAGGTTGGGTGACTTCATGGAAGACATGTGAATTAATGGTTATTAGCCTTGATAGCAGTATGGTTACCTATGAAAGCCATTGCTGGGAGATTAGGAGGAAAAGTACTAGAACAATTTACCTTTCACATCCAGTCCTCTGAACTGCCCCCAAAAGGTGATATAATTGATGGTAAATATTCTGAGAGATTAAGGAGGCCCAGTATGGATGTACAGCCCCATCTCAGAAATTATTGTGAGGACCACCAGTGCCATCTCAGTATTATCAGCAAGACTGAAAGAAATCCATATAATGTGTTTCTTCTGGGACCTTCTAAAACTTCAAACCAGCCAGCTTTTTAATAATGTTTCCCATAACTGTAAGATTGGAGGCTAGATGAAAAGTGTCCAGTTACATTGGGTACATCAATGGCCTCAAAAGGGTGGATGATTGCTTCCTGTAGACATCACACCCTCCCACAATGAGGCATTAAATATTTCATGGCTCCAATTACATTTCACTCCTGGGAAGTCTTAACCATCCAGAAGAGACATGTATCTGTACCACAGGTAGTTGAACTCACAGCTTGAAGGACTCAGTCCATTTCATCAGGACTAATAAAGTCACAGATAACTGTGAAAACTGTACCACAGGTGTCTCCATATGACCTGAACAGCTAGACTACCACTCAGAATGAATCTGAGTCACTTTATCTGAAAGCTGCCAGAATAGTCCACACAGCAGCCCTGTAAATCTTCCCCTGAGCCCTATCTACCTAGAGCGACCAGATCACCTTAAACAAATTAAAACATACTTTTGATAGAAAAGTATTTTTGCTGTCCTTATTATATAATTCTTATTATGAAAGAATATTGCATCAAAGGACTCCAAGATCCTTGTTTTCTTCTGCAACAAAAATTGCTGCTTCTTTTTGCAATTACACCCTTCAAAGAAGGGAGCATACAAAGAGTAGGTTTCTCATGCTCTGAAGTCTCTTCCATGAATTCAGCCTTGAAGCAAATAGGTGATAGAGACCCTGGGAACAAATGGAATAGAAGTGTATTTCCAAAGCCATTGGGACAATTAGTCCGGATTACATTAAACTGTATCTGAAAGATATTTCCTAATTTCTAATACTATCACATTTTTTTCTCTCTTCACTAAATCCAGATCTTAATTATGTTAGGACTATTTTTTAATAAAAGTTTGAAGGTATATCCTTTTCCTTTGTGTTCTCTGAATTGATCAGTTTAGCCTAGGTCCCTGATGGACCAAGTAGGATTTCAGGGAGAATTTGGGATTTTCCCTGAGGCTCTAATACATAGCTCAACTAAGGCCATAATCACCACTTGGAGTTAGACGGCAACAGTGGCTTTGGATTGGATCATGTATGGATCCCCGGAGGGGTCAATTGTTTATCAGATTTGCTTCAGGAGATGAAATGCCTAAAATGTTGCTGGAGGAAAATGAAGCAAACTGAGCACAGATAAGAGTGTTCCTTAGACATTACTATGCGATCCAGAAGTTTCATGTGACAGAATTTCTCCAACACTGGATTAGAACAAATTATCAATCTGTGATTTCTGTCTATTGGATAATTGCTGGAACCAAATTGTTAAAAATATGAATGGAAGGAAGAAAAGTTTCTATTGATTGTAGAATATGAAGCATTCCAGCTCTTTGGCTGAATGATTTGACAATGAATTTTTTTAAGCTAAACCATTGAATAAAACATACCTAATGCCTACCACTGGGAGAAGTTCCCAATAAACTGCTATCACAGAGACTCAGGGCAGCTGTCTTAGTCCCAAGTAGTGATTGCCTTGGATGGCAACATTTGCTATGGAAGCTTAGTTACCTTGGAAACATGTTTTAACTGCATTTTTGCTATATGGAGAGACTATTTGGAATTGCTGTTTTGCTTTGAAGTCTGATGTCTTTAAGCACAATACGAGCAAAAGTCTATTTTGACCTGAATCAATATGGTATTAAGGTCTTATTCACAATCCTAAGCATTTAAATCAAACTGGATATATTGATGAGAAGAGCATAGTGTTCTGTGTGACACAGTATTATCTTGTATCCATTTGTGCAAATTAATGTTGCGATGAACACACTATGCTCAGAGGGTGATACTCTGTTCTCCACATATGAGGATGAAATGTGGTATTTGTTTGCTTGTGATTTTCTAATCACAATCTTTTCTGTTATTATATTTGTATCTCTCTCCTTGGTTATGTTTATTCAAATGATGTTTTGAATTAAGGTGATTTAACTGGTTTTGGTTATTTTGTGTGTTACTTATATGATTACTTAATTTATAGCAACTTCTATATCTAGAATATGGGATCCTTCTTATCCTCCCACTGACTTTTCAGATCACTTTCGATTCCTCTTAGTATGTTAGATATTTTTAAAAGTTCAAAGAATATCAGCAACTGTCACTACTGTGATTATGTTTCTTCTTCTTGTCTTCTTTCATACTGTCAGTTGTTAATGATCAGAGACTGAAATCATTCTGAAGAGCTAAATATGCATGTATAATGAATACATTTTTCTGTGGTCTATATATACTTAGTTTTCTGTCTCGCTATTGTGATGATTCTGACTAGCAACACAAAATAAGTCACGGCATATTCAGATCTTCCAGAGAGAAAGCATTTATTCTTAAACAAACAATAAAAACAAGCTAAAAACACCAGAACAAACAAAAACAGTGAGCCACAAATGAACTTCTTAACAGAAGTCAAAAGTTAATTTATAGTCTCACGTTTGTGAAATCAAGATTATTTGAAATTCTTTCAAGAAACATTATATGGCAGCCATGTCAAAGTAGCCAATCCTCTGCCCCTGGTTAAAATAATTAACAGTGTAGTTATATGAGTTGAGCTGGCCAACTTTAGAACAATTTTGGCTTTCTGCTCCCCATGGGCACGCCAGCCACAAAAGGAAATAGAATATGTTTTAAAACCAGTTGCATAAGTTTATTGATTCATATTTCTACTACAATTTCCCCTTTAATGTGCTTCTCAAGCCTGGTACAAACTGTCCAGAGATCGTTATAGCTGATACATAACTTTTTCAGAGAAGCAAATGGGGAGACAACCATGTCCTAATTGGTTGAACTGGTAAAAATGTGCTTTATTGTATTTCTGTTATATGAAGGGGTCATGCTTAGGTTAGTGTAAATTAATAAACAGCAATTTCCAATTTAGCCAAATCCAATCATTATTACAATTTTAAATTTTAAATCCTTCCCTGATGTTCCAACTTGTTTTTTCCCCCCAATCTCCAGAAAATTATGTCTGAAATGTGTTTTGTGTAGGTCCCATTTGTGGGGTTTTTGAGGCTGTTTGAGATTTGTTGTTTCCTTGCAGATGTTTCATTAACAATCTAGGTAATATCAGTGCTAGTAGGAAGTGGGGTTTGCTCTCATTTCATTTATTAGTGACTTGCCCTATTAGTGTTGGTATGATTGGTCTTGGTGATTCCTTGATTGGGCTGTTGTTTACTGTTAGTTTGTTTTGTAGTCCCTTGGTCTCATTTTTCATGTCCTCCAAGCCAGTATGTGCCTATCTTTGATATAGAAATGCTGATCTGAAATAGGATTCTTCCTGGTCAATCTGGCACGACTCCTTTCATTAGTCACATCTTCATATAAACTGATCATTCTAGCATGACTTTTTAATCAAGGTGATCAGTAGGTAGTCGACAATCATTGTTTCCTCCTATAGTTTATGATAATTTCATGTACCCAACAGTGTATCTCATGTGTTAATATTGTTCTATAACAACGGTGAACTCTGCTCTCAAGTTTCTAAATGGACTTAAACTGGACAGTTTCTAGCTGTGAAATGTGTGCTTTGGACCCGAATTTCCTTATTAAGAACTGAAAATGTTTGTTTATTTATTTATTTATTTATTTATTTAGTTAGTTAGTTAGTTAGTTAGTTAGTTATATTTCTATGCCTCCCAACTCCCAAGGGACTCTGGGCAACTTACAACAGAGAATAAAACAATGCAACAATATCCCATACAAAAGTTAAAAGAAAACATTAAAACATTAAAACGTTAAAACACATACACTCCAATTTGTGGCTGGGTCTCGCAAGATCACTATAACGAGATCAACGGCCCCAGGCCTGCTGGAAGAGCCAGGTCTTCACCGCTTTCTGGAAGGCCAATAGGGTGGTGGTGGTGCGGATTTCAGGAGGTAATTGATTCCAGAGAGCTGGGGCAGCCACAGAGAAGGCCCTCCCCTGCGGGCCCACCAGCCGACATGGTTTAGCTGATGGGACCCGGAGGAGACCGACTCTGTGGGATCTTATCGGTTGCTGGGAGCTATGTGGTAGAAGGCGGTCTCGAAGATAGCCTGGTCCTGAGCCATGTAGGGCTTTAAAGGTAATAACCAACACCTTGAATTGCGCCCAGAGACCGATAAGGAGCCAGTGGAGCTCGCGGAGAATTGGTGTAATGTGGGTGTATCTAGGTGCACCCACTATAACTTGCCTCGTTCATTCTAAAGTTCACATATTCAGAAACATCAAGTAAAACATAAATGTCTTTGTTCGGAAATTATTTTCTACTTTATTTTGTGATTGTAATAGTGCTGTCAGGTATACATTTTCGCCTCCAACTATTTGTGTTCCCAGCTTTTACTACCTTGGTTACTCTGTTTAGCTGAAAAGAAATTTAAAAGAAGATACATAATCAAGGTGTTAATATACCGTACTTTGGTCCGCAGGCAATGCTTCTGAGCTCATGAATCCAAAGTGATCTGTCCTGTCCTAAGTAACTTGACATAACATGTATTGTATCCAAATAAATATAATACACTTAAGTGAACCTAGCCAAGCTGTTGCAAATTGAACCACACATGGTTCTGCTTTGTGTGCCATCAGCAAAAGTGACATCTAATATTGATTTGTTGATTTTTGTGCTGAAAACAATTCATTTTTCATACTCTTGTTCCTACTTAAAGTGATCAATAACGGGAAAAATCCCTGTTTTTATTGATGAATTAAAACAGAAGTTTTCTTGCCTGTGAAGTATAGGTTTTTAATAAATGAAGTTCAGTTTCTTATTTACATTTGTTATAAGTATTGGTTTATGCGAATAAAACTGTATTTATTTTTTTAAATTCTTCCTTTAGCTCTGATTAATCTGTTGAAGTTCCTCATGTCTAATGAAACAGTTTTGCTGGCAAAACATAACATCTTTACCTTAGCTCTGATGGTGAGTATCTATGGAAAGAAATGAACCCTACCAAGGATAGCAATAGCAATAGCACTTATATACCGCTTTACAGTGCTTTATAGCCCTCTCTAAGCAGTTTACAGAGTCAGCATATTGCCCCCAAAATACTGGGTCCTCATTTTACCAATCTTGGAAGGATGGAAGGCTGAGCCAACTTTGAGCCGGTGAGACCCGAACTGCCAAACTGCTGACAGCCAGTGATCAGCAGAAGTAGCCTGCAGTACTGCATTCTAACCACTGTGCCACCATGGCTCATAAACAACTCTTGATTTTTATTTTATTTTTAAGGGAACCTTTTAACATGTACATGAAACTGCTGGCATTGAATGAGTTATTATCAATATGTTGATGATACCCTACTATGCTGCCACAGGCTAAATGGAAAATGGAGGCTTCCATGGCCTAGATAGATGGGGAGAAATGGGCTCAGACTCAAACCAGTGAAGATAGAATGGTTGCTGGTTCAGTAGTCAACTGATCCTGGAATGATATCAGCCTTGGCATTTGATGGGGTTTCTGCTCCACCCTGAAAGACCAGACTCACAATCCAGGGATCCTTCTGGATATATGGTTTCTGCTAGCCTTTGTCGAGTGCAGTTGGTATAATGTCTCAGCCAGAACAAGACTAGGTTATGTATACCCTTATCTCCTTGTACTGAATTATTGCAGTTCATTCTAAAGGGGCTGTCTTTCATAAACTAATAATATATATATATGAAAACTCTAATGGGCCCATCCTTGAAGACTATCTGAAAATTTCAAATGATGCAAAATGCAGTGGCCATGTGCTTACTGGGCAACCCCAATATACTGCCATGTTATTCCGCTGCTGATAGAGCTGTATTGGTTACTGATTCCAAGTTTCTCAAGGAGCTTTTGGGATCTGAATATCCTAGAAATCATTTATCCCAAGTAAATTGCCCCTGCATGAATAGGGAGGGCCTGCTAAAGGTCCCCTCCTATCAGGATGTTTTACAGGATGGGGCACAGAGATGGGTATTTTTAGTGACTGATTCCATCCTTTAGAACAGTTTACCTCTGTGAAAAGAATGGCTTATCTCAAAATAGCTAAACCCTGGATTTCTGGAAGACCTTAGTTGATTAGCTGCTGGAGGAAGAACCATGGCACATTTATTTATTATTGCTTATAGTTTTATTTTTATTATATTGTACACTTTGTAGAGGCTCTCAAGTGATGAGGTTAATAAATCACATACATAGATATATACAAATCCTGGGTAAAACAGATTAAGAATATTACTTTATATTTTATGTTATTTTAGTTCAGTTTAGGAATTTGTGTTCTCTATTATAGTACTTATATGAGTCTCATGTAGATGGTTTAAAGACAATGAGTAATAATTTATTACATTTACATGCGCCCGACTCCCAGCAAGTCTGGACAGTTTACAGTTGTTAAAACATTTAAAAACAAAGAACAATAACAGTGCAAGACAAAAGAACAATGACAAAAAACTGAACCAAAGGGAAACAGAAAGGAAGAAAAAAACATCAGTCATTGCTGTTAAAGACCTAGAAACAGAATTGGATCCAGGATAGGAATATTTCCTCCAGATACTTTTTGGAATGTATATAGAAGAAGAAATGTTTTAATATGTACTGAATTGAGTGCCATATTATGGAGAGCTGTGTTTTTTATGTTGGAACTTTGTAACCCATTAAAAAATATTCCAGTTCTTCTTCATGTTCTAGTAGGAATGATCTTCATGGTTCTAGGCCAAAGATGTCAAACTCACAGCCGCATTAGCCATGCCCACCCCCGTTTTAGTGAAGGGGGGAAAAGTCACGATATGTCATGTGATGACATGACAACACAAGTTTGACACGCCTGCTCTAGACAGACTGGAAATGAAACTTTGGAATTCTGTTTGGAGCTTGTAAATGAGGAAAGAGCATATTGCGGTGATTTGTCTTTAAAATGTTGATTGCTAGCCTGAAAATCCAAATGTTTCATAGCTGGGCAGCCAAGAAGGTACACTTTGAATAGTAGTAAATTGGAGAATGTCATTTTATTTTTTCCCCTTGAAATATTTCTATTTATTGCTGACAGTGGAGGTATTTTTTTATTTTTTTATTTCACAGCAGAGATGCTTAAGCTCCAAACTTTCCTCTTCTAAAGTGCTTACTAGAATTAAAATGGTGGAAAATAGCCACTCATGTACAGCAATTCTATAGTGAGGGAATTTCAGAAGCTTAGGGGCCACGTGTAGTCTGGGAGATCCAGAGAAAATTAGAGAGTTGAAGAAATGGATTATCTTTCTTTCCATTTGTTTCCCACACAATTGACAATAAGGGTACAACTGTTCTTAGATGTTTTTCTTGATATTTTGAAATGTCTTTAATTTTGGCTTTTGATTTATGCTTTTACATAATTGTATATCCCTTAAGTAACTCTTGAATATATAGAAACAGCTTGCCTGTTTTTTAAATGATTTCATTTTACTTCTAAGCTGGTACACATTCAATCATGCAAATTTGCCGTTTTGGTGAATGATATTTGCTCTCGCTGTTGTCATGGGTGACTGTAGTTTTCACTTGCTTAATAACAGTCAGGTCCTGATGAATTTGTCAGGGAAAGAAAGTACACTTTTTAGATATGAAAGCTAAGCGATTGGATGTGTTTCCTTAGATGTGTTAGTATTTTTATTTATTTAATAACCTTTTAATTTGCCCAGAGAATTCCTATTTCTGTTTGATTAAATAATAAAATGAATATAGTTTTATTCAGTAATGCCTATAATCTTTTTTTTAAGGTGATAAACCTGTTTAATATGTTCATCACTTATGGAGATACCTTTCTTCCAACTCCTAGCAGCTACGATGAGCTATATTATGAAATAATCAGGATGCACCAGAGTTTTGATAACCTATATTCCATGGGTAAGTAGCATTAGGTGACTTGGCTTTATGTTAATGTAACATTTGTATAAGTGTGGCTAAGAGCAAATAATAATGTATGATTGCTCTTCAATACATATTTGTCATATAATTTTAATTAACCTTTAATACATGACTGTGACATAACCCTTTAAAAGACATTCCGGGCTAAAGAGGTGTTTAAAAATGGCTCTTCCTTAAGCTTATATAAATAATAGTAAATAATATAGTAATATATAAATAATATAGTCAAGGAATCAGAGGATCACCTAGCACACTGATATATCTGCTGCATGTGAAGTATGCTTGCTGTTATCTCCTGGCATATAATAATTAAAGAGTAGCAAGTTCATTTAGGATGATCCTTTTTGGCATGTGTAGAATGATCCCAGTTGGGAAACTATGCCTTAATCTCAGATCAGAGAGCAAGCAAAGCTCCCAGAACCATTTAGCTGCAAGGAAGACTCATTGTGAACATGAAGTGAAAACAGGAAGTTGTACTTTCATCTTATTCTGATGAAAGCACAGTAAGAAATTGTCTCCAAAGAAGATAGAGCGTGTCATGGAACCAGGTCAGTGCTTCAAAGAAATGTGGTCAGAAAACAGCTTGTGTAAATTGGAAAGGCAAAAAACCAAGGTTATCCAGAAATAATATTTTTGGATAAGGAAGTGGAGATGGTAGAGCAGGGCATTTACTATTGATACAAGGGACAGGAAGGCAGTTTTTCTGTAATTGGAGAACTGGATTCCTTAATGGAGGGCCAAAGCTATAAACGTGTGATAAAACCTTTTCTCTTTTCTCCTCTTTTTGACCTGTAATTCTCTGATGCACAGCCCTATCCCCCATTTGCACTCATGGATATAAAAGCCATCACCACATCTGTCCATCCTTCATTTATATAGTAAATATCAAGATCCCAAGAAGTGATAATACCACTAGTGAGGTCACACTTGGAATACTGTGTACAATTCTTCTCACGATACAAAAAAGATGTTGAGACCCTAGAAAGTGTGCAGAGAAGAGCAACAAAAATGATACAGGTGTGTAGGCTAAATCATATAATGAACAGTTGAGAGAGCTAGGTATGTCTAGCCTATCAAAGAGAAAGATTAGGAGGGATATGATAACTGTACTTGAAAGAATGTCATAGAAAAGGGATTGACATATTCTCCAAAGCACCAGAAGGCAGAAATAGAAAAGAAGTAATGGATGGAAACCTGTTAAAGTAAAATCCAACTTAGAAGTAAGGAGAAATTTTCTGTTCAATTAATTATGGAATAGTTTACCTTCCGGAGTTATGAAAGTTTTCAAAAATATACTGGACAACCATTTGACTGAGATGGTATAAGGTCTCCTGCCTTGACGAGGAGGTTAGACTAGAAGACCTCCAAAGTCTCTTCCAGCCCCATGATTCTATGTTCTATGTACACTGCTATCTTTGTACTTCCATTGCACCTCCTTCAATTCATTGAGAATTCTAAGTCAGCTTAGACGTATTTGTATTGGGATGTTGAAATATTATGGTAGGGCACAGTAGAAGTTAAGAATTCTATAACTAGCTTCCCATTTCCTGGCTGCCAAGGAAACTGTATGCCAGTTTAAAGAAAAATATGATTCGTCTAACTTAGATTATTAAGAAGATAGTAGCTTAATAACTAATTTAATAATTTATATTTTCAACAAGCTTGTCTTCTATATGTAGCATAGAAAGCATGCATTGTGTTTTATGTATCCAGACATATTTGGAAAGAGATAAGATCTGTGTATTAAGTGTTTTTCTATGATGGATGTATTCATATTGGGGGATGGACAATACACAAAATACACATGAACCCGAACGTTACATTTTTTATACTGTTCCTGAAGTTTCCCAAGAATATGTTTCTGAAATTAGCCAGCAAAGCTATCACACAGAACATCACAATTTTCTGCTGTTTAACAAGAAACAGAAAAAATAGTATATTAAGACTTCAGTAGCCTTAAGACACCATTTGTATTCTATTAAAACTCTCATTATAACCTTTAATTGGGCAAAATGGTGCATTGTAGGGCAACAATTATTGAAGCAAGGTACCTCAAATAGACTAACTTAGAGAATGTGTCCAAATCTGCAACCCATGAGTCCTGAGGGAATGAAATTTGGGGAAGTGGTGGCTGCTTCAGTGCTAATGGCTGCTGAGAGATGATCATTTTCAACATTCTGTGACAGTTTCTAAGCCAGTCTGTCTGCCATCCAGCATCAGCCACTTACCTCCCTGCGAGGGAGGGAGGAAGGGGGGGAGGAAGGAAGGAAGGAAGATTAATGATTCTGCTTGCTAGATTTCCACAAGGAAAACAGGGAAGTGGGCAGGAAATTGGAACTCACTCATAGTACCAATGACCTATCCTGGTGATTTTCTTTCTCTGTTTAAGTAAAGAAATATCTCTGAAATGATGACCCAACACTGCACGGGGTTGACTTAGTTACTTTTAAATGCCAGGTCTCTTCCCATCCAATTGCCCATAAAGTATAAAAGATTGAGTATCCTGTCCCCATCTTCTCCAATAATAACATATCATATTGCCCCATCCCTGTGAATGCTGAGACAGTTAAAAAAAATGTGGCGGGAGGAAATGCAGTCCCACAAAAAAATGGGGCAGGAGGAAATGTAGTCCCACAAAAAAAAAAAATGGGGCGGAAGGAAATGTAGTCCCACAAAAAAAAAAAAATGGGGCGGGAGGAAATGCAGTCCCACTGTTGAACTGCAGTCAGATAGGTATCACAGAATATTTTTTTTTCTTTCTTTCAGTTCTGAGGCTTTCTACTAATGCTGGCCAGTGGAAGGAGCCAGCCAGTAAGGTGACTCATGCATTGGTCAACATACGGTAAGAAAGGGGGAAAAATTGCATATTTTTTCTTTAACTCTGCTTTTTCATTTTTACAAAAAATTTTTACCAACAAGGCACATTTTAGATTTCTCAACTCAAGTTGAGATAAGTGAAAGATAACATTGTATGCATGTAACATTATGTTTATTTTCTGTAATTTTAAATGTGAATAAATGGCTACATACTTCTCCTTATTAGCAAGTATCTTGGCTAGTAGTTTGGGAATTGAGAGTTTTTTGGGGGGTTTTGTAAAAAAAACTAGTAACTAGTATTGCTAATTTGCTTGGAGCAAATTGGAACATAATAATTCATGTGACTCTTTCATAATGGTCATATGTTACTATGTTATATCGTAAAAATATCCTCAAATCTAAATGCATTCCTGAAGAATACATGAAACTTTTCAGATGGTGATGCTTAGCAAACTATTTGTAGGTGGCCCCTGAGTAATCTAGCTGCTTTTTAAGGAGATGTTGAGCCATACATTTATGTATTCAAGAAGGAAGGATACCTCAGAGCAATATCTTTGTTGCTATAGTAACTCGCAAGACAATTGGCTATAACTTTTCCTGTGACAGCATTTGCTTATGAATGAAATCAGTTGCCATTCTTTTAGGCCAATAATGGCAAATAGTGTCACTCTGTCACTCTCAGTCCTTTCACTTTGGAGAGATAATCAAATCAAATTATGGTCGTAAACATTGAAAAGATAAATTTATGGCTCAACACATCCTTAAAAGAGCAGCTAGATCTAGCAAATTTACCTGAAAGTATTCTGCCAACCATCATTATCTGGAAACTCCCTCTTTCCCCAAGGGATCACATGTGGCTTTCATCTGTTTACACTATCATTTTAATATTTATTTTGTGTGTTTATACACCATGTGTTCTCAGTCAAGCTAGATGCCAAGTGTATTGGATTCCCCACAGTAATACAAGCAGCATTTGATTGCAGCTTTTGGTTATGCTGAAAATAAACTTGCTTTTACACTGTTTCATTCCCCTTAACACATCTTATCTCTGCCACCATTTCTCATCCTGAGACATGGCAAGGAACAACTTGAGATAAAATGCTTTTTGGATTCAGCATAGGATGACTAGGTTTAAAAAGCTGATTTATTGGAAAGGACTCTCTGGATACTAAATGTTTCTGTGAGGCAGTGAATTATATGCATGTAAGCTTTCCATCTTTACCATTTCCAGTTACAATGCCTATGCAATCCAAAGCATCTGGTCGCACAATAATATTTTTACAACTGCCATTGATTCTGACCCTGGTAAGATTGGGGATTTATTGGGGTGGGGTGAGTAAGCCAGGTAGAATTGGTCAAGAGGAGAACGACAGATATAGATTGAAAGAAACTGCATCATCAGGCATCTATCTGAAGGGGAGGGGAACAACAATTGTTGCTTTGACTTTGGAAGAAGAGCCAATCTCCACAGAGATGAAGAAGGGAAGAATGTCTCCTTTATCCGCGTCTTTAAGACCAGAGAAAGAGGAGGTGGATCTTTGTTCCTTCCAGACATATAGAGGGGAAGTAGGTGAAGAATTGAGAAAAGAAGGATGTAGAACTAGAATTTCTTAGGGCAGAAATACTAATTATGCCAACCACTACTAATTGCTCAGCTTAACCTACCTCCAAAATTTAAAAACACAAGGCTAAGAATCACAGTGAGAGTCAATTTGGTGTAATGGTTAAGGTATCAAGCTAGAAATCAGGAGACCATGAGTTCTTGCCTTGCCTTGGGCACAAAGCTAGCTGGGTGACCTTGGGCCAGTCAGTTTCTCTCAGCCCTAGGAAGGAGGCAATGGCAAACCATTTCTGAGGAAAATTGCAGGGACTTGCCTGGACAATTTTTGAGAATTGGACATGATGGAATGTAAGAAAACATGTACTATAGAAGTCAAGCTATATAAAAAGCATAAAAAAGAAGCACAATAATTAACTGTTGTGGGTGTAGGAACAGTGTTCATGTTGGCAGAGGTCAATCAATTGTTTAAAGTGGACGTGTCCTTGTATACAATAAAAGGTGCTGAGTGACTGTAAAATGTTTGTTAGCGTATGCCAAATTCAAGCCAGGGAACAGAACCTTTCCATGGAAATGTTGCTAGAATAGGGAGTCAAAGCAAAGTGAAGGGTGTTTGCCAGAGGAATGTTCAAAAAACAGTCTAGAATGCTATTTTCTCTCTACAGTACACTGTAGAGTGTACTGTACAGTACACTACACTGACATTTGTTTATAATAATTGATTATCTCTTTGGCAATTAGGAAGCAGACATTAAAGATATACGGCAACTCCTCCCCCACACAATTCAATAGTAAAGGATAGATCTTTAATAGTATAAAATACTAATTTGAGCATTATGCCCAATTCTTTTCATTCTACATCAGGAATCTAATTGCTATCACCATCACAGTAACAATTAACTGCTTAATGTGATTTGAATGAGAACTTGATTTTCATCTATGATTTTTGTGAATTAACAGATTCTTATTGGGTGTGTTTTTCATGTTGCAAGATAGAATAAATAGATGCTATTTGTGCATTTAAGATTTGATTCTTAGTTCTTTTGAATAAGGCAATTGCTAATGCATTTAAATTCTGCAGTTACTATAGTTTCTAATATTTAACGCCTGGCAAAAAATGTTAAAAAGCACATCACAATTATATTTTCATTGAGCGAATATGAAATTATTTACTCCGTTTACAAATTCAAAGGTAGACTATTTATATAGATGATGGAGTTGCATAGAGAAAGTCTCTGGGGTTTCCTTAATATGCGCTCAGAGGGCACTGTTCCACAATATATTTGACTGTCAGCTTTGGAGCACCACAGCTACATTCTGAAAAGGAGAGATTTCCCCATTTATGGAGGAGACTAACACACCTGCCGTGCTGAGTCCCAATCTTAATAAGGATTGACCAGGATTTATGGAGTAGATTGAAACCTTTTGGTTCAACTGTAAAGCAGGGAATGTTACGACACTCTGGAGGAGAAATAGAGACCCATTCTTATATCAAGGCCTGAAGCAGATTGAAGTTTTTATCCAGCAGGTTTCTGGCTGTCCTAGTGAGTGGATGTCTGGAGCAAAGCCTGTTGCTTATAACAGTGGTTCTCAACCTTTTCTTCACCACAGACCCACCCCCTTTTAAGTACCTTTTGTGGGCATGGACTATGCCCACGAACCCCCAAGACCTAAAGATTTAAATCATAACATTTCTTCAAGCCTTCGCAAAGGAGGAGAGGAGGAGGTTCCCCTCATCTCTGGCATTCTCCCGCAGTGAGTTGTCCTGCACCGAATTAGCTGGCGTGGTAGCAGCACACGAGCGGCAGTAAATTATTCTAGACTCTGGATACCAGATCTCCTGACTAAAAATCCATTACTATGAGAAGACCTCAGGAAAACAGGACTTAGCATATAGAAGTCTCAGACCAACCATTCCAAATAAGGCAAATCAACTTAGAAGAAATAAGTAGAGCTAAGGACCAATACCTGTTGAGGATGTTACTAGGAAATGATATCGACTTAATTGTTTCTAAAATTAAAATGGATATAGAAATTGCATTTAGGTGATGAGGTCTGCCTTATATTTGTCCCCTCACTTTAAAAAAAAATTTGAGTGGTGAGGTTCAGGGGTGAAATCCAGCAGGTTCTGACAGGTCCTGGAGAACTGGTAGCAGAAATTTTGAGCAGTTCGGAGAACCGGTAGTGGAAATTTTGAGTAGTTTGGTAGCAAATGCCACCTCTGGCTGTCCCCACAGTGGGGTAGGAATGGAGATTTTGCAATATCCTTCACCCAGGAGTGGGGAGGGAATGGGGATTTTGCAGTATCCTTCTCCTGGAGTGGAGTGGGAATGCAGATTTTGCAGTATCCTTCCCCTGCCATGGCCACCAAGCCACACCCACCAAGCCACACCACGTCCACCAAGCCACGCCCATAGAACCAGTAGTAAAAAAAAATGGATTTCACCACTGGTGAGGTTGTATCCATTCATTACTTTGAAATTAATTTAAAGCAGCAAAATAATATAATATCACCTGCATAGCAAAGCATTGATGATTTTCAACTGGCTGAGTATTATTTATCCATATCTTCTCCCTTTCCCAAAACAATTATGACTATTCTGGAGGTACTATGGAGTCTGTGATGTAAAGGATTTGAGGTATGTGCTCTTTTCCCCAGATAAGATGAACAGAAACAACATTTTACCTTAGTGCAACTGAGATGTCATGGCTTCTGCCATTAGGGCAGAATTTATTATGACCTCCTTTATCTTCCCTGTCCTACTAACAAAGGGATCAAATTCTGTATTTCAGTGCTCTTTAGATTATATTGGACTTTCCCTGGCTGATTTTGCAAAACTGAGCTATAGATTCCATATTGCTTCTGCAGACACAGATAATTCTTTTGTTTTTTGGCTTGCTTGTTTTAGGTTAATATTCCTCCAGTGTTATAGATAATACAAATATGCTTTCTATTATTTTTTAAGAAAATTAGTTTAAATTTAATTGGCCATTGGGTATTCTTTCATGTTTAATAACCTATTATTTGAGTTCTTTTTTCCTACTAATATAGAAAGTCATTTTATCCTGTTTCTGTTGGATATGAGAAAATACTTATACATCTATACATTTTAAATATAATGGTAAAATTTACAGAAAATTGGTTCTTGTTGCTTATTGCTCCACAATTATCTTATTCTCATTTTTTCTCATTGACATTCTGTGTCGATGCTAATTTACTTACATTCTTTAATTTTGTTAATACTAAAGCCAAAGCGTAAAAATTTGCCATTGAGCTATAGAGTTTTCTTTAAAAAAAAAAAACTTTAAAAATCTAAATATATATTTTCCATCCATTTAGTTTCCTCAGTATATGCTTTAGTGCTATTCTTAAAAATAGTGCTATGCTTAAAAATAGAAAACAAAAACCTGTAATGTGTAGTCTTTACTGCATACAGTAATTTCATCTAACTGGAAATCATGTACCGTGTTTCCCCAAAAATACGACATGTCCTGAAAATAAGGCCAAGCCTGATCTTTGGGGTGGGCGTAAATATACACCCACCCCCAAAAATAAGCCCTAGTGAAGGGGTTGTCATGGCCAGCACAGGAGGCAGCCCGTCCCTTCCCCTGTCACCTCTGGGCTTCTCAGCCCCTTAATCGGATTAGCTGAGCCACTCAGGCCACCATTCAAAAAACAGCTGATTCACAGGTGCTGCTCAGGCTGCTGCTTCCAGCAAGTGCGTCCGCATTTGCAGCTAATTGCGGCTGCAAAAGAAACCGGAGGCGAAGCGACGCACCCCACATGCCCTGCACCATCTTTACCTAATGGTGACAGTCACAGCAGGCAATTCCATCTACGGAACAGCTGCCTCATGGGTGCTGCTCCAGATGCCGCCTCCAGCAAGCGCAGCCACTTTTGCCATCTATTGTGACCACTTCTGCAGCAGGAGTCGAAGTGATGCACCCGATGTGCCTTCTGAAGGGTACTTCCAACCATACTGGACCACGTGGGTTGGGATGAAATAAGGGTTAAAAAATTGTGGATAGCTGCTGTTACAGTACCCTTTGGAAGGCCGGTGCGAGTCTCCTGCTGCAGAAGTGGCTGCACCCGAAGAGTGCTTTTGGGAGAGAAGGCAAAGGGGAAGCAATCGCTTGCAAACTCCCGCCCCGCTCCTGCTTCTCTGCTGGGCAACCCCTGGCAGCCCCAGACACCCAAAACCTGTGCCCGACCGACTCCCTTTTCCACAGTGCCTGGCTCTTTATTGAAGGGGTAGCAGGTAGGGGGGAGAAGTGAGATGCATGGAGCGAGACAGCGCTTGCTCCTCTTGCCGTCTCTTCCCCCCCTCGCTGGGCATGGCAGGGCTTCCTGCCCCTGCCCAAATTGGATGCAATTTGGGGTTGGCAGGTGGGGAGGGATGGGGCCGGGGAGACACGAGACGTGAGAAGCCCTGCCATGCCCAGCAAGGGGGGGGAGAAGAGACGGCAAGAGGAGTCCCATCACTCTCCACACATCTTGCTTTCCCCTCCCCCACATGGCACCCCCCTCAATAAAGAGCCGGGTGCTGTGGAAAAGGGAGCCGGATGGGCACAGGCTTTGGACATCTGGGGCTGCTGGGGGTCACCTGGCGGAGAGGTGGGAGCGGGGTGGGATGGACGGATGAGGGGGATGGATGGATGGATGGGGGGGCGGGCAAGTGCCAAGAACTCTGGGAGATTCCCACCTTGGTTGCCCCAGCAAACAGCTGACGAGCGGCTGTGTTGCGCTGACACAGCATCAGCCATGAGGTGGCCACGCTCGCCGCCTCCTGCACCCCCAAAATAATAAGACAACCACCACCCCAATAATAAGGCCACGCCCTTATTTCAGGGTTCAAAAAATATAAGACAGGGTCTTATTTTCGGGGAAACACGGTAATAAATATGATGGTCCAACAAACAATGTGGTGAAGATCAATGAAATTATATTGCATTTTCAGTAAATTCCCAGTTAAAATAATCAGTGGTATTGTGTCTGCATATTAGTGAGTACTATAATGGGCATAGTATCCAATAGGCCACATTACTGGTTCTCCTGTGTTTAGAGACAAAGCTGAACATATCTAAATGAATATTTTAAGAAGTTAATGAAGCAATGCAAGCATATTCAGCCTGTCCTGTTTTTGAGCTACTTTGAATTGCTTTTTCTCTTTTGCTAAAAATAGAAGGTGCACTTCTCAAGAAGTATTGCATATAATCCCAAACCAGGGATTTTTAAATTAGTCTGTGTTGAATAAACTATAGCAATCAGCTGTACCATAGATGCAAAATTAATGTAACACACTAAACAAAACAACTTTGTGACCTGGCACTGGGAATGAACCAGAACATTGATAAATAGGTATTTTTGCAAGTTTTCTAGCTTGCAGACATGAAATTTAATATAGTTTGTCAGAAAAAAAGTCAAAATCTTTTCTTTTTTCCTGTATTTCATTTTCTCGTCTAAAGGATAATGAGAAGTTTCTATAATTCAGTTCCTAAGAAGTTGAAATAGAAATGTATTCTTTCTGTGCTTTGATTAGAGAACAGAAGGAACAGTTAATCTCACTGCCTTTTTAGCCACACAAGTTAAATGTACTTACTTCTATTAGTCAAATCTAAAATTTTCTTTTGAGAGAAGCTCTGAAATAGACCAGGACTTGAGTGTTGGTTCCTGAACAAGTTTTTTCCGCTTACTGAAACTATGGGAGGAAAGTGAATAACAGAAGGCCCAGTCATGACAATATACTAAAATCAAGCCTCTCTTGGATCAAATTTAGCTCCTGGTAACTTAATGGATATATATGTGTTGATAATATTGGCTTGCTACTGTCCACTTCCGGGATGGGGTTTTTTTCATTATCCAATCTAGCCAATACTTCTGGGATTTGCTGGTTGTTTTCTCTCCAGATATGTATTTGGTATATTATTTTAAAAGTTCTCAAAATTTCCTCTGGAGATATTATGGAACTATCATGGCAAGCCCAAGAGTAATATTGCACGAATTACGGTAGTTGGTTGAAACACCAACTCGTGTGTGTGCCCCTGTGAGAGCATAGGATTGAAGTCAGGACTAAATTAATACCTACTGTAAGGTAAAGATTGCCGTCACACATATGTGTTAGTCATTCCCGACTCTAGGGGGTGATGCTCATCTCCGTTTCAAAGCCGAAGAGCCAGCACTGTCCGAAGACATCTCTGTGGTCATGTGGCTGGCATGACTAAATGCCAAAGGGGCACGAAACGCTGTTCCTTCCCTCCAAAGGTGGTCCCTATTTTTCTACTTGCATTTTTTACATGCTTTCGAACTGCTAGGTTGGCAGAAGCTGGGACAAGTAACAGGAGCGCACCCCGTTACGTGGCACTAGGGATTCGAACCGCTGAACTGCTGACCTTTCTATCGACAAGCTCAGTGTCTTAGCCACTGAGCCACCGCATCCCAAACCCACTGTAACATCTGGTAATTTAATCTCATAACAGTTTATTAATTGATAGTTTAAAATATACAGCCCACTGGTCTATCTCATAAACTTGGCCAATGAAACAAACCTCTTTCTTTGGAAGTTGAAGCTTCCATTTAGATTTGGCTGTGCTATACTTGCCCTTTCTCAAATCATCTATGTTAATCAAGTGATGATTTGCCATGTAAATACCAGCTCGGAGGCAATCGGTAACTGGACAATTGACCTTCACTTCTGTAAAGAAATAAGCAACTTTCAAGGCAAGCATTTTTTCCAGGTTAATAAGATCTTTACTTTAATTCTTGCAGGTTTGCACTTAATGAGATCTTTATTAATGCAAAATTTGAAGAGGCATTCTCTGATTACTTGCTAAATGAAGGAGGTGGCATCTGAAACATTTAATTCTTTTAATGGACTTTCTTCTAATCGGTAATGTTTTGAAGGTGATTAACTTAATTAACCCTATGATTAATAGATACAATTGCTCCGTTATTACTATAGGGCAGTGTCATCATTTTTGTGCCATTTTATTTTATTTTTGTTATAGAACATAACATTGGCTAATAAAGTCTTTATCATTCAACCTGGGGTAATATATTAATTACTTCAGCAATCATATTCCTCTTTGCATAGTCAGTTCTATTTGATTTTTCATCTCAAACTCAGATTCATTCTGCTCTGGTTGCCCTTTTATACAGAAGGGACTGCTGTTGTAAAAGAGATAAAATAGAGACTGTTCTTTGAGCACTTCTGCATGTTTGTAATAGATCTTTAGGTGTCAAGTTATGTTGACAGTAGGGTTATGATTCTCTTGACATTTAAGTTAATTTTCAAGTAATTTATCCTGAAGAACTTGTGAGTTCACCAAATTATAGTGGGGCAAAAAAAGATCATATATTAAGATACACATATCTCAAAAGCTGTACCTATTAGACATGTTAAAAATCTGAATGAGTTTCTGTTGGGGAAATTATTTCTGTATGTACAATTGTTAGTGATGCTCTGAAAAAAATTAAGTATATACAGTAGCACTTTCCTGTTTCATACCTAGCCCAGTGTCCTGCTGTATAGAGGCCTTGTTTTATGTTTGCTTTTCAGTTTGATCAACGTTGATAATTATATCCCTTTAATCAACTTCACTTAGTAGCAATTGTTCACTGAGGTATACTTTAACAGTAATGACCTCTGGCATACTGTCATTGCTAATCAACTCAGGCTGAACTCAAACTGTAGAGTAACAAAGAACAGCCAAAATGCTAAAATGCTGTCCTGGTTAGTATTGCTTTTAACCTTCTCAAAATTATGGTTGAGATTGTGTCCAGAACAGGTTCTTAAATGCTATTAAGTATATGAGATACAGAACATTTTTTTTCTGAAATTGAAGATGTTTTCTGTTAGAAAACTTACAGATATCATTTTCTTGTTTTTACTGTTTAGAAAACAAACCTATAGGGAATACCAACATCCAGAGTATGTATTATTTTTCAAGAAAAGGAAAGAGGAGGAGAAAATCTTCTTCCTTCTCCTCCCCCTCCCCCTCCCCCTCTCCCACCCTTCCTCCTTTTCTTGAGGGGAAAAAAGGTAGTAGATAGTTTGCATTTAATGATCACTTAGGCCAGTGATGGCTAACCTTTTTGCCATCGTGTGCCAAAAATGGGGGGAGCACGGGGGGTCACACGCACGCGTGCCCACATCCACAATTCTATGCACCCCGCCCCCCCATTCCCCCCCCAGCTTTTGGCACGTGATGACACGGTGGGTTCAGTAGGCCCATTTTTTACTCTCCCCAGGTTCCAGAGCCTTTCTAGGAGCCTGGGGAGGGCAAAAACAGCTTTCCCCACCCCCCCAGAGACCCTCCGGAGGCTAGAAAATCAGCTGGCTGGTGCATGCATGCGTGTCAGAGCTGAGCTCGCGTGCCCACTGATATGACTCTGCGTGCCACCTGTGGCACTCGTGCCATAGGTTTGCCATCACGGACTTAGGCATAATGGATCTGAAAAAATATTTTTGTTCAGCCATTTCCCTTTACATTCCTTCAGTGTGAAACACAATATTTACATAAAGGTAGTCTTTGACTTACAACAGTTCATTTAGTGATTGTTCAATGTTACAAAAGCACCATAAAAAGTGATTTCTGACCATTTTTCACAGTTATAACCTTTGTAGCATCTCCATGATCATGTGATCAAAATTCAGATACTGGGCAACTGGTTCATATTTTTGAGTGTTGCAGTGTCCCAAGATCATGTGATCACCTTTTGCGATCTTCTGATGAGCAAAGTCAATGGGGAAGCCAGATTTATTTAAGAACCAGGTTACTAACTTATCAACTGCAGTGATTCACTTAACAACTGAGGCAGGAAAGGTCATAAAATGGGGCAAAATTAACTTAACAAATGTCTCACTTAGGAACTGAAATTTTGGGCTCAATTGTGGTCGTGAATTGAGGACTACTTGTACTGCCTTTGTGAAATTGCAGGCCTTTGGCATCTTCCCAAATTCAGATACTCCTACAATAAATACACATTCTTAGTTCTGCTCAGAATCTTAATTCAGGTTAACAATAAACTAGAACTCTTTCCCTCCCCCAAATCTTGATAAGAAGATATCATAATTTACAGTCACAGTTATAAGATTTATGATTCCTAAGATAGGCAACAGGAATTCATGCACCATTTTGAAGTTGATGAAATGAAGGAGTAAGCAGTAATCTTTCAAGAAACACTCTTGCTCACCAAGGTTGTATATGCTAGGATCCAAGGAATGTGCCATTTCTCCATTTGTCTAATGCCATATACTATGAAGAACAGCCTTTCTGATAAATTACTTAAATAATTTTTTTGTTACATGGGGGTGTAGGACTCTGCTGGTCAATAGGAGCAAGAAAATATGTAGGATGCTTTTCTTATCTAAAGTAGCTCTTTAAATTGCAGTGGTGGTACTTTGATTATATTTATATCTCTACTCATATGTTTCAGGTGGGGTGGTGGCTCAGTGGTTAAAATGCTGGGCTTGTCAGCTGGAAATTTGGCAGCCCAGGTTCGAGACCTGAGTGCCACATGGAGGGGTGAGCTCCTCTCCTCTTCCTAGCTCCCGCTCACCTAGCACTAGGGAAGCATGTAAATGCAAGTAGATAAATAGGTACCACTTTGATGGGAAGGTAACAGCACTCCATGATGTCATGCTGGCCACATGGCCACAGAAATGTCTTCGGACAGCACTGGCTCAATAGCCTTGAAACAGAAATGAGCACCACCCCCTCTAGCCAGCAATAACTAGAGGGGTAAAATCCACAGGGGACTCCCTTACTCATATATTTATCTCCTTATCTTTGCCAATATAAACTTAAACATAAAAATTCATAACTTGCCTTGAGGGTCTTCCTGTTACAGTGTTTGCTAGACAATCAGTCTGTTTTTTGTGCTGAAGCAGTGTGATGTTCTCCCAGGAGTATAAAGTAGATTAAATCTGTTCACATAGAGTATGTGTGACATCTCTCTCTCTTCACTCTGTTCAATGATATCACATCTGTTTCACTGAATTCTGTAGGCAGCTAGACTATGGTTCTAATAAATGTTTGTACATTAAAAAGAATCCTATGAAGTATAAGCTTTAAAGGAAATGATACTGATCTAAATATATTGAGAAAGATTCTCAGAAACAGGATTATAATTAAAGCTACATAGAAATGCTGCATATTTTTTTTCAATAATAAGAGCTCTGGGTAGTGCCAGTCATTTACCATGATATGCTGATCAGACAGAATAAGGTGAAGGGTTCAACCAAACTCACAGCCATAATGTAACCTATATGGATACAAAGTTCACAAGAGCCTCATTTCATAACTATTTTTGGATGTAATTAATTTATAGTTAGATTTTTCTAAGCAATAGATTAAGATTCCACTTGGTGAGTTATTATTTTTCATGGATTACAAAGGAATTTTAAAAAGTTTTAAAGACTTAAGAGCTTTTGCCAAAAAGCTGAAGAAGGCGAGTAAGAAAGTTTAAAACAGATAAAAGGGACAGTTATTTTGAAAGATTATTATTTAATTATTGATGAAAGAGCTTTTGAACAAATTGAAATTAAATTAGACAAATGAATTGGACTTTTGTGGAATAATTTTTATTATGAAAGAGTGTAAAAAACTGATGGATTTTACAAACCAAAAGATCAGGGTAATATGAGCCAGATTGTGATGCTGATTATAACTGTGGAAATATGGACTGTGATCCTGACTGTGCCATTAGAAATGAAAATATTAAAACAGATGAAAGCACAGGAAAATAAAGGAGAAAAATTAAAAGTGGGAAAGTTGCCTTTGCTTTTTCCCTTATTTGAAACTTCCATTTTTGACTTACTTTTATCTGTCTCTCTCTGTCTCTGTCTCTGTCTCTGTCTCTGTCTCTGTCTCTCACACACTCTCTCTCTCTCTCTCTCTCTCTCTCTCTTTATTTATTTATATACCTCATTCATTTATTTCATTTATAATACCATAATTGCAATCAACAGAAAAGGACCAAAAATAGAGAGGTGGAGAGGATTGCTTGAGCAATTTGCAGAGAAAGGAATTACACTAAATTGGCTTTAACTTCCATCCAAAATTTTCATTTTATCAATTTGTTTTACATCTCCAGATACTTGTTTTACACAGCTATCCATCTTAACTTCTTCTTTCATCCATCTTAACTTCCTCTTTCATCTTGTCTTTCATCTTTACAAGTCTTCAGTCCACTTTTTTTTTAAGCATCAAGTGTTTGATTGAAATGAGGCAGACGGTGTATTACTGGGAAAACCATTGGTTGTAGTCACCTTCCAGTCTCATTTTTGCATGCCAAAACAACATAGTGGCAAGATTCAATAACAAATCTGCTCCTTTTTAGTGGGGAAACATGGTGAGTTTTAGCTCCCCAAAGATATTGAACATTACTATAAGGCTTAGTTGAACTATTTTACAACTTTATCCCTGCCACCAAACCCCAACAGTAATAAAAAACCAAAAAGCACAATCATTTTCAATTCTGTTCCACCACTTCACCATGTCACTAGCTGCATTCCTTGGGGCCCTTAGCAGCTGAATAAAGTATTACATGTGAGACCTCTGGCTGCACAAAGTTTATTCATCCCTGGTCTAGAGCATGTAAAGCAAAGCTGAACCATTCAGAATCAGAGTCCAGGAAGACAATGACAAGAAAATGAGACTGATATTGTAAAGTTTACAATCAAAGGGCAGAGCAACAGTACTGGGGACAGAAGGAAAATACGTTTGTTAGTCCTAAGAAAATTATTTGAGCTAAAGAATTAATCAATAGACTAACAAATAATTTTAGAATTGGAAGTGATCGAGTGAACAGATGCTTTTCTTCCAGACTTCAGCCAAGAGAAGGTATCTTCACTTTCATGAACAAGATTTTGCTACTCAAAGGGCTCTTGTGGTCTTTTACTTCACAGGTGCTGTTTGTTAGTATCTTGCTCAGAGTCTAAAGGAAAAATATTATTTTCTGCTTCATAGTATTGAATAGGGATCCCTGTGAGAGTTCCTAATCCTCAGGTTGGAGATTTAAATGGTTTCTTGCAAGTTATTTTTATCAGTCTGCAGGGTCTTGCCTTGAGTGGTGGGAACTCCAGCCATGACAGTAAACAGTATATCTATTCCTTAATGGAGCAGCTGACAAATTAGTTATTTAATGGAAGTTTCCCAGAGCTACACTAAATGCTGGCCAATTTTGCTTGTCTCTGCTGTGGTATAGCCAAAATTATAACTCATCCTGGCATACCCTTTTCCGTGGGGATAAATCGTTGATGAACATGTGAAAAAGTCTCAGCAGCCACTGCAGGATGGCTCAGCTGAAATTATTGCAATCCATCAGATTCACTAATCACTCAGAAGAATACTTTCCTTCCTTCAGATTTCTGTGAAGAAGAACAAGCCTTGAATTTTGTGCTTGCCATTTGCTTTAGTTGAGTTGTTTGGGGAGCTACCTAAAGCACCCTGCCTGGATGCTATTACCAAATGCAATAATTCTATTACTATTTCTCTTGTCAAAGCTCATAGAATCTCTTGATAGTCAAGTAATTAATGAGGGGGAACTATGGTTTAGGAGGATTAGAATAATGAGGCAACAGTTTTCTTTTTTTCTAAAGCAGGGCTGTCAAACTCCTGGCCTGCAGGCCGGATGCATCATGCACTGGCCACGCCCATACCCGGTTTAGTGAAGGGGAAAAAACTCCCAATACATCACATGACACTGCCATGACGACGTGAGTTTGACACCCCTGTTCTAAAGAAAGGTGTTTGTTTAAGCCCATATTATGAGAACACCTGTTTTTCTTTTATTTGATTTCTTTGAAGACAAAGACACACTTGATTCCTGATGACTATGTGAATATAATCGTGTAGCTTTCAAGGCAACAGAGTAGAATGGTTTATCACTCTCATCTTTCAGGATATTTTTCAGTATCCCAGGCTACTTTACATTTTAGAAGAACTGGAGTGGGGTGGGAGGCTGGAGAAGAAGGCTGAGATGGTGATGGCAGATGCCAGTGATCAGCAGGAAAAAACTAAAAACAAGAAAACTTCGTTGGACTACCCTTTCAGATTTATACAAACAATTTCCCCCATATTTCTATGCTGCATGGCCTTGAAACAACCTACTGATTAGCCTGAGAATAGAGCTGTTTCCTCAAGCTGTAATGTCAGGAGGAAGAAAAGTAAAACAGAGACCATGCAAGCAGAGCACTGCCTACACATGTACAGCTGAAGCTGGAGGGCCCATTGAGACAGTTGGTGAGAGAGCAGAAGAAAAGCCTCAAACTGCTGTTGCCAGAATGGCTTTTTATTTTGATCACTACTTTCAGATCTGGACATCTGAGGCTCCAAAGAGTCTATTTCTGTTTCCAAACTGTATCCCCAGTGTTCAAGAAACCGAGGAGAATAACTTTTATCAAGTTCTTTACATCTTTGGAGAATAGAACATTTCTTTTCCATTTTTTCTGATCAGCTTCCCATCTCACTCTGTACAAGGATTTCTGTCATAAGGTGAAATCACACAGAATTCACCAGTTTGCATAAAATTATGAACAGGAGACTTGATTTAACATCATATCCAGAATCAAACGTTAAGCCTAACACAATACTCCAGGCTGGACAGCCTACCTGTTTCAACAGGAACAGAATATTTTCCTGAAGCAAAATCATACTTTGCTACAAGTTTTCTGGATTACTCCTGCTTCTTGGTTCTACCTTATCCTTGACTGTTGGGAAATGGAAGCTCCTATTCTTCACCCAGCTTCTTTCCCTAACTTCTCCCTCCCTCCCTCCCTCCCCCCCCTCTCTCTTTTCCTTTCCTCCCTCCCTCCCTTCCTCCCCCCTCCCTTCCCCCCTCTCTCTCTATAAAATACATTTATATTTACTGTTTCCTATGACTATCATTAAGTGTTGTACCTTATGATTCTTGACGAATGTATCTTTTATTTTATGTACTCCGAGAGCATATGCACCAAGACAAATTCCTTGGGTGTCCAATCACACTTGGCCAATAAAGAATTCTATTCTATTCTATAAAGAATTCTATTTGAAAATAACCAAAATCACATTTTGTCTTTCATCAAATCATGTTCTTTGTTAGTTTATTTAAAACATACTATATCTAAATATAGCTATATCTAAATATAGCTACAAATATTGTCTTCTATTGGTTAAACAATTATACAGCTGCCTATCTTATTGAGTGGCTCCTGATCAACAATTAAGACAATGTCAGTCAAAAATATCATAATACATATACATACTAAAACCATAAACATTAAAAGCCAAATACCAAAGTTAAGCTTTCAACTTCCTTATTAAATTCTCTCATTCGCTTCACCCTGACCTGCCACTTGGCAGTAAACCCAAGTGTTAAGTCCTTTTTTGCAGGGCTAGGAGGGTAGAGGCAAAAGCAAGGTTATTCCATAGAGCAAGGGCTGCCATAGAAGTGGCACACTTCCTGGATCCCATAAGATGACAATGTTTAAGGGAAGGGACTAGGATTGTATGTGACAAAGAGGCTCTCTCCCTATATTAAATGTATTGAGAATGTTCATCAGGTAGGCAGATTTATAACAGATATCTAAGATGATTGAAGGAAGGTCTGTGTTCCTGATCCAACAGTTTTAAATGCTTTGCATATAAACTTAAATTTTTTATTGTATCCCTCTAGATGTCAGCAGGACAACAAAGTGATTTATTCCTGATGTGGGAAGTATAATTATTTTACTCTTGGTACTTTAAGACTTGAATTTATTGAATAAGAGATACTCCAAAATCCATTAATGTTTTAATTAATAGGTAATAAAATTGAGGTGAGAGTTGTTTTACTGAGGAAACAAATTCTCATTTTTGATTTTTTTCCTTTAGGACTGAATTAATAAAGCATCAGCTCATTAAGTACATCTGCTCATTAAGGTAACAAAGTGCCTACCTTCATTGCCAGCTAAAACAGTGATTATAGAGACTGGCAGAGCTCCAATTCCTGAGAGGTTAAGAATATAACAAGAAAAGAATCCTGAGCTAAAAGTAAAGATTGCCATTCATATACTCAGGGACACTGCACAGTGCAAAGATATAGCTTATTGGTTAGAACTGGATAGTGAATGCAGTGTCATTCAGAAAATGGTACAACAGGGAATATACTGTCACCAAAATGACCACTGATGGACAGAGATTAGAATGCAAATTAAACGAGTCAATGTTTTCTTTTCCATCGCAGAAGATACCACTTACGTCATGTTACCATCTGTCTGTCTACAAATACTGTTGTATGAAGAAAAGATTCAGTCTGCGCCAATTCTAGGTCAACTGGAGTCAGTGGCCCATTTCTGAGATTTCTGTTTTATAATAGGAGCAAATGTATTTGTGTATTTGTTGCAAAAATGCACAGTGCACTGATAGATTGATCATCTAGTTATGGGTTTATATGCTTCCTTCCCTCCCTTAACATTATTTTGACACTTTGCCTCAGAAATCCATTATTTTCGGGGAAAAGCAGCAGAATGGCAGTGTCTATGAAGATTCTTAGTCATCCAGGTCATGGTTGTCCCAAAGGTGCTTTTTCAAATGGCAACTGGACTTCGTTTGGAAAAACAAAGTTCAGTTGCTTTTTGAAAAAGCACCTTTGGGACAGCAGAATGAGAGTTTGCTTATAAATGGCTGTAAAGGTCTCACAATATACTTCTCTTTGAATTTTTTCTTGATTAAACTTCAGCAAAGTTGCAGATATGTGTCCAGTAAATGCTATTAATCCAAGTGCTGCCCAACTGGCATAATAGCAAAATGAACAAAATAAGCTGGAGCTCTAGCAGGAAGAATGGCTCAGTCCTAAAACATTCTTATTGCCATAAATTACAGTCAGAGTACTCATAAATTTTATTGTGCTTACTAGTGGCAATGTAGCTTTTGTAGTATTTATTATATTGTGCAATCAATTGGAATTCAATCAAGTAATCTGCAAACTCCCTCTATTTCCCAGGACCATATTTTGGGGGGAGTTTGTAACTTTCCTTTCAGTGTGATATTTATTCTTTTGTTTTGTTTGGATACATAACAAGTTACGTTATGAGCTCAGTTACACAAACCCAGAGTTTGCTTGAACCCCATAAGCCAACAAGGTGATCTTTTTCTAGTGTTGCCTTTATTCTGTTCGACACCTGCCCCACATCTCTAAAGCAAACTCTCCTCCCTCTTTGTCTTAAACTGTTGCCTTTGGAGACATGTTTGTCTTGTGCAGATAGTCGACATTCTGCCTTCAAATATGATGTAGCTAAACGTCTGAGCTCCCTGCTTTTATTTGTTCATGCTTTATGGGGATAAGTTTCTCGATTTAAGGCAAATGGTGATTGGTGATCTAGCAAGGAATTTAGAGCATTTTGAGGGACCTGCAGCTACAGCTTAATTCACACACCACTGTTTAATCAGTTTTTTCAACTTTTTGGTATAACTGTTTAGCAAGTTCTATTCCCCCCCCCCCCCATGCATTTAATTTACTTTGTTTCTTGCCGTGTTTGTTTTTTAAAAAAATCTGCAATGTAATTTGTATAGAGAAACCCATCTCCCTAGTTTAAGTTCTACTTCGTCCTGTGTTGCATATTTGAAGTATCCAAAATATAAGTGATGCCCTTTACGCTTTTGTTACTTTTCAATAGGGTAATTATATTTACTTACAATCTGCTTCTTTTTCTTTCTTAAATCTCTCTTTTTTCCCGTTATATACTCTATCATTTTGATTCTCATTTGACTTTTCTTAATGTATAGGTAGCAATTGCTGCCTTGCTATTTCTATTATCCTTTCTTGCCCTTTTTTTGCCAATGCTAAATTCCAAAGGGTTACTAAGGACATCCAAGAGTGGAGGTGGGGGCTTGTTTAAAAAAAATATCAAATTGCAAGCATGTGATCAATCATCTCTTATCAATAAACAAATTGTAAAGACTCATTATTTAATCTTAATCAGCAAAAGAACAGCCAAAAATAGTAACTATATATTTTAACATTTATCAAATAAATCCATTTTGTGTTCCAAGTTATCATTTTCTCTGCAGTATAAAGCAATGAAATCTTCCCCCATTTGTACATAAATCTTTAAAGCATCATCCAGTTCTGGTAAAAAAGAAATCCACTAACACTTCCCAGAAACCACATCATATATATTTTAACTGTGGTTGAATAAACCCACTTTATATTCCTTCCATTTACTTTTAAAAACTTGATCCTTAATCCATCAACTAATCTCTCCCAAGTTAATTTCTAATCATTTTCCCTTTGTCCCCTGTCATGAACAACTTCAGTACTTTAACACGTCTCTTTTGTAAATCTCAAGTAAGAAGGCTTTCCAAGTCACTCTTCTAATATATTATTTGTAATTTCCTTTAATCATTAAGACATCAGCCAGTTTGACTTGTAAATCTATAAAGGCATATGTTTCCATATCACCTATAAGTTTGCCCCATACTGGGTTGGCTTACTTACGAAATCGTTTAATACTATGGAAATGGAATTAACGGGATATAGAAGAAGAACAGATTTTACTAGATAAAACAAGGACTGAGGTTGATTTGAATGTGGATTTGAAAATGGATTGAAAAAAATGCTAGACTGCAAGAGCGATGTGAAAAAAGATACTGTCGATTTGAAAAGGATTTAGAAATGCCAACCTGCAAGAATGATATGAGAAAGAATGCCACAGTGGATTTACATTTGAAACTGACTGATATCTTAATAACTAAAGAAGACCTACAAATAATAAATCAGAAAGATGATGTGGAAAGCCTTCTTATCTTGCATTTATAAAGGGGACATGTTCTACTACTAAAATTGTTCCTGAAAGGAGACAAAGACAAAATGATAAGGAATCAACTTGTGGGATATTATTTGATGAGATTAAAGATCAAGCTTTTAAAAAGTAAACAGAAATATAAAGCGAGCTTATTTTACCAGGGTTAAGATACATGTGTTGTGGTTTCTGGTAGTATTAATGGATTTTTTTGTGTTTTTGTGTGAGCAGAACTGGATGATGAGGCTTTAATGGCCTACTTATAAAAGAGGAGAGGTAGGGTTTTTTTTTGCTTTATTTCTTAGAGAAACTGATAAATTGGAATACAATATGGATTTATTTCACTAAGCTTAAAATATATGTGTTACTGTTTCTGGAAGATTTTAATAGACTTTTGCTATTAGGATTGAATGCTGAGCTTTTATAATTTGATTATTGATAAGGAATGAGGTCTGAGAAAAAGATATTTTAATTTGAAATATTAGAGAAGGTGTTAAAATTATTGAAATCGTTTATATTTGTCTGGAGGGGGAATCATCTTTTATATATATTTTATTTCTTCTCTTTTTTTGGTCTCCTTATACTTCTTTTTTCTTTACTTTTTATATTTAACTTAGTTTGGATTAGTTTTCTATCTTTGTAATAAATTTAAACATTATTTAATCTTTATTTTATCTGAATAGTTTTGTACTTTTTTCACACTTTTAAAGAAACTATTCCATGCTTTATTGGTATATATTGCATCAATAATATACATATCTTTAAAATAAAATACATCTGGTAAACATTCTTACAATATGTACTTACGGAAGATGTACTCTATTCAAAGAACTCACACAAAAGCTGCTATTATGTACAATGTACAATGATGAAGTTGATATGTGGACATTTAGTAATAATCAGAAGAAGGGCCATTTCTGAATCATACACAGCAGAATATATATATTGAAGCAGCCTCTAGTTGTGGAAATAGGCTTTGTGTAAGTCCTAAATATTGGAATATATGTTGTTTTCCTTAACATATTTTGAATGCTATATGTAGACTACGATTAGGGACTGTTAGGATTGAAGCTTGGTATGAAAATTACATTTTTATATGATTTTATATTTGGTCTATCAGAAGAGTGTGCTTATTTATTTTCATGAGACTTTGTCGAAGGAATATAGTTTTCTCTCTGTTGATTAATGATTAATTAGTCAACAGCCATCATTTCATGCATTAATTACTGTAATTCTTTGCCCCTTCGCTTGAATTATGAAGCTTCTAATATTTTTAGAACCTGCCATGTTTGTCAGAAGAGAATATAATCCAGCTCTTGAACTTGGAGAGAAATAATTGCCTAGGTTAAGTCTGAAATCCTGTTATTATTTATAGGAAATGGAGTAGGTGGTACAGACTGCTAGGAACAATAATTTTGACACACAAATACTAGAATAATCACAGGTCTCTGATTTGGAATAAAGAGAAAATGCAACTAACCTGTACCTTAAGAGTTTTTTGTTTTTCAAATCAATTTTTTTTGTAATTTTTATTTGTGTTAAAACAGGCTGGCGTCATAATTCTCATGATTTATCTCTGTTACCTGTTTTGCTGAGTTTCTCTAGGGCCGCAGATAGTGGATCAGCAAAGCAGAGGTATTTTGATTATATACACTTTCTTCCTCTGATTAATTATTTAAGACCTTGCTTTTTTGCTTAGTGTCTCCTTCATATTCTGATTTTTTTGCATTAACTTTTCATCCTTGTCTGAGGCAAGCCGGTGTGATGCAAGTGTGTTCCATGTTTTTCAGGATATGTCTATCATATGCTAGTTGTTATTGTTGCGATTGTTCAGTGTTGAAATAGTCTTGATGCTTTTGAGAACACATCAAGATAATTGCAAGTACAAAAGTCTTGTTTTCATTGCACATTGGGTTCAATTGAAGGCATATAGGAAGGGGATGAGCCAGGAGGTCAAAATGTTTAATTTTAATTCTTTTGATAAAAGGACTATTTTTTTCCATATGAGAATAGCCTGAAACATTATGTAAACATATTGCAGAGCATAGGGTACCTTGCCACAATATTCTTTGATACACTGCTGTTATTCTTATAGATCAAAAATTATTTCATGCCACTGTGAAGAGACGTAAGGTTGTTATTTCTGATTTGTGGGGTTTTTATTTAAATTCATGTACATTATGTCCTATTGAAAAACAAAGCCATTTGTGGATTTGGGGTACTATTGCACCATTTCAAGTTAATCGCTTATTTATAAAACTGTTGACAACCTTAAGGATGAACCGTATGGTTTTTGAGAGAGGTGATAAGGATTAACAATGAACTGGGATATTTCAGAACTATAATTTAGCCTTACTTATGTCTGGTCTTTGAGATATAGTATTATTGTGAAATGTCTGAAGCAAGGAGGTCTCACTTTTGCACTGGAACAGATTTAACAGTATTAGTTTGAAATTCTGCTAGTCTGCCATAAATCCAGACCTAATAAACTGAATTTAAATTAGCTAATATAGCGTTTTTCAAATAATTTCTGGTTAATAATAATAATAAGAAAAAATACCTAGGAGCCTAAGCCCAGAAGCACCTGCCCCAGTTCTACTTGTTATCAATGAAGTTGGTACACTGTCTCTTGCGAATGAGTTCCATTTTTGAAAATAGTCACTTTGTGTGAGAAAATGAGCTTGAGTATGATTAATGCTCTATCTGACAATCTGGACGGGGAGCTCCCAGTTGACTTGCAAACAGAATAGTGCATTTCCACTGTGTATCTATCTGGGAAAGACTCATTTCATGTCTGAAACAGAATGTATTAACATTTCCAGTTAATGTTCCATAAAAATGCACTATGGACTAATGGCCAAATAAATTAACCTCTTCTAGTTGGGCAAGGTAAATTCTCCATTAGAAATAGCAATTTGAAAATGCACTCTTCTGTGGATTTGCATCTTGTTTGTCCAGAGACGAACTAGCACTGTGACAATTTGGGTTTAGAAACAAGCCATAGGAGAAGAAATTGAAACAGCTGAATATGTTTAACCTGAAGTTGAGGAGATTAAGCAGAGGTGAATCACAGCCTTGAAATGTTGGTAGTTCTGTAATGAGTAACAAGAAGCAGAATTGTTCTCCATTACACCAGAGAGTTGGTATAGGATCAGTGGGTAGCAATTGTAGGAAAACAGATTTTGGGGTAACTGTTAGTAGAAATTTCTTAATTGTAAGAGCTTTACAGTCTGCCATAGGGAGGATAGGCAGGCCTGTGAAAGTACTGGGTACTAATAGAATCCTCTATTGCTGTTCTTGAATTGAACAGAGAATTGAACTAGATTATTTCCAGTTTCCTCTCTGTCCCTCTATTATGTTGAATTTTTCCTGCACCCCCTTTGACCTGAGTACCCCACAAATAATTTATTTCTGTTTATTATTGTTTTTCTTTGGCTAGTTTGAGATTCCAAGAATTTATCTTTTGAAATATTTTAGAATAATTGTGGACCACAGAGAAAGGGATGGAAGTTGTATAATGTTTTTGCAGTTTTCTTCATATTTGGTGTCTCTCAGATGAATTCATTGAACCTTCTTCAGATTAATCCATTATAACAAGATGTACTGCAATGTTGTAATATGGATGGGAACAGAGGATTAGGTTTGTGCTATAGATGAATAATTGCCCTATCAGTGTGAGATCACAGTTAAGTTGATTTAACTCTAAAGCAAAGTAGATATCAGAGAGATAATGCAGCTTAAGCTGATAATAACACAAATACTGTGTTTCCCTGAAAATAAGACAGGGTCTTATTTTCTTTTGACCCCCAAAATATGGCCTTGGCCTTATTATCGGGGGGGGGGGGAGCTTATTATTTTTCAGGTTCAGAAGGACCCTAAAAATAGGCCCGCTGCAGGGGGACTGGTGCCAGAGCACCGACCAGCTGCTTTGCCAGTTCTGCTCAGGCCGCTGCCTCCAGCAATCGTGGCAGCTTTTAATTTGCTTCCCCTGCAAACAGCACGAGGTGAGGTGAGGTGGGGGGCAGGTGAGTGGTGGGGAAACATGCCCCATGTGCACCTGCCATCCACTCGGAACAGCCTCGCAGAGGCCTCTCCCGCAAATCGTAGCTTGCGTGCCCCTTCTCATAGTGGCGGCCTCCTCTCTCTCTTCTCCCAAGTGGGAGCGATGCGTCCAGCTCACCGAATCTGGCCTGCTGATCTCAGGTGGCAGCAGCTCTGACTTGATCCTCACTGGCAAAGCTGCAGGCAAGAACTGGCCACGTAGATCCTGCTTCATGGCTGCACAGACAGCCCACACCAGTCACTGCTAGGAACTCCGGCGCCAGTACCCCTCTCCCCAGGTTGACAGGACTAGGGCTGACAAGAGTTTGTTTGTGGCCACTCTTTGCGGCCGCCACTAAGAGAAGGGACGCGCAAGCTACGATTTGCGGGAGAGGCCTCTGCGAGGCTGTTCCGGTTGGATAGCAGGTACGCGTGGGGCATGTTCCCCCACCGTTCGCCCCCCCCACCTCGTCTCCTCACCTCATGCTGTTTGCACAGCAGCTGCGCATGCGTATAAGTTTTTTTGGGGGGGCTTATTTTTGGGGAGGCTTATAGTGCGTGCATTCGAAAGCCCAATTGGGCTTATTATCGGGACATGTTTTATTTTCAGGGAAACACGCTAGTACTGTTGCAGCAGAACAGATTATTTTAATGGAAGCATGGTTGATTTGGTCAACAAGAACACCAAGAAATGGAAACTTTCTTACAAGAGTTCAGTAAGGGTTCACCAACAAAGGTAGTCCACCACTTGTGAACACAATTGGGAGAGAAACTCGGTCTTTGAGCAAAGCTGTTGTTAAGCTGATGCCCATGTGATTGCTTTGGGCAACGATTGTAATCCTGGTATTCTGGCTGCAGTTGTTCAGCAATCTCCTAGGTCATTAAAAACAATAGCAATACCAATATACCACATCATAGTGCTTTACAGCCCTCTCTAAGCAGATTGCCAAGCCAGCATACTGCCCCTAACAATTTAGGTCCTCATTTTACTGACCTTGGAAGGATGGAAGGCTGAGTCACAGCCTTGAGCTGTGAGAATCAAACTCCCGGCAGTGAACTGAATTAGCCTCTCATATTGCAATCTATCCAGTGTGCCACCGTGGTGCCTAGAGTGAAGTGAAAGAGTTGCCTGTTGAGTTCAACTCCCTTCTGTGCATGGAAGGGAACTCCTCCAAAGGCTTGCAGGAATAGAGCTCAGATTTTTGGGATCTGACCTCAGCCACAGGAAGCTGAGATTCCCTCCTGGCTGCCGCCTCCTTGAAAGAGCTCCTGTCGGGAAGGAATCTCAGCTCTGCAGCAGGTGACAGCAGCTTGCAGCCTTCCCTGCCAGCTTCCCCACTGATTTTGTGGGGAAGCTGGCAGAGAAGATTGCAAATGGAAATACATAATTGCGGGGTGCTTGGCAACAGCCGTAAATGCAAACAGGTTGCTAAGCACCCAGATCTCAATCACCGAGGGATGTGGTGAAAAGTTTTGCAACGGATGAAAGAGTTTTACAGGTGGCAAAGCACCTCTTCTATGGCTGTGGTAATTCTGGACCGTTGTTAAACAAATAGTTGTAAGTTGAGGACTACCTGTACTATTACCCAGTTTTTATATAAGAGTTGTTTTATGCTATTAAAAAGTTTTTTACATCCCAAAGCATTCAACAGTCATTCTTTTTAACATGGACTGGTAATGAGGCATATTTTGATAGATGGGTAGACCAATAGATTTACCTATCTGTTAAACTTTGTTCTGATTTTGCACAAATGGTTTTCATTATGGTATTCCATTAGCTGTTTTTGAATATGGGTTTACTGCTATTCCAAAAATAGCACTATTCCATTAAAAAATCATGACCCTAAGTAGCCCACCTATCACTTAATCAACTCTACCCTCGCCTTCCTGGTCCAGATTCTTCTGTTAGGATTGGGAGTGAAATTAGCACAAGGAAAGAGCAAACGGATGAGGGAAAACAACATTCTCTTGTCCACCAGCCTACCATAGCAGTTATTCAGTTTCTCTTTTTCGATTCTAGTTTTGCTACCATCCACATGCATAGATACACTCATTCTTTTTTTAAAAGGAAGATCTATTACTGCTTTGTTGTCCAATAGAGCTGTAAACCTGGGTTTGTAATGTGCCCAGATAAGTATTCCCGTTAAGCACTTAGGCTGAACTTATAGCAAAGGTTGTATCAGAAGAAGCTGCAAAACATTATATTTTACACCAAAATAGCAGAGATAAATGTAAATGTAATGGCCTAAGAATCAGTTGAAAGTGATGATGAAATTAGGTCTTTTTAAGAATAGCAGAGCATCTGCTAGATAGCTAGATGTGAGAATGACCCTAAGGGGGAAAAAGATTTCTGCAGCTGTTCTGGCAAAATGTATACAGTGCAGAGATAACTTTGGTAAAAGTATGCAGGAGCCATTAAAAAGGGGGGGAAAATAAACAACTGTCCTGGGAAAGAGAAAGGTGACAGAAAGAAACTCAGAATAGACTCTGTTTGGTATAAGAGCTGGCAGAGAGAAATAGCAGGCTCTCCAAATTTTTCTATATATAAATTAACAATAAAATTCCCTACTAGAATAAAGTACAATTCTTACGATTCTTGCAATCTGTTCCATCAAATACTTCTCTAATAGTGATTAGCAGTTAACTCCAGGATGGTAGTATGTGTTCAAAAAGAATAGTATGCCTGCCTCTTAGAACACTCTGTGATCCATTGCTACTGTAGAGAAGTCAGTACAGGTAATCCTCATCTTAACAACCATTTATTGAATAACTGTTCAAAGTCACAACAGCACTGAAAAAAAGTTACTTAGGGCTGTTTTTCACACTTATGACCATTGCAGCATCCACATGGTCACGTGATCCAAATTTGGATGCTTGGGAACTGGTTCATATCTATGATGGTTGCAGTGTCCTGGGGTCGTGTGATCACTTTTTGTGACCTTCTGACAAGTAAAGTCAATGGGGAAGCCAGATTCACATAACGACTGCATTACTAGCAATAGCAATAGCAATAGCATTTAGACTTATATACCGCCTTACAGCCCTCTCTAAATGGTCTACAGAGTCAGCATACTGCCCACAACAATCTGGGTCCTCATTTTATCAACCTCGGAAGGTTGGAAAGCTAAGTCAACCTTGAGCCAGTGAGGATCAAACTCCTGGAGTGAGCAGTGAGTTAGCGTGCTATACTGCATTCTAATCATTGCACTACCACGGCCCTTACTAATTTAACAACTGCAGTGATTCACTTAACAACTATGACAAGATGGGACAAAACCCCACTTAACAAGTGTATCACTTAGCAATAGAAATTTTGGGATCAATTGTCATAAGTCAAGGACTACCTGTACCTTATTTCAAGAGTCCATTTGCACTATAGGTAAACTACTATATTCCCTTTTTACAACCCTGTAATCCCTTAATTCGGCGTGTAGATCAATAATTAGTGTGGCAAATACCAGAGATGATGAAATCAAGGCCAAATGACAGAGCTATTTTGTTGCTTTTTTTTGTTTTATCTTCAACATCCTAGGCAGGATATGGTCAGTTTCCAGTAATTCTAAGATCAGTAACTTCCTGGCTTCTGATGTGCACTCCTTAATTTGCAATTGTTTTTTCTTCCCTGCAGGTATACATAGGTAAAGTACAATAGCTCAACTGCTAAAACTCTAGATGCATGGAAAGGGAAAGAAAGTGTGTGTTGTGGACAGATAAAAATTCTTGCCAGAAAAACTGATAATTTCGTTTGAAATTATGATAATTGAACTGATAATTGAACTGATAATTATACAGTATATATATAAAAGTAATTGCGGGAATATTTGCAGTGTATGATTTAAGAAGTCAAAATGGCGGCCATGATGGTACAATCAAAGTTCTATCTGTTTTTTTATTGATGTTGCATATAAACATTTATTGTTGTCAGGCAGAGCATCAATCACTCTATCATGATTCTCACCTTGACTTTTTTTACTAGACCTTGTGGACACCCCTGTCTGTTGCCTTCGTTGGTGGTGAACAAAACTTATGTTTTGAGAAGAAGGTTCCTCTTGTAAAATTCTGTTGTCATCTGATAAATCACTTAGAATACATTAGTGATGATAAATGTGATCTTTTTAAAGGGAAATCTTTTCATTTGATTTAGTACTTTGAGGATTAATTGCTTGCCTCACTAAATTGCTTCATAAAAGTGCATACTTTTTAAAAAATTCAATTTCATCATGGCATGATTAGTTAGACCAGTCCACAGTTTTGTATGTTAATTACACTAGTTTATTCTGTACTTTTAATGATTATTAATACTTGCACAGCATGTTTTGGTTTTATATTTGTTGGCTGCTCCTTTAAAATCTCCGGTCCCTTTCTTTTCTTTTTAAATTTAATGATATGCTTAGCAAAGAGCAGAAATTACTCTACAGAATGCAGCAGGAAGGGTTAGGGTCAGTGGTAGGTTCTAACCGGTGTTACCATCGGTTTGCTTCACACACACACTTTGCACGTGATCAGTGCATACTTGCGCTTTGCACAAGCGCATTGAATTCCTGCCAAGCTGAGGCATGGCAGTCCGCTCTGCTGCGCCTTTCAGCTGGGCTAAAAATGAAGGAATAAAGGTAGGTATAGCACAGGGGCAGGTGGGAGGGCCCAGCTGATGGTCGGAGCGAACCGGTTCGCTCTCACATCAACATTTCCGCTACCGGCTCTCCCGAACCAGGGAGAACCGATAGCAACCCATCACAGGCTAGGGTAATAATTCCTTGTAACTTTACCATCAATAATATTTTAATATTTTCTATTAAAAGATCCTGGCTGGTAAATAAATGTTTAAAAATACTGATTAGCTTTTTCCTCAAGTCAGTTAATAAGTATAATAATATTAAAAATATGCAGTAGAAAGATAGGAAAAAATCAACGGTAAAATCAGAGGTTTCTACAGAACTAGCAGATGATAAAACAAGGGATCTAATTAATGCTGACCTTTGTTGCAGTAATATCCCAACTAAATGTTCAAATCCGGAAGGATCAAGGCAATTTATGAAGGAAGAAGTTTTATACATTAAGTATTTTACAATGGAAAGGCTTTTTCACATTGTTCAGAAGTGCAAAATGTATGTCTAATTGGTTTTAGTAACACATTACAACAATCAGTCTTCTAAATAAACACCTTGAGAGTTGCTGAGGAATATGCATCCTCCTTACCAGTTATAAACACACAAAAGACATTTTACAACCGTAATTATTACCATGGTGGAATTGGAGCCTAATCAGGATGCAGAACCTGGAGAATCAGGTTGCTTAATATTTCTGTAATTTAGGGCCTGATTTTTATTCTAAAATATATTTTAAAATATAATTGTACTTTTGTATAAAGTATAGACTTGAGGCCCCTTCAATTTGTTATAGTAGAAATATTTATAGATTATTTTCTAATCATCAGGTACAACTGATGAGCAAATGTAATTCATGAATACTTTGCCATAAACTTTGCCATAATGAGCCATGGTGGCACAGTGGTTAGAGTACAGTACTGCAGGCTACTTCTGCTGACTGCGGGCTGACTGCAGTTTGGCAGTTCAAATCTCACCAGGCTCAAGGTTGACTCACCTTCCATCCTTCCAAGGTGGGTTAAATGAGGACCCAGTATATTGGGGGCAATATGCTGAATCTGTAAACCGCTTAGAGAGGGCTGTAAAGCACTGTGAAGCAGTATATAAGTTTAAGTCCTATTGCTATAATAGCTTTTAAGTTACCAGAAAATTTGTTACCACTTTTTTCTACAATTGACTCAACGTGACAACTTAACATATTTTTGAGATAGCATTTAGGTTTTAACCATTATGGAAAGTATCAAAATGTATCTACAGATTTACATAGCTTGTGATAATTATTTTCTAAATATCTTACTGAAAAATATGGCACTTTGTACATACAATTACTAAGTAGGTGTCTCAGCTTTTTCCAATTTGAATAGTAAATGTATATGGAATTTGGGGTATCTGATCCTGTGTTCTTCATGCTTACAGTATGTGTATTTTAACATATTCATCATATTAAGCCATAGGTAGTTTGGTTTGACTTCATGAGAAGTTTGAATCCATCTATTATTGTTTATAAACTGTGGCATACAATTTAGTGTTATATCTCAATTATGCATGTTCAAAATGCCATGAATAAACATACTAGTGGCTTAGTGCAGGGTATGAATTGAGTGTATATATTAAAATTATGGATATAACATCAGAAGAATCCTCTGCTTCTTTTGTGACTTTGTGGTTTGACTCTATATTCACTATCTTTTATACTTTAAAAATATGATTATGTCTCTGTCCTAGATTTTATGCAAGCATATCACTGTTTCTTATGATTATTTTAGGAACTGGAAGTATAATGATTTACAGAGACACAGAGAAGAACCTATTTGCAAATAAGCAATGTTAGTTTGGTAGCAAGTTTATTGTTTAGAAGAAGCATGATAGTGACTTTTCATACACTCAATGGCAGATAATATATGTTTGTATATGTACTGGAAAAGATTTCTAGAATCTAATAGGATAGCAAATTATGGGAAGGTATAATGTATCTGCTTTCTTTGCTTATGTAACAGTTCTTGCATATTTTTTATCAAAGATATCTATCTTCTTTCTCTACAGTGATATACTTCAAAATATCTTTTTTCTTTCTGTTAAGTCTTTTCCTTTTGAGTAAGACATAGCTTCCACAGCTATATGCCAATCTATATCCCATCAAATTTCACTGATCTTGATGACCTCCTCTTTATCCTCCCTGCATTAGGATTTCAAGTTATCCATATTTGTTTCCTAATGTCTTCCGCAATGTAGACATTTTTGAAGCTATAAATGGCACCCTTACTAGTTTCATTATAGTTTCCTACAAGACTATAAGTCCTTCCTTTGTTCTTCTGTTTTTCCCTTGTCTTTGATGTTGTTGGTTCAAGTCCGTGACAGACTAGTCGGTTGTGAGCTTTTCTCATTGTCTTCTTTTTTTTCTTAATCTAGCACCTTCCTGATGAAATTGGCAAGGTACCCACCAAACATACCTTTCCAAATTTCATTGGTTTGGTTTTGTGGCATCTCTTAGCAAAGTCTTCATTTAGGTTGTATAGTCCATAGTCAAGGAAACCAGACACTTGGTAGCACAATCTATATTGCCACTTGTTCACTTTCAGGATCCTGTTCTCTCTTTTTATGCTATGAACTTTTGCTGGAAAGACTAGCAAGAATACTTCTTTCCCTTCCAGTTTATTTCCCTGTTGAGGGCCTTATTTTCTCTGAAGAGATTTTCATGGTATATTCTGGTGATATTCATATCTTCATGAATTATTAAGATAAAAGATAAAGGTTTCCTTGTCTAGTTGTTTCCGATTCTAAGGCATGGTGCTCATTTCCATTACTTGGCTGATGGAGCTAGCATTGTCAGAAGACATTTTCTGTAGTCACGTGGCCAACATGCCAAAGGCTCATGGAACATTTGTGTCAGGGAGTTGATTGATCCTATCCTGGCTCTGGGATAATCGCACCCTGGTTTAGAGGTTTGGACCGAGGCTTTTCCTCGAATGTATACATTAAGAAAATAAAACCCGAAGAATTTCTAAGAGAAAACTCATTTTATTGTAAAGTAAAAATAAAGATAACTCTCACTATCTAATTAATTGGCTACATCTTGCCGGCGTTCCTGCCTGACCTCTTGGCAGGAGAACAAAGGAGTAAAAAAAAGTGATAATGGAGGCTAGAAAGGAATGCACGCTTGCGCACTTAATACTGATAACAAAACTTGGCAAAACTACAGTAAGCCTATTAGACCAAAAATGACAGCTCAGCTGGGAAATACAAGAACGCAGTGACAATTTGTACCTTCCCACCGAAGTGGTGCCTATTAATCTATTCATATTTGCATGCTTTCGAACTGCTAGGTAGGCAGTAGCTGGGGCAGGAATGGGAGCTCACCCTGTTGCGCAGTACTCAGATCTCAAACCCAGGCTGAGTTTTCCAGGTGACAAGTTCAGCATCTTTAACCACTAAGCCATCGTGCCCCATGAATTATTAGGAAGGGCTAATTATCAGGGGACGGGGGGTTTAAAGTGCCTCAGCAACCTACCTGTCTATAACAATTTGGATTCATGTAACTGGAAGACATTCTCCCATCATCATAAATGAGTCTGTATTTTGTTTTGTTTTTTTAATTTTTTTACTCTTATTATGTGACAGTAAACAAATAAATCGGTAAATTATAATAGAGAATTCTCATCAGCAGGATGCAATTTGAAAGTTTCATTTAAAAGGAGAAATAAACCAGAGGTATGAACCAAATGTAAACCTGTATAAAAGATTGATAATATTATTCCCAACAATAATACACCCATTTTTTATTCTGAAGAATTGAAAAGATTCCATATGATTTTATTCACATGAGTAATAAACTGCTGTTCTTTGAGGAAAATTAGGATGGCATTAATTTAGTTATCCCTTCCATGATACTGCAGGGGTAGAGTCAATTACTAAAATAGGCTTCTTATTCAAAAATATGTTGTTCTCCCAAATCTGCCTATCCTGATTTCTAATAACAGTACAGTATTTCCATTTTTAGCCAACTAAGTTATTCTTTACTTTCTGGGTCCTTTTATTCTCCTCTGCTTACTAAGCACAAGCAATAATGGTAAAGGGGCTTTTCAAAGGTCCACCTCTTCACCAATTTGGGGTACTTCAATAAGCAGTACAGTGATGATACACTTTATAACTATAGAGCCAAGGATTAAAAAAAAATAATTAAAAACAATTGGCCAGTATGGTGAATTATACATCTAGTTTGGCTCTTGATAATATAACATTAAACAGAAAAGTAAAGTTTAATAATTTAGAAGCTTAATTCTAGATCAGGTAATAAAGCAAAATTTTCAGTGTGAGTTTAATTGTCCTTTAAAACTAATTGCCTAAGATCTTAGCTGTAACTAAGAACTGTAACTTACTGGACTATATATGGATAGATATAGAAGCCATGCATGATATATAAGAGGAAAACATCTGATTTACATAATTTTATATTTCATTTTTAAATTTCATTTGAAGATGCCATCCTTTAAATTGATTTAGCAAATGTTCTTTTTCATTAGAAAGGGCATCTCTAGTATAAAGAATAAACACATATTTTGTTGTACTTTTGGAAACTAGGTATGATTCACAGAACGTGTCTCTAACAGGAACCACAGATGCATCTTGCTTTTTAAATGAGAAAAGCATGTAATGAAATGGCTAATTAGATTACTAAGTATGATTAAAATATTTTCACTTTTTGCCATTGCCAGGCCCTGAAACATTTTTAAATGTTAGAGGACCAGAATCAAAATGTATTGTCATCTCTTTTGAAGCAAAGAAAATTTTGAGAAAAATTATAGCCCATATATAATCTCAATTATAGAAGTTAAATCAGTACTTGTCAAAAAGCGTGGCTAGGAAACTATAATATAGCATCCGATTTTATAAAAAATTCTTTTTTAAAAAAATAAGTCATTCCATACTGTTGTGTAATTCTTGATTAGTGAACCAATACTGTTTGCAAGTTGAACTAAATGTAACATTAAAGATATATCTACATATTAAAGTAGATTTACCTTCACTTATCTATTTTCCTCTTCGAAGTAGGTGGATGGTTCAAAATGTTTTTTTTTTTTTATTTTAATGAGGTAAATAACATTTCAAGAACATTTTCAGACAAATTCAGCAACATCATACAGGGCTAAAAAAGATACCAAATATCTAACCTAACCTTTGAAAATTGTATTTATATACGTATTTTATGTTATCCATGATACACAATAATCAATGATCATATAACTCATGAAAACTTCATTATAGGAGAGATACACATTATTCATAATTTTGAGAATTTTGAATATTTGATTATCAAGCTTTAGAAACAGGCTTTAAAAGAAATTTAAAATCTAGTGCTGTATTCTGAATAAGGACCACAGAAAATTTGATTCAAAAAAATATGAGAAGGGTTATTTAAGATTCATGTCTTTGAGTCCTTAAACAGCTTTGTTCACTTCAGAGTGAATAGAGGATATTTGTTTAATATAAAGGCAACTCCATTTATTCACTTAAAATGCTATTTTGAATTTTATATTTCAGAGAACAATGAATCTGGGAATAGTTGATTGAATGAGAGTGCTGTAGTGTTTATTAGATTAATTCCCTATTATTAACAGCAACAACAATAATTAACAATTGCATTGTAAAAATCTTCAATTACAGTCTTTATGTTTCTGCCTAGCTAAGTAATCAGTACTATAATCCATAGATATTTGTCCATCTTTTCATCTTAAGAAAGCTCTTGCTGTTATATGGCAGATGTGCACTGTAAAATGTTTCTAGATTCTAACACTGATTGTATGCAGTGTTAGTGATAAATGAAAAATGGTCATACTGAGACATTTAATCTCTGCCTCTCTGCTTTTTGCCATAGCCAAGGAGTCAAAGAACAGTGATTTAGCAGAGTTGGAGTAAGAGTACTCTGACTCCTTACTCATCTTAAATCTACAGCTGTGAGATGTGGCAGAAAATTAGCTTGTTCTTCAAATCCAGGAGATAGGCCCATTTGCTTGGTATCTAGAATGTGATGAGATATAGAAAATTATGTGCCAGGGAAGAAATCAAAAGCATTCAGTGTCTTCCCTCTTGCAAGCAGGCCAGGAGCAGATAAAAGGGAAAAAGCTTGAATAGCTATTGAAGTCTCAGCCTGCCCAAGCAGACTGACATTTCCTCCTCCTCCATCTTCCCACAACAGCTACACAAAGGATACATCCATATTTGATGGAAATGAACAGGTATGAAAGACGTATTCTGTTATCATCTCACAATGCTTTTGACTCATATCTCTTCCCGCAGGCTGAAAAATGAATGCACCTTTGCTCTCAGATTAAACTATCCCTTTGTTTAGTTTTGCCCATTCAGTTTATTTGTGAGTCTACTAGAGGTTCTCTTTTAACCTGTGACCCCACCACTTTATATTTATTACTGAGAGAGGGGGGAAAAAACTTGTTCAAAGGAAGAGGTTGCATGATTAAAGCCTGGTTAGAAGGAGAATCCTGTCTGCCTCTTTTTTAATAGTTTGCTTGACACAAATACATGAGATTGCACATGCAATAGCAGAAACACGTGGGGAAAGGGAATAGGTAGAATTATAAAATTACAGAGTGGGGAAAAGGCCATTTAGGTTGTTGAATCCAACCTTTTGCAGGAGCATCCAGATAAGTAGTTGCTTAGCCATTACTTAATGCATCCAGTGAAGGGGATCTACCATCACTTTAACTAATCACTGTATAGTTGTTCTTATTGCTGGAAAGTTTTTTTTCCTAAAATTCAGGGAAGGTTATCCTTCCTTGTACCTTAAGTCCATTATACCTTGTTTTGTATTCTGGTATGAGAAATAACAGGTCTACATGGGGCTGCCTTAGAAGGCTACTCAGAAGCTGCATTTAATGCAAACTCTGGTGGCTCACATGCTTATTGCTGAGAACCTCTAGTGCAGGGATCCCCAATCCACAGGCCACAGACCAGTATCAATCTGTGGCTTGTTAGGAGCTGGGCTGCATAACTGGAGGCGAATGGCAGGCAAGCGAGCAAAACTGAACACCCCCCTCCCCCCGGTCTTCCCCGAAACCAGTTCCTGATGCCAAAAAGGTTGGGAGCAGCCGTTCTAGTGTTATATTTTATTGGAACTATGGGAACTCCTTTGGCTTCCAGTAATCTTCAGATAGTGATGGTTTAAAGGTATAAAAGCCCCTTTTGACTCGGCATTTGGGTATCTGCGGATTTATCACCTACATGTAGATTCATTGCATCCGGTGCATTATTTTCAAGCTGGGATATTTACAGTCCCTCAGTATGAGACTGTTGGGCATGAGAGCATTTTTTTTTCAGTATGTGCTCTGTTCCTGTGGAATATTCTACTGAGATATGGATAATGCCCTCTCTTATGGTTAGATGAAGATTTCTATCTAACCATCAGATGAAGATTTTCTTGGGAAACATTATTGTTTCTATTGAGGCTTTTAATGTAAAGGTCATGATAGGTTGGATTTTGGCAACCATGGTAGGTTGGATTTTGTGTCTTATTCCTCCTCAGTTAGCTTTTCAAGGCTAAACAGTCCAAGCTTCTTGAATTAGGCTTTACCTCTCCTCTCCTACTAACGAAGATTGCAACCACCCATTTAGGAATGAGTGGAATCACTGCAAGGCTATGACCCCAACCCCCTCACAGGTAGCCCAAAGGAATACCATGGTCACCGATATCAAAAGCTGCCCAAAGAACTAACAAGAACAGATAGGCTGCACTTCTTCTACCCTGGTCATGACAAAATCCAGTTCAGTGACTAATATTGTTTCTATCCAAAGATAGGGCTTGAACCCTTATTGAAAAGGTGATATGTAATCATGGATGATGATGCATTTATGGCAAACAGGTTTGGCATTAACTACCAGGACCTTCAGGCCATTGGTGCCAGCAAACCACCTAGTCCCCAGAATGACATTGACAGGGTTGGAAGGGGTGACTGCCAGCAAATGGAGGTCTTCTTTCCCCTGGAACTACCTACATATTTTTTATTCTAGTTTCCGGACCCTTTTATTTATTTATTTTTTAAAAAAACTGTTTTCTTTTTTAATTCTCATATCTCTGAAATACATTCCAAAATAAAACATAACATGGCAAAATATTTTCTAGCCTGAATTTTTCCAAGGAAGATGTTGGAAAGCATGTTGCTTTAGACAAGTTTTGTCTGAAGGGCCACCTTAATGAATATGAAATCTTGAGGGTCAGAGGACGCATTGTGCAGCTCTAAAGTAACAGATCATAAAGGGTAGGCAGGAAGATTTAATACCTTAGTTATCAAGAGCAAGGTATCTTTCTAAAGCTAACACACACACCCCCAACAGCAATTTTCTCCCATGCTCAACAGTTAAAAGTTAGGATTCAAACTGGCACTGTAGTTTACTGAAACTGAAATTAAGAGCAAATGAAAACAAATTGTCTTCTTATTTTTTTTCTCAACATTTTTTAAAGTTATAAAATAAAATGCAAAAATACAAAAGCAAATGGGAAGACACTGTGGGGAGGAAAAGGGGAAAGAAAAGTGAGGGGAGGAGGGAGAAAAAAGCATTGACTTCCGACTCCCTCTGTTGCAGTAGACTAAAGCATTAACATCGAACTTCAACTTTTTACTTTTCCATAATAATATAAACTAATCATTTCTATAACAACAAATAAATCTAATAAGTAAACCTAAAATCAAAGTCCAGAAGCGGTCTCCATGTAGCAACAAAAGTACTTATATTCTTTTCTTTGATCAGTCAATTTAGCCATCTCTGCCAACTCCATCAGCTTCTGTAGCCATTCGTCCATGGTGGGAATCGAAATGTTCTTCTATTTTTGTGACAAATCATCTTCTTTTTTAAAAAAAACCTAGAGAGAATACAAAGTGGTGACACAAGATTTTCTTTTTGTTCTTCTATCCTGTATTGGGACTCTTTTGGGAGTTAAAAGCAATGGGACCTGCATATTGCTATAGGGCCACAGGTTGTGCACTTGTAGATTACGTAGAATTTGTATGAGCATGATCAATAAATGATTTATTACATCTGCTCAGAGGCAAATTATGTTTCAAAAATTATAAATTAGGTCTTTAATTCAGGACAAGGCTGTACATTTAAAATAGCGTAATGGCATGATTGAGGGATTCCCAGTCTCAATATGTTTCTTCCCATCTGGGGAAATTAGCTAAAGTGGAAATGCTCTGGGTCCAAATTACCAACCAGTTCGACTACCTTGGTTGGTAATTTATACTGAAGAATGAACAAGGAACCCTATTCTCTGGGTCTTCTCAGACGATCCTAGTTAAAAAACAACTGTTACAGTATTCCCTGGTTTGTCAGGTGTGGTAGGCTTCTATTTCCCTATCCAGAGACACACTCTATGAGATGGACAGCATATAAATTTGATTATTTGATTATTTGATTGATTGATTGATTGATACATTTTCTGGCTGGTTAGTTGCCCTGTTCACAGTCTGGTGTCTAATATCTCCAATACATATGGGATTATGACGGTTTAGTGTGAGATAGATAGGCTGATAATGAGATTAGATATAAATGACAAAATACTACATTTTTGCCTTCCTTTCTTGAATACTTGGTAACCCGTTCCAACTATTCAGACATTGATAGTGCTGTTGTTACTGAAGACAAATCACCAAATCTTCCTATCCAATTCTCTCATATTTCAAAAATAACATTTTGCAAACTCTTGAATAAATAGGAAGTGTATGGGGGGGCCGGAGGTACAGCAAATGCTCTGTTCTCCAACAAATAGCTTAGGTGAACTAAGAATGTGTGGCAAGGATGTATTGAAATATTCTCTCAATCACGTGTTATTGTTAATGAAGGAGCTCCTTACCAGCAGTTTATGAATAACAAATATTCCTTCTCCAAATGCTAGCACAGTAGGAAGAAAGATCACGCTTGATGTAGCTTATAAGAAATCAGTAACTTTTATAAGTACCAAGCCTCAGAAAAGTTAATTATTTTTTTGCTCCTACATTACATTAGCACTGCACTATGATGCTGGGTTAGGCTAAGTGAAATCTTACATCTTCAGTAGTGGAGGAAAGCAATATATTTTTAGATTCAGTTGTTCTTCCTGCTGTTTCAGGTGGAGGATAGTTTTAATATATTCTTTAAAAAATTTAAGAGGAGAAGTGATTTTTCCTTCCTTCCTTCCTCCCTTCGTTCCCTCCTTCCTTCCTTCCCTCCCTCCCTCCCTCCCTTCTCCAGAATTCTGTACGTTAACAAAATAATTAAACACTTTCTATTTCAAGTAAAATAAAACAGAAACATAACATTGTAATTAAAGAATTGAGGCAATCAAGATGTGCCAAATTTTACAAACAATATAACAAAATTTTGCCCCATTAAAGCAAACAGGAACATACTAGTTTATATAAAGTAGCTTTATATAAAATGAACCAGGATAATCGGAGCGATATGGAAGAGGGTCTTGCCTCGTTATAGAAGTTACGCAATGGCACAAAATGGCCAATGAATTCAATGGATCCTTCCTTACACATAAGGAAAATTAGGAAACAAATTCGTGTTCTCATCCTTTCTATAGAATTAAGTGGAGTTTTAATCCAAAGTTTATTATCACAAATAAGACTTTATAGTCAGACATTTTTCTTATTCATTTTCTTGATAAAGAATAATTGAGAGTTACTTTTTGCAGATAAGCAGAATTGTCTGTTTAAAATTGGTTTTGCTCGTCCTTTTTTCTCATTATGGAATATTGAATTGTACTGTGCAACTCTTTGATAAAATGAAATCCTTAAAATTAAAAGTAAATAACTTCTGCAAACGTTCTGTAGAAGCTAAAGAATATAATTAATTTTAAAGGTTCAATTTGGGGGAAGCTTACAGAGAAAGTAACTTGAAACAATAGAAAATTGCAATACATTCTGGTGAAATGTTTGTCAAGTGACATGACCACTAATTGACTGTGTGTGAGTGAGAGAGTGGGGGGAGGGGTAGGTAGGTAGGTAGGTAAGCGAAGCTACAAAGATCATTGGTTGCTGCCGCACCATTTGGATAAAATTCTCTTGTGCAGCAACCCCAGTGTTACTCATATTCTAGTGTGCCTTGTTGTTGGGTACAGGAATATGGATGTAATTGTGCATCGTAGTTGTAAATTGTTTGATGATATAAAGAAGACACTGGAGATTTTTTTTTCATTTTAGTCTTGCAAGAGTCTATTAATGTAACTTTATGATAAAATAGAATTAGCTCATCTGATTGTGTTTCTTTTCTGGTTTACCTTGTAAACATCAATCTTGCAAGTCTAAAGACACAATTCTTCCCACCCACCCCCAACCCAGTCTCTTTTACAGTCCAAAAAAACCTAGGGAGGATCTATTCTGATCCTATCCAGTTGTTGGCTATGCTGTCTCTTCTTTGACTGTTCCCTTGCCGGTATCTCTTTGCCCACTTTCCCAATACAGTTACAGACAGACAGACAGACAGACAGACAACAAACAAATGGGGTTCTTGTGTGACAAAGGATCTCAGATATGATTCATTTTCTAATCTGCTGGATATACACATTTCATTTATTTATCCCTTAAGCTAATGATAGAGCATAGAGAAATTGAGAGAATAAATCAGACCATTATTAGGCTTGAAACTTTAATTCCTTCAGTTTCAAATAAAATAGAGGTAAAATAATTCCTCTGCATATAAAGAACTTACCCTATATCTTTGGGCTTATATTACATAAAATATATTTGCATATTTTCTGAAATATGTTTGTTTAGCTGTTAACCTCTTACAAATGAGGAAACCTATTTATTTTAGAATGTGCTACTCTTTAATTTTTCCCTGTGGGGAAGTTCTTGCACTATATGAAATTGTGCCCTTATTTTCTCTTATTTTTTTAACTATAGAGATAAGAACTATTATCATGTTTACCATAAAAACAAATCTTGAAAAAGATAATAGTTGGATGGTTTCTATAGCCATAGATCCTGATTTTTTTTAAATATAAGAAATTTATGAGATCTTTTTTGAGCAGTATTCCATTATCCTCATAATCTTAACTTCCTATTATACATTATCTTAACCTCCCAAATAGCATTGCATCATGTCTAACATTTAAGTGGTAGATTACAAATTATGGGAACATCTGTATTCAGATTATCCCATCTGCCACAACCTAATCGGTAAGTACATTTCATATAAAGCACAAGATGTACATCACAAATTGGCCATGGAGTTCCCTTAGTCTTTAAGTTAAATAACTATGAAGTTGCTGACGGGGCAGTTGGGAAGCTATCTCTAACCATGTATCTGTGTACTTTTTGGCTTTGAAAACTAAGGAATGCCTTTTGGCTGTTCTTAAATCAAGGATGAAAGCATTTTCTATTAGGTTTTAATTGCTAAGTCGTCATTTTTTGCTGTGAAACAAGACAAAAAGTTCTCTGAAATGTAAATATCCCAATAACTGTATATCAACAAAGAAATAGTGTGTACATGCTTGTGCCTATGTAGTTTTTAAACAAACTTCATAGTTTCAATTCTAGGCAAAGTTAAAAAATGGACCAGTTTTAAATATAAAATGAAAAGAAAGCTGGGTGACAAATGAATTATTCAATTTTGTTCCCATTTTTCTATTTAGAGCCATATATTCCTTCAACTGTTCACTTTAAGTTTTAGTTGCTAATATGCCACTGTGGATTAAAAGATTTCTATTGGCCCTTTATAACCTTCACGTATAGCATAACATTCTTCTCCCTTTCAGGGCTATCATCAACCACTTCAATCCAAAGATAGAGTCCTACGCTGCTGTTAATCACATCTCACAGCTCTCTGAAGAACAGGTGAGTTGCATACTTCTTTTCTAGTGATACCCAGGTCATTCTTGATTATATACTGTAGTCTAGAAAGAACTATTCCCCCATCTAGCTGAGACAAAAGTAATTGGGATTACTGTTCGGTTTTTTTCATAATTTGGCCTCGTTTCTTTTCTCCCTGCCCAATGGGAGAAAGTAAAAGAAGTTGAGAGAAGAAAAAATTGGCAACTGTGTTGAAATACCATCTATGGAAAAGGAATGGGGTTTTGTGAATTGCAGATAAGGCAGCTACTTGTCATAGGCCAGCTCCACTTTATTGTAATTAATGATTGAGATGTTCTACAACAGGAGTGTCAAACTGGCAGCCTGTGGGTCAGATGCGTCACATGCAGGCCACGTCCACCCTGGCTCTGCAAAGGCAAAAAAGTTATGATACATCATGGTATGTTGTGTGATGCGATTGAGTTTGATGCCCGTGTTCTACAAGAAGTGAGTAAAGTAAAAGTAAAGTAAAGTCGTTGCCATAGAACGACTAAAAAGGGAAGCCCTGTTTTTGAGCCAAACTTTACTCCTGGTGGCCTTGTGGAAAAGTACCCATAGAGGTTTTTTGTAATAATATGAACATGATTTCTCATTGTTACCTTCTGGATCCCCCCCACGTCCAACTTTATAGGTTAACCTCCAACATGCTTTTTCATGAAAATTTAAGATACTTAATTCGCCAACTGAATTTTTCTGGCAAAATTTGCTGGTCCTACTACTGTTTTCAATGATGTTGCGTTTAACAGAACCTCATATATTGTATGTTAACTCATGCTTAGAGAAGCCTTTAAAAAAACCCTTTAATTATTTATAGTATTTGAAAATGGCTGGGAGGAAGGGTGGCAAGGACTGAACGTGGGAGGTTTCCTTACCATTATTTGGTTTAGACGCCTAGTTGTAAGAAAGAGCAGCAGCAGCTTCTCTCTGTCACTACAGTACAGCATTCATCTGCAGTAGTTCAGGGAGGTCAGGCTGAATTCTTTCTTCGCCATATGCCTGTGCTTTAAATAAAACCATCAGCAGTAGCAGCAGCAGCAGGTGGCAGGTAATGAAATCAGCTTTGATACATAGAACAGTTTGAGGAGAGATTATTAGGAAGCAGAGAAACAGTTTGGCTTCCTATTTCAAAGAGAAGTATTATCCTAAATTGGCAGAAATGCTTAAAGAAGTAAAAAAAAAATCCATAAACCAATAACCAAGGAAGAGAGGAATTAAGCTAGAGCAATGTTAAGTGGTAGCCAGCTTTGGTTTTGCAAATTAAAGCTTTGGCTTAGGTGCCAAATTTTAACCAAATATAGAAATGTTCTCACGTTATCTTCCATTTCATGTACGTGTAATTTGATTCCTAACTTGGAACATATTTGTTTTAAACCACCTTTTTAAAAACTAGCAAGCAGACAGTTACGGAATAAACTAGACAACGTGTGACCCATTGGGTCATCCTTTCAGAAACACTTACCTAAACAGAGAAAGGGAATGACCACAAACAAGCAAAAATAAAAAATAAAAGTGGGAGTGGGAACGACTTCCATTTTTCTGCCGGCTTCCCTATTGATATTACTTCTGGGAAGGTGAGAGGGAGTGTGAAAATCATGCATCTGTCTCCATGGCTATTTCAAGGAACTGCCTGTCACTTTGCTGGACAGAAGGGAGCTGTGTACTGTGAGGAAAACTGAATCCCCTCTCTCCATTCTCGTGTGCCCAAGGACTCCTCTGTCCAGGGAGGAAGAGGGTTCGCTCATTGAGCACCAGACCCACCTTGCTAGCAGACATCCAAATCATTGTCTCACCCTTCCCTTACTGCTCACCCCTGTTAAGAGGTTTCAGATTTCGGCCACAGTTCCAAAGCAGCCCATTGCTCACCCATTGGGCCTCACTACCTCCCGATGGGGTGCAGGGGCAAAGGGAGGCAAGAAACAGAGCAGGGATACACCAGTCCCATGTGTCGTTACATCATGCAACCTACAGGTTTATAAGAAGTGTAGTCAGAAGGCACAGCGGTGCTGAAACAATTGTAAGTTTGCCAAATTTCAATCCTATATGAGTGAAGGATCTCTGATTTTGGACACATTCTGTATGTTAAGCCATTTGAACTATGTTAGCTCAATAACTGATTTCCTATGATGCACTGTTTTGCCCAAGTGAAGGTTACAAACAAACACAAAAATTTTAGTTGTATATAGATGACAAGAGTGTTAAGATACATTTAGTCAACTGGGTTCCTTGCTTAGCAAACTGGAGTGACGAAAGAAGGAATTTAACCCTGGTTGCTGAGTTAACCAAACTACCTGGAAGATTCATTGGAAGATATTACATACTCAGATTTTGAAGTCCCTTTCCAACGTCATCACAGGAATCATTGAAAGAAGAATGGCTATATTTTGCAGTTGTTGGATAGTTTTGAGAGCCTGACTCACCCATCCTCTTCTCTTCCCCCCACCCCAAAACTCTAATCTAGATAATCATCTTACAAGAGCCTTAGATCTGTATCTGGCACTGTAATGCTGGATTTAGGACTAAGCTGTATTTTAAATAATGATTAAACTTTAACCAGCCACTTGATTTAAATTGCATTAAAATATATATCATGGTATAGGTTGACTATGTGAATAGTTTGTAATTTATGTTACTGCATCAATTCTAACAAAATAGTTAATTGTGATGAAGTCAAACACCACTTCACTTATGAGGTGTGAATTCTCTTTAACCTGTTTCATACAGGTTTTAGCACACCTGGCTGGGCAATTTGGAAACAAATTGATAATAATATCAGCAAATAGCCCAAGCCTGCAAAGTTGAAGTGAGGAAAGCTAAAGCTCAAAATGAACAAAGGCTTGCGACAAAAGTAAAAAATAACAAAAAAAGCTTTTTCCAACATGTTAAAAACATGAAAAAAGTCAAGAAAACAATTGATCCATTGCTGGGAGAAAGTGTCAAGAAGGTGACAAGCATCAGGGAGAAAGCAGAACTATTTAACTCATTTTTTGCATCTGTCTTTACACGGAAAAAACAATCCAACCTATCAAAACCAGCACCACAAAAAACAGATTAGGAACACAAATTTAAAAAAGGGAAGAAAATGGTGAGCACCTGTCTACTCTAAACGAGTTCAAATCACTAGGACCAGGTGGACTACACCCCAAGGTTCTGAAGGAACTGGCAGACAAGATCTCAGTACCACTGAACTATATCTTTCAAAGATCCTGGAGCACTGGGGAACTGCCAGAGGACTGGAAAAGAGCTGATGTGGTTCCCATCTTCAAAAAAGGAAAAAAAGGAAACTACAGACCTAGCAGCCTGACCTCAATATCAGGGAAGATTCTGGAAAGATAAGCGATGAATTAGCGAACACCTAGAAGCAAACCAAGTAATAACCAAAAGTCAAAATGGGTTTGTGAAAAACGGATCATGCCAGACTAATCTTATTACATTCTTTGACAAAGTGACAAAATTAATGGTCCAGAGGAATGCTGTCAATATAATTTACTTGGACTTCAGTAAGGCATTTGATAAAGTAGACCATAACCTACTACTAGATAAAATAGAAAAATGTGGGTTAGACAGCATCACTACCAGATGGATTCCTAACTGGCTGATTAACCACACTCAATGTGTAGTCCTCAATGGAACTGCATCTATATGGAGGGAAGTATGCAGTGGGGTATCCCAAGGCTCTGTTTTAGGCCCAGTGCTCTTCAACATCTTCATCAATGATTTGGACAGGGAGATAGATGGGAAACTCATCAAATGTGCAGATGACACCAAGCTATCAGGAATAGCCAACACTCCGGACGATAGTCTTAAAATACAGAAGGATCTTGACAGACTTGTACATTGGGCACTATCTAACAAAATGAAATTCAATGGTGAAAAAAGTATGATTCTACATTTAGGCAAGGAAAACAAAATGCACAAGTACAGTACGGTATATGTAGTACCTCACTCAATAGTAGTAAGTGTGAGAGGGATCTTGGAGTCCTAGTGGATAACCATTTAAACATGAGCCAGCAGTGTGCAGCAACTGCCAAAAAAGGCAGCACAGTTCTAGGCTGCATAAACAGAGGGATAGAATCAAGATCTCATGAAGTGTTAATACCACTTTATAATGCATTGGTAAGACCACACTTGGAATACTGCATCCAGTTTTGGTTGCCACAATGTAAAAAAGATGTTGAGACTGTAGAAAGAGTGCAGAGAAGAGCAACAAAGATGATTAGGGAACTGGAGGTTAAAACATACAAAGAACAGTTGCAGGAACTGGGTGTGTCTAGTTTAAGGAAAAGAAGGACCAGGAGTGACATGATAGCAGTGTTCCAATATCTCAGGGGCTGCCACAAAGAAAAGGGAGTCAAGCTATTCTCCAAAGCACCTGAGGGCAGGACAAGAAGCAATGGGTGGAAACTAATCAAGGAGAGAAGCAACCTAGAACTAAGGAGAAATTTCCTGACAGTTAGAACAATTAATCAGTGGAACAACTTGCCTCCAGAAGTTGTGAATGTTCCAACACTGGAAGTTTTAAAGAAGATACTGGATAACCATTTGTCTGAAGTCGTATAGGATTTCCTGCCTAGGCAGGGGGTTGGGCTAGAAGACCTCCAAGGTCCCTTCCAACTCTATTATTCTGTTATAATATTGTAAATCATCAAAGAGAAAGTATCACTTGGTGCTTGATAGAGCGTTTAAATAAGAAGGAAGGGCAGGCATAGAGAAATCAGATTTCAGAGAAAGAACTTGACATTGCCATGCAGTAGTTGAAGAATCCTGCTCCTGTATTCAGTGTAGAAAAAAATTAGGAATTCTAATCTGCCTTTGTTGATCAAACTCCTCCAGGATTTTCCTATTTTGTATTATAAAATCTATCGAACACCTTCAATTGGACATTAAAACTTCTTAGTTGGAGTCAGTGTATAAGTTTATCAGTTAGAAGACAACCTGTAGAATTTTGTTATTAAAAAATTCTGAAGCCTTGTACCTAAGTTATTCTTTGTTTTATTCTTCCTATTCCCCTTTGGCATTCTGTTTGTTAGTTATAAAACCAAAACTTTTTCAAGGAACTAGCTTGTTTCTAAATGAACTTTGACCTTGAGGTTTAAAGGGAAAGAATCAAATAAAAAATCAACTTCCACACTTCCTCCATGCTGTGAGAACCCTTGCATTTACCCACTGATCTGTCTACTTCCTGCAAGTGAAATCTAATTCAATATTTATTTATTTGTTTACAGTTATTTGCATGCTGTCTATTCATTTAGGCCTAGGTAATTATAATTGCAGTTCTATTTGATTTTCCACAGATGTGCCATTGTGGGAACAGTGATAAGAAAAGTTATGTAAATAATTGAATTATTAACCATCAAGCCTTTAAGTGATTCCTTCATATTCCACTGAAATAGTCTAATTTTTCTGGCTAGGGAACTTGTCCTAAATTATATTCATGTTTCTGAACTTCATTTTAAGAATTGCTTCCAATCCTCTCCACTATGTTCACAGTGCAGACTTTTTTCAGTTACATAATATATGGGTCATTGTGTATCTTTGGTTGCCTCTTCCCCCCTTCTGCATTCTGGCAGAGTGCTCATGGCAGAGTAATTGAGTTTGATTCTAAGAATGAGTGAGTTGGTGAGTTTGTTGATCAGTTTTCTTTTCTCAGAGGATGGTGAAATCATGTAATTGTATAATAGCAGAACATTAGATACTCGACAGCCTTTAAATATGCATACAGACCATATTTGTCTATATCCATTTTTACAGCAGTACAACTAAAATAACTGAAGGTAAAGTAACGGAAAGATGTCCAGGAGTGGTTAATTTTGCATCGTAACTTTTCCTTTCCAGGCTATTTAAGAGCAATTTTTAATTTCTTCTGCTACCCTTATAGATCTGATGTGTTTCTTTAATAGTCACTGTTTGTTGTTATGTTGTGAGAGTTCTGTTACTTTTTGTATGTAGCACTAGCATTTTTTAAAACCTTTTATCCATTTGCTTTAATTCTTTCATTTCAAACATACCCATCCCCCAAAAAACCTTTTCCAGAACTTTGCAAAACTGTTGTTGTACCCAGATTCTCCACTGTTCTATTCTGAGCTGGGAATGTACAAAGGCCCCTGATAGAAATAGGTAAAAATGAAACAATTGTACTAAGTACCTCTTGGATGGTTTAAGCAGAAATTAGCATGGCTATAAACCAATTGTATTTTGATTGAGTCTTCATGCACACTATATATGTAGGTATGTTTCTTTATAAAATACGTATGCATTCCATTAATAAATTACATTATTCAGACATATTCAATACACAGAAACAAATGCAGGAAGTAAGTTGGCACTCATTATTAACTACATCCTGTCCTTACACCTATCAAAATTTCTTAAGTGTCTGGCTTTCATGAAGTACGAAGACATTATTAGAAGCTTAACCTTTGTCATCAGGGTTTAAATACCAGACTAACTGATTGTGTTGAACTGCTGAAGTAGCAGTTTTGCATATATATTTATTTATAGTATGCATAGTGTTCATTTACAGTTGTGGTAGCACATTCAAATTTAGTAATATATTTTGATTGCTTTGGAGCATACTCATGACAGCACTAATTGTATCCAGGAAATACACTTCCTTAACAGGAGAGGGAGAGAGTAATTGTTTTAGTGCATTTTAGTGATTTCAATTAAATTTAATGTGCCAAATGCATTAAAATAAATGTCAGTGGAACAGAATGAAATGGGCGAAAGAACCATTTCTGAGCTAAGGTTGTTTATGGTGTACCAGGAAGAATTTCATTTTTATTTGCTAGGAAGAAATGATCCCAATCATGCCACTGTTCTCCTAATTGTTTCAGCTATGTATTAACTACATAAAACATTGTGGCTATTTATGGTAACATATTTTTTAAATTTTTCAAGGTGATTTGCATATATCAAAGAGAAAAGTATAGGACTTAATTTTGCCAATTAGAAAGCATATACAAGCTTTTAAAATCCCGTCTTCGTTATTTTTATAAATTTACTCAAGGCAGCCAACATTTTTTCTTCTCCTGTTTGCCCCACCCTATGAAGTGAATTGGGTTGAGAGAAAGTACTTGGCCAATATCACCCAGCCAGCTTTCACTGCTAAGATGGGACTCACAGACTCCTGATTCCTGGCTTAATCACTGGGTGAAATTGGCACTCTTAGTCTAGTAGCAATGTTACTGCAATAATTATTTTTTTAAAAGTACTGATAATCAGAGAAGTAGAGCATAGATCCAAGTACTAGCTACTTCTACATTTCCCTTGCTAAATATTCTTATGTTTAATATTTATATCTAAATAATACATGTTGTAACTTCTGAGGAAAGATCCAGCACCAATAAAATTGCTACTGCCAAAATAGAAAGTTAAGAATTTCTTAGCAGTTTTTAAATAAAAGAAGCACCGGGTTGTAGGCCAGTGATTCCCATACACCAAGTTGAGTTGTTATTGTTTTTTGAGATGGTAAGTGACTGCTTATTTAAAAAAAAAATCCTAATAATCTCTTAAAGGTCCAGAATGCGGCCGCGCAGGTAGTTGCGGGAGTTCCTCGTTATTCCCATGTAACATCTCTCCTGCGCGAGCTGCACTAGCTGCCGGTTGCTCTCCGGGTCCCCTTCAAGGTGCTGGAGCTCACCTATAAAGCCCTACATGGCTTAGGCCTGGGGTACTTGCAGGACCATCTTCTGCCTTTCTCCCATTGTCCTGTGCGCTCCCACAGAGCTGCCCTCCTCAGGGTGCCGTCAGCCAAACAATGCCGACTGGCGGCCCCCAGAGGGAGGGCATTCTCTGTCGGAGCGCCGACCCTCTGGAATGAGTTGCCCACCGAGCTCAGGATAGCTCCAGACCTCCTCTTCTTTTGCCGCGAACTGAAGACGTGGCTTTTTCGGCAAATAACCTGATCTGCTAGGGGTTGCACAAACTGTAATAATTTTATATATGGTTTTTAATGGGGGTTTTTAAAACTTATTTTATTATTTTGTGATTTGTATTCTTGATTGTTGTTGTAAGCCGCCCTGAGTCCCTCAGGAGAATGGCGGCATATAAATCGCAAAAAATAAATAAATAAAATAAATAAATAAAGTACATTTCTTCATGAGAAATTATCTTTCCTAGTATCATGAGTTAATGTTGTGGAATTTGTGGTATATATTGAGACTTTAAAAAAAAACCCAAACAGCATATTCTCAAGTACAAAAGCATGCTGTTGGTCAGGCTTGCCATTAAGTGTCTTCTACATTGAGCTATTGTGTCTCTGGATTAGTGAAATTAGATCAAAATAGTCTGCATTTAAGAGAGATTAACTTACAATTTATTAGTTTTAAGATTAAAACTTTTAATTATCTGCCTTTTCAGTGTATTTTTTTTCTCTTTTAAATCTTCCCTGAAGTTAAGGCAATAGTAGATACCAGATGCTTCCAAGCTTGAAGATATTATATGCAGACTATTTTCTTCATTACCAAGGCTTAAATACATTGTGATTATGATTTTTTTCAGTACATTTGGGACATTTCAATAGAGACTGGTTCTTTGCATCTTATTGCTTTGTCCTAGATTATTCAGCCTGCATGGATGACAATCTTTTTCTGAAGTGATTAAGTAGGGCAACTGTTATCCCCCCCCCCCCTGTTCTCTGTAAAATGATAGCAAATCCATCAATGTGTCATCTACTTGTCTTTCCAAAAGGGGCCCTGTCTGTAGTAAAATTGCATGAAAGCTATGAGTGCTGCCTTTGTGGTTAGTTTCCCTCTGATTTTCCAATGCTACAAGTTGAAGTGTAAGGTGTCATCAGCAAAGCCTAACAGGCCTAGGAGAGCGAAGAAGGCCGAGATCTTTTTGATGGGTTCCCTTTTCCGTGGAAGTTTTCATTTCAAGACCTATAACAATTACTGTTCAGCAGGTTGAATACACTATAAAATGTACCTGTAGTTTTCTTGGCAAGATTTCAGAAGTGCTTTTCATTGCCTGCTGCCTAGGGCTGATAAAGACTGACTAGCCCAAGGTCACCAAGTTGGCTTTGTGCCAAAGAACTCCTGGTCTCCTGGTTTCCAGCTTGGAACTTTAAACCACAAGTGTAAAGTGGCTTGCTACTTTGGTCCGCTAGTTGATAAAAATAAACTTACTGTAGAGGATATGAGCAGACAAAGCTTTCTGGCAATTATTAGAAGCTCTTACTTTAGTTCTCAGAAGCATTGGCTATGTGCCCAATAATAATTAAAAGCCCCAGTCTTGAATCTCATAATACAGTGCTTTCTCTAACTGAAATAGCTGGGAATTAAAGAGTTAATGGTAAAGACTCAGTTATATTGTTAAAAAGTGGCTTGGTAATTATTTTTATCCTTGGGCTAATAAAACTGAAGTTCAGAATCCTTTCTTGCTTGTGAACATTAATCATAATCTGTTTTATGTGAATGCCAAATAAATGAATAAATAAATATTGTGCTTTGAAGCATCTATTTTTTTAAAAAGTTGGTGGTTGTTTTCTTTTTCTCTTTAACTGCATAAGATATTTAAGAACTATACTCTTGAAAACAGCCTAAAATATATATTTAAATATACTTGGATTTACAAAGTATGATTTTTCAAAGTCATGAAGGATTATTAAATCTAATTATGTATGTATTATTTGTTTTTATTTGTGTTTGAATATATAAATTAGGATGGGCTATGGTAATTCATTGAAATGAACAAAATGCTTTTCTGTTTCCACCATTAATTCTTTATGTCAATTAGTCAGTCCTTTATTATGGTCAGTCACAAAATTAAAACTTACAAAGTAAAAGATAAAATAACAATAATTAGGTAACCAATATAATTGGTTGCAATGAGTTTGACAGATAATAAAATTTGGAAGGGACCTTGGAGGTCTTCTAGTCTAACCGCCTGCTCAAGCAGGTGACCGTCTGCCATGTAAGTCAAATGGCTGCCAATCTCTTCTTTAAAACCTCCAAAGATGGAGCACCCACAACTTCTGAAGACAACCTTTCACAAGGTTGGATCTCCCTTTGATAAGTTTCCATCCATTGTTTCTTGTCCTGCCTTCAGATGCTTTGGATAATAGGTTGACCCCATTCTTCTTTATGGTAGCCCCTTATATATTCGAAGACTGCTATCATGTCATCCCTAATCCTTCTCTTCATTAGACTAGACATACCCAGTTCCTGCAACCATCTTTCATATTTTTAGCCTCCACTCCCCTAATCATCTTGTTGCTCTTCTTCACTCTTTTTAGAGTCTCAGTATTTCAACAACTCAGTCATACTGATCATCTAATAACAACTGTACATAAAGTAAATCTGAATGACCTGGAAATTTACTTAAGAATATTTTTTAAATAAAATAATTAATGTAATCGTACATTAATTGTATTTTCAACAGCTCTTTTGCTAGTAGGAGAGAATCTCAAAGAATGAAGGGTTTTCTTGAATTTTCCTTCAAGAAAGGCTCTTGGATTTTTTTAAAAAAATTATTAAGACTTATAGCCCTTTTAAATTTAGGAATAGATATTTAGGTTAAATGTCCTGCTGATCTTTACAAAGAAGCTGGGCTATTTTTTAAAAAATCTCTAGGGAAATCCAACAAATGTAATTGTTTTTCTACACCCATAGCACTTTTGTTTAACACTCTACATTGCCTCAGCAAAAGCTTTTTGCCTCCACCATTTTATAAGTGTTTAATGAACAAATGTAAACAGTTTCGTTTCTTTATATAAAGTTACAAATAGTAGGTCTTTCAGATTCAATTTTAGAAATGTTCCTTTAAGGATACAGGAGCACCCTTAAAGCATCTGGATAGTGAATATAGCATCTGGGACTAATTTCTTCCCTTCTAGAGTTGGAGTTCCAGCCATGTTGTAGCCTCCAGAAAGTTTGCTACATGTTTGTTGTCTGAAAGCACCACTCAGGATCATTTTTATCCCTCTTTCAGTTAGTGCAACCTTTAGGCTTAGAACCATTCTATCCCTGGGTTAGAAGGCAGAATAAAGATTCATCAGTTTTTCTAAAAAGAACCTCCACTATCAATTGTCTGTATTTCTCAGATCTGTACTTATAGGGCTTAATGGGACAAAAATTACTGTAAACCTAAACTGATGACGTTAAGAAACTGATGTCACTAAAGGGCCATGGCAGTTGGAATAAAAAACAAGAACCATATGAAACCTGTATGCCAAAACAAGCTTATTAAAACATTCCTGTGTCAGAAATTCCCAATAACTTGCTTTTATTATGGTTTAGTTGCAGGCAACATAAAACTGCTGGATGCATATATTTTCAGCATCTGTAATTCAACATACATTTAATGGTATTATCATAAACAGCTGTAATTTCATGCAGAGCACTTCTATGTTGTACATACTGGATATTATCATTAATTGGTTCATTTAATTATTGAACTACAAATCTTTTGACTGCCTTGAACTATCCATTGTGTATTATGAGTCACCGTTCATTATGTCGCTAGTCAGATTGTTTTTCCAAAAAGCAAGATTGGGGAGCTTATGTTCTGCAGATGTTGCTAAACTACACTTACCAGTTATACCTACTAATATAGTTAATGGAAAGGAACCAGTATTAGGACCTGTAATTCAACAAGATCTGGAAATCCCACTTCCATCTCTGCCTTTGTCTTCGCTTTTTCCAATCCATACATCATCATCATCATCATCATCATCATCATAATTTTATTTCTATACCACTCTTCTCCCGAAGGACTCAGGGCGGTATACAGCCTATTAAAAGCACAAGACAAACATCAATTAAAATTATTAAAATTATTAAATAATTTCGGCTCAGTTTAAGACCCCAAAAAATTTGAAACACCCGATTTAAAATTATTACATTGATAGCCCGGCCTGCGGAACAACAGGGTCTTGAGGGCACAGCGAAATACCCGGAGGTCAGAGATCTTACACATTTCCGGGGGCAGTTCATTCCACAGGGCTGGGGCTCCCACAGAGAAGGCCCTCCCCCTGGGTGTCGCCAGTCGGCATAGCTTGGCCAATGGCACCCTGAGGAGACCTTCTCTGTGTGAGCGAACTGAATATATACTAATATATACTAATAAGAGATTAGTATAAAGTGTTATAGTGGAGACAGTCTGATATTTCTTTCCTGTAAATGAAAAAAATTATACCGCTGTTGGTCTGTCACAATTGCTATACTTATATGTATGTTGAGCAAAATCATTTATGAAAATGATAGATGTAGGAATAATAATTTTATTTACTGTGTCCTTATAACTAAGGACAACCACAGTTAAATCAAACATTATATACAATATAAAACAGTATCTGCAACAAAACCATGAAATAATGCATGATTTAAAAATTATATAGATCATTCTGCCTTTTTTTGGATCCACAAATATCAGATATGGAAATATGCTTTCTGCAGGCAGGACCTTCTGTAAAGTTGTTTGCTGTCTCTTTCCCGTCTACCTGCACGCTATACCATTTGCCTTGTAAGAGGTGAAATTAGCTTGTTTCATCCATATTTATGATCATATAAATGAACTATTGCACAATAGAGTATCTTTATTTGATAGTTCTTTATCTGATAGAGAAGTTTTTACCTGTGATATTTTTTCTCCCCCACCCAACCACCATTGCAACAAATTTGGAGAAGGATATTAGGACACCTCAAACAAAATTGTGTTCACTTTTTGTTTAGTCTCTCATTTGGAAACCATCAGTACTGTCTTTATAAGCAGCTCTTCCTTTGGCTTGTTAGAGTCTTTCAGCTGCCTTATGCTACTGCTGCATGCCAATAAAATAAAACAATAAGGACATCCTCAAGTTTGACTCTTGATGACTGGCAGCATCCATGCTGTTTTTTTGGCAGCATTAGGGAAGTAATTCATCACTGCCATCTTTCAGGATTTTTTAAAAACATCATAGCATAGCTAACAAATGTGGAATTCCCAGCTAGCCCTGTATCCAAGTACCAACTATAGTCAATCCTGCTTAATTTCCAAGATCAGCCAAGGTTGGCTAAGTGCTTATTGCTTGAGGCTATAGACTAGTTCCCTATTTCTTTATTTGACAATCAATTACTAAAGCACAACCATTTGACCAATTCTTGGTTGTATACCTGGCAAACCAACTACAGACTATCTAAATAATTTAAATCAAATTTGTATTCATTATAACACTAGAAGAAAATAATGATAAACGTGTAGGGCAAGACAGAAAGCCCAAAGCTCACTGAGCTAACATGATCTCAAGGAACTTCCTGAATGCAAGAAAGGTAGAGACCATTTGCACCCTTCAGAAGAAGCAAGTTGCATAATATAGGGTCTGCTACTGAGAAACCCTCATTAGTATGAACTAGTCCCTTGACCTCCTGAAGAGGAATCTGGACCTATTCTTTCTCAAGAAACTAGAGAGCAGCTTCACTGTATGCTGATTTGATTGCTCTGTACATTGCTTTGTAATCAGTAGAAATTAACCAGACAGCCCAGAGAACTTTACATGAATAAAAAACTCATTAAGACTGTACAGTATATGCCGTGCATGCTGTACAGTATATCTGATTGTATTTGTCTGACTTCTGTTTGAGGAGTGGGAGCTAAATGCATACGTTGAAATATTGTACTGTATGCTAACCCTATGCATACATCACTGTACATATATATCATCTTTCATTGCTCCAATTATTTTAACAGAGACTTTTTGCTTCTGAGTTGAATTTATGTAGAGGAAATTCATAATGGAAATTGAACAAACGTCACTGTCACATAATGTATCATATCTAATTTCCCAGTGTGCGAAAAGTAGCCTTTTCTCATTGCCTTTCCATTAACTCTGTTTTCACACACTGCCAGGTCAGATTCACCTTTCCATTTATTAATCAGTTCTGAATCCTTGGCCATCTCTCTAAGATGTTTCTTTAAAAATGAATGGCTTCTCATATAAATGCTGAAATTCTATGCAAGGCATACCTTGGAGATATTGAAGGCTTGGTTCCAGACTATTGCAATAAAGCAAATATCACAATAAAGGGATATGAATTTTTGGGTTTCCCAGTGCATATAAAAGTTACATTTATGCTATCCTATAGCCTAGTAAGTGTGCAATAGCATTATGTCTTAAACATGTATGTACCTTTATTAAAAAACACTTTATTGCTAAAATTGCTAATCATCATCTTAATAATAATGAAAAAAGTTTGATATATTGCAAGAGTTACCAAAATGTGGCCCAGAGATACAAAGTGAGCAAATGTGGCTGGAAAAATTATTCTCTGTGTAATAGGGGACAGTTTTTATCTTGGGGCTCTCTTCAAATCTGTGGGTGAAGTGGAAATGATAACTACTGTATATACTCGAGTATAAGCCGACCCGAATATAAGCCGACACCCCCCCCCCAATTTTACCCCCCAAAACTGGGAAAACTGAGTGGGAAATGCAGCAGCTAGATAGCAAATGCATACCATCGTACCGTATTGCTTCATATTTATAAAACCATCTGGAGACGATGCGAAGGGGGAAAAAACCCACAGAAAGTCCTGCTCCTGGTGCTGCCAGGGAAGAGGCACCGCAAGAACCACTGTTGCTGGGGATGAGGGGGTGCCAGCGCCAGAAGCAGAAACCCCACCCCCTTGTATCCAGCGGAGCCGGTTCTCTCCCCCTGGACAGTCTGCTGGGCTGGGGAGAAGGGAAGCCCCGATCCTTCCCCACCCCCTTTTATCCAGCAGAGCCGGTTCTCTCCCCCTGGACAGTCTGCTGGGCTGGGGAGAAGGGAAGCCCCAATCCTTCCCCACCCCCTTTTATCCAGCAGAGCCGGTTCTGTCCCCCTGGACAGTCTGCTGGGCTGGGGTGAAGGGAAGCCCCGATCCTTCCCCACCCCCTTGTATCCAGCAGAGCCGGTTCTCTTTCCCTGGACAGTCTGCTGGGCTGGGGAGAAGGGAAGCCCCGATTCTTCCCCACCCCCTTGTATCCAGCAGAGCCGGTTCTCTACCCCTTGGCAGAGGAGCAGAGGCACCAGCCACCTCTCTGCTCAGTTGCGAGCGACTGAGCAGCCAGCCAGCCGTGAGAGAAACTGCAAAAAGCTGTAAGCCTCCCTGCAACCCCTAAAGCCAAAAAGGGGTGTGGGGGAGGGACACCGTACCCCCCCACACCCCATTTTGGCTTTAGCAAGCCTCCCTGCAACCCAGGGAGCCAAAACTGTTGCAGGAAAAAAGGCATTTTTTGGGCAACTCGAATATAAGCCGAGGGGGCTTTTTTCAGCCTGAAAAACGTGCTGAAAAACTTGGCTTATATTCGAGTATATACGGTACATCATCTGCATACAGGAAACATGCACTAGCTCAATCAGCCAGGTTTGGAGGACGAGGTTCTAATTTTGTGAGACATAACCACCATATCATTGATATAGAAATTAAATAAGGGGGGTAGAATACAACCTTTTTATACCCTTAAATAGGCACCATGTCAGAAAGATGTCCTTGGTTGTTGTCAAGTCTTATTTGGATATAAGTATAGTTATGTAGCATTTTAATGAGTGCTAACCAGCATCTATCAACATAACATCTCTCCAGTTTGTGATCACCGACATTCTCTGGAGAGTGATTGAAAGCTGTTTTGAAATCAATAAAATTCACATACAAAGTTTCCCTGGATAAAAGATTTCTCAGAGATATTCCATTTGGGCATTTTTAATGTAGAAGTTACAGCTTTAAACTGAATTCTTAGATTCATGCCTATCAGTCAATGCTTAGTTCAGTCAGGTCCTCAGGGATGATGTCTCTCCCAGGGGGTTTGCCATTTTTCAGTTGTGTGACTAGTTTGGGGATTTTAGTTGGAGTGACAGCAGGCTAATATTTTAGCTTCTCCTGAATCTTTTGGTGATTATAGGGTTACAACTTTAAGAAGCATAAAATGATCAGTATTAAACCTCCCATGTGCAAACTGTAATTGGATTTAGGGCTACTTTCACTCACATAGTCAGAGGTGATGTGCCAAAATGTGTTGTTATCTCTGATGTTGGTGACCCGAATCATTTTTTCCCCCAGAAAGCTTTCTGCACATCTCTTTTTTTTCTATAGAGTTTTATACTCCCCTTTTTTGCTTCTGAAGAGATTTCAGGAATTGCAAAAAGCCTTTAGTCTTATATAATTTAAAACATTCAGCTGGAAAGTTCTTAGCTTTTATATATTCCTTATCAGACTGGGGCTGGCACTTTCTTTCTTTCTTTCTTGATTAGTTTTACTGACTAGTAGATAACAGAATAACAGGGTTGGAAGGTCTTCTAGTCCAACATCCCACCCCCGCTCAATCAGGAGACCCTATACCAGTGAAGTGCCCAAAGCGCATGCGTGTGTGCAAAAATACACACACGTGTGCCCAAACCCCCAAAATACAATGCATGCTCCCCCCGTGCATGCGCCCTGGCCATGTATGCACCCCTGCCCGCCACATCCCGTTTTGGCTTCCAGGTTGGTGCAGGAGGCTTTCCAGGCCCAAAATGGGGCACGCCTCCCCCCCACCCTGTGCCTGTTTCGGGCCTGGAAAGCCACCTGCAGCAACCTGCACCCCGTGCATGCGCATACATGTCCCCATGCATGCATGCACGTGGTATGCTTGCATGCACGGTGGAGCTGGGCTGGGGTGACAGCTGGCGTTCCCACAGAGACGGCTCTGCGTGCCACAGGTTCGCCATCATGGCCCTATACCATTAAAGACAATTATATCTCTTCTTCTTAAATACCTCCAGTGATGGACCACTATAACTTCTGAAGGTAAGCTATTCCACTGATTAATTGTTCTATCAGGAAATTTCTAATTTTTAGATTGATCCTCTCCTTGATTAGTTTTCATCCATTGCTTTCTTGTTCTCCCTTCAGGTGTTTTGGAGAATTGAGGGAGTTGACTGCCTCGTCTTTCTAGCAGCCCCTTAGATATTGGAACACAGCTATCATATCACCCCTACTCCTTCTTTTCATTAAACTAGACATACCCAATTCCTGAAACCGTTCTTCTTCTTATGTTTTAGCTTCCAGTTCCCTATTCATCTTTGTTGTTCTTCTCTGCAGTTTTTCTAGAGCTGGGATATTGGACCTATGGCATGTGTGCCAGATGTGGCACGCAGAGCCTTCTCTGGGCATGCACACCATCGCCTCAGCCCACCTCCAATCGCTTTTCTCCATCGTGTTTCACTCAATCAATTCCAACTTCTCGCGAAAGAAAAAGATCTTGCGAAGTTGGAATTGATTGAGTAAACTTTTTCACTCATGCGCTTCACAATGGGTTGGGGGGTGGGGTCCCATCCTCCTCCTGAAGCCCATTACGACACGGAGTCACAATGCAACCCATGCGGCTCTTTCACCCCTCTGCTGCGGCTCCCAGTTGCCCTGTCACGGCAGAGGGATGAAAGAGCTGTCGCCCTGTCACAGCAGTGGCAATGGGCAAAGCCTTAGTGCGGGAGCAAAGTGCCCCTGCACTTGCCTTTGTGCTGCAACAGCATTCCACCTTTGTCATAGTACCTTTGCTGTTGCCACCAGCAAAGAGGGCTTGGAGAGAATGGCGGGGGTGGCTCTTGTGGGGTGGTGGCCCAAGCTTGGCCTTCCTCCTCCCTAGGCGGGGCCAAGAAAAAGAAGGGGGCAGTGTGGGGAAGCACTCCCCTCCCCCGTCCAAGTACCAAGCACAAAAGCCCAGGGGGTGTGTGGCCCAACAGAAACGTCCCCATTGGCGAATCGGACAGTGGAGAGGCCTGGCTCGGCTCTTGCAGCGGAACACTGTTCGGCACCTGCAAATGCGAGCTGCCACCTTTGAAATACCCCACGCCTTTGATGAAGCCAGGCAGTGATGGCTGGGGCTGTAGGGGAGCAGCAGAGGCATCAGAGCTGCTCCCCCACTCCTCAGCAAACCGGGCTTGGAGTAGCACAGAGAGTTGCTGGCCGAGTGCTGAGGGTCAGAAGGCGCCCTCCCATGTCACCCCAATACACATTTTCAGTGCGCACTCCTCTGTCTCAAAGTGGGATTGAATGGGGGGTAGGGAGCAGGGGGAAGGGTAGGGGAGCTTCTAGGAGGAAAAGCCCGTCTGGCTTTCCTTTTGGTACAGGATAGGGGGAAGACCCAATAAAAATCAAATTTCCCCCAATAAATGAGGACAATAAAGGCCTGGCGGTCCAGAGTTCAAAAAGGGGGTTGGATTCTGTTCATTGGAGGATCGGCAAGGAAATCAGTTGAAATCTGGGCAGGAGGCTGAATATTCAGAGAGGGATCTGCCTGTGTCTCTTCTTCTCTCCCCTTCGATTCCCCCTTCCCGGCTTTCTTCCCTAGCCTCTTTTTAAGGGGAGGGGAAGCAAGGTGGGACAATAGTATCTAAAAGTCTGCGAGGGGGAGCAGATAGAGAATCCCCTCCATGGTATCGAGCAGCTCTTTGCCTCCCCACCTGCTTCGGAGCATTTTCTGTGGGGAAGCGAAGGGCCTTGGTTGGAGGCAATGGGCATAAAACGTAGCAGCCCCAGACCGCACCAAGTTCTCAGACTGGTAGCCCTCCGACCCTCTTTCTCTCCCCCCCCCGCTCCCCCAAGTCCAGAGGGGACTCCCCCCTGGGTTTCCTGGTTCACGTTTCTGAATCCTGTTTTTTTTCTGGGTGAGGGGAGGAAAGACACGCCTCACAATGTGTGCTTAAATCTTGCGCTGGTGCAAAGTCCTGATTACTAAAGATGGGGATGGAGAAAAGATGCCATTCCTTTCCCAAGGACTCAGGGAAAGTGGAATAAAAATAGGGGAGGAGGTGTATGTGTGTAAATAACAGCCCGGGATAGCTTTAGGCACAAATAACAGCTGCTATTGTTTTTGCTGAGAGCTCCTAAGCTACACAGCATTCTTTAATAAACACTAACAATAACAAACCATAATATATAGGATTAAAGGAAAGAAGGTGAAATCAGAGGAGGGGGGAAGGAAGGAAGGAAGGAAGGAAGGAAGGAAGGAAGGAAGGAAGGA